>JAZKLR010000294.1:4800000-6000000 GCA_037103525.1 Ganaspis brasiliensis
AAAACTTTCTTATCTATTTTATGTAAATTTGATCTTATAATAAATGTCTCATCTTTTCATCATTTTTCTATTTTTGAAAAATAGTTTTCCTTTTCTCGAAAATGTGTAAATTCTTTTTATTTCCTTTTTCACTTTTAGAAGAAAATTAGTTTTTGTTTTTTTCCTAAATTTTTAAAAGAAAATTAATTATTGTTTTTTTCCTAAATTTGTAAAATAATGTTTTGAAATTTTTTTTCATTAGAAAAATGGGAACCTTTTTTTCATGGATTTTCTTTTTTTTTAATTCGACAAAACATATCCTTAAATATTTTAATTTAAAAAAAAATTCTTTTCATTAATTTGTAGTTTTAATTCTTGATTTTGATAATTTTACTATCTTTCGTATATTATAGCGAGGTGTCTTGGTTTAAAACAATTGTGATTTCAGCATTTTTTTAAAACTTTCTAATATTTAAGACATTATAGAACTATATTTCTACATTTTCCGCCTATTTTTTAAATAATTTTCTTAACTTTTTCAGTTTTAAAAATATTATTTACTTTTATCTAAAAAAAAGTATCTTACTAAAGTACTTTTTATCTTTTTACATTATCTTTGTTTATAATTTTCCCATTTTAAAGTAGATTATTCTCAACTTTCTTATTTTTCCGTTTGTAATGTTTTTAATAGTTTTTATTATTTTATCGTTTTTTATTTATTTCTCAGTTTTTTGAAGATTTTTATTTTTTCATTGTTCATTAAATATTCTTACTTTTTGTATCTTTTTATTTATTCAGTATTTTTTACTTTTTTTTAATTCTTTATCCTTTTTTCGATTTTTTCCATAGTCTTTCGAATGTTTTAAATTTTTTAAATAATTAGTTAGTTTTGTTTTTGTAGTAATTTTTAAAACCAATTTTAATATTTCATTAGAACCACTTAAGGATGTTCAATCCATTGGCACAACCTCAAAATAAAAAATGATTTTTCACAGAAAATAAAAATATTAAAATCGATTTCACCTAATTTTGAAACATACAGTTGCACATTTTTCAAAAAAAATTAGGTTGATACCAAATTTGTTATGAAACAATAATTATGTAACATTTTGTATTTTTTTTCAAGTTTATGAACATTTGTATTTTTTATTCTATTTTGACAAATAATAGTTGATTTTAATAATTGAAAATTTATGAATCTCTACAAATCTGTTATTATTTAGCTATTATCTGTCAAAATTTGATGAAAATTACAATTGTTTACAAACTTTAAAGAATAAACTCAAAATGTGTAAATAATATTTTTATTTTATATGAAAAACCATTTTTCTGTTAGGTTATGTCATTCTTAATATTTAACTAGTATTGTTATTATTAAATAATTAATAAGCTAATTGTCAGTTTTCCAATCTAAAAAAAAAAAAATAAATGCAGGCATTATATTAAAGATTATTTTTTCTCATTATTATAATTAATGTCTTAATTAAAAATAGCTTAATAAACATTTTACATTTGTTCCATTTGTTTATCTATTTTTGGCACCGAAAAATACAGCTGTTTACCATTCAGAAAATAATGTCTCCAATATTTAATTTCTTAAAATTCTAAATATCATGATTAATTAAAAATACCGTCTACTCCGGGTCTCGTGGTCGGATGATAATTTCCAATCGTCGATGATATCGATCTAGCTGTTGATATTCGTGCAGTATTTCTACCAGTACTTCCGGTTTTGACACTAGGAGGAATGTACGCTTCAATAATACCATTTAGCTCTATAACCTTATTCGGAAATTCATTTAAACAATTCAGCGCCTAAAATGAATCGAAAAATACATTTTTCGACTAATTTATAAATATTGTATCACTTTATTAAATTTCTTTCCCAACTTTAAATTCCACGATTCAATTTTTATAATTTCTACCTAAAATTACATAACTGTAAAAAAATCCATTTTTATGTTGATGACTAAAATATTTTATAAGGACCGTTCACTCGCTTCCTTTTCGGGGAAAAAGAATTTTTTTTCGTTTGTCTAAGTAATTACATAAATTAGAAGTACCGTAAACTGCACTTAGTGCTAATCAATATAATTATTTTGAACCGACAGTTTACAAAGACTCTTATTATCAAAATCAAGGTTAAAAAATACGAGAAATTGACTTTTTCTCTTCTAATCCGTATTAGAATATTTTACTATCATTATTATAATTTTTCTAAAAGGGAGCACGAGAATTAACTAATATTTATTTATAACCCTACGTGACTACGTGATTCTCATATTTCGAGACATAAAAATGCAAAATTGAGATGAATAATTTTTACGAGATGTAATATAATCTGAAAGGTTATAATTGTTGTGATTGTATGTAATTAATTTGCAATTATGGTACACACTTACGAACCTCTCTTTCCAATCTCTCTACACATGGTTTATTCATTTGGATCTCCGAATCCATTTTACTATTTCCTTCGCCGTTCATCATGCAAATCTGAAAATTTTACTTGAATTTTGACAATTCTTCATAGTGGCATCGCAAATTCAAAACACTTTCACTGCAGTTTCAATTTTCTGATTGCAAACAAGCGACAGACTGTCTGAAGACGGCCGATTATTTATAACCCAATTTCAATTTATTTCTTTCCTTACGATTTTTTAATTAATGGTAATTAATTAAGTTATAATTTAAGAGTAAAACGTATTGCATAACCTCAAAATAAAAAATTCGATTTTAACGCCAACAAGATTATAATTAAATTTGAGTTCAAAACAATTTTGAAAAATTGAGTGACACACGCTTTTCAGAAAAAATTATACTGAGTCAGAATCTTTTGTCAAATAATGATTTTTTAATAGATTGTGTTTTTTCTTTCAGTTTGGACAAAAATTGTGATTTTTTTCAAATTTTTATTTAAGAACAGAATTATGTTCGCTTTGAAATCTCTACAATTTTAACATTTTTAATGTTGTTAAAAATATACTGTTTGAAAGTTTTATATAAATAACATTTTTTTTGACTTATAATTTTTGAACAAAATATTTTTGACTGAATTGAAAATTAGAAATTGTTTTCTGGAATAAAATTAGATATTGTTTATAAACATAGTCGAAATGCATTATTTCGATTTTTGAAATAAAAAACTCATATTTTAATGTATATTATTTTTTAGTGGAAATGTAAACATTTATATTTTTTATAAAATAAGATGTTAAAAATTGCAATTTCATGAATATTTAAAAAAAATTTCCGTTTAAAAATTTGGAATGATTTAACCTCTAATTCGAAAAAGTTTCTGAACACGTAAATTTTTTTTTTATTTTCATCAATTTGCAATTTCTAATTACTCATATTGTGAAAAATAAAACTGCACACTACCACTGAAAAATATTTTGCAAAAATTTCAAAAACCTTACTAATTGTAGTAATTTAAAGTTTGACTAAATTAAACAATGCGCGCCGGCGCGGGATTAGTTTCTACGTCTATCGCTTGTGTTAAATATAATATATAAAAATAAATTTATATAAATAGATAAATAAATAAAAACAAAAAATTTATTTAGGGTCCGTTCAAAAAATACGTAACGCTTTTTAAAATCTATTTTGACCCTCCCCCTCCCCCCTTCGTAATAGGATATGTTACATGCAAAAGTTCATTTTTACCCCACCCCCTGTAAGCGTTACGAATTTTTTTAACGGCCCCTTAGGACAAAATTTATAAAATTTTAGAATTAAAAAAAATTGGAAAAAATAATTACAATTAAATAAAATAATTTCAAACTTTGCAAATTAATTGAAATGTAATTGATTAATTGTAATTAATTGAAATCATAGAAATGTCTTAAAAATAAAGATAATAATTTGAATTTGAGAAAAATACTTGAAAATCTTAAAAGTTAAGTGAAAGAAAAACTGAATAACGATAAATTAAAGAAAATAATTGAAAAATGAAAAAAACAATGATTGAAAATTGAGCTAAATAATTTAAAATTGAAGAAAAATTTAAATTTAAGTAAATAATTAAATAAATTACATAATATATTTTAAATATAGTAAAGTTAAAGAAAATTTGAGAAAAAACACTTAAAACTTTTAGAAGTTCATTGCAAAAACAAGAAAATAATTAAAAATTAGAGAAAATAAATGACAAAAAAAAAATAATTTAAAATTGAAGAGAACAATTTTTGATTTTAGAGAAATAATAAAAAACTTTTTGGAAATTGTGGAAAAGAACGAAAGTAATTGAGAATTGAAGAAAATAATAAAAAAATACTATCAATAATTAAAAATTGAATGAAGCAATTGATATGTCTGATAAATAGTTTAAAATTTTGGAAATTCTAAAACAGATTAAAATACTTGAAAATTGAAGGAAATAATTGGAAATAGATGAAAGTTTTAGAAATTAATTGAAAAAATTGAGAATAAATAAAAATTGGAGAAAAGAATTAAAGACAGCTAAAAATATTTGCAATGTACGATAATTAATAAAAAAAATTTAGATATTATGAAAAAAAAATGAAAATAATTAAAAATTGAAGAAAATAATTAAAATTTTAAAAAAATACTTAAAAATCTTAGACAATAATTTTGGAATATGAGAATATTAATTAACAATTAAGGAAAATAATAGAAAAATCACAGAATTTTTTCTAAGCAAAAGAAAATACTTGAAAAATCGTTTAAAATATGAAAAACTGATGAAAATAATCTAAATTTTAAATAATAACTTACAATTTAGGAAATTAATTGAAAAGTTATGAAATTATTAAAAGATGGAGAAAATAATTGCAAAATAATAAAAAGAAATGAAAATTGAACAAAATAAATGAAAATTGAGATATATATTTCAAAGATCAGGAAATAAATTCAGAAATTAAGAAAATGATGAAAAACTGAAGATGATTACAAAATGAAAAAAATAATAGTAAATTCAAAAAATTAATTTAAATTTTCGATGAGTATTATAAAATTTAGGAATAAATAATTAAATTGATTTTATGTAAAGGGAAAAAGAATTAAAATTAAAAAAGTGATTGTAAAAACCAAACATAATAATTGAAATTCGAAGAAGGTAAATTTAAAATTTAGGGAAACAATTTAAAAATAATTAAACATTGCAGAAAATAATTGAAAAATGATAAAAACAATGATAAGTTGTAAAAAATAAATGACATTTGAAAGAAATAATTAAAAAAATTACAGAATTTAAAAAAATATATTTTAATTATTATAATTGAAATTTCTGAAAAATACATGAAAATCTGAGAAATTAATTTTAAAAAAATGAGAATAAATAAAAATTGGTAAAAAGAATTAAAGAAAGCTAAAAAAATTGAAATTTACGATAATTAATTAAAAAAATTTAGAAATTATGAGAAGAAATGAAAATAATTAGAAATTGAAAAAAATAATAGAAAAATCACAAAATTTATTTTTAAGCAAAAGAAAATACTTGAAAAATAGTTGAAAAATGAAAAACTGATTAAAATAATATATATTTTAAATAATAACTGATAATTTTGGAAATTAATTAACAAATAATGAAAATATTAAAAGATGGAGAAAATAATTGCAAAATAGTAAAATTAAATGAAAATTGAACAAATTGATTCAAAATTAAGATATATATATATTTGAAAGTTCCGGAAATTAATTTAGAAATTAAGAAAATAATGAAAAATTGAAGATAATAATTGCAAAATGAAAAAAAAGTGGTAAATTAAAAAAATTAATTTAAATTTGCAATGAGTATTATAAAATTTAGGAATAAATAATTAAATTGATTTAATGTCAAGGGAATAATATTTAAATTTGCAAAAGTGATTGAAAAAACTAAACAAAATAAACAATTTAAAAATAATTAAAAATTGCAGAAAATAATTGAAAAATGATAAAAATAATACAAAATTGTAGTCTAAGTAATTGAAATCGTATTAGAAAAGAATTATTTATAATTGAATACAATTTTAAATCACTTTAAATTTAGTGTATATTTGAAACGTGGAATTATGGAACTTTTAATCAATGCAAGTTCGTATTATCTGAAATTTGAAGAAATTAAAATTGCTATAAATTTAAAATTTGAGAGCATTTTACAAAGGTTAAATATGATTTAAATTTTTAAAGCAAAAAAAATCTAGTGACAAATATCAGGTGTGGACAGAATGAATGAATGAAACTTGTAAATTATTAATATATAATTGGAGCCCCATTTTTTTATGCCCCAGGGCCCTTGCCCTTCCAGTTACGCCCCTGATCTATTACATTTTTTTATATATCAACACATAAAATTAGTTAATAAATCAAAGGAAAAATTCTTGATAAGTATAAAAAACAGATGATTATACACATCTTACAAAATTAAATTACAATTTAAGGCTGGATATGAGTATTGATAACAAAAAAGTAACTTTCTCGGGATTATTGCATTAGCTGTGTGTGAGCACTAAGTATAAATGTCCTTTTAATCTTGAAGCATAATTTGTCACTTATTTCCTGTAAAAATGCATAAACGTCCTCAAATATATCTCTCGTTTAGTCTGAGCATCCTTATGTGCTGGAATATGTCGAGTGGGGTTATCGCGAAACTGAAAGCTAAGAACACTCAACAGTACTCAATCCATTTGTGGACTAAAAATAAACAATGTTATTTAATAAAATTACATCCACGTCTTTCAATGAAATAAGCTTTTCATGTTATGAGTTTTTTTTTGTCCAGCTGGAAATAAATGATTTCCTTTATTGTAAAATAAAAAAAGCAGATTTTTTTTTATTTTTTAAAATATAACCCTGGCGACAGTAACGGATTGAATTCCAATCAGTTTGAATAAGTTTTAATCAGAATTCTTCCGGGGCATTCTAAAATTTGTTTCCGAGCCAATCAGTTTTTATCCGAATCTAAAAATGAATGTAACTTGACGAAAAATTCTTTCCGAATCATTCCGAAATAATCTGTTTTATTCCGAAGCTAAATTTTAATCCGTTTGAATCCCGTTATTTCATTCCAAATCAATCCGTTCCAATTTTAGTCGGGGATTATTCGAATATGAAACTGATTGATTCGGAATGAAATAACGTGATTCAAACGGATTAAAATTTAGCTTCGGAATGAAACGGATTAATTCGGAATGAATTTTTCGTCAAGTTACATCCATTTTTAGATTCGGATAAAAACTGATTGGCTCGGAAACAAATTTCGGAATGACCCGGAAGAATACTGATTAAAACTTATTCAATCTGACTGAGATTCAATCCAATACTTTTGTCAGGGAAGTATAAGAATTTTGAATAAAAATAATACCCAATCTAAATTTGTTTATTTGAGGCACGGTTTATAGTCACTAATCTTGAAAATTACATTTCAGTTATTTTGAAAGCAGTCGTGTCCCGTTGTAAAAATAATTTATGACAAATAATTGCGATGTTACGGAAGCGGAAGGTGACGATCAGGTTAGTGTATCCAAGAGTAAGTCTAAAGGTGGAATTAATCCTCGTAAAATAGATGTGCTTGCTTCTTCGTCCTCGGGTTTACAGTAAAATCGTAAGTCTAAGTCACTTTGAGTCTTTATAACTGGTTTATGGGCATAACTGTAACGTCCGACGAATACTCATGATTCAAACCAACATGCATAACCACCTACAATGATAAAAACACTGAGTCTCAGTCTGGCAGTTTAAATTAAAGTGCTATTGTATCTTTTCCTTAAAGCGGATTTGTAAATTTTAGCAATCACATTTATCACATTAAAAATGAGGTTTTATATAGAAAAATAAAAGTTAATTAATAAAACTGACTTCAGATATTTTGCCTTATAGCCTGACAATAGACGAGACTAGATTTTGACATTAGAGGTTATGTGCCTCAATGAAACCACTACGTTGATTCACGTCGTATTTTATAAGGGCGGGCAGTTTGAAAATTATTTAATTATCAACAATAATTTTCTTTATGCTTTCCAAATAATTATTTAAACATCTTCTAGTAAGATCAAATAATAGTTAAAGTTTAAAAAGATTATTTGGAAATCACGAAGAAAATTACTGTTGATAACTAAATAATTTTTAAATTGTCCGGCTTAATAAAATACGACGTGAGTCAACACAGTGGTTTCTCAAATGTAAATTTTATATTGAAAAATAAATAAAAAAATGTCGAAACTGCTTTCGGGAATAACTATTAATAAATGTTTGTATGTCGTTTGTTTTATTAAAATAATAATAATATTTTTCACGAAAATCTAACACGACATGCTTCAAACAAAGAGGTTAAATTTTCATGGAAATTATTATGACTATCTTTCTATTTATTAGAAACACCTATTAAGGTTTTAGGCAATCCCGAGATCGATTTCTACATATTTTTAAAAATATTATTACACATTTTTGAATTTTTCAATATAAATTTGGCAATATTTGAAAAAAAAGTCAGTTAACTTTGTTCACGATGGTCTTTTTCTAATCCACCAGGGACAGAGTTGCAAAATTCTCGATAATTTAAAGTACGGTTATATTCTCTATGTTTGAATCAGCCCCACTCTTTTGAAACACAATCAATTTATTAACAAAAAAATTGATAAAAAACAAAATAATTATCATTACAAATTAACTATAAGTCAATGAAGTGTAAAAATTATTTTTAAATATAACAATTATGAACAATTTTAAAATAAAAGAAAGTCATTTAAATTTGAGAAAAATACTTTCAAATCTTAGAAATCAATTCAAAAAAATTGGGATTATGAAAAATTGGAGAAAATAATTGAAAATTGGAAAAAATTATTCAAATTGAGATAAATAATTAAAATTTTAGAAAATTAGTTCAGAAAATGATTAAAAATTTAAAAAAATTATGTAGAAATAATATAAATAATTTAAAAATGAAGAAAATAATTAAAATTTAAAAAAATAATTGAAAAAATTGCATAATATATTTTATATAAAGGAAATTTAAAGAAAATTTTAGAAAAATACTTGAATCTTTTAGAAGTTAATTGAAAAAAAAAAAAAATAAACATAACTTAAAATTGAGAAAAAAAAATTTTAATTTAAGAGAAATGATTGCAAAACATACAGAATATAGGTAATAAAATACAAGAAAATCGTAGATATAATTGAAAATTGAATAGAAAAATGAAAATTTTAAATAAATAATTAAAAACTTTTTGGAAATTATGAGAAAGAACATAAGTAATTGAAAATGATAAACAAATAATATAAATAATTGAAAATTGAATTAAATAATTGAAAATAATTAAAAATTTTAAAGAAAATAATGGAAAATTAGAGAAAAGTATTTAAAAATTTTAGAAAATAATTTGAAAAAATAAGAATAATTACAATTTGTGGAAAATAATTGAAAACTGATTTTAAAAATTGAAACTTGAAGACAGTAATTGAAATAATATGAAAACAAAGATAAGTTAAAAAAAATTTATTATATTTCTTTTAATTATCAACTATTTTTTTAAAATTTAAATTTAAATCTTTAATCTTTGATTTAATTTTTTAATCTTCAATTTACTTCTTTAATTTTCAATTATTTCTTCAATTTCCATTTGCATTCTACGTTTTTCAATTACTTTATTCAAAATTCAGTAGTTCTCGCATTTTCGCAATTATCAAATATTTTCTTGAAATTTCAATACAATTCTTCAACTTTCAACTGATTTCTTTAATTTTTATTTATGTTTCCAATTGTTTCCATTATTTTCATCAGTTTTCAAATGACAATTTATTTTTCTCCTTCAATTTCATGATTATTCAATAATTTAAATTTTTTGGTAGAATGACGATTATATTCACTATTTTTTTTCAATTGCTAATTTTGATTAATAGTTAATTATTTTCGTCAATATTCAATTATTTTCTTGAAATTTCCATTAACCTCTTTAATTTCCAATTTATTTCTTCAATTTTTAATTATTTTCTACAATTCTCAAATATTTTCTTTAATTTTCAAATATTTTTATCGATTTTAAATGAATTCCTCAATATTCAATAATTCTCTAATTTTTCCAATTATTTTTTCACTCATAAAAATTGTTTTAAATTTTCAATTTAATTATTCAATTCTAGAAATATTCTCTTCGAATCTCAGTTATTTTCTTCAAATTTAAATTCCACCTTTCAATTTTCAATTATTTTATTTAATATGAAAATGTTATCTCCTTTTTTCTAATATTTTTTTTTATTATCATTAAGTTTCTTTAACTTTAAACATAATTGTTCCATTATTCTCTTTAATTTTTAATTCTATTCTTCAATTTTTATTTCTATTCTTTAGTTTTTAATTGTTTTCTTCTATATTCGTTGATTCTCCGCTTTTTTCAATTACTTTTTTTCAATTATGTATATTCTTTAAATTTCAATTTTATTCTTCAATTTTTAAATGCTTCAATTTCAAATATTTTTTTTCAATTTGAATTATTTTTTTTCGATTTTCTATTAATCTATTTATTTTTCGAATTTTGTTCTCAATTGGCAATTATTTTCTTCAATTTTTCAATTATTCTCATAATTTTATGATTATTCATCAAATTAAAATTTTTTTTTTGAATGCCGATTATTCTCACCATTTTTCGAATTTTTTTTTTAATTGATAATTGTTTTTTTAATAATTAATTTTTTCGTCACATTGTAATCTTTCTTTGAATTATCAATTAATTTCTTGAAATTTACATTTAATTATTTAATTTTCAATTTATTTCTTCAATTTTCAAAATTTTTCTTTTAATTTCAATTATTTTGATCATTTTTTAATTAATTCCTTAATATTAATTAATTCCCGCATCTTCTCAATTATCCATTATTTTATTTCAATACAATTCTTAAATTTCCAATTGGTTTCTTTAATTTTTATTTATTTTCTACAATTTTTTCAATAGTTTTCATCAGTTTTCAATTGGCAATTTATTATTCTTCTTCAATTTTATGAATATTCATTAATTACACTTTTTTTTTGTACGATTGACGATTATTCTCACCATTTGTCGAATTATTTTTCAATTGTAAATCATTTTTTTTTAATATTAATACATTTTTTAATATTTAATTATTTTCGTCATATTGTAACTTTTCTTTCAATTATTAATTATTTTCTTGAACTTTCCATTTTATTGTTTAATTTCCAATCTATTTAATCAATTTTTAATTATTTTCCCCAATTTTCATATAAGAAAATATATTTTCTTTAATCTTCAATTTTTATTATCGATTTTCAATTAATTCCTCAATATTCAATAATTCTATTATTTTTTCAATTATTTTTTTCACTCATAAAAATTGTTTTAAAATTTTAATTCAATTATTCAATTCTAGAACTATTCTTTTCAATTTACAATTATTTTCTTCAAATTTAAATTTCACTTTTAAATTTTTAATTATTTTCTTTAATATTAAAAAATGATCGCCTTTTTCTATTAATTTTTTTGATTATCATTAGGTTTCTTTAATTTTAAATACAATTGTTTAATTATTATCTTTAATTTTTAATTCTATTCTTCAATTTTTATTTCTGTTCTTCAGTTTTCAATTGTTTTCTTCTATATTAATTAATTCTCAGCTTTTTTTACATAATTTTTTTCATTTTTAAGTACATTTCATAAATTTTAATTTAATTCTTCAATTTTTTATTCCCTTCTTTGATTTTCAATTATTTTTTTCAATTTTAATTTTTTTTTGCGTTTTTCAATCCAGCTGTAAAATGTGCAATTATTTCCAACAATTATTCCTATAATTTTCTTAATTTTTAAATTTGCAATTATTTTCTTTAGACTTAATATTTCTTTTTTAATTTGTACAATTATTTTTTTCAGTTGCCTATTAATCTAGTCGTTTTTTGAATTTTGTTTTCAATTACCAATAATTTTCGTAATTTCTCATTACCGTTCTCCAGGTAATATTACTTCTCCGCAACTCTACACCAGGGAGTGGAAAGTGCTAAATCGTTTACTTACCATGCGTAGTAAAATAGTACAAAAATGTGCCGCTAGTGGCGCTCCAGATACACTAATTTAACAGTTTCCTCTCTTTCGTCCATTCTGTGAAAAATGTCAATCGTACTTTTCATCCTAAATTTACATCCGACAAGGAAATCAGCATTTATCAACTATTTTAGTATCGTAAAATTGGAATTGTTTTATATACATTGTGCATGAATAAGTAATGAAAATATTTACTTTTTTTTTCAAATTTTTGTTTTGCTACCAGGTAATCAGAAATTCACTTTTACTCCCGTTTCGTCATCGCATTCAAATTCAGTTTGCGGTTTTCGGTGCTAAACAATGAGAAAGCACGTGAGAAGAAAGTGAATATTGCCCCTGAGGCATTTATCGATTCGTGAAAGCTGCGTCTATTTCTGACCACTGTATATCAAAATTCTCAAATCACAAAACAAACGTGACACTGACCTAGCATAAGCATTAAAATTACGTAAGTATACAAAACGATCGGTAATTCATTGTCATTTGAATTTATAAATATCTAGAATAGAAAGTCTCTAACACGGAAAAAGAATTTTTATCTTTCTGTCTCATCTCGACTATTCGAAATCGCATGTCATTAGGTACTGTTGCTTTTTAGTTTTTTTTTTTTCCAGAACTAAAGTATTTGAAAGCCAATGAAAAATAAATTACTGTTTCTTTTTTAACTTCAAGTTTATAGAGAAGACTAAAAAAGATGTTTATTATTAAATAAAGGATGAGATTGACAAAAAAAAAAAGAAAAAACAGAAATTCTCGAGAAATAAAAAAGTGCTTTGTAATCTTAGAATGTCACAAGTAAAGGCTAACGATTGGAGGATGGAATTTCAGAGCTCAGAGATCTTGGATCTTTGTGATTGCAGTGACTGTCGATTTTTCTCGTTTTCATCGACAAGCCTCGGAGCTTTCTGCGAAACCGTGGGCTAAGATAAATCGAGCTGCCTTAGTCTTCGATGCCTCGTTGAATTGAAAAGCCATAGGACGTTAATGAGAATCGGCAGAAATGTGTTTTATTTTTTCTAATTAAGATGTTGCTACTATTTCATTAACAACCAATGCTCCATCGGAGTTCCTTGATCAAGATACTTAAGTGTTGCAAATCATCCTGGAAAAAAGCAATATAAGACAAATCTTGACCGATGAAAGACGAAACCTTGAATTGAAAAGAATCTTGAAAATTGAGAAAAAAAATCGTCAATATATGAAGAATGAAGTAAAACATTTTTCTAGACAAAGTTGTAATAAACCAAAAAAAACAGAAATAAAGATAAATCTTTTAAAGAATCGCGCTAAGCGACTCTAACTAAAATCATCGCTATAGGCATCACGATACCATGCTAAGTCGTGATCTTGGATCTTTTTGCGATGCGCCACGACCAGAATAGGATGCAAAATACGAATCAGTTACAAAGCCTTAGGACTTGCGCGCACCGAGATTTGAATATCTTTGATGGCCCGCTGTCTAAAGGTCAATAGGTGCGAGGAATTTACGAAGAAACTCACATTTTACCTGGATGCTTCATAGATACATGTGACTTTATGGTATACCGATTAGAAAAAAAATTCCACAAAGAACTATCAAGTTACAAGTTCAAATAGCGTGTTTTCCGCGAATCATTTAATTTTATTCCAAAATCTATTCACGATTAAACCTTGAATTTGAATTAAATTAAATCTCAAGAGAGGCTGAAGATAAAGTGCTGTTGTAGAGAGCGGGAATGGGACTAGGATTTTTCTGAAATGAAAAAAAGGCCTGATGAATTAACGAATGAGACTTGCTCCAATCAAAACCTGAACTTGAATTACTTTTCGAGCTTGAATTCCATCCAGCTAAGCCTTTAACTATCTTGATAGCAGGCTTAAGAGGAGCATGTGAGAGTTTCATGACTGGTGGCGACGCCGTTACGATCGGATTTTAACGTGGCTCGATTTTTGCGACACTTTAGTTTCAGTGCCACCAATACCATCATCGCGCCATAAGACGCATGCTGTGTTAAATGTATATATCTCCTTCGTTAGAGACACAACAGTGGTTACAACTTACATACGTCGTTTTATGAATGTCAAGATCAAGAGGCAATGCCCTGGAAACTGACAATATCTCTGGAGTCTTTAGGGGGAAAAATTCGATACGCTTCACCGAGTGAAAGAAGTCAAGTAAACACGAATTTACTTGTGAAAAGCGCCAAGTTTAAGGGAGTTGAAGATTTAATGACAATCGATGAACAAAATGGCAGTGGTTGCCAAACTCTTTCTCCTCCTTTGCTGAAAACAATTTTTTTGAAAAACCAGACACTGTCGAAGAAATTGTGTTGGTCTGGCAAAACTGCAGGGAATAAGGAATTTGGGAAAGGTGGACTTTTTGTTGTTAGATACTTTTAGGAGTAAAAAAACGAAAACTGAGATTAGAACTGACAGATTTGATGTATAAATGGCCGCAATACAAATATCTTAAGAAACTTACCACGCGGGAACTTTACCTGAATCTTAAGTCTTGTTTACCATTGGATTTAAAAAGCCTTTGGCGGAAATACACAGATGGCGTGTTAAGTCCAAGACTGAAACTGACAAAGATTTTTGCGTAGAACAAGAACATGCCATTCCTGTGTTTCCATTTTTTTGCTCTTAAAAGTATCTAACAACAAAAGGTCTACGTTTTCCAAATTCCTTATTCTCTGCAGTTTTCTCAGACAATACAATTTTTTCGAAAAAAATTATCTTAAGAGCAAATTTTCAGCAATTTAAGCAATTTAACTGGGTCAACAATCAGACAATGTACTAGACGAAGCATAGTTTTCATGACGTAGCTACTTTGAAGAAATGCTTCAAACGATGAAAATGAAAGGTAATCATATTTGCTGAATTTCGTAAAGCGGGAAGAATTTCGTATTCCCAAAAATTATCGGAAGTATTTTGTTTAATTTTAATCTATTGTTAAACATCAGTCTCACAATTTTCAAGACGTAGCAACTTTAAAGAAATGCTTCAATTCATAAAAAGTGACTGTGTTTTCTGAATTTCGTAAAGCAGGAAAATTTTTAATTTCCAAAACCTTCAATCGTTTCTTGTTTAATTTTGGACAATTGCATCAATCTAACAATTTTCAAGACCAGTAGCGTAACTGGGAGGGCAAGGGCCCTGGGGCAAAACTAAAAATGGGGCCCTAATTATATATAATAATAATTTACAAGTTTCATTCATTCTGTCCACACCTGACATTTGTCAGATGTTAGATGTAAATGTTTTGTTGCTTCAAAAATTTAATTCATATTTTATCTTTTCAAAATGTTCTCAAACATTAAATTTACAGCAATCTTAATTTCTTCAATTTTTAGTTAATACGAACTTGCATTTATAGTTCAATTAACCCACGTTTCAAATATACTAGATTTGAAGTGATTTAAAAATTTCTTCAATTTTTAATAAGTCTTTTCCATTATGATTTCAATTACTTAAACTACAATTTCGTACTATTTTCATAATTTTTCAATTATTTTCTGCAATTTTTAAATATTTTTAAATTGTTTCCCTAAATCTTACATTCACCTTCTTCAAATTTCATTTATTTTGTTCAGTTTCTTCAATCACTTTTCAATTTTAATTATTATTCCCTAGACAGTAAAACAATTTAATTATATATTCCTAAATTGTATAATACTCATCGCAAATTTAAATTAATTTTTTGGATTTACTTGTCTTTTTTTCATTTTGCAATTATTATCTTCAGTTTTTCATTACTTTCTTAATTTCTGAATTAATTTCCTGAACTTTCAATTATATATCTCAATTTTCAATTATTTTGTTCAATTTTCATTTATTTTTATTAGTTTGCAATTATTTTCTCCATGTTTTATTATTTTCATAATTTGTCAATTAATTTACTAAATTGTCAGTTATTATTTCAAATTTAGATTATTTTTATCAGTTTTCTATGTTCTAAACGATTTTTCAAGTATTTTGTTTTGCTGAAAAATAAATTCTGTGATTTTTCTATTATTTTCCTCAATTGCTAATTATTATTATTCTCATATTTTAAAATTATTGTTTTAAGATTTTTAAGTATTTTCCAAAAATTTCCATGATTTTTTTCAATTTCTAATTATTTTCATTATTTTGGCATAATTATCAAAAATTTCAATTATTTATTTGAAGTTTTAATTATTTTAATCAATTTTCGATTATTTCTGTGATTTTTTAATTACGCTTTTTAATTAAATATTTTTAGGTAATTTTGTAATTATTTTCTTCTTTTAAACATACATTCTATGATTTTTTCAATTATTTTTCTAAAATTTTATTTACTGTTTTCAATTTATCACATTTAAATTATTTTCAGTATCTTTCAATTATTTCTTTCAGATTTGAGTTAATTTTATTATTTTTCAATTATTTTCTCAATTGTTAATTATTATTATTTCCATATTCTAAAATTATTTTCTAAGTTTTTTAAGTACTAATCTAAAACTCCAATTATTTTCTTCAACTTTTAATTATTTATATTTCTTTACATAATTTCTAGATTTTTTGTATTAATTATCGTTAATTCCAATTATTTTTAGCTTTCTTCAATTCTTTTCCCTAATTTTTATCTATTCTCATTTTTTTCAATTAATTTCTAAGATTTTCATGTATTTTTCTGAATGTTCAATTGATTTTTTAAATGTAAAAAAATTCTGTAATTTTTTCAATTATTTCTTCCAAATGTTATTTTTTACAACTTATCATTGTTCTTATCTTATTTCAATTTTTTCTCCAGTTTTTCATCATTTTCTTAATTTCTGAATTATTTTCTTGAACTTTCATATACATAATATCTCAATTTTCAAATTTCATTTATTTTGCAATTATTTTCTCCATGTTTTAATATTTTTATTATTTTAAAATTAATTTCATAAATTGTCAGTTATTATTTCAAATTTAGATTATTTTTATCAGTTTTCCATGTTTTAAAGAATTTTTAAAGTATTTTCTTTTGCTTAAAAATAAATTCTGTTTTTTTTTTATTATTTTCCTCTATTTCTAATTATTTTCTTCAATTTTTAATTATTTTCATTTGTTTCCATAATTTATAAATTTTTTTTATTAATTATCGTAAATTCTAATTATTTTTAGCTTTCTTTAATTCTTTTCCCCAATTTTTATTTATTCTAAGTTTTTTCAATTAATTTCTAAAACCTTCATGTATTTTTCTGAAATTCCAATTATTATTTTTTATTTAAAAAAAATTCTGTAATTTTTTCAATTATTTCTTTCAAATGTTATTTATTTTTTACAATTTATCATTGTTTTATCATTTTCAAAATATTTTCTTAAATTGTTAAATATTATTGTTCTCATATTCTAAAATTATTTTCTACGACTTTTAAGTATTTTTCTAAAATATTAATTATTTTCTTGAGTTTTAATTATTATTTTTATTTGTTTTCATAATTTCTTAATTTTTTTTATATTAATTATCGTAAATTCCAATTATTTTTAGCTTTCTTCAATTCTTTCCTCCAATTTTTATTTATTCCCGTTTTTTTAAAATTAATTTCTAAAATTTTCATGTATTTTTTTAGAATTCCAATTTTTTTTTTTTTATTTGAAGAAATTACTGCAATTTTTTCAATTATTTCTCTCAAATGTCATGTAGTTTTTACAACTTAACATTGTTTTCATCATATTTTAATTATTTTCTTTGAGTTTTAAAATTTAATCCAAGTATTCAATTATTTTCCAATAATTATTTCCTTCAATTTTCAAGTTTTTTAATCTGTTTTATAATTTCTAAAATTTTAAACTATTTATCAGACATTTCAGTTGCTTCATTCAATTTTCAATTATTTATAGTATTTTTTTTTTATTATTTTCTTCAATTCTCAATTACTTTCGTTCTTTTTCATAATTTCCAAAAAGTTTTTTATTATTTCTCTAAAATTAAAAATTGTTCTCTTCAATTTTAAATTATTTTTATCTTTTTTAATTTATTTTCTATAATTTTTAATTTTTTTTTTTCTGCAATGAACTTCTAAAAGTTTTGAGTGTTTTTTCTGAAATTTTCTTTAAATTTAGTTTATTTAAAATATATTATGTAATTTATTCAATTATTTTCTCAAATTTTAATTTTTTTTCAATTTTACATTATTTAGCTCATATTTCAATGATTGTTTTTTTAATTTTTCAATTATTTTCTCTAATTTTTCGTTTTTTTTTCACTGTATTTTTATTCCCAAAAATTGTCAGTCGTTTATTCTTTAATCTTAATAAATTGTTAAACATCAATGTCACAATTTTCAAGGCATAGCAACTCCGAAGAAATGCTTCAAATGATAAAAGGTGTTCGTGTTTTCTGAATTTCGTAAAAAGGGAAGAATGTTGTATTCCCAAAAATTGTCGGTCTTTTTTTGTTTAATTTTTATTAATTGCATTAATCCTTCAATTTTCAAGACGTGATAACTTCGAATAAAAGTTACAAATGTTTAAAGAAAAAGTTATCGTGTTTTCTGAATTTCGTGAATCGAGAAAAGTATCCCAAGTCTAAATGAAGTGTGGATACTTCTGAATAGAACTCCATAATGTGTTGCGGTCACATTTTATCATTCTCGATTTTAACACATTCAATTATTTCCATGTTTGAGTTGTATTTTTAAATAAAACGAAATCGATTTATTTTAATAACATCAATTATATGGGGTTAATAATAACACTGGATCAATTTGAGAAAAAAATTATTTTCTGCTAAATTTTTTCCGGGAAAGTGTTCTATCAAATAATTATTTGATTAGACAGAGCTCTATTGTAAATTGCACTTAACAGTCTACATCTCGCAGGCTAAGATGTCTAGTCTTGAGAGCGCTAATGAAACGTCACTCGGTGCGTCACTTAAGGCTTTTTGGAACATGCGGTCGGCAGATTTTACCACGAGGCGTCCCGACGCCATTAGTACGTTGCCACTGACACCTGGCAAGGTCAGGGACTTTAGGCATTGAAATATTCTTAAAATAACTTTATCGCCGCTGCCCTTCCAACTCATATGCTCAATGTACTTATAAAGTAAATGAAGACGCTGCGAACTTGTTAGGAATGCAATTTTCATTCCATTACATCAAATAATTCAACACATACCCTCGTCAATCCAATCTGAACTTGGTTCAATTTCCACTGTTTCGAATATTTAAATTAATTTATATCTAAATAAAAAATATCACAAAAACCACAAAGATTATGATTCCAAAGTATAAAAATCCTATTATAGACACTTTCTGTTGCATAAGTAAATAAAATTGATTTATTAGAGAATAAATTATGCTTTGATTGATTTGATTTAAAAAAAAATTGATTTATGTCCACTAAAAACATCTTGTTATTTCCTGCCAATAAATTGAATTACAGAGAATCGTAAAATCCGTTATGTAACACAATTATAAAGAGACTGCTGTTTATAAATAAATATTTGATGATTGATTAACAGTGGAAATATAATTGAATGTATATAGGACTGCACAAAATTGTAATAATGGGTAATAATCAGATTTGAGAAGGTGCGGACTAATGTTTGAATATAATAATAGTAGTTAGTTTTCAGAGTTGGTTTTTCTATTTTCCTGCTCATAAATAATTGCACACCGCACGGCTTAACACCTCGTTCGTGGCGTGGTGCGGTTCATATTTGATGAATTAACGTGATAACAATTCTATTTAGAAACTGACCTGTGAAGTGTAATTATAAGTAGGCGTTATTACCTTCGGCTTTATTACATGTTTTGCAATAAAAAACGTAATCCGATAACACCAAGAAGCCTTGTTTTAATCAAATCCTTCCATCAAAGAAAATAGTTAATGCTTGGCGCCAAGCATTTTTCTCAATTCTGGAAACAAAAGACAAAAGCGTAATATTTATTCTAAAATGTAAATTTGATTATTTTTGAAGATAAATAGTATTTTTAAACCTGAAAATTACTGTTTTTTAACACTAAAAATTATTATTTTCCCAGAAGACGTTTCAGAGATTCTATGATGAGATACGGATTTGAAATGTTGTCTTTTGTAATCAGCTTTTTAAACCCGGACCATTTGTACTTTCATATTACTTACGATAAAGGTCAAAAAACACTCTCAACTGAGACCAATTGCTTCATTATATCAACTCAGCTAAGGCGAACCTATGAACTTAAAAAAAAACGTTAAACATTGAGGCTACAATTTTAAGTTGCTAAATCAACTTTACGACTGATTAAGAGCAAAGGGACTAATAAACACGTAAGTTTATGGCCTTTTTATGAAACTCATCTGTAATGACCTGTACTGTATAAATAGAACGAACGACTGCACTTTAATTGATGAGGAATTTCGACTTGGGAAATAAAAAACAAATATTACTTAACTGGATAGAGAGAAAAAAAAGCGGTAAAATGAAAGAAGTTTACAAATTTGTGTGAACAAAATTAAAAATAATGAAATTTTAAAGTTTCGGATCCTATAGTGAACTCTCGGTACTGTTCGGAAAAATTTCGGCTTCATTCGGAAGCTTTCGAAACCATTCGGCATCGTTCGGATTCCTTCGGGTACTATCGGAAGCTTTTCGGCAACTTTCGGAACGGCTTTGGAGTCTTCGGCTTCTTTCGGGAACTTTCAGTTACGATCGGCAACACTCGGATTCTATTTATTAAAAACAAGATTAGCGAATTTAAACAAAAAATAAAAATGTGAATTAACAAAATTTGAAAAATAAAACACAATTATAAATTCCAGTAAGCCAAATTTGAAAAAAATCTTGAAAAAAGCAAACATAAAATTTAGAAAAGAAAATAAAGTTTGAAAATGCCAATTAAAGAAAATGAAAAAATTTGACGTAAAAATGTGATCTGTTGGATGTCATAGAAGTTACTTTTGAAGTGCTTGTTTTGCTTGTTTACATTCTCGTTTTATTGGGATCAAATAAGGAATGATATAGATTGGGTCCTTCAGAGGAGAAATCATATGAACAATAATATTTAACGGCCAATCAAACCTCAATGACGAAGACAAGGCTTGCGCGTGCATCGAGCAATTACACCGGCGAAGGATGTCATTAAGTTCCAATAAATCTATCGATTTCGAACTTGTATGTGACTTTTTTTCCCAAAGAAAAAAAATATTTCTTCATACTGGTGCTATTTGACTCAATTATAAACATCTCTTTCAATCTACATCTTAAATCTAAAGTATCGTGTTCAAAAAAGTTTATCTAAATAGCAAAATTACCGTTACAAATCATTATGAAAAAAAAGTTATGAAAGACATAAGATAGAGGATTATTTTTAACTGATCCGAATTGTTTAGAAAAGAAAATTATTTTAATATTGTGAAATGAATTAATTTATTTGTTTAAAAAATTGTTTATATTCTTCTACAAAATCTTTATTTATTTTCAAAATGAAAATTCTATTAAAAAAATATTTGTTTAATTTAGAATATTTCTATTTACTTTCAGGGTGCAAAAATTTATTTCACTTTTTTACCTTTACGAATAAAAAAAATATTAATTTCTTAAATTCCAGTGAATAAATAAAAAAAAATTTTTTTTTCAATTTTTTAAAATTTTAATTTTAATTTATTTATTAATGTTACTATATCAGCATTGATTAATAGTTTTAATAATTAATTATCCATTCTTTTCATTATGACTTTTTTTTAATTTTTTCAAATTCTCACAACAATACTTTAAATTTGGATTTATTTTCCCAACTCTCTATTCGCATTGATTTATAATTTACAAATTAAATTTCAGAGTTTGTCACTAGAGAGTTTATTAATATGCACACGATTTTATTAATAAATATAAATATTTCAAAAAATGCGCGCCTTTATAAAATAACCAGAATAACTACGTGAGTCAAAGAAACAATGTGAATGTGATTCACACACATAACCTCTCCTCCCAGCCTGTCAAAATCTCATCAAAATCAAGTGGCGTTTTCATCATCGACAATTTTCGTAATAAGTCAGTTTTATTAATTCAATTTTGTTTTTCAATTACAATATTCATTCTCAAGTTATATACCAGAGTTCCTTATAAATTAACTACTTCGTGAGTATTGCGTAACAAACTTTGTAACGTTGTAAATTCGTTTCAAGATTTTACAACTTATTATTATTTTTCTAAAATACTCTTTCATGTAGTTATATTTTGCAAATTAATACAAATATTATCTCTTTTACATTTAACTCAGTAATTTTGGCTAATTTTCTTTTTTTGCAATTTATTATTTCAAATGTTACGAATAGTTTCAAGTCTTTGAAATAGACTTCTTAATATGTAATTCTAAAATTTAGCAGCAAGCCTACTAAAATTTTTAATAATTCTTTTCTATTATGATTTCAATTACTTAAACTACAATTTTCAACTATTTTTATTATTTTTCAATTACTGTCTGCAATTTTTTATTATTTACATTGTTTCTCACTTTCTTCCCTAAATTTTACATCAACCTTCCGCAAACTTCAATTATTTTTAAAATTTTTTTCAATCATTTTTTCAATTTTAATTATTTTTTGCTCGATAATAAAACATTTTTATTATTTATTGCTAAATTTCATATTATTTGTCGTAAAATGAAATTAATTTTTTCAATTCACTATTTTTATTTTCAATTTGCAATTGCTCTCTTAAATTTTTTATCATTTATATTATTTCTGAATTAATATCCTGAACTTTCAAATAAATATCTCAATTTTGAATTATTTTGTTCAATATTCATTTCTTTTTATCATTTTGCAATTATTTTCTTCATATTTTAATTGTTTGAATTATTTTTCAATTAATTTCTCAAATTTTCGATTATTATCTCAAATTTAGATTATTGTCTTCAACTTTTAACTTTTTAAACGATTTTTCAATTATTTTCTTTTGCTAATTTTTTCCAATTTCTAATTATTTTAATTCTTTTTGCATAATATTACATATTACAATTATTTTTTTCATTTTTCAATTATTCCCCTAAATTCTTAATTATTCTCATTTTTTTAAAAATTAATTTCTTAAAATTTCAAGTATATTTCTCTAAAATTTCAATTTTTACTTTATTTTTTTTATTTAGTTTCATTTATTTCATAATATAAACCGCAATCAAATAATTATTTATCAATTATTTATTTCAAATTTCATTAATTTCTTGCAACTTACCATTGTCTTTATAATATTTCAATTATTTTCTTCAAGTTTCAAATTTTAAAATAATTTTTTAATTATTTTTCACAATTTTCAATTATTTTTATTTTTTGAAATTAATTTAAAAAATTTTTTAAATATTCTTTTTCAAATTTCCCCATTTCCCCATTTCTCTAAAATTTCAATTTTTACTTTATTTTTTTTATTTAGTTTTATTTATTTCATAATATAAACCGCAATCAAATGATTATTTATCAATTATTTATTTCAAATTTCATTAATTTTTTGCAACTTACCACTGTTTTTATAATATTTCAATTATTTTCTTCAAGTTTCAAATTTTAAAATTATTATTTTAGTTATTTTTCACAATTTTCAATTATTCTTATTTTTTGAAATTATTTAAAAAAAATTTTAAATATTTTTTTTCAAATTTCCCATTTATTTCTTCAATTTTTAATCATTTTCAATTCATTCAATTGTTTTGATAATTTCCAAATTTTAAACTATTTATATGATGTTTTAATTATTCAAAATTTAATTTTTAATTACTTAAGTTCTTTTTCAAAATTTTCAAAATTTTTTTAATTATTTATCTGAAATTTACATTTTTCTATTCAATTTTCAATTATATCTACGATTTTCTTGTAGGCATTTTTTGCAATTATTTCTCTTAAATTAAAAATTGTTTTTTCAATTTTAATTTATGTTTATCTTTTGTAATTTATTTTCTTTAATTTAAAATTTTTTTTTATTTCGTAATAAACTTCTTAAAGTTTTAAATATTTGTCTGAAGTTTTCTTTAATTTTCCTTTATTTAAAATGTATTAGATAATTTTATAAATTATTTTTTCAAATTTTAATAACTCTCTTAATTTTTGATTATTTATATTATTTTTTCATTATTTTTTAAAATTTTTTATCATTTTCATCATTTCAGAATTAATTTTCTAAATTTTTAATTATTTATCTCAATTTCAATATTTTTTTTTCAATTTTCAATTATATACTCCAATTTTTTATTTTTCTAATTTTTTTCTATTTTTTTTTAAATAGATTTTGAAGTAGTATTTTCAAATTAAAATTATTTTCTTTAATTTTAAAACATTTTCAGGATTTTTTAAATTACTTTCGAAAATTTTAATCTTTTTCATTATTTTGTTTCCATCAATTTGCAAAATTTGCTTTTTTTAAAAATATTATATTTAAAATTGTTGATAAAATATGGTGCAGAATTATTAAGGTTAATAAGGTGCGCGCGTTGTTTAATCTAGTTAGGTATAAGAAATTACAATTTTTATAATTTATATAAAACACTGTTCATAATTGTTATATTTAATAATAATTTTTACACGCTACTTATAATTAATTTTTAATAATAATTATTTTGTTATTTATCCATCTTTATTTCAATAAATTGTTTGTGTTTCAAAATAGTGGAGCTCATTCAAACATTGAAAATTCTCATAAATTCTCCGGAAGGAGAATATTCTCGGTTATTTTCTCGAGAATGTAACCGGATTTTAAATTATTAAAAATTTTGCAATTCTAAGTAAGCCTGCTCGAGTGATTTAGTTGTAGAAGAATTTTTGATAAACTACTATCTTTAGAAACTATGATTATTAAAGAAGTTTTATTTTTAATTTATTAATTTAAAATTATTAATTATATTTAAAGTTAGTTGAAATTTTTAATTTTAATTTGTAAAATTAATTTAATCTGATCAGAAGTTAGTCAGTATAAAAATATAAAAATAATGCAACAAATAATAATAACCCTAATTTTGCACAAAAACACAACAAGAAGACATTGCTCTTTGTTTTATTGTTTAAAAAATTTCTTTTACAAATATAACATTATTAATATTGCCTAAACCGTATGAAGACAAAATTTAATATGTTTACAATCATCACTAACGAGTGCCAAAAACATACTGACTAATTATAATTACAAATCACACTTCAATCGTTAATTAAAATTCCTAAAGATCAATTAGAAATCAGAAACTCAAAACCAGATTTTACCTTATTCAAAATTTTAAGCTATATTTAATTTTTTAAATCTATCAATAATATCAAAAATATATTACTGATAAACTATCGACGTCAGTCCTAAAATTTATTAAATTTTTATTCTTTGATACACAATACATTTTGATGCTTACAATTTTTTTTACAACTTAGCGCCTTCTTCCAGTCATTTTTTGGAGGAAATAATTGAAACTTTAATCCCAGTTAAAAAATAAGCAGACTTAGCCCCAGTTCCAATGAAAAAGTACCATGTTTTAATAAATCTCTTTTTACAGGGATGTAAAGTATGGTATAAGTTTCAGTGTGGAAACTAATGGTGGTGTCAATTTTTCTCCACAAGAAGTGTGTACGTTGAAGTATGTATGGTGTAATGTGTATAGCAGCCTTTAAACTGCAATTTACTAACATTAATCGATTAAAATTGAGAATCGGAGAAAGTGGAGCACAAACGAGATTGTAGATTATGATAATATAAGGTGAGACGAATCTCATGCAGAGAGAGATCAGTCGATCATTTGAATTGAAACTACCGGGTTCTCATATAAGCTGGCTATCATTGCGCACATTATGCGCTTGGCATGCAAATGCATAAAGCGTAATTAAGGCATTTCAGGATGAGAGCCATGACGCTTATGCAAGGATCTCTTGTGGCTCGGGCGGGATAAAACGTCTTCAAGAATCATCAAGAATCGTCCGTCGCTCTCCTAGTGAGAACCTCACTCCGATCTAATTGAAAGCAGGCGCCTTTCTAATTTTCGTGTGGCATGGCGTAAGTTTATCTTCTCGCCAGACCCTATCCTGCTCGAGATTCTAATTAGTATTCAGCTAATGCCGCGACTCGGCCGCTAATTGCACTTGAAATGCAAAACTATTTCGAATTTTTCAAATGAATATTATGGTTTATTTGCTCGCAACAGTAATTAAAAGATGATACCTCTATTCCAACGAGAAACGTAATGTCGATCAAGTGTGACGAAAGAATGTTAAGCCTCGGAATTGCGGAAATTAATTATGTACCTGTTATGTAGCAGTCGAGTTGGCTGAAAGTAAGAATAATCGAGTTTTTAATTGCAATTTTAATTGCGCGAAGAAAATCGAGCGTTACGTGGTACTTTGAGGAGATTTTAGAAATTATCAGAAATCGTGGATTTATGTTGTTTCATTCACAGGAAAAATCTAGGGTGTTTTTGATTTAGTAGGCTTGGTTTGGTTTGTTGTGAATGCACCCTTATGTTTTTTTTGGTAACAAAACGATGGGACATGGTAGAAATATTTATATTTGGGTCTATTGTTGATTGTTTTATTAACTGGAAGTGGGAGAAAAATTAGTCTGGAGTGAAAGAGGAATAAGGCATTGAAGGAGAAAATTTAAAATTGGAAAATAATTATTAAAGGTTGATGAAAATTTCCAGAGAGTTACAAAATAAGTGTAAAGAAAACACCACGTTGATAATTATTACGGAGAAGATCAGTCTAGTGTATTTGAGATATTTAGATCCAGATGAACCTACAGCAGGTACATAATTATTACGGAGAAAATCAGTCTAGTATATTTGAGATATTCAGATCCAGATGAATCCACACCAAGTTATAATAATTATGGAAAAATCAGTCTAGTGTATTTGAGACATTCAAATCCATTCGAATCTACACTAGGTTATAATAATTATGAAGAAAATCAGTCTAGTATACTTGAGATATTCAGAACCAGATGAATCCATACGAAGTTATAATAATTATGGAAAAAGTCAGTCTAGTATATTTTAGATAATCAAATCCAGATGAATCTACATCAGATTGATAATAATTATGTAAAAAATCAGTCTAGTGTATTTGAGATATTCAAATCCATATGAATCTACACCAGGTTATAATAATAATGAAGAAAATCAGTCTAGGATATTTGAGATATTCAGAACCAGATGAATCCACGCCAGGTTATAATAATTATGGAGAAAGTCCGTCTAGTATATTTTAGATATTCAAATCCAGATGAATCTACATCAGGTTGATAATAATTGTGAAGAAAGTCAGTCTTGTATATTTGAGATATTCAAATCCAGATGAATCTACAGCAGGATCATAATTATTACGGAGAAAATCGGTCTAGTATATTTGAGATATTCAGATCCAGATGAACCTGCAGCAGGTTCATAATTATTACGGAGAAAATCAGTCTAGTATATTTGAGATATTCAGATCCAGATGAATCTACACTAGGTTGTTAATAATTATGGAGAAAGACATTCTAGTACATTTGAGATATTTAAATTTAGATGAATCTACTCCAGGTTGATAATAATTATGAAAAAAATCAGTCTAGTAGAGTGAGTCGAGGAGAGATGGGTCCCGCAATGAAATTTTTGATTCATGATACATCTCTCCTAGAATTCTTTCCTTTTTTCAACGTCTCTTATGGTGTGAAATGTTAACAGAAATAAATTTCCATACATTTGTCATTTTTCAGTGAAAAAATAATTCGAAATTGATTTTTTCACTAATTATACTGGAATAAACATTTAGATTCCACAATAGTCCAATTTTAAAGTGCATTTATAGAAGGCCAAAATTAGGGTTCCTCTACAATGTTCCATCTAAAATAATCCACTATTAGGGTGTATCCACATTAGTCCCCATTATTATTATTCTTATTATTATTATTGTTTTTTTCATCATAATTATTATGTTTCCTGATACTTTTATTATCAGAAATCTCGTTTTTATAAAAAAAAGTGACAGTCGTCTGCTTCCAACTCTTCCTGCTTAATAAGCTTACACTGACTTTGTTCTCACTTTACATGAATTCACCGTTAGGTCAGATCTAGATAAATTAAAGAAACTTAAGGTAGAAAGGTCATGTGGAAATTTGAGTCCTCGGTGCAAGTAGACGTTGAGACTTAACGATTCAGCGGAGGATATCCTTTACGGCTTACGTTATGCGATGAATTAGAGTCACTGGCTTGCACAGAAGCAGAAACATCGTGTTTCAGCCATTAGAGTTATTGCGAACCGTGACAGAAGCATTTAGATTCAGCTGGAATGCAGACACTGGGTATTTAAGACCAGATACAGCTACATTAACGTGCTGAATTACTCAAAAATAAAATTAGGAGATGAATAAAAAAAATACAACATTTGAAATTCAATCGGTAAAGTACAACTTCTGATAATTCTAAATCACTAAAATAATAAAATAAATTCGAGTAACCAAAAATACATAATATTATTTTATTTTACTTTTACGTCCAATAGCAGCTTTTTACAGTAACCCAGTTTACAATTTATCAAAATTATTAACAAATACTCTTAATAAAGTTATAGGCAAAAACAGTACACATTACATAAAAGATTCATGGACTTTTAAAAATAAATTAGATTGCATTAAATTTGTTCCTGATGGTTTTTCTATTTTTGTATCAATGTACACAAATATATACCATGAGAGGCTATTAAAAGATCAGTTAATAAACGATGAAATATAATTAAAAAACATACAACGAAATTTTAACAAACGTTAATTCAGCAAATAAAAATATACAATTTACTATAGAACTTTCAATTAATAATAAAATTAATTATTTAAATCTATCTTTAATTTTAGAAAATAACACAATTTTATTATTACAAATTGGTTTCTCAAAAAAATATGGTCAGGAAGATATGTTAATTTTGCTTCAGAACACCTGTTATCATATAAAATTGGAATAATTTATTCTTTGGTCGACAGAACAATTAATCGTTAATTAATTAATAATTAAAATCGTTTCCATAATAGAAATTTAGAATTATTTAAAGACGCTTTACTGGAAAATGTTTATCTTTTGAATATTTTAAATAGAAAAATTCAAGAAAGATATAATAAAATCTTGAAACCTTATACAAAATTTAATTATGATAATGATGAAAATAAAAAAATCTTTGATTATCGATATATAAACGTTGTTAAATACACATAAGAAACATTTTTAAAAATACAAATTCAAGAATTATATTTTCTATTAAAAACACTTTAATTAATAAGTTTTTCGTCATAATTATAAAAATAGATTATCAAATTTAGAAATACAAATAAAATAAAATCAAAATGTAATTCATAAATTTCTATTTCAATTTAATAACATCAAAAAATAATGAAGCTTTTAAAAGTAAGTTTATATTTTCTGATAATTGAATACATATTTATTTTGATGTAATATAATTTATAACCTCAAATTTTTACCTTACTATTTTATTAAAGGAGTTTTTAAGAATCCGATAAGCCGAAACAAGTCGCTTTAGTATTTTAAAATAAAAATACCCCAAAAGGCCCTGTAAAAAGTTTTTAACATAATTTTGAGTTAGCAAGACTCGGGTAAATTGACTATGAAAAAATTCCGAATGAAAAAACCTATTTTTCTAATTTTCATCCGAACATAATTATTGTAACTTAGTTGTCGGTAATTATTACAAATCCAAGTCTTCCTATTATGGTTGTGCATTATTTCACAGACCCTTAAAAAGGAATATTAAATCTTAGTCAATCTACGATATATATTTAAATGTGATTTATAATCAGTAAACGATAAATCGAGATTTATCACAAGTGCATATTTAATAGCATTGATTTACGTGTCTTGCCTCTAGATATTGAAATGCTCTTTGTGAAAAATATTTGCAATAAAATACCTGTCGCTCGGAGCACAAAAATTCAGTCAACGAGCTATTATGGATTTTTTTACTTTAAGGTTCTTTCTTGCTGCAAATATTAATAATGTCATTTTTTCCAGTAAACGAGTTTCTGAAGTTTGACAAAATTAATCTGGATTAAAAAAGTAAATAATATAATAATAACAATAAGCAATAATAATATTAAATAGGTAAAATACGGGTAAATTGCCTGTTTGGTTTTTATAGGGCAATTTATCCGGTTTTCTTCTAAAACCATTTAAAAACACGTTTATAAAGAAGCGCACATTAAATACAAAGAGCATGGATTTATACAATTTTTTTATCTACGTAAATTAAAAAATGCAGATTTATCCTAAGTCGCGTAAAACGATTGCGCACGATTAGCATAAAAAGGATTATTATATGCAGAAATATAACATAAAACACGGAAAACACGATGTCCAAAATAAGGATAAAATGAATGCAAAATAGGAGAAAAAAAGGACGTAATCAAAGTACCGCTTAGGTGGTTAAATTTATACTTGCTTGAATCCAATTGAAATGCACAAAAACTTCCCTCTTTACGGCTATCATTTCCGTCGAGTGCGTGCTGAGCAAAGAACCCCGTATCCACTTTTCTTGGAAGCTACGACCTTTTCATAATCATTCTTAGAACGTGAATCTTTGATGATGATTCGTGCACTTTTTTTTTTATTTTTTGGTTGATTATTATTAACAGCTATACCATAAAACTATCCGAGATAACGGAATGAATCAAAGGATGTGCGGTATATTAGGTGAAACCATTTTTATCTTCCAATGACTTCCGGTGCTAGACACTTCATTAATTAATCATAAATAGTTTTCAATCTTAAGATACTTTCATCTTGTAAGAACTAATAAAAACATAAAAATAAAAAAACTATAAAAAAAAAGATAATTTTTGTTACGATTGTATAATGATTCTATTCTAAAAATTTGAATTTGTAAATAATTACTAATTATATATAAAAAAATATAAGTTTCTTTCGTTTATTTTTTCATCCTGTCTGCCTTTTCAGTGTTCTCAAATTTTAAATTTATAGCATTTTTAATTTCTTCAAAATTTTTTTAAGGGGTCCACCCAATTTAGACGAGTTAAGAAAGGCCTTTTTTAAAAATATTTTTGATAGGTTTATGTTATAAATATTTATAAATGAACTGGTACACTTAAAAATATATTCCCAAATTACTATATAACAATTTTTTTGAATTCATTTTACCAAGTTTCTATCCACGAGAATGGTAGTTGTAGAAAAATAAAAATAAGAAGATGAGTCTTCGGTGTTGATGGAATTTTTGAATTAAATTGTCTGAAACATAAAATCGAACTGTTTTAGATTCAGTGTGCGCATATATGATTTTTGATTTTCGTAAAACTGATAAAATGGCGGACATTTTTTTCGGAAAAAATGTTTTTTTTTATTTTTGCAAAAAAAAAAAATCACTGAAATGGATACAAAAAATTTTGCTTATGTATTTCGGGAGTATATTTGTTAAGTGTCATAATTTATACATAAATATTTATAATATAAACCTATCAAAAAAATTCTTAAAAAGGCCTTTTTTAGCGCGTCTCAATTTAAAAATTTTAAAATTTCTTCAATTTTTAAGAATTCTTTTCACTTGAGATTTAAATTACTTCAATTACAATTTTCAAATATTTTGATCATTTTTCAATCATTTTCTGCAATTTTTAATTAATTTCCTTTTTTTTCACCCTCCTCCCTAAATCTTAAATCTACCTATCTCAAATTTCAATTATTGTCTTTAACTTTTTCAATTTTAATTATTTTCTCTTCGCGAATAAAACAATTTCATTATTTGCTGCTAAATTTGATATTATTTATCGGAAATTTAAATTAATCTTTTTAATTTACCATTATTATTTTCATTTTACAATTATTATCTCCAATTTTTAATTATTTAAATCATACAGTGAATTATACACTGAAACAGATAAAATTGTAATTTTCAGAATTTATTATATCAGGCTGTTTTAAATAATTAGTATAACTTGTGTTTTTTCTTCTTTTTCAAATGTAATAAAGAGGTTTTCCCGGTTTATATTAGAAATACATTTTTATTATTTTTGAATTAATATCCTAACTTTCAAATATATATCACAATTTTCAATTATCTTGTTTAATGTTTATTTCTTTTTATCATTTTGCAATTATTTTCTCTATTTTTTAATTATTTTAGTTATTTTTCAATTAATTTCCTAAATTTTTCGTTTTTATCTAAATTTAGATTTTTATCTTCAATTTTCACTTTTTTAAACGATTCTTCAGTTATTTTCTTTTATTCAAAAATAAACTCTGTCACTTTACTATTATTTTCAACAATTTCTAATTATTTTCATTCTTTTAGCATAAATTTACAAAATTTCAATTATCTAACTATCATTTAAATTATTTTTATCATATTTTAATTATTTGTTTCAATTCTAAATTATTTTTAGCTTTTTTCAATTATTTTCCTTAATTTTTAATTATTTGTCTCATTTTGTAAAATTATTTTTCATGATTTTCAAGTATTTTTCTCAAGTTTATATTATTTCCTTTAATTTTTAATTGTTTTCATTTGTATTTATAATTTCCAAAAAATTTTATTAATTATATTAAGTTCCAAATAAGTTTTATCTTTCTTCAATGTTTTTCTTCAATTTTTAATTATTCCTATTTTTTTCAATTAATCTCTCAGATTTTTAAGTATCTTTCTTAAATTCATTATTTAGATCATTGTTATATTTATGTTTTATATTTTATTTATTATTTATTTTGTAATTTACATAACAATTTTATTTCAAATTTCATTTGTTTTTTTCAATTTATCATTGCTTTTATCATGTTTCAATTATTTTACACAATTTTTCATTATCTTTATTTTTTAAACTTAATTTCTAAGATTTTAAAATAATTTTCACAAATTGCCTAATATTTTCTTCAATTTTGAATCATTTTCATTATTTCTAAATTAATTACCTAAATTTTTAATTGTTTATCTCAATTTCAATCATTTTTTTCAATCTTAAATTATTTTCTTCAATATCTCATAATTTTCCTTCTTTTGGCATAAGTTTCCAAAATTTCAATTATTTATCTGATATTTAAATTATTTTAATCATATTTTAATTGTAATTAAAGTTTTTTAAATAATTTCATCTTATTTTAAGTATTTTTTCAATTTGAAATTATTTTTTTCATTTTTCAATTATTTTCCTAAATTTTTATTTATTTGTCTCATATTGTAGAATTATTATTATTTTTTTTTTTTTTAAGTACTTTACTTAAATTTCAATTATTTTCTTAAATTTTTAAGGGTCCGTTCAAAAAATACGTAACACTTATAGAGGGGAAGGGGGGGGGGGGGGGGGGTTAAAATAGATCTATAAAAGCGTTACGTATTTTTTGAATGGCGTCTAATTATTTTCATTTGTTTTCATAATATCAAAAAAATTTTATAATTTATCTTAAAATTCAAATTACCTTTAGCGTTCTCCAATTCTTTTCTTTTATTTTTAATTATTCTTCTTTTTTCAATTAATTTATCAGATTTTTAAGTATTTTTCTCAAGTTATTTATTTTGATTATTGTTATATTTAAATTTTATATTTTATTATATGTTTATTTTATATTTTAAATTATAATTTTATTTCAAATTTCATTTATTTTTGTCAACTTATAATTGCATATTTATCTTATTTCAATTATTTTCCCCAATTTATAATTATTCCGATTTTTTAAACTTATTTTCTAAGATTTTAAAATATTTTTCACAAATCTCCTAATACTTTCTTCAATTTTCAATCATTTTCACGATTTCTAAATTAATTTCCTAAATTTTTAATTATTTTAATCATTTTTTACTTTTACAATCTTCGACTATTTTCTCTAATTTTTCACTAATCCTGCCGTACTTTTTGTCAATTTATTTCTACGATTTTTTAGCGTTTTTCTCAAATTTCAATAATTTTCTTCGAGTTTTAATTATTTTCATTTTTTTTATAATTTCCAAAAACTTTTATTAAATATCTTAAATTTCAAGTTACTTTATCTTTCTTCAATTCATTTCTTAACCATTTTTAATTATTCTTCTTTTTTTTAATAATTTCTAATATTTCAAGTATTTTTCTGAAATTATTTATTTTGCTTACTGTTATATTTTATTTTATGTATATTATTATATTTTAAATTATAGTTTTATTTTAAATTATAGTTTTATTTCAAATTTCATTTATTTTGTTTAATTTATCATTGCATTTATCATATTTCAATTATTTTCCCCAATTTATAATTGTTCTGATTTTTTAAACTTATTTTCTAAGATTTTAAAATATTTTTCACAGATCTCCTAATATTTTCTTCAATTTTTTACCATTTTCATGATTTCTAAATTAATTTCCTAAAATTTTAATAATTTCTATCATTTTTTTTAATCTTAAATTATTTTCTTTAATTTTTCATTTTTCTAATCCTGCCGTAATTTTAGTCAATTTATTTCTAGGACTTTTAAGTATTTTTTTAAAATTTTCATTATTGTCTTTAATTTTAAATTATTATAATTTTTTTTATAATAATTAATTTATTTATATAAAAGCCACTTTAATTACTTTTATTCCCACTCAATTGGAAAAATGTACAAAACGAATTTTCCCGGGAAAATAATTATCGAATATTTTCTAATTAATTAAAAAAAATATCCAACATCGGTAATTACTAATTTATAATTACACAACAAATGCTAAAAATCTGTTATATCATTAATAATACACATTATTATTTTAATCAATCCATAATTATTTCAAAATAACTAATTATACTTAAGTCCACAAGTTAAATTAGCAGCAATTTTCTATTGATTGTCATATTACAAAAATTGATTCCACTTATATGGTAAAAACAGAGAAATTCTGATGTCGGCAGGTTTCGCAAACTAGAAATGCCAGTTTTTAAATATCTCTCTGTTTCTGATATGTGTAAAGATAAATACTTTTATACACTTCTTTTGACTTCGTTAGAAGATTTCTTATAAAATGGAGAAAAATGAATAACAACAAGATCTACAATTTTGCCGTAATTACGTGGGACTCTGGGGGGTCTCTCGTGTAATGGTTTGACATTTCGTGTAAACTTTGTGAAAGGTGACAGTACAAGCGACGATAAAAAGAAGAAGACATGTTGGACACGCTATGCATGATGCTTACTTCCATGACGCTGATAAATGTGGCGCGTAACAAATTGAAAATTAGCGTCGATAATTCTCCTTTCTTCTTAAAAAGTAAAATTTATTTACTTTTACTTCTAGTCATTACTTTCATCGTCAATTTTTTTTTATCCTTGATTTTCAATTTTTCAATTTTATCCAATCAATGAATTTTTGTGTACATAAATATATCTCTAAATCGGAATTCGTAAGAAACTGATAATTTCACAGTAAAAACTAGTTTACCAAATAGTAATTTCGTTACTAATCAGGTAGTAAAAAAGTACTAATTCAATAACACCAGAAAAAAAGTTTTTGTGCGAGACACTGTTCTAGTGTATTTCTACGTATTTTTCTTCACTAAATTCGAATCTGAAGTCAGAATAACCAGATTGGTTAAAATTTTTGAGATCATCTAAACAAAATGTTCAAAAACCCGAAAAATAAAAAAAAAATTATTTTTTGTCCGGGACAATATGCTAGTGTATTCCTACGTATTTTTCTCCGCTGAATCTGAATACAAAGTCAAAATAACAAGATTGGCTAAAATTTTTGAGGTAGTCTGAAAAAAAAGAGATTTTTCGTGTATTTTAGCATGTTTTCTAAGATTATCTCACAAAATTTTGTCAATCAGGTTATTTTGACTTTAGATTCAGATTCATCGGATAAAAATACGTAGAAATAGACTACCATATTGTCTGGGACAAAACAATTTTTTTTTTAGATTTTTTGAAAAAATCTTTTTTTGGATTTTTGAGCAGTTTTTTGAGATTATTTCACAAAATGTTGTCAATCAAGTTATTTTGACTTTGGATTCAGATTCAGTGGAGAAAAATACGTAGGAATACACTACTATATTGTCTAGGATGCAAAAAATTTTTTTTTAGATTTTTTGAAAAAATCTTTTTTGGATTTTTGAGCAGTTTTTTGAGATTATCTCACAAAATTTTGCCAATCAGGTTATTTTGACTTTAGATTCAGATTCAGCGGAGAAAAATACGTAGGAATATAATAGCGTAGTGTCTCGCACAAATTTTTTTTTGTGTAGCTGTGTAATTAGTTGTAGTGATTTTGAGGTTATGTTAAACTTCTAAATAATTTAGATTTGTTTAAAGCTGGAATTTGGTTCTCACTTTAAACATATTTTTAGAACGCGCTCTAGCAGGAGATTAATTTCTATACAGCTTGTTTTATCAACAATTATAAATATTTTAAATATATTTTAAAACAAATAAAACAAGCTTTATTTATATAGGACAAAAATTTGTAATTTTAGAATTAAAAAAAAATGCAGAAAATAATTAAAATTAAAAAAATAGTTGCAAATTTTGCAAATTAATAGAAAAATAATAATGAAAGCAATTAAAAATTGGGGAAAATAATTAATAAATCATAGAAATGTCTTGAAATTGAAGAAAATAATTAAAATTTGAGAAAAATACTTGAAAATCTTAGAAATAAATGAAAAAAAGGAAATAATTAAAAATAATTGAAGAGAATAATTAAATAGGTACTGATAAAAATAATTGAAAATTGACATAAATAATTGAAAATTTAGGAAATTAATTAAAAAATAATAATAATGATTATAAATTGAAGAATATAATCGAAATTTGAGGAAAATAATTGAAAAAATTACAGAATACACAAGAAATAAATGAAAATAATTGAAATATGATAAAAACAATGATTGATTGGAAAAAGTAAATGAAGATTAAGATAAATACTTGAACGAAATGAGAATAATTAAAAATTGGAGCAAATAGTTGAAAAATGGTAAAAATAATTGAAAATAGAAGAAAATAATTAGAAATTTGAGAGAAATAATTGCACAAATTATATAATATAAATGAAAAACGAAAACTCATAGATATAATTGAAAAATGTAGAAAATACTTCTCTGAGAACAATACTAAAAAGTCTTAGAAAGTAACTGAAAAAAATAAGAGTTATTAAAAATGGGAGGAGGGGATGTAATTGAAAAATGGTTTTAAAAAGTTAAAAATTGAAGAAAATAATTAAAATTTAAAAACTAAATTTAGACAATATAGATCATATTTCAAGTAAAAGAAAATGGTTGAAAAATTATTTCTGAAATTTTTTATTTAAGAAAATATGTAATTAAGAAATAATATAAATAATTAAAAATTAAAAATAATAATTAAAATTTGAGAAAAGCACTTAAAAGTCTAAAAAAATAACTTAAAATATGTGAATAATTAAAAATTGAAGAAAATAATTGAACTATTATAAAAACAATGATAAATTGAAAACAGTAAATGAAATTTGAGAGAAATAATTAAAAAAATGAGAGAGTATTTATATTAAGTAAAAAAAAAAAAAATTAAAAATAATTTAAAAAAATTTTAATTGAAAAGAGTAATTAAAAAATCATAGATATAATTAAAAATTCAAGAAATTAATTGAAATTTAAGGTGAATAATTGAAAAATTTGAAAATTATGAAAAAGATTGAAAACAATTAAAAACTGGAGAACATAATTAAAAAATGATAAAAATATTTGAAATTATTCTAGAGTTCCTGTATTTGAAATAAATGAAAATGATTGAAAAATGATTTATTAAATTGAGAATTTAATACAATAAACTAAATTTAAGATAATAACTGAAAATTCAGAAAAATGTTTCACAAATAATAAAAATAATTAAAAATTGTAAAACTAATTGCATAATGATAAAAAGAAATAAAAATTGAAAAGAAATAGTTGAAGTTTTAGGGAATTAATTAAAAAATAATTTGAATGGTTAAAATTTTAATAAAACAATTGCAAACTGATAAAAACAATAGTAAATTAAAAAAAAAAAATTAATTTGCGATATATAATTAAAAATTTAGGAAATTAATTGAAAAAAATGAAAATTTTTGAAAATTGCGTTAAATAATTTAAAATTGAGAAACATTTAAATAATTGAGAAATTCAATTAATGTTTCAAGAAAATAAATAAAAATTGAATAAAAAACGAAGCAACAAAACAGCTTGTCTTTAATATTGAAGAATATTTTAAAATTGACTATAAAAGGCAATAATTGAAAATATTGAAAAGAATAATTAAATTAGAATTTATAATTCGATACTGAAGAAATTAATTGTAATTTGGAGAAAATTATTATAATTTACTTTTGTACATAATTGAAAAATGATGAAAGAAATTAAAATCAATTATAATAATAAATATTATATAATGAAATTGATATAATGTTGAAGAAAATATAATTTAAATTGAAAAAGTAATTGCAAAAGTTAAAGAAAATAATTGAAATTCTCTGAAATTAAAATTTTTACCAAATAAAATGTGTGACATAGGGGTGTGGGGGGGTCTCAAAATGTCCAATTTTGTGTTACGTAAAATGTGGATGTCCCCCAATGTAAGTCCAAATTATTCCAAGTTTGAAGAAATTAAATTTTTTATAATTTTAAAACTTGACAAAATTTTAAATAGGTTTTAATTTTTATATTAACTCTTCAAAGAATTGAAAAAGTTTTACGAAATTTCCACTATCTTTGCAAAAATTATTAAAATTGTTGTCCTTTTTGGACAGAAAAATAATTCAAATATTCATAATTATTTAATTTATATTTAATTTAGTTTACATTTTTAATGAAGGTGGCTTAATAATTATTTTAACTTAATTTTAATAAAGACGCAATTTTTATAGGTTCTATAAATTTGGTAAAAATCCATACAAGTATTTCAGTACCTAAAATAAACTTTTGAAAATTTATTACTATTGTATTCAAGTAAAATTCATAATAGAAACAATTTGTTTTCTAGATTTAATTTAAACTGTTAAAAACTCTAAATTTTAAATAATGGAATTATGTTTTAAATAGTTAAAAGTATCCAGATAGCACGTAACCTTGCAGCAACCTTGCCACAATGTTGCTGTGCAAGTTTTGCAATATTGCCGGGCAACATTACGGCAAGGTTGCTGCAAGGTTAAAATGTCCCACCGTGCCTAAATTTGCACAGTAAGCTTGCTCCAAGATTATCGCAAGATTGCATGGTAAGCTTGCTGCAAGGTTGCTGCAAGGTTGCTTCAAGGTTGCTGTGTAAGGTTGCTGCAAGGTTGTAAAAATTTCTTTTTATAGGTAATAAAATTCTGCTTTTGAAAATTGCTTTAATTTAAATCAAAAAATTGTTTTTTAAAAACATTCCCCGGCAATATTGCAAAACTTGCATGGCAACATTGCGGCAAGGTTGTTGCAAGGTTACGTGCTATCTGGGTACCTATAAAATTAAAACACTTTAACTGCCCCTTAAAATAAATTCAGAATTTTTTAATAAACAGATTAATTATTATTTAAAGATTTTAATTTTGTCCCTTTAATGCCACAGGAAAATTTTGAAGCACCAAGTCTTTGCCATGAGTAGTTAAGAGATTAATAATTTATTTATTTACCTAACCACATTAAAAAAAAAAATTATTCATTAAAGTGACAAATTGTATTTATCGTTATTCATTTATCAATGAAAAATCTTCTACACTTTTTCTATAAAGTTTCATCTTTATCAGTTTATTATTAAATAATTTATTAAAGAATTGTGAAAATGATGCTTTCCAACGATAATTTTTTAAGTTTTAAATTTCAGAAAATATATTATACTTCTACCTCACAAAAGTGTATAATTTTTTTTTAAATTAATCCTTAAACATTCAGCTTTCTAGACATTTTGATTTAATTTATAAACATGAGTTCTAAGATTGAAATAAGTAGTTTAGTTACATCGTGTGTTTTTGGGTAAATTGCCTACTTGCTGTATAACTTTTAAGCAAAATACGTACGATACGAAAAATCTCTTGGCTTACGTACATATTTAAATGTAAAAACTAAATGTCAAGTTGTTACTGCTTCTGGATAGAAAATCAGTGTTTTAACAAATTAATTATTGCATTTATATTAATAACAATTGTAATAATTGTGCATTAAAGAATCATTTTTAATATATTTTCAAACATGATTTTAAATAAGCGCGGGATGAACCAAAAGAAGTGCGTATGCGCAGAAAAAATACGAGAGTTACGTGAATCACGTGATTATAAAAAATCATGGCGGATTAACCTGTCACATTTGGCATTGAATATCAAATTTTAGGTTTTCTTTTTAAAACTCACGCTATTTTGAAACAAGCAGGTACTTTTGTATAATTTATTACAGTGTTTAATACACTTTTGTAGGTTACTTTATAATTGTAGAAGCTTTATTTATCTGTTATAGATTTTATTTCCATTTTTTGTTGGAGTATACTCCTCAGTCCAAAGCACGTGCTTTGGATTGAAAATTTAGTTTTATGAAAAAGTCAAATTTCTGAAAATCCTGTAATAATTTATCCTGTAAATAATTCTGTAAAATTTTCAGAAAACTTGAAAATTTTGTAATCAGAATAAAATTTGTAATTAGAACTCGAAACTAATGTGACATTAATATTTAAAAAAATACGTTTGTGACCAATAACAAAAAATCGTCAAATTGGCAAAAAATAATGAAAATTCACAGCTGACTCAACAATTATTTCTGGTATGATGAACCTCTTACAAAATGGTAAAACTCAGAGAGTTCCAAGAATCAGCAGTGCATTGACGTGTGTTGCGTTTGAAGCAATAAACCAGTACAATCTTTACGAAAAGGCCATTAGACTTGCTTCCATTAACGATAATTAATACCGATATAGGAGAAAAATTAATATTCCTCTTTGGACGATATATGCAGCTGGGTCAGGTGATTGACGTCGGCAGTACGCAACCTTCGCTAGACGCGGGATATTTTACAAGAGAGATAAGTCAATGACGAGCAAATTTACCGCGGCAATAATAGTGCCTTGATGAAGAATTCGCAGGATGATTCGCAAATGCTTTTCAAGCAAAATATCAATGAATTGCGTATTACATTAATCGAGGTTACTCAAGTTGTCATAAATATTCCAAGTTTAATAGTACATAGCCATCTGTTAAAACCAATGGGATCTTGAGAGGCAGCGAGTTGCTGATTCAGAGGGCTCGATTTTGCATTAAGCCGTGATCCGGGAACGTCAGTTGGATCGACTGGATATTCCCGAGTGTTGCCAACTGCATCTGGAATGTTGGCTACTATCTCGCCGTCTCGTCACCTGATGAGCAAAACACCTGCAATTGCAAATTATTCCCAAAGTACCTTCAGTATTACGATCATCAAGTATTTATGCTGCGAAAAGTTCTCGCGCGTTTAGACTAATAGTATTCTCAAGTGCTGGAGTATAAAACCTCGTCTTTATGAGAAAGGATTGATAATTTTTTTTTTTTTCTTCCTAAAGTGATAAACAAATTTTTAACGTTGATATAAATAACGCTTTTACTGTGGCAAAAGGAAGCATTACTTTGGAGGGCTTTGTACGCACCCTATGATAGAAGTAATATGGGATGGAAACTTTATTTGTTTGGATCTTTTTTTTATCTTGAAGACTAAAACAGGGTGGCGACTTTTTTTTGTGACATTAAATTCCCGGTTTTTCCAAGGTTAATTTTTTGGATTTAAAAAATTTCCAAATTTTTTAAGAATTAAAACTGTATTTTTAATTTTGCGAAATTCGCATTTACGTTTAAAATATAACTTTCTACTTGAATTTAAAATTTACACGTTTTTATAATTTTATTAATTATAATTAAAGGTTAAAAAGTTTTATTATCACAAAATATTTAAATCTTTTTTGGACAATAATTTATCTCAAACATTTACAAAAAATTAGGTATTATAATTCCACTAGGCGCGCGACAAATTTCGCATTGCTGTTGGTAATTTAAAACTATAAAATCTGCAAAATCAAATAATAAAAATTACGAAATTGCAAAACATATCTGAAAAATAACAAAAATAAAAACAAATTTTGTGGAAAACAAAATTTGAAAAATGGCTACATAATTACGCAATTGAAAAGAATGGTTTAAAAAATTAAACAATAAATATTAAATGTCCTAAAGAGGACATGATTATTATGTCGAAACATGTAGTCAAATAAATAAACTATTAACAACTTTATTTAAATGAGGTTTAAATTCGATATAAGGCCTCGTAAAAATTTCCTAACAAAAATAAATATTAAATTTAAACAAAATATTTGAAAAATTATAGGAATAACTGTTGGAAATAATTAAATGAAAAGAATAAAGGTTTATTTATTAAGATTAATAGGGATAATAAAAATAAAGAATTTTGAATTATTAAAAATAATAATTTTTTATTGATTAATATAATTTGAATAAATCTAAATAGAATTATTAAATAAATATAGTTCATTTTTGATTTTAAATAAATTTTATTTAAATTAAATTTAAATTAATTGAATTTAATTTATTTATACCTTTAAACTGAATTATTAAAATTAATAATGTTAATCCTAAAATTCCTTCACATACAATAATTAATAAATATATTATAATGAAATATTCAATATTAAATAATAGTAAGAAATTATATAAAATTAGTAGTAAAAATAATATTAGGATTTCTAAAAATATTAATATAATTAAAAGATGTTTAAATTTAAATGAAATAATAAATAAAGTTAATAGGTATAATGATAAAAAAATTGTTAATAAGTTAATTATTAGCTAAATATCGACAATTGAAAACAAAATTCAAAATATGGCTAGACTAATACACAAGCGAACAAACTGATTTAAAAAATAAAAGAATTATTATAAAATTTTAATTTTAAGATAATAATTGAAAATTAAAAAAATTGTAGAAAATAATTGAAAATTGCGGAAAATAATTAATAATTGAAGGAAATAGTTAAAAAATGACGAGAATAATTGAAAAATTGAAGACAAAATATGTGAAAAATGACGAAAACAATTGTCAATTAAAAACAAAATTTGAAAAATGACTAGATTAACAGACAAGTGAAAAAAATAATTAAAAAAATTAAACAAGAAATATTAAATTTAAAGAAAATAATGGCAAATTGAAAAATTAAGAAAATTATAGGAATAATTGGTGAAAATAATTGCACATTTAACAACTGTGGATTGAAAATCGAAAAAAATAATTGAAATTGAAGAAAATAGTAAAAAATTGAGGAAATAAATTGAAAATTTAAGTATTGAATTAAAATTTTAAAAAAATAATTGGTAATTGAAAAAAATTACAAAATGACAAAAATAATTGACAATTGATAACAAAATTCAAAAAGTGGTTAGTTTGATATACACAACCAAACAAAATGATTTAAAAAATCAAAGAATTATTATAAAATTTTAAGATAATAATTGAAAATTGAAAAAATTGTAGGAAACAATTAAAAATTGCGGAAAATTATAATTAATTGAAAAAATAAGTTAAAAATGACAATAATGATTGAAAAATTGAAGAAAATATGTGAAAAATGACGAAAATAATTGAAAAACTTGAAACAAGAAATATTAGATTTTAAGAAAATAATTGCAAATTGACTCGCAAATTGAAAAATTAAGAAAATTATGGGAATAATTGTTGAAAAAAATTGCACATTCAACAACTGGATTGAAAATAAAAAAAAATAATTGTAATTAAAGAAAATAATACAAAATTGAGGAAATAAATTGAAAATTTAAGAATTGAATTAACATTTGAAAAAATAATTAATAATTGAAAAAGAATTACAAAATAGCGAAAATAATTAACAATTGAAAATAAAATTCAAATAATGTCTAGATTGATACACAACTAAACAAAATAATTTAAAAAATAAAAAAATAATTTCAAATTTTAAAGATAATATTTGAAAATTAAAAAACTTTTAGGAAATAACTGAATATTGAGGAAAATAATGAATAATTGAAGGCAATAGTTGCAAAATGGCGATAATGATTGAAAAATTGGAGAAAATACTTGAAATATATTAGTACAATTAGATTAAAAATCCAACAAAAAAAATCATTAAAATTGAAAAAAAGAATTGAAAATTGTAGAAGGCAGTTAAAAAATAAAGAATAGAATTGAAATTTAAAAAATATACTTAAAAATTGAAGGAAGTAATTGAAAAAAGTCAAGAATTAATTAATATAAAAGAAAACAATTGGAAACTGAAAAGTAGAAATTAATAAAAAATGAAGAATGGAATTAAAAATTAAAGAAGATAATTGAACAATTGTATTTAAAATTAAATAAACTCATGATAATCGAAAAAAAAATAAAAGAAAAAAGGCGATTATTTTTTAATATTAACTCTCTAAATCTGAATTAGTAGTTTTCTACTATGAATTAGTCAAATTCATGGCTCATTTTTCTCTAATTCATATAGTAGAAAACTACTAATTCTTAGTAGAAAACTACTAATTGAAGTAGTGAAACTTTATTTTTAAAAAAAGTAGATTTTTTTATTAATTTAATTAGTAGTTTTCTACTACAAAATTAGTAGTTTTCTACTAAGAATTAGTAAAATTCTTACTATTTTAATAGTAGCTCACTTTTCGCTAATTCATTAGTAGAAAACCACTAATTCAGATTTAGAGAGAAAGGAAATAATTGGAAATAAAAAGTGGAAGTTAAATTTTGATGAAAATAACTGTTCTAATTCAAAATAGTTCTAGAATTGAATAATTGAATTAAAATTTTAATAAAATTTTTATAAGTGAAAAATAATTGAAAAAATCCAAGAATAGTACTAGAATTGAATAATTGAATGGAATTTTTTAATCATTCTTATGAGTGAAAAAATAATTGAAAAAATCCGAGAATTATTGAATATTGAGGTATTAATTGAAAATCGATAAAAATATCAAAAATTCGGAAAAGTCCTTCTTCTGCAATATTACCGAAAATAATTACAAATTGAACAAATAAATTGGAAATTAAATAATGAAATGGAAATTTCAAGAAAATAATTGATAATTAAAAGAAAAATTACAGTATGACGAAAATAATTAAATATTGAAGAAAATAATTAACGATTAAAAACATAATTAATAATTAAAAATAATTCGAAAAATGAGAAGAATAATCGGCATTTGAACGAAAAAAAAATTTAAATTAATGAATAATCATAAAATTGAAGGAAAATAATTAATTGTAACTGAAAACTTCTGAAAATTATGAAAAAAATTGTAGAAAATAAATGTAAACTGAAGAAATTAATTGGTAATTGAAGAATTGTATTATCTCGAAATTTCTATCCAAATCAATTCGAACTTTTTTCATTTTAATCTATGTCTATTCCTCTCTGTTCTCGAAGTTAGTCTATTCAGTTTTATCTCAAATTTTCTATCCAAATCAATTTCCATTTTATTCATTTGAATCTCTGTCTACTCGTCTCCATTCTTAGCGTTAATTTTATTCACTTTTATTTTAAAATGTTTATCCAAATCTTATCCTTCATTTATTTAAATCAATACCATAATTAAACCTATTCAAATCAGTTCCAATTTTATTCATTTGAATCTGTCTGTTCATATTTATTCTTTAAGCTAGTCTATTCACTTTTAACTCAACATTTCTATCCAAATCTATACTTTATTCATTTGAATCAATACCAAAATTAAACCTACCCAAATCAGTTTCAACTTTATTCATTTGTATCTCTGTTTATTCATATTTCATCTCTATTCTTTGACTTTATTAATTATCAACTTTTATCTCAATTTTGTATACAAATCAATTCCAAATTAATTCATTTGAATCTCTGTCTATTTGTCTCTATGCTCTAAGTTAGTCTATTTTTTTTACATCTTTCAATCCAAATTAATTCCAACTTTCTTCATTTGAATCTCTGTCTATTCATCTTTATTCTTTATGTATTTTATTTTATCTCAAATTTTCTATCCAAATCTATCTGTATATATGAATTTCTTTATCCATGTTGAATCTGAATATCAGCTAATCTTTTTTAATTCTTACTTTTTACATAAAATAAATTTGAATCTCATCTCTATCTTTCTAACCCATTTAAAACTACAAATCAGTGTATCTATTTTTATGCCTAATTTTTAATCCTTTATCCTCAATCTACTTTAATCTATTTTTGGCCCTCGAACATTTTAATTATACACAATTCACTTCAGTCCCTCATTTTCGTATACAAATAAGTCATTTCGAATCTTATACTTTATTTAAACTTTTTTTTGTCCCATTGAAAACTACGGAGAAGTTTTGTTTTCATTTTTTAACTTTCAAATCTGAAGAAGAAACAATCTTTTTCAATTCTTCTTTGTCGTATCCACATGAATCATTTCTAATCCCTCCTAAATTTTTGTTATTCCATTTAAAACTATGAAGTAGGATTTTCATTTCCATTCCTAATCTTTTATCCGAATGTATCTTCTCTTTATTCATTTCCAACGGTTTTTATTCCTTTCAAATCTAAAGATGAACCATTTTTTCAATGCTTCCTTATTTTTATATTTAATTGAATTATTTCGAATTCCACCTAAATCCTTTGTTATTCTATTTGAAACTATGAGCCAATGTATTAATTTTTATCCTTGATTTTTTAATCCAAATTTATCTTTCTTTCATGAATTTTAATCGTTTTTTATCCCTTTCAATCTTTTCATATTTTTATTTTTTGTTTTTATATCTAATTAATATTTTTTCAATTCCATCTAAATCCTTTTTTATTCCATTTTTATATTGGATTTTTTATCCAAATTTATCTTTTCATAATTTTAATTCTTTTTTATCCCTTTGAAATTTAAACAAAACTCAATTTTTTTAATTCTTCTCTATATTCAAATATATAATTTTGAATCAAACTATCCCTCTTTCTGTGTACCACAATTTCTTAAATTCTTAATTCATAATTTGAATCCCCCGTAAGAATTGGAATAGAAAAGAAATAAAAAAGTATTAAAACTTTTTTGAATACCTTTGTATGCTATAATTCAAATGAATCCTTCTCAATACCGATTTCTAATATAAATTTATTTTTCCAATCTTTCTCAATCCCAAAATAATATTCTAATACTAATATCTATGAATAATATTATTCCATTTATTGTTTACTTTTAATTTTCAATTAAAAATTATCAAATTTTATAAAATTGATAATTATACAAATTTCCGAAGTACACATTTTTTCAAAATTTCTAATCCAAATCTACAAAATGTAAAAAGAAAAATGATAAATAAGTATCAATAAATCGTGAAATATTGAAACTAAAGTCTTTTCAGCAGTTTTGTGAGTTGTGTATAGAGATTCTATTTAAAGCTGGAACAATACGAGTTCAAGTCGATGAACTCGCATTGATACGGAACAGCCTTCTCAGGAATGGTTCACACGTTTCGTCACCATTTTCTAGACCCATTGACCTCGCGGAATCGACCCTGAATTTTTTGGATCAGCATCGCGGACGACAGGAGGATCCCTCTATAATCATGTGTGTCTCAGTTAGCGTTTTATTGCGCAATTTTCAAAAGGGATTTACCAAGCTATCATTAGACATCATAACTTGGTCCAAGAATCCACCAGCAAAGAGAAGTTACCACTAAGACCGCAAAAAAATCGATAATATACCTGATCACAATTATTTATTGAGTCTATTGACGAGCAGGAATTCTCATTGAACTCTAAGAAAAAAAAAGTTTTCTCCGAATTAGAATGTTTTTCATCAAAGAGATTTTTTTTAATTCGGGAATTTTTATTAAATTAAAGGGAAAAATATATTGTAGGGATTCTTGATTAAATTTATGAGAATTTACGTTTTTTTTTATTTATGAATTTAAGTTAAATTTTCATCATAATCTTTTGACAAAAATTAAGTCCCTAGTGTCAAGCTAATTAGTAACGATTTGAATTTTAATGTTAAAAGTAAGAATTAAGTTTATAATAATTTACGAGTTTCTTTTATTCATTAATTCTTTCATTCTGTCCACACCTAAAGTTTGGCACTAGATGTTTTTTTCTTTTAAATTTTTACATCATATTTCACCTTTTTAAAATGTTCTCAAATTTTAAATTTATAACAATTTTAATTTCTTCAAATTTCTGTCGATTTAAACTTAAATTGATTGAAAGTTCAATTTATTAATCAACGGTTCAAATATAATAAATTTGAATTGATTAACAAATTTCTTCAATTTTTGATCATTCTTTTCTCATATGATTTCAATTACTTAAACTACAATTTTCAACTATTTTTATCATTTTTTAATTACTTTCTACAATTTTAAATTATTTTAATTGTTTCTCCCTTTTTCCACTAAATTTTCAATCTACTATCCTTAAATTTCAATTATTTATTCAAATTTATTAATCACTTTTTCAATTTTAATTATTTTCTCTTCGACGATAAAATAATTTTATTATTTATTGCTAAATTTTATATTATTTATCGCAAAATGAAATTAATTTTTTTAATTCACTATTATTATTTCCATTTTGCAATTATTAATTTTTCATAATTCTTTTCTCATATGATTTCAATTACTTGAACTACAATTTTCAACTATTTTTCTCATTTTTCAATTACTTTCTGCAATTTTTAATTAATTAATTTTACATTAAATTTGTTTAAATACTTTTTCAGTTTTAATTATTTTCTTTTCGACATCTTCAATTTTTAACCATTTTCATTATTTTTAAATTAATATCCTGAAATTTAAAATATATCTAAGTATATCTTAATTTTCAATTATTTATAGTCTTCTTCAATTCTTTTCTTCAATTTTTAATTATTCTTATTTTTTTCTTTTAATGTCTCACATTATCAAGTAGTTTTCTCAATTTTAAAATATTTTTTTTTATTAAAAAAATTTCTGCAAATTTTTTAATTATTCATTTCAAATTTTATTTATTTATTTCAACTTATCATTGTTCCTAAAATATTTCAATTATTTTCTTCAAGTTTCAAATTTTAAAATCATTTTTTTTCAATTAATTTTTATATACGTTAATTTTTTTTCAGTACGAACAGTACGAAGGGGAAATTATTGTAAGCCCGTATATTATTGAAAATAAAATAAAACAAAAAGTCTAAAATTTGTATATATTTTTCTTAATTTTCCCATTATTTTTTCAATTTTCAATTTTTCAAACGATTTTTCAATTATTTTCTTTTGCTTAAAAATAAATTCTGGAATTTCTTTATTATTTTTTCCAATTTCTAATTATTTTCATTCTTTTTGCATAATTTTTAAAATTTTCATTTGGTTTTCTAAAATTTTAATTACTTTTATCAAATTTAAATTATTTTAAAGAATTTTTAATTATTTTTATCACATTTAAATTATTCTTTTCAATTTTAAATTATTACCTACTTTTATAATTTTTCAAATATTTCCCGAAATTCTTAATTATTATTCTCATTAAGTAAAATTATTTTTAAAGATTTTTAAGTATTTTTCTCAAATTTTAATTATTTTCTTCAATTTTAAATTTTTTCCATTTCTTTTCATAATTTTCATACATGTTTATTAATTATCTTAAGTTTCAATTATTTTAGCCTTCTGCAATTATTTTCTTTAATTTTTAATTACTCAAATTCTTTTTCAATTAATTTTTTAGATTTTCAAGTAGTTTTCTCAAATTCCAATTAATTTTTTTATTTTATAAAACTTCTGCAAATGTTTAAATTATGTATTTCCAATTTTATTTATTTATTTAAATTTATCATTGTTTTTAGCATATTTCAGTTATTTTCTTAAAGTTTTATATTTCAAAATCATTTTTTAATTATTTTCTAAGATTTTTATATATTTTTTTCAAATTTCTCATTATTTTTTTCAATTTTCAATTTTTTAAACGATATTCTAATTATTTTCTTTTGTTTAAAAATAAATTCTGTAATTTTCCTATTATTTTCTCCAATTTCTAATTATTTTCATTAGTTTTGCAAAATTTTCCAAAAATTCAATTATTTATCTAAAATTTTAATTAGTTTCACCATAATTCAAGTATTTAAAAATTTTTTAAATTATTTTCATCATATTTCAATTATGTTTTCAATTTTAAATTATTTTTATAATTTTTCAATTATTTCTCTGAATTCTTAATTATTATTCTTATTTAGTAAAATTATATTTCAAGATTTTTAAGTATTTTTCTCAAATTTTAATTATTTTCATTTGTTTTCATAATTTCCTAAAATGTTTTTTAATTATCTTAAGTTTCAATTATTCTTAGCCTTCTTCAATTCTATTCTTCAATTTTTAAGTATTCTAATTTTTTTCAATTAATTTCTTAGATATTCAAGTAGTTTTCTCTAATTTCATTTTTTTTATTTAATTTATTTATTTATATTTATTTTATGCAATTTTTAAATTATTTTCTCAAATTTTAATTATTTTCTTCAATTTTAAATTACTTATATTATTTTTTCATTATTTTCTTAAATTTTTATTCATTTTCATCATTTCTGAATTAGTTTTCCAAAATTTTAATTATTCATCTCAGTTTCAATCATTTTTTCAATTTGCAATTATTTTCTCTAATTTTTCATTATTTTAATTTCTATAAATTTATTTCTAAGACTTTCAAGTATTTTTCTCAAACTTAAATTATTTTCTTTAGTTTTATAACATATCTATGATTTTTTAAATTACTTTCGACAATTTTAATTGTATTAATTTTTTTTGGATTAATTTTCAAAATTTGCTATTATTACCAAAGGGCTTAGAGCCCGTTAATCTGTATATAAATATATTTAATTTGTGATAGAAAATTCTTATAAATTCTCCGAAAGGAGAATATATTGTCGAGAATAATAAAAAATATATTGATAAAAAAGACTTGTTTAATTAAAAAAATATGTATACTTGGGTAGAATTTCTAAACAATATATTTTTTAAAGTATAGACGAAATATTGCCAAATTGACAAAAAATTGAAATAAATAAAAGAAAGTTGAGATTATAGGAAATTATTCAAATCGTGGAAATACTTTTAAAATATAGTCAGTGGGATTCGGAGCAAATGACAAATGTGTCTGCCAGAAGGAACGTTTAATTATGCAGATTAGCGTTTTATGTAAGCGCATTAATTAATTACTGTGTCCGTTTAATTTTTCCAGGTGGGTCGGAAGGACAGAAACCGTTCGACGACGCCAATATGCCTCTTTTTCGACCCACGCTAAAACGATGCGCAAGCCGCAAAGTCCAATGATGACGTTTTCATTATACTCCATTCAAGAATGTTACGCTCACAATTTGATGTTCCTTGATTTAAAAATTCAAGGCTCGATTCTGTAATTTGAAACTGATGAATAAAAATAAGGTTTACTGTAACAATCAAGGGCTCACGTGTTTTTTTCTTGTGTTTTTTCTATTATTTTTTAAATCAGAATTCAAGATTTGTTTGGATTTTTAACTTGTTTTTTTTGTTAAAAGTTAAATTTAATTAAAAATTATTCTCAAGTTTTGATTTTGACAATAAAATAACCACGAAAAAAGAAAGAAATTATAGAAACAGTCTAAAATGTTGAATAAATTAAAAAAGTGAGAACATTTAAAGAATAATGAAAATGTGAATGCATTAAAAAATATTGAAAAAATTATGAAAAAATGATAAAATCACAGAAACTATGGTAAATGCAAAAATAAGAAAGTTCAGAATAATCTGCTTTAAAATGGGAAAAATAAAAAAAGATGGTAAAAAACGTAATAAAAAAATCTACAAAAATAATTAAATTTTTTAAAAATAAAAAAGTTAGGGAATTTATTAAGAAACTAGGTGGAAAATTCAGAAATATCGTAATAATGTCTTAAAACATTAGAATTTTTTTATTCATTTTTATTAAAATTAAAACATTGCGCGATAACATACGAAAAATAATAAAATTTAAAAAATCAAGAATTAGAATTACAAAAGAACACTTTTTCAAAAAATTAAAATGTTCACGGATATGATTTATTAAACTAAGATAATAAATAAGAAAATCTATGAAAAACAGTTAAAATTATACTAAATGAGAAAATTAATTGTTTTAAATCAATTTTAGCATTTGTTTTAAAAATTTAGGATAAAAAATAATATATTAATTTTTTTTTAAAAATGAAAAATTACATAAAAATAAATTAAAATATTTTGGAGAAAAGGAAAATCATTTATAAGAAACAGAAAAATAACGACAAAATAAGAAATTTATTCTATGATAAAATTTGCATAAAACAGAAAAACGGAAGAAGTATTTGAAAAATGATATATAAAAATTAATAACTATAAAATACAAAAAAGTATATTAAATAAATACTTTGAAAGAATTAGAAATCATAAAATAAAAATTGATAAAATTATTAAAAGTTGAAAAAGTGATTAGAAAAATTATGAAAATTACGTATGAATTTTGAAATATTTAATTTTTCACCGAAGAAAAATTCGTAAATTGTCAAAAATAATTTTGTTGATAATTTTAAATAATTCCTGAATTTAGCTGAAAAAGTGTGTGTACTATCCCTTTTAAAATAATATGGAAACAACTTTAAAAAAATAGAAATTTGCTTAAAACATTAGAAATATTTTTAAAGCAGTCTTAACATAAAAACTTTTTTTAAAAAATCATACAATCTAGAAATTTTATGAAAGAGTAAATAAATTTACGAAGAGATAAAGAAGATATAAAAAGAATTAAGTAAATGTACAAAAAACGAGTAAATCTAAAATAAATCATAAAATAATTGCAGAAAAAATTGTGTTTCCCACCAAAGTGTGAAAATAAATAATTTTCCAAACAACGAGTGAATCTAAATAAAATTATAAGATTGAAGAAAAAATTGTATTTCTTATCAAAGAATAAAAATAAATAAATTTTCCAAATTATTAAAAAAAATTGTATAAAATAAATAAGTTAAAATAATTTGGGTAAAAAAAAGAAAATTAAAGAAAATCTACAATACGAAAAAAGAAATTTATGATGAAGAAAGAAAATTAGATGAGTTGGAAATGTTTGAAGTATGACAAAATTAAATGCAGAAAAATTAGTTATTGGGTATTGAAATTCAAATTGTTATTTAAAAGTTTGAATAAATTAAAATTTGATTTAATTGGTATTTGGGATTTATTTAAAAATTTAAATGACTACTATAAATAATTTAATAATAATTATCACCATCTTTTTACGCAAGATTTTTAGATCCTATTTTTACCATTTTAAGTTCAATTTGTAGAATTCTGAAACAATACAAGATTGAAATTTTTAACATTTATCTCCGAAATCTCGGAATTTTTTAAAAATTCCCTCATTTTTTTACAAATTCCCGTTTCTTTTTCATAATATATTAAATTTCCGTCATTTTCTCAGATTTTCCTTATCAGAATTTATTTAAACTAGAATGACATGGAGTTATTAAAAAGTTAATATTAATTATCATTTTCTTCCTACGCAAGATTTTTAAATCCCATTTTGACAATTTCAAGTTCAATTTTCTGAATTATGTAACAATATAAGATTACAATTAAAATTTTTAGGATTAATCTCTAAGTTCTTGGAATTTTTTAAAAATTCCCGTATCTTTTTACAAAAGTCTGGTTTTTTTAATGTACAAAATTTACGCAATTTTCTCAGATTTTCCTAATCTGAATTTATTTAAACTAGAATGACATGGAGTTATTAAGAAGTGAATATTAATCATCATCTTCTTTCTACGCAAGATTTTTAAATCCTATTTTGACTATTTCAAGTTCAATTTTCTGAATTATGTAACAATATAAGATTACAATTAAAATTTTTAGGATTAATCTCTGAGTTCTTGGAATTTTTTAAAAATTCCCGTATCTTTTTACAAAAGTCTGGTTTTTTTAATGTACAAAATTTACGCAATTTTCTCAGATTTTCCTAATCTGAATTTATTTAAACTAGAATGACATGGAGTTATTAAAAAGTGAATATTAATTATCATCTTCTTTCTACGCAAGATTTTTAAATCCTATTTTGACTATTTCAAGTTCAATTTTCTGAATTATGTAACAATATAAGATTAAAATTAAAATTTTTAAGATTCATCTCCGAATTCTTGAAATTTCGTAAAAATTCACCGATCTTTTTACAAATTCCCGGTTTTTTTTCATAATGTTTTAAACCCCTGTCAATTTCCGGATTTTTCTGATCTGAATTTATTTAAACTAAAATGTCTTGAAATTATTAAAAATCTAATATTAATTATGACTTTCTTTCTACCTAACATTTTTAGATCCCATTTTTACAATTTCAAGTTCGATTTTTAAAATTATTGAACAATGCAAGATTGAATTGAAAATTTCCAGGATTTATCTCCGAATTTCTTAAAACTTCCCGTAACTTTTTACAAATTCCCGTTTTTTCAGAATGTACTAAATTTCCGGAATTTTCTCAGATTTTCCTGATCTGATTTCATTTAGACTAAAATGGCTTGGAATTATTAAAACTTTAATACTAATTATGATTTTCTTTCTAGTAGAAAAATAGGATCTAAAAATGTTGGGTAGAAAGTTTCTACCCAACATTTTTAGATCCTATTTTGACCATTTAAAGTTCAATTTTTGAATTATTGAATAATTCAAAATTGAATAGAAATTTTTTAGTAATTTTCTCCGAATTCTCGGAATTTCTTAAAAATTCCCAAATCTTTTTACAAATTCCCGTTTTTTTCATAATGTTTTAAACTCCCTACTTTCCCTGATTTTATTAAAACTAAAATGATTTAGAGTTATTAAAAATTTAATATTAATTATGAATTTCTTTTACCTAACATTTTTAGATCCCATTTTGACCATTTCAAGTTTAATTTTTGGAATTATGGAACAATACAAGATTGAAATTGAAAATTTTAGGATTTATCTCCGAATTCTCGGAATTTCTTAAAAATTCCCGTATCTTTTTACAAATTCCCGGTTCTTTTCATAATGAACTAAATTTCCGTCATTCTCTCAGATTTTCCTGGTCTGAATCTATTTAAACTAAAATGACTTGGAATTATTAAAAATTTCATATTAATTATGACTTTCTTTCTACCTAACAATTTTGGATCCCATTTTGACCATTTCAAGTCCAATTTTTAAAATGATTAAATAATACAAAATTGAATTGGAATTTTTTAGTATTTATCTCCGAATTCCCGGAATTTCCTAAAAATTCCCGTATCTTTTTACAAATTCCCGTTTTTTTTTTTTTTAGAATGTATTAATCTCCCGTTAATTTCCCAGATTTTCCTGATCTTTACTCACCCTGTTTATTTATCATTAATAATAATTAATACACTTATTTATAATAGGGGACTACTGGGTAAATTGCCTTTGTAAAAGTTTGGAGTAAAAAATAAATTATTTAATAATACTTTTTGGAAAATATAAACCATTTCACATTGAAATAAAAACCTTTGAGATGAATTAAATAAGATCATTATTTAAAGCATTTATTTAAGATAACATAGAATAAATTATTATTTTTGAAATTGACATCGTCATTTTCGATAAGTTCAGGGTAACTAACCTAGAGAATTATTTTCCAATTTAGGAAATATAAAGTTTTTCTCCAAAAGCTGAAGTGATATCTAAAAGCGGTGCTTTATAAAGGAAAAAAAAACTATCAAAAATTATATAAAGCTCCTATGATTAAAATAACTTGTAAAGTTGAATTTGTAACACTCTAATACTTTATTTAAATACCTGTTTGCTTCAAAAAAGCGTGAGTTTTTAGAAAGAAAACCTAAAATTTGATATTCAATGCCAAATGTGACAGGTTAATCCGCCATGATTCTTTATAATCACGTGATTCACGTAACTCTCGTATTTTTCTGCGCATGCGCACTTCTTTTGATTCATCCCGCACTTATTTAAAATCATGTTTGAAAATATATTAAAAATGATTCTTCAATGCACAATTATTATAATTATTGTTAATATAAATTCTATGATTATTGTAATTAATTTGTTAAAACACCGATCTTTTTAAGTTTTAAGACTTTTTTTAATAGATTAAATCAAGGTGTTTAATAAGCTAAATGTTTAAGGATTATTTAAAAAAGAATATACACGTCTGTGAGGCAGAAGTAAATATTTTCTGAAATTTAAAAATGAATAAATTATCCTTGGAAAACATCATTTTCACAATTCTTTTATAAATTCTTTAATAATAAACTGATAAACATAAAACTTTACAGATATTATCTTTACCTTAATATATATTTAATTAATAAAAACAATTATGTTTAGTATTTATTTTTGGCCAATACCAAATAAATGCCAATTTACCCAAATAGTCATTTTACCCGCTCCTCTCCTACCTAATTATTATCATTACCCTCTTCATAAAAATAGTACTTATCACACCAATTATTATCATAACCCAATTCATTTGAACGAACACCAATACAAAAATCATCTACTACGTATTATTATAAAACTGATGTAAAATTGTGAAAATCAGGTGTTGTAAATCCAATTTATAACATTATGTATAGATTTATTACCGTAACACAATTTCGAGACTGTGAAATCGCTTTACATAGAAATGAAGAAGAAGGTCGACCAGATGATTGCGGAAGGTAAGAATCCAAGTCTCATGGTAGCAATTGAGTCGAAAGGTCAAGTACTTGGAAGAGTTCTAGGAACTATTCTGAGGAGGTATCGCCTCCGAGGCAAACAGAAAATATTCTCCTGTCGTCGATATCTAAACGTGGGGAGTTGATGGTCTGGCTTCACTCGTTCTTGTGAAAAGGTACTTCCCTCCCTAGTACCGGGCACCATTCATAGGTAATTTACACTCTTCTGTTCCGTACGTCACATCTTGACATCTTCATTCGATGACTCTTCGATTATCGACGATATCTTCACGCCTTCTTCGCCCCAACATTCAAGAGTCTCCGCTCATATAATGCATTGAGGTCACAGCCCTCGAGCAAAAATTTCAGAATGACCTCCATCTCTGGCCGAATTGGAAAAAAAAATATCGGCAAATTTCAGTTTATTTTTTGTTTCTCGAATGAGAACTGGCCACTTGACCGGGAATTAAAAAATTGACCGGGAAATTTGTTACTACACCCAAAGAAGTGATATATTTGACTCAAAGATATGTTATTTGTACCAAATAAAAATATATTTGTCTCACAGCCTAGTAATTTTTTCATTTGTTTCAAATAAAAAATTGTATTTGAATCAAATAAAATTTTATTTGACACAAATAAAAATTTATTTGAAACAAATAAAAAGTTACTTGGCTGTGAGACAAATATATTTTTTCTCTGGGTGTACTCTCTAAATCTGAAATGGTTAAAAACTACCATTTTAACAGTGAAAACTAGTTTACCATTTCAAACAGTAATTTTGTACTAATACTTTAGTAAAAAACTACCAATTTAATTAGTCAAAGTAGTTTTCGGTTATGTTAAATTACTAAAAGAATTAGTAGATTTGTATTTACTAATTACATTAGTTATTTTTTACTATTTAATTAGTTCAATTTAACTGCTGAATTAGTAGTTTTTTTACTATTAATTAGTTATTTTTTACTAATTGAAAAGAGAAAACTCGTTCACGATTTTAAACCCTAAATGGTAGTTTTTAACTAATTTAGATTTAGAGAAACCGGGAATTTTTTCAAGGATCTAAAAGTTCGGAAAGATTTTATTGAAAATCAATATTTTTCATATATCATAGGTCTATAATAATAATAATAATAATCTGCAAGTTCTTTCATTTCTAAATTAATTTTTTGTCTGTTCGCACCTGAAGTTTGGAGGATAGATATTTTTTTGTTTTAAAACAGATACTATTTTAACATATGCATTTAAAATTTAAATTGGTTAAAATTTAAATTTATGAATATCAGTTCAAAAAATTTTAAATTCATTTGTAAATAAATCTATAATTTTTTCTGTAATTATCAACTGTTTTCAATATATAATTATTCTGTTTAAACTTGACAATTATTATTTCATTGTTTTAAATTATTTTCTTCTGTTGTTGATTATTCTCGCCAGTTTTCGAATTTTTCTTTCAATGGTCAATTATTTTCCTCATTTCTCAATTATTTTCTTAAAAATTTAATAATTTTAGTCATTTGGTAATGTTTTTTTCAATTATCAACTATTTTGATAAACTTTCAATTTATTTGTTTAATCTTCAATTTATTTCTTTAATTTTTAATTATTTTCTTTAATTCTTAATTATTTGCTTCAATATTTCCAATTGCATTCTTCTTTTTTTTTCAATTTTATTAAATATTCAATAATTCTCGCATTTTCTCAATTATCAATGATTTTCTTCAAATTTCAATACAATTCATCAATTTTCAATTACTTTCTTCAAATTTCAATTATTTTCTACAATTTTTTTCATAATTTTCAGAAGTTTTCAGTTTACAATTAATTATTCTCCTTCAATTTTGTGAATATTTATTAATTTTAAAAATTTTTTGTGTTTTAATGACGATTATTCTCATAATTTTTCCATTTCTTTTTTTCAATTGTTAATTATTATTTTCGTCATATTGTATTTTGTCTTTTCATTATCAATTATTTTTTCTGAAATTTCGATTTTAATCTTTGATTTTTAATTTATTTCTTTAATTTTGAATTATTTTCTTCAATTCTTGAATATATTCTTTAATTTTCAATTATTTTTATCGATTTTCAATTATTTCCTCAAGATTTCATACTTCTCGGATTTTTTCAATTATTTTTTTCACCTATAAAAATTGTTTTAAAATTTCAATTATGTTATTAAATGCTAGAACTATTCTCTTTAATTGTCAGTTATTTTCTTTAAATTTAAATTCCAATTTTTAATTATTTTCTTTAATATTAAAAAACTATCGCCTTTTTTCTATAATTTTTTTCGATTATTATTAAGATTCTTTAATTTTAAATATAACTGTTCAATTATGTTCTTAAATTTTGAACTCCATTTTTCAATTTTTATTAATATTCTTCAGTTTTCAATTGTATTCTTATATATTTATTAATTCTCGGTTTTTTTTAAATTGCTTTTTTCAGTTTTTAAGTGTATTCTTTAAATTCAATTCAATTCTTTAATCTTTAACTGCTTTCTACAATTTTCAGTTTTGTCTTTCAATATTTATTTTTTTTTCGATTTTTAATCCAGATGTTAAATGTGCAATTATTTCCAACAATTATTCCTATAAATTTCTTAATTCTTCAATTTGCTATTATTTTCTTTAAATTTAATATTTCTTACTTAATATTTTCGATTATTTTTTCAGTTGTCAATTAATGTAGCCATTTTTTGAATTTTGTTTTCAATTGATAATTGTATTCGTAATTTTTCATTAATTTTCTTAAAGTTTTCAATTATTCTTGTTATTTTTCCATTATTTCCTTCAATTATTATAATTATTTTCCGCAATTTTCGATTATTTCCTTCAATTTTTTCAATTTTTAATTATTATTTTAAAAATTTTATAATATTATTTGATTTCTTCATTATTTTGTTCGGTTTGTATTAATTATGCCATTTTTAGAATTTTGTTTTTAATTGTCAATTATTTTCGTCATTTTGTAATTTTTTTTTAATTATCAATTGTTTCTTCAAATTTTAATTCAATTCTTAAATTTTCAATCTATTTCCACAATTTTTTATTATTTTTTTCAATATCAATTATTTTCTTTAATTTTCAATGTCATTCTTCGTTTTTTAATTATTTTATTTAATATTCAATAATTCTCGCATTTTATCAATTATATATTATTTGCTTTAAGGGCATGTGATGGAGTATGACGTCACTTGTATAGGCAAAATTTGTCCGTAACTATTCTCTTAAAATTTTGAATATTTTGTCATGAAACTTGGTAAAATTACTTAAAATCTCATTAGGAAGGTCTCTCAGACCCGAGTTTGTTTGAATTTTGGCTCAAAATTGATTTTTAAAAAATATTGCAATTTTTCGAAAATTTCACAAAATTAATTTTGGGCCAAAAATCAAACAAACTCGGGTTTGAGAGACCCTCCTAATGACATTTTAAGTAATTCTACCAAGTTTCATGACAAAATATTCAATATTTTACGAGAAAAGTTACGGACAAATTTTGCCTATACCAGTGACGTCATAATGCATCACATGCCCTTAAATTTCAATACAATTCTTAAATTTCTAATTGATTTCTTCAATTTTCATCTATTTTCTGTAATTTTTTTCTTAAATTTTCATCAGTTTTCAATTGAAAATTAATTATTCGCCTATAAAATTATTTTTATTCATAAATTTTAAAAAATTTGTTCGAATGTTGATTGTTCTTTTTATTTTGCGAATTGTTAATTATTTTTTTTAATAGTTAATTATTTTCTTAAATATTTAATTTTTTCGTCACTATAATTTGTCTTTTCATTATCAATTATTTTTTTTGAAATTTCCTTTTAATTCTATTAATTTCAATTTATTTCTTCAATTTTTAATTATTTTTTTCAATTCTTAAATATTTTCGTTAATTTTGATTTATTTTTATCGCTTTTCAATCATTTCCTCAACATTCGATAATTCTCGGCTTTTTTCAATTATGTTTTTTTTAATTTTTAAGTATATTCTTTAAATTTTAAATGCGTTTTTAAATTTTCAATTATTTTTTTCAATTTTACTTACTTTTTTCGCTTCTTAATTCAGTTGTTAAATGTGCAATTATTTCCAACAATTATTTGTATAAATTTTCTTAATTCTTCAATTTGCAATTATTTTCTTCAAATTTAAATTTTTTTGTTTAATTATTCAATTTTTTTTTTCAATTGTCTATTAATCCAGTCATTTTCCGAATTTTGATTTTATTTGACAAGTTTTTTTGTAAATTTTTACAAATTTTTTTCAATTTTTCACTTATTCTCGTCATTTGTCAACTATTTTCTTCAATTATTAATTATTTTACGCAATTTGCAATTATTTCCTACAATTTTTCCATTTTCAATTATTATCTTAAAATTTTATAATTATTCTTTCATTTTTCGAATTATTTTGTTCGGTTTTGTATTAATCTAGCAATTTTTTGAATTTTGTTTTCAATTGTCAACTATTTTAGTCATTTTGTAATTTTTTTCAATTATCAAATATTTATTCAAATTTTAATTTAATTCTAAAATTTTAGTTTTATTTTTTAAATTTTAATGTATTTACTCAATTCTTTATTATTTTCTTTAATTTCTATTATTTTTTTCGATTTTCAATCCAGTTGTTAAAAGTTCAATTATTTCCAACAATTATTGCTATTATTTTCTTAATTTTTCAATTTACAATTATTTTCTTTAAATTTAATATTTCTTGTTTAATTTTTTTAATTATTTTTTTCAGTTATCTATTAATCTAGCCATTTTTTGAATTTTGTTTTCAATTGTCAATTATTTTCGTCATTTTGTAATTTTTTTTTCAATTATCAATTATTTTTCAAATTTTAATTAAATTCTTAAATTTTCAACTTATTTTCTAGACTTTAAATTATTTCCACAATTTTTTGTTTTGTTTTCATCAATTTTAATTATTTTTTTCAATTTTCAATCCACTTGTTAAATTTGCAATTATTCCCAACAGTTATTCCTATAATTTTTCAACTATTTTATTTAAATTTAATATTTATTGTTAAATTTTGTAAACTATTCTTTCCAAATGTGTAATTATGTAGCCATTTTTTAAATTGCGTTTTCAACTGTCAATTATTTTCGTCATTTTTCATTTATATTCCTCAATTTTGTAATTTTCATTATTTTAATTTACAAAAACTTATAGTTTTAAATGATCAACAATAAAGCTGTGACCAACATGTAAAGCTGAATTTCGCAAAGTTAAACAAACTGCTTTAATTATTTCAAAATTTGTGACAAGAAATACAAATAATTGACCCGGAAAACCGGAAAATTAATTTCATAAAAAAAGTGACCAACCTGAGAGATAACGATAAATTTAGCAAGATAATTGTAAAAACTAAAATGTTTAATTTTAGTGTAGTTACTTTAAATTACATATGATTAGTGAAATATGTTTAAAATGCGGGGAAAATTGATCCTTAAGTAGAAGGAGCTTAAAAGTTAAAATTAGTCGAAGACATCGAGTCGTTGCCCTGAAATTTTGAGGGGGATATTCTCACGGAATGCATACATTCGTCGCATACTTTTCAAAATATTCTGACCACTGAGTCAACAACCTCTGCTACGTTAAATGCATAAAGATCTTTGGAACACACCTTACAAGATTTAACGTGTACCATCCTGTATAGGAAATTCAAACAAGAGTGACGTCAGTGCCAGAAACTCTAGGTCATTCAACTTTCAAGTGCTAATTGTTACATTAAATATGACCAAATCTTCGGTGCTTCTTGCTTCGTTTTTAAAACACATTAACACCTGCAGTCACTTTTTTATTGATATTTGGTAATAAATTGTTTTCATTACCTAACATATTTCCATTTCTGGGAAAATATTCTTTTGTAAGAAATTGCACTTTATTTATCGAATTTTAACTAAACAATTGGTTAAATAATTTAAATTTAATTTAGTAAAGTAAAATTAAAAACTAAAATTAATTTCGTGACTAAATAACAGGATTATTTGATTAAACGAATAAACTGAATTAGTTTACAGAAAAAAAAAAGACGATAACATATTTTCATCTATAATTTGCTTTGATTCTATATGGTTTTGAGATTTGGAGAAAAATGTTGTGGAAAATAGAAATTTGAAATCAGATATGAGAATAACAGAACGATTAGTTTCGACATTTGTAAAAGGCGTTAGTGAAAACCTAAAGTAGTCTCAGACCTGGATTTGAAACGGTTTTACCACTGCTTGTATATACTTTTGCAATTTAAAATCAATTCTATATGCGTTTTATGGCAAAATTTAAATTACACGCCGAGTTCCACTGGGTGAAAACGAAACGATCATAACCTTCTTTTTCGCATTATTATTTTTGAGAAATTCTATTGTGAGACGATAATAATTAAACATACATACTGGTACCAAGCTAATGTCTGACCAAACTTGCTTTTTTCACTGAAACGATCAATTCGGAAAAAAGTCGGACAAATCGCTTGAATATAAATTAAAATTTGTCAAGTATCATTTTGTTTAAATTTTAACAATAAGTAAAGAAAAATATTATTTGTCTAATAACTTTTAAACAAAATATTTTTCAACAAAACCCAACAAACAAAATTATAGAGAATGTTTCAATGAGAAAAATGAGCAATTATTGGTTAAAATTGGATGAAAACCACAGATTTTTACTAGATTTAAAGAAAAAGCATAAAATATTAAAAATAATGTTTATTTAACAACAAATTTTAGCTCATTCTAATTTTTGCTGAAAAAATTAAAACTGGTTCTTTCATAATTTGGACACATTGATTTCAATAATATTTTTATTTGGGGGGGAAAAACGACTTTCTAGTTTGACGTTATGTTGACAACTTCGAAATTTTTTTTCGATTTCATTCTACATAGAATTACCAGTGACGTAACTGGGAGGGCAAGGGCCCTAGGAAAAAAAGGAAATTCTTAATAATTTTTTAACAATTCATCTTTTCTATTATTATTTTTAATAATTTTTTAACAATTCTTTTCTATTATGATTTCAATTACTTAAACTACAATTTTGTACTATTTTTATCACGTTTCAATTATTTTCTGCAATTTTTAATTATTTTTAAACTGTTTCCTTAAACCTTAAATTTACCTTTTTCCAATTTCAATTATTTTGTTTTAGTTTTCTCAATCACTTTTTTAATTCTAATTATTATTCCCTTGGCATTAAATCAATTTAATTATTTATTCCTAAATATTATAATACATAATACTCATAGCAACTTTAAATTAATTTTTTGAATTTACCATTTTTTTCATTCTCCAATTATTCTCTTCAGTTTTGCATTATTTTCTTAATTTCTGAATCAATTTCCTAATCTTTCAAATATATATCTCAATTTTCAATTATTTTGTTATATTTTAATTTATTTTTATTATTTTTTAATTATTTTCTCCATCTTTTAATTTTTTCCTTATTTTTCAATTAATTTCCTAAATTGTCAGTTATTATTTAAATTTTAGATTATTTTCATCAGTTTTTCATGTTTGAAACGATTTGCAGGTATTTTCTTTTGCTTAAAAATAAATTCTGTGATTTTTCTATTATTTTCTTCAATTTCTAATTATTTTCATTATTTTTGCATAATTTTCAAAAATTTTCAATTTTTTATCTGAAATTTCAATTATTTTCATCATTTTTTTTTTATTATTTCTGTGATTTTTTAATTTTGCTCTTGAATTAAACATTTTTAAGTAATTTTGTAATTATTTTTTTTCTAAATTTATATTCTATGATTTTTTCAATTACTTCTCTCAAATTTTAATTACTGTTTTTAAATCACATATTAAAAGTTTTTTTATCATAGTTCAATTTTTTTCTCAATCTCAAATTATTCTCAGCATATTTTTATTATTTTTTTCAATTTTGAATTAATTTTATCATTTTTCAATTATTTTCTGCACTTTTTAATTATTTTTAAATTGTTTCCCTAAATCTTAAATTTACCTTCTGAAAGTTTCAATTATTTTGTTTAGTTCTTTCAATTTTAGTTAATATTTGCCCTTGAAATTAAATTATTTGAATTATCTATTCCTCAATTTTATAGTACTCATCGCAAAATTTATATTAATTTTTTGGATTTACCATTATTTTTTTCATTTTGCAATTATTATCTTCAGTTTTTCATCATTTCCTTAATTTGGGAATTAAATTCCTGAACTTTCAAATATATATCTCAATTTTTAGTTATTCTGTTCAATTTTCATTTCTTTTTATTATGAATTATTTTCTCAAATTTTCTCAAAAAATCAATTATTTTCTCCATCTTTTAATATTTTCATTATTTTTCAATTAATTTCCTAAATTGTCAGTTATTATTTAAAATTTCAATTAATTTCATCAGTTTTTCATGTTTTAAACATTTTTTCAAGTATTTTCTTTTGCTTAAAAATATAATTCTGTGATTTTTCTATTATTTTCTTCAATTTCTAATTATTTTCATTGTTTGGGCATAATTTTAAAAAATTTCAATTATTTATCTAAAATTTCAATTATTTTCATCAATTTTCGATTATTTCTGTGACTGTTTAATTATACTCTTTAATTAAATATTTTCAAGTAATTTTGTATTTATTTTCTTTTTTTAAACATATATTCTATGATATTTTCAATTATTTCTCTATAATTTTTATTTACTGTTTTCATTTTATCAAATTCAAACTATTTTTATCATATTTCATATATTTTTCTCATTCTTAAATTATTTTCAGCATCTTTTGATTATTTCCTTCAAATTTGAATTAATTTTATGATTTTTCAATTATTTTCTTCAATTGTTACTTATTATTATTCTCATATTCTATAATTATTTTCTACGATTTTTAAGTATTTTTCTAATATTTCAATTTCTTTCTTCAATTTTCAACTATTTTCATTTGTTTCCATAATTTCTAAATTTTTTTTATTAATTATCGTAAATTCCTATTATTTTTTGCTTCATTCAATTCTTTTCTCAAATTCTTGTTTATTCTAATTTTATTTCAATTAATTTCCAAGATCATGTATTTTCTTTATGTATTTTTCTAAAATTTTAATTATTCTTTTTTATTAAAACAAATTCTGTAATTTTTTGAATTATTTCTCTTAAAAAGTCATTTATTTTCAACAACTTATCTTTGTTTTTATCATATTTCTACTTTTTTCCTAAAGTTTCAAAATTTAAACTAAGTTTTCAATTATTTTCCTAAATTTATTTCGTTTAATTTTCAAGTTTTTTAATTCGTTTTATATATCCAAAAATTTCTAACTATTTATCTGACATTTCAATTGCTACACTCAATTTTCAATTATTTATAGTATTTTTGTTCATTTATTTCTTCAATTCTTTTGAAAGAATTCTTCTTTTCTGTTTTGAAAAACAATTACTTTTGTTTTTTTCATAATTTCCAAAAAGTTTTTAATTATTTCTCTTTAATTAAAAATTGTTCTCTTCAATTTAAAAATAATTTTATCTTTTTTCTCCAATTTTTAATTATTTTCTTTTTCTTTCAATGAACTTTTAAAAGTCTTAAGTGTTTTTCTGAAATTTTCTTTAACTTTCCTTTATATAAAATATATTATGTAATTTACTCAATTATTTTCTCAAATTAAATTTTTTTTTAAATTTAAATTATTTAGCTAAATTTTTAATAATTTCTTTTTCATTTTTCAATTATTTTCTCCAATTTTTCGTTATTCAGTTTTTTTCACTTCATGTTTATGATTTTATATGAGAAAAATGAGCAAGTATTTGCTAAAATAGTGAAAATCACAGATCTTAACTAGATTTAAAGAAAAAGCATAAAATGTTAAACAATACTTATATTTAACAACAAATTTTAGCTCAATCTAATTTTTTTCTGAAAAATGCACAATTTGGCATTTCAAAATTTGAAGACATTAATTTCAATAATATTTTTATTTGGGGTGAAAAACGACTTTCTAGTTTGAGGTTATGTTATCCTTAACAAGTTCGAAACTTTTTTCTGGAGACATTTCTAGAAGGTACTTTTTTCAGTTTCATTCTACATGGAATTACTTACTGTCTTTTCTTGAATTTATGTTTACTAAAATTAGCCAAGTGACTCTGACAAATAATTATAAATACATTGGCGCCGTGTATTTATCAAGTTCACGCCGCAAGAAGACAGAAGATCTTTATTGGCCGACGGAAATCCACGTGTGAGGCCTTTCGCATCCGGATATCCTTCGATTCGTTAATATTCTACACTCTCATGTGCATAAGTGTTCATGGTACATCAAGGGTTCTGAGTATTATATTGAGTGTCTGCTTTCCTCATCTTTTTTATAAAAGCAACTCGCGCTCTGCAAAAAATGTTACATTTTACTTTCATATTAAGAATAATAATGACTTCATGGCTATAATACACCATTATTGCATTTTAAGAATGCCTTTAGTCTGATATTGTATTTTTTAAAATTAAAATTCTGCAATGAATAAGTATGCCGAATTAATATAGTGTTGTGAAAAAATTTAATATTATACTTCAAAATAAAAATAAACAAAGTTAGGGAAATTAATTAAAAAAATTATTTTGTGTTCGAGATTCTCGATCCTAGATTCCACATTTTAGAATTTAGATTCTATATTTATGATTCGATATTCTACATTTCAGATTTTACATTCATTCATGATTCCTGATTACAGATTCCATGTTCCTAATTCCAAATTCTATGTTCCATATTCCAGAATCCGGATTTCAGATTCCAATTTTAATGTGACGTCACTGGTCAAGAAGGTTAGGTCATTTTGCCAGGAAGGTTAGGCGCAGACCCAAATTTACATTGAGCTATAAAGGGATTTAATATAAAAGGTATTTTAGACTAATTTATTTAAAAATTAATAAACTTTAAAATAAATTAATTTATTTAAATTGTTGCCCTTAAAAGATCGAATATGTTTTTTTTTACATTTTTACAGTGTATTCATATTCCTTGTCAATTAATTAAATTTGTATTTAGAAGCCAAATAATCAATCACACTGACAGAACTTTCTAACCTATTTAGAATTTTTCACTATTTTTTCGCATTTAAAAATAAAGCAGATAAGCCTTTAATAATTCTAAAAGTTTTTTATTGAATTGTAATAAAAATAACTTTTTATTAATAATCCCATTATAACGTAATGAACGTAATGTAAATTTGGGACCGAGCCTAACCTTCTTGACAAAATGACCTAACCTTCTTGACCAGTGACGTCACATTAAAATACTCTCCAGATTCCACATATTCGATTTGATCCAAATTCGACATGACACTATATTAATTAATTACAATTTTTAACTTCAAAATTTAAATCGAGTATAATGAAGTCACAGAAAAACATTTTACGCTTGAGTTGTTAATGTAATTGAATTTCTTGCACGTTTTGAGATTAAGGTTTCTTTGTGTTGTATTAGCAAAGATTATTTGGAGGTTTCGAGTTCGTTTCGTGTATATGTTGTAGGTAGTACAAAGGTGCATTGTGAAAGGAAACAGAAGAATGAAAAAAAAACAGTCTCTAATACACAGTAGTGGCCGTTAACTTGCAGCTAGAGGACGCTCATTTGTTTCTTTGGTCACGTACTTCACTAATTGAATTTAGAAGCGGCTATATCGAGGAATTTAACGGTCACCTCTGTGCAAATAATCTAGCTGGAGGTTATGTATTCACTGCTTTACTATCTTGATCGTTTTGCGGTACTTCACTGATATTTGATACCCTTTGATGACTTACATCCCGAGTTCACGGTTACTTATTTAATTTCCCACCTTTTTTCCTAGTTTTAAGATATTTATTTATTTATTTCCCCATTATATCAAATACATTTTACACTTTGTTCCTCTCTTATTACGAAAATGTAAAATGTCAGAATAACGCTTTAGAAAAATATCTGTGAACAAAAACGTCACTAATCAGAAATTGTTAGATTTAAAGAAATACAATTTTTAGGTTAAAGTAAATTTTTTAAATTAAATTCAAAAAGAATAAATCAGGTGCTTTTTGGCACTAAATTCAAGTGAGTCTAATTTGACATACACCGAGAAAAATAAAAATTCGAACTTTATATTTTAGTTATTAAAATTAATATTTATAATATCTAAGATATTACGATTGAATATCTAGGTTCTAAATTTTAATATCCATGAATATCCATTTTTCTCATAGAGTAAGTTAAAAATTTATAATGTCAGTAATACTGATTCATTAATCGATTATTATAAATATCAAAAAGTTAATTAATTTAATTTTTCAATTAACTGAAAGTTAACTACCCCTAAAAAACACCTCTAAGTAATATAATCCATAATAAATAAAAAACAAAAATTATCAATTTAAAGAAAAAAATTATACTTAAGTTCTAAAATGGTCCATCATATACAGGAATATGCCCCCTAGTTATTTTACTAAATAACAAAACTTAACAACCCCTAAAAATTACCCTTAAGAAAAAATATCGAAATTTTTTTTAACTTACCAATTTCTACAAAAAAATTCTAATAAACTTCTAAAATCGTAAAACATACTCAGGAATATACCCCCCAATTTTTCTAATTGATCACAAGAATAATCAACATCTAAAAACCTAGCTTAAGTTAAATAATTGAAAATAATTTTTAAAAAAATTGTCAATTTCTACAAAATATTATATTTAAGTTCTTAAATGGTGAAACATACTAAGGAATATGTCCCCTAATTTTTTCAATTATAGCAATTATTAACAACCTTTAAAAAATCATTTCTAAATAAAATAATCGAAAATAATTTTGAAAAAAATTAGGAATTCCTATAAAAAATTTTAATCAAGTTCTAAAATGGTGAAACACACTCAGAAATAAACCACCTAATTTTTCAAATTAATAAAAAGAATTAAAAACTTTTTAAAACAACCCTTAAGAAAAAAAAAGAAAAAAATTATTAAATTCGTCAAAAAAATACTAATGAAGTTCTAAAATGGTAAAACATACTTAGAAATACGCCCACTAATTTTTCCAATTGATAACCAGAATAATGACCATCTAAAAACCTAGCTTAGGTAAAATAATTGAAAATAATTTTGAAAAAATTGTCAATTTCTACAAAATAATTATATTTAGGTTCTTAAATGGTGAATCATACTAAGGAATATGTCCCCTAATTTTCTCAAGTTATAGCAATTATTAACGACCCTTAAAAAATCATTTCTAAATAAAATAATCGAAAATAATTTTGAAAAAATTAGGAATTCTTACAAAAAAATTCTCATCAAGTTCTAAAATGGTGAAACACACAAAAAAATTAACCCCTAATTTTTCAAATTAATAAGAAAAATTAAAAACCCTTTCAAACAACCCGTAAGAAAAAAAATGAAAAAAATTTGAAAAAATTATTAAATTCGTAAAAAAATACTAATGCAGTTCCAAAATGGTGGAATATACTTTATTTTCCCTTTACTTTGTCAAATTGATAACTAACATTATCAGCCATTAAAATTCACCCCCTAGTAAAATAATCAAAAATAATTTTGAAAAAAATTATCAATTCTTACAAAAAAATTCTATTCAAGTTCCAAAATGGTGCAACCAACTCAAATAATAAACCCTCTTATTTTTCAAATTAATATCAAGATTTAGAAACCCTTTAAAACAACCCTTAAGAAATATAATAGGAAAACAATTTAAAAAAAATTATTGAATTCGACAAAAAAAATTAATGAAGTTCCAGAATTGTGGAACATACACAAGATTATGTTCTTTACTTTCTCAAATTTATGCCAAACATTATGAAACATTAAAACTCACCCCTAAGTAAAATAATCAAATATAATTTTGAAAAAAATTATCAGTTTCTACAAAAAAATTCTAATTAAGTTCTAAAATGGTAAAACCAACTCGGGAGTAAAGCCCTTAATTTTTCTAATGAATAACAAGAATTAAAAACATTTTAAAACAACCCTTAAGAAAAATAATAAGAAAAAAATTTATAAAAATTATTAAATTCGACAAAAAAATACTAATGAAGTTCCAGAAAGGTGGAACATACTAAAGAATATGTTATTTATTTTTTCAAATTATTTTAATTTTTTTAAGGGTGGTTTTCAAGGGTTACTAATTGATATTATTAAATTTCAAAAAGTAGAGCACATATTCTATATTACTGAGTATGTTTCACTAGTTAATAATTTGTTTATATTTGTTTTGTAGAAATTAATATTTTTTTTAAAAATTATATTGGATTTTTTTACTTAAGGGTTGTTTTTAAAATTTATTAATTCTTGACATCATTTGTAAAAATTAGGGGGCATATTCCTAAGCAGATTCCACCACTTTAGAAAATGTTTATAATTTTTTTGTAGAAATTGATAATTTTTTCAAAATTATTTTCGATACTTCACTTAAGGGTGATTTTAAGGGTTGTTAATTGTTGTGATCAATTTTAAAAAGTAGTGCCATATTCCTAAGTACGTTTTACCATTTTAAAATTTGATTATCATTTTATTGTATAAATTGAAGATTTTTTACAATTTTTTTTTTATTATTTTTCTTAAGGGTTGTCTTTAAAGGGTTAATTTTTGCTATCATTTGGAAAAAGTAGGGAACATATTCCTGAGTAGATTTCACTGTTGTAGAACTTGATTAGAATTATTTTGTATGAATTGATGATTTTTTTCAATTTTTTTTTCCATTATTTTTTTTAAAGGTTGTCTTTAAAGGGTTGTTAACTCTTGTTATAAATTTGAAAAATTAGCGGTTATATTACTGAGTATGTTTTACCATTTAAAAATTTGTTTATATTTGTTTTGTAGAAATTAATATTTTTTTTAAAAATTATATTGTATTTTTTTACTTAAGGGTTGTTTTTAAGAGTTTTTTAACTCTTGCTATCATTTGGAAAAATTAGGGGTATATTCCTGAGTAGGTTCCACCAGTTTAGAACTTGTTAATTTTTTTTTTTTTTTTTTATAGAAATCAATAATTTTTACAAAATTATTTTCGATAATTTACTTAAGGGTGATTTTAAGGGTTGTTAATTGTTGTTATAATTTTTAAAAAATAGTGGCTATATTCCTAAGTACGTTTCACTATTTTAAAATTTCATTAGAATTTTTTGTATAAATTGATGATTTTTTTCATATTTTGTTTCTATTATTTTTCTTATGGGTTATCTTTAAAGGGTTTTTAAGTCTTGATATTACTTGAAAAATGTAGGGCTCATCTTTCTGAGTAAATTTTACCATTGTAGAACTCGATTATAATTTTTTTGTAAAAATTAATAAATTATTTCAAAATTATTTTCTATTACTCTACTTAAGGGTGGTTTTTAATGGTTGTTAATTGTTGTTAGGTATTTTTTTAAAAACTAGTAGACATATTCCTGAGTAAGTTTCACCATTTTAGAACTTGATTAGAATTTTCTTTTTGTATGAATTGATGATTTTTTCCAAATTTTTTTTCTATTATTTTTAAGGGTTGTTTACTCTTGTTATCAATTTGAAAAAATCAGGTTTATATTACTGAGTATATTTCACCATATAATAATTTGTTTATATTTGTTTTGTAAAAATTAATATTTCTTTTAAAAATTATATTGGATTTTTTTACCTAAGGGTTATTTTTAGAAATTGTTAATTCTTGCTACCATTTAGCAAATTAGGGGGCATATTCCCGAGTAGCTTTCACCGTTATAAAACTAGATTAACATTTTTTTTCTAGAAATTGATAATTTTTTTTATCCTTTTTCAATTATTTTTCTTAAGGGTTGTTAATTTTCTTTTATTTAGAACTTGAATATAATTTTTTTCTCGAAATTGATAATTTTTGTCATATTTATTTTCTGTTATTTTACTTAGATGTGATTGTTACGGGTTATTATCTTTCGGTCTTTAGAAATTAAATTAATTGACTTTTTGATAATAATAATAATAATTAATTAATAAATCTGTATTTCGTAACTACTCTTAAATTTACAAAAATACCAATTTTTCATTTAAATTCAAATATTTATAAACACTTTCAAAGCAGTATATAACTCACTGAGAAGCGAAACGACTAAATAATAATTTTTTTAATTGAATTGGTTTCAATTCTCGGGAAAAGTAATTAGCGGATAAAAAATTGGAGTAATGGTCTTAATTACTGATTGTAGATGATTTTCATCCGCATACTTTGCTTTCCTCGTGGGAGACTTCAATGCAGACGAGATGCTACTGAATTGCGCAAATATTTTCCACTGGTACCAATTATTACTGAAGGCGCATACACTGCTTTGCTTTTTAGTTCATTTTATTGCATAACCAAGCAGCTCAAGGCACTTTAAATCCATCGATAAACCTCTCAATGAAAGTTTCGATTCTCACGATCCAAGAATTTTAACAAATATGTCAATAATTGCTATCCGTAAATGATAATGCTCTAGATAAGAAATAATAAGCGTGCGCGTGGCTAACATTCTAGAAAAATGCATTCGGTGAAATTATCAATATTGAATAATTATCATTCTCTCGTTTGAAGAAAAAACAAAAAATGTATAATAAGAAAAAAGATAAATAAAGATTAAGAAAAAACGAGTAGTCTTTTAAGCAGTTTGAATATTATTTTACGAATAGGGAAGAAACGGGTAAAATGCCTATTGGCGTAAATTGGCCAAAATCTCTTTATAATATTAATAAGATGATTGGTTTTAGAAAACAGGTAAACGGAACTTTTTTACTTTCACCTTTTTATTTTCGTCTCGGCAATTTACCCGGAACTTATCGAAAATCAAAATAATTTAAAAATAATTTTTCTATGTTTTCTTAAATAAATTCTTTAAATAAATATCTTGTTTAATTCTCAAAGATTTTTATTTTAATGTGTTCTGGTTTATATTTTCAAAAATATTATTAAATAATTTTTTTCTACTCTAAATTTGTACATGGTCAATTTACCCACTTCTCTATTTTCAGTTCCGGCTGCAAAAGTAAGCGAAATTGGAAAACTGGAAATTTGGTTCAATTTGTATCAGAAACTGGGCTTCGACACCTACACATCGTCTACCGTTATGCCAATTGTATGCAGTAAAAAATCAATTGTTTCCGAATCAAGATACGTTTATGTACACGTGTTACAAGAGACACCTGGTTTTAAACGGTTTCACAAAACCTTTTATTCAGTTGCTATTGTTCGCACCAAAGTATGTCTTCCAAATAAAACAGAAATTCTTTTGCCTGATAACGACATTTTTTTTCTGTATTCTTCATTTTTTATTCAATATTTGTATTCTCGACTTTCACACTTGTATTTTGATGCAAATTTTGATATTTTGGCTCAGTCACTAAAATTCTCGTTTTTTCAATCATATATTTAAAAAAAAAATTTAATATTTTCTTTATTTTTCTTAATTATTTTTTAGAAATTTAAATTATTTACAACAATTATCAATTAGGTTCTTAAATTTCTTCAATTATTTTTTTCAGTTTTTAATTATTTTTGTCAATTTCTTCCATTTCAAATTAATTTATAAAATTCCAGTTTTTATTTTTTGTATTTAAAATCTTTCAATTCTCAATTATAGATATAAATATTTTCAATTATTTTCTTTACTATTAAATTAAATTAATTTTCTATTTTCCCAGAATTATTTATTCATTTTCTTCAAATTATAATATTTTTTAATTTTTTCAATTAATTTTATTTTTTTAATTACGTTTTTCTTCATTCAATTAATCTTTTAAATGTCTAATTATTAATGCAAATTTCAATTTTCCATTTCAATATTTTCAATTATTGTCTTCTATATTCAATTATTTAAATAATTATTTACATATTTTCTTAATAATAATTTTATTTTTCAATTATTCTGTTTAATTTCCTGCATCAATAAATAAATAAACAAATTTTCAAATCTATTCTTCAATTTTCAATTATATTTTTCAATTTTTCAATTAATTTCGTCAATCTTCAGTTGTTTTTTCAATTTTTAATTGATTTCTTTTTCAATTATATTCTTCAGTTTAAAAAATGGTTAATTAAATTTTAAATTATAGGCTTTTTAATTTTCTTCGACATTTGAAAATAATTTCTTTAATTATAAAATATTTTCATCAAATTACAATAATATTCTTCAATTTTTCAAGGCACTTCTTCAATGCATAAATAATTTTATTTTTTTATTTATTTACATAAACGGGCAAAAAGAACAAAGAAGAGCCCTATCGTACAATTTTTTTATCTTTTTATTAGTTTGGGCATTTTTAAATCATTTTCTTCTTCATTCAATTAATTTATTTGAATTTTTATTTATTTTCTGTTAATTAACAATTATTTTCTAAATTTCTTTTTTCTTGAAATAATTTCTTTAAATTTGTGACGAACCGATTATTTATTTAAAATATTAATAGTTGTTTGTATTTAATATTTCAATAAATAGCAGATCGTAGCAAATAATCAATTTAGTTTTAACTCGTCACGGAGTGGTAAATGAGCCAAGTCTCTATTCTATTAGTTCAGAATATTTCAGTTTTCAATGAGAATGGAAAGGAGAATTTGGTCTGGAATTTCACACAATAATTACGACAAATTTTATATTTTAACCCTTTTTAAAATTTATTGGACAACTTGTATATTAAAAAAAACTTACAATGATCTTAAATTCTCTGAATACGCCAAAACAAATTCCGCAATTTAGACAAAAGATTTAATGTGTGTTAGTGATAAAATTAACGATACTTAACGATACCAAATTTTTGATGCGAAAGTTCTTCTTCAATGGTGACGATGAGATTCAAGTAGATATGTGGAATGAAAATTATTGGAAAGCACGTTGGAAATATATTCAAATTCTCACAGAAATTTTATCATTTTGTTATAAATTTTAAACTTTAAATACTACCGACGAATGACCGGTCGGGCAAATTCTTTAAATATTTAATGTTCACCGATTTTAATTTTTTTCAAATTATACCCGGAAAAATCAGCAAATTGAAAACCGTTGGGTCTAATTCTAAAGGACAAGTTTCTTTATTTTTATGTTTTTTTAAAATGTGACTTCGGAAAATTTATGAAACTTGAGAAATAAACGTTTACACATTCCGAATTGACTTTTTATCCAAATTTTAAAATTCAAACATACCCGGCAAATCAATTCGAAAATTTCGCGAAATGACTCACGAATTTTGGACCGTGGTGATGCTCTATACTTTCTCAATTTTTATGGGATATTTTGATTTTACGTTCACGTTGACCCTTCGTAAATTGGAACGATTTAAGTACGCGACGGGCGATTACTTTTTCAGAGCCGCGAACTGTTTCTCGATCGACGGGTGTTATAGTTGTGCGATCAGACAATTTCTTTAATTAATTTCTACACCTCGGTTCTTAGTCGAAAATCGCAGAATTGCAAGTTTAGCCTGCGAAACCCTGTTGCCGGGTTGCTTCATTCAGGTTGACCTGTCAATTCAGCACTCTTCGGACATTGGGACCGGGTGCAGTGCCATTACCCTTCTTTGCTTTGCAATTTTTATTGAATTGCGAAACAAAGATTCCGGTAATTTAATTTTACGAAATCTGGTCGACTTTATTTGTTCCAATTTTCGTTCTTTGCTAATTTTTGCCATTTTCCGGGCCTGAGAAATTTATTCTAATCTATTTGAATCTCATCCTCGTCTTATCGTATTTAACTTGATGTTTAGTGTGTTTTCCTTTACAAAATCACATAAATTAAATAATTTTTATAATTCATTTAGAATTTTTGAATTGTCAGCTCAACTCCCACGGAATGCTGCCACATAGGCGCTTACATGTGTGTGAGTTGGGTCTTCTTTCGCGGTGACATTTCTTGTGAATGCTTTTCTTTTTAAAATTATTTTTGACTGCATTTTATATAGTATAATACAATTATTATACTTTAGCCTTATTGGTTTATTATAATTTATAATTTTCTATAGGCTATATATCCTATGGTTTTATTTTGTTAGTTGTTAATAACGATAATTTATTAGTAATTATAATTGCTTGGCTAGATATATCGGCCTTATAAATTTTTATGACAATTTGATGTGAATAGCAAATTATAATATTTTATCAGAGTTCTAACGCTATATCATAATGTATTAGGTGGCGAAATTTTATACAGTACTCGAAATTTAAATTTTCGAGTAAGAATTGCACAAACGCATTCATTTGAATTTAAAATATCTATTAAAATAGATATTTCTATCTATGTAGGATGTTTTATTTGATTTTACCTATATCTATACAAATACATACATACGCATATGTATGTAAACATATACATACACACATACATATATAACTGTATACATGTGCCTTTTGTTATGTTTTGTATTACTTATATTTAATCCATGTGTGCTAGTACATAAAATAGAATAGGAATTTTATCAACAGGTTGGTTCCAAAATTACTATCGGTAAAATAATATAATTATAATAGTAATATTAATTAGATAGTATGATGATTTTTCATGATTTGTTATTTTTGATTATTAAATTATCATAGCCCAATAATTTAATCGATATTAGTTTTAAGATAATTTTTATAATTATATTATTTTATTGAACCCAAAAAAAAAAGAAAAGTAAAAGGGTGTACCCCTTACAAATCACCCCCTTTTTATGATCACCGTCCCCTGGTGGTCTTTGGAAAATCAAATTTCGTTTGGAGGAAAATTTTTTTATTTTTATGGTCCTTAAGGAACTAGGTTTCTTCATGCCTTCAGTGCCTAGTTATTTCCGGCGTTATCTCGGTTTCGAGTTTCACAGATTATAATTTCTGCTAAGGTCTTAGTTTTGGATGGGATTCAAAGAGTTTCTTTCTTCAGTTTCGTTCGTCACTCTCTTGTGAACACTGTTATTTCCCATTAGTTTTGATTAAAAAAAATTTCTTTTTCATATGTCGGGCACTTTTTTTAAAACGAATTCTAATGGCCTTTTTAGACTTCGACGTGGAATTGTCTGTTGTTTCGCGTTTAAAGAAATATGTGAGGATGAGCCGGTTATACTGGGATTGTTAGAAAATTTCAGCCAAGTGAAGTTTGGATGTTTCTAGTGTTTTTTTTCAACTGGGAATGGTCGAAAAATAAAATTCGATCCGTAATCAGGAGCTTGGACGATTGTGGATGCTCGGAGGGGTAATCGTTTCTTTTTCTTATGAGTAAGTAATACAATTTATTATTGTTTATTTAATAGCATGAATTGTGTTTGTAACAACATGCTTTTAAAAATTCTATCAATATCAATTTTAGTTTTTCCCGGTTAACAAATTCTAACTTCAATAAATTCAGATTTTAAATTATTTAGAATTTTAGTTGTAATCGTAATTGCAGTATAACTAAAGTTTCGAGATTTACAACTCGTTTTTATTAAAATTTTTAATAGGGGTAACGCAAATTATTTTAATCTTATTAATTTTTCAAATAATTTATTTTGCAATGCTTAGCATCATTTTATTAAGGGAGTTTATATAAAAAAAAATCCTATTCCTACAGATTCTTATAATATCTGCCAAATGAAAAGAAAGAGGTCGTTGTAACTAAAGATGAAATTCTTGGTAATTTATTTTCTGGATATTTTCTCAAGAATATGACCGAAAATATTCTCTTTTAATTTAATAAATAATTTGTTAAAATAACATGTGTAAACGATAAGATATTTTTCATTACGAATTAACTACGAGTCAACGACGTGCAATTTAACTTTTATTAGCCCTACACTCCGTTTCTTTTATTAGAAGGTGAAAACAAAATTTTAAAGAAAGTGTAAAACTTATTATTAATTACTAGCAAATAAAACGCGCGCAAGCGCGCGATTAGTTTTTCATACATTTTAGAAATTATAAAATACAATAATAAATATAACAAATCGGTAAATAATATTTTTCTATTAAGAAGAAATCGATATAAAAAAATCAATTAATATAAATAAAATAAATTTTTATTTAGGACAAAATTTATGATATTTTTAGAATTAAAAATAATTGCAAAAATAATTGAAATTAAACAAAACAATTGCAAATTTTGAAAATTAATTGCAAAATAAAAAATCATGAAATCAATTAAAAATTTAGGGAAAGTAATTTAAACAACCATAAAAATGTTTTAAACATTAAAAAAAAATAATTTAAATTAAAAAAAATTCTTGAAAATATTAAAAGTAAATTAAAACGAAGTTGAATAATGCAAAGTTAGAGAAAATAATTGAAAATTGAAAAAAACATGATTAAAAATTGAGAAAAATAAATTAAAATAAAAAAAAATAATTAAAATTTGAGAAAATAATTAAGCAAATTAGATAAAATATTTTAAATAAAGGAAAGTTAAACAAAATAAAAAAAATACTTAAAAATCTTTAACAAGAATTTTAGAAAAAGAGAATAATAATTGAAAATTCAGATAACTAATTCAAAATGATAAAACTAATTCAAAACTAAAAAAAAAATATTTGAAATATGCTGAAAATAATTTAAGATTGAGAAAGAAAATTGAATTATGATGAAAATGATTTAAATATTAAAAATTGAAAACATTCAATAAATTTTGAGAGAAATAACTGAAAAAAATCATAAAGTATATGTTTAAAAAAAATAAATAAATACAAAATAACTTAAAAATTTTAATTTATGGGAATAATTAAAAAAATTGCAGAAATAACTATAATTGATGAAAATAATTGCAATATCGGATAAATAGTTGAAATTTTTAAAAGTAATGCCAAAATAATGAATATAATTATAAATTGATGAAAATTAAGAAGAATTGCAGAATTTATTTTTAAGCAAAAGAAAAATAATTTTAAAAAAAATCGTTATATAATGGAAAATTGATGACAATAATCTAAATTGAAGACTATAACTGAAGGTTTAGGAAATTAATAGCATGTATATATATTTTAAACTTCTTCAAAAACCATAATAAATTTTTAAAGCATTTCTCGAGAAAAATTTTTTTTTAAATTTACTTGAAAGAAATAATGCACTGAGAAAAAATGTCTATAATTCAATGGTGCGGTTTCCAGAGAATATTATGGCATTAGAGCAAAATTTGATATTATAAATTGAATTGTTTATCTTTCTGGATTGAATAAGTGGAATTTTTAAGTAAAAAGGAAAACATGGTACTATGAAAAAAAATTTACATTTGTATAAAGTCATATTATTTGCAATTATTTTGATAAATATTTAGTTACTCTCCACAACAGTATAGAATTTAAATGAATGAAAATTTTTCTTAAACAGACAGCAGTGTGCCTTGACCTCAAAAGTGTAATTTTTCAGAAACATTAGCCGATGCTATAAGATGTGTAGCACCTTCTGTAGATTCAAGTAACGATGTGTTCGAATGAATTTAAATTTCGATAATTTGTGGTTACTTTTCACTAGATTTGGAAATAAAATAAATAACTATATAAAAATTATTTTAAAAATTATAATATTTAAACACCAATAATGTTTAAATATAAAATCGTAGAATGTAACGAAAAATTTAATTGATATTCAAAGTAAAATAAATGAATACAAAAAAAATCTAATTAGGGAATCCTTAATTTAACGTGAATTTACAAAAATTGAAATTTAAGAATTAAAATATAAGTAAATTAAAGTTAAATTTATTTCTTTAAAATTTGGAACATTTGTTCGAATTAGGAGCAGGTTGGGAGAAAAGAAAAATTAAAATTATGGGAAATTTTGGGGAAAATGATTAATTTAAAAAAAAACGATTAATCGAAATTAAAATAAGTAATTAGAATTTAGAGAATTTATTCAGAAGTAATATCAATGATTAAAGTTTAGGAAAATAATAAAAAAAGGTTTAGAAGTTATTTGTAAAACGAGAATAGTTGAAAATGATAAAAATAATTTTAATTTTTACAGGAAATTATTGAAATTTTGATGGTAATTTAGGATTGAGACACAAAAAAAATTTTGAAATATGATTAAAATAATTGGAATTTCAGATCAATAGTGAAATATTAAAATTATGTAAGATAACGAAAATAATTGAAAATCTTTTGAGGATGGAAAATATAGGACAATAATCCGAATTTGAGATAACTGAAAAATTTGGTCATTAGTTGAAAAAAAAAACTAATAAATACTAAAGAATGGAGGGAACAATTACCAATAAAAATATGCAAATCAAATGAAATAGTTGAAAATGGATATATATATGTAAAGTTCAGAGAATAAATTTCGAAATTATTACATAATCAAAATTTTAAAGTATTGATTACAAAATGACCAATTAATTGTAAATTTAGAAGCATTACGTTAAATTTGCGATTAGTAATGTAAAATTTAGGAATAAATAATTTAATTGATTTAATTTCAAAGTAATTATTTATTTGTGGGGGTTGAAATAAACATCATTTCGAGATTATCAAAATTTAAATTTTTTCATTTAGTAGCGGTTAGTAGTGATATTGGGATGACTATTGACAGTTAGGAAGAATTCATTTCTTGGTCATTGTCATAGACGATTTTACGAGTTATTTAGTTTTTGAGTTGCGGTTTTCAACAGGACGTTTTCTCTTTTAGGAATCATTCCGTCATCCAATGGCTTACTCCATAAATGGGTCATCGGTGGATTTCTTGGCTAAAGGAGTTAAGACCCGTGCTGAAGTGGTAAGGAACTTTCTGAATCCCATTTTTATTTTGAAACAAACTTTACGCGGAGTTTCGGTGCAATTTTATTGGTTTCATATAATTTGAAAATTTCCTCTCTTTTTATTTTCATAGGACGCGTTTCAGGGTCGAGAAATTTTACACGCCCTGTTGGGCATGTGTAAAGGTGGGGCGTCACGGGCCGAACTAAATTCCTCCCCTGCACGAAATTTGATTTTAGTTAGCCTGTATTACTATTCTATATTTAATTGCCTTTATTTTTAAGTAATAGTATACCCTTTTTTTCTTTTTTTTGACTTCCAGTGTATTGTAACTTTCAGTATTTTATCATTTTCAGTATTTTTAAATAAAGTTTTATATTTCTACTTTTCATATTGTGGCAATTGATTTTTTCCTTATTATACTTTAAATTCGATTTTAATTTATCCCGTGATATAATTTGCTCTTATTTTTAGTAACAATAGTTTTATAATTTTTAGTAATTTTAAATTTTTTGAAAATTTTGATAAAGGTTACATTCTAAATTTCTTTTTCTAACATAAAATTTATTTATGATATTGCGATATCTTGCGTGGGAACTGGACGCTGTGGAGTCCTTGAGAAGAAGATGGAGGGTTCTTCTGACCTCGAAGTTGAAGGATTTTCCAGTACTTCCACAACGATCTCTTTCTTCGAGTCTGTATGCAACGGATCTGGGTGGCTGTTTCCTGGTTCTTCTGTCTGGTGCGGTAAGTCGATGGAGGTTTCAGTAACTTTTGGTTTTGGCATAGTGTAATATATCTGGCTTAGATTATTTTCTAAATTGTGTAACTTATCTTTCTTCTTTTTGCAGGTGAAGATCTTGGCGAGTAGGTGCAGGATTTGTTCTCGGAATGCGCAAATGAGGACTATAACTCCGATTATAGTCAGTATTCCAAAGGTTGTGTGGGTAAGGTCGCGATATTCGTTGTTGGCCATTTTATGATTGCTCAGGAGTTTCCATTGTCTTTCCAACTCTCCTAGGGCCAAGTCAGTTTCGTCTTCGGTCCACAGAAGGGGAGTCCGTAGCGATTTGGTATGGTTGAAAATTTCTAAAGATTCTTTTGGTTGTAATACTAGTTCAGGTGATACTTTTTCGATATCTAAGGTTATTTCAGGTTCGTACACATACTCCAGTGGATCTTCTTTCAGGATAAGAGCTGCTAGCGTTACCTTGTCAGTTTTGAGTTGGCATCCTCTCCTTAGTTGAATTAATCCGGTTTCGATTAATTCAATTTCTTTTGTTGATTCTTTGGTGCAGGTGAGGTAAGCTGTTTCTGGTTGGCTGAGTGAGAACAACCATCCTCCGAACGTTGCAATTGAGGTCCAGTATGGTTGTACGTTATTTGATATCCTGATATCACATGTTTTTAGTGCCTCTACTGTTGGTTGTCGTAGTAATTCTATTTCGCATGATTTGACTAACACGGCATCGTATATTGGCTGACTGGGATGGCAGAGGTATTTCCCTCTTGTGCGAACACAGGCTTGAATTGTGTCCTCGGACAAATACAGATAGTGTCGTTTGTCTCCGTCTAGTGCTAGGTATTTTGTGCGGGGTATTATATAGGCTCGTCCACTTCCATTGTTTAGTATCCTTTGGTTGATTGGTATAGGGTGCATTCGGAAAAGTTGATACTTGTTTCTTGCCAGAAGTGGGATGTCCAAGGCTATATATAGTTTTCCATTGTGGATTCGAACGGATACAGGTGAGATGTGATTTAGGTCAACTAGATTTGCTTGTTGTAAGGCTAGTGGAAATTCAAAGTCGGGAAGTATATCTTGGATTTCCCTGGAGATGTTCCTCAATTGTGCAGTCGAAACTAACGCTGGGTGTAGTTTGCCTTCTTGAGCTGAACGGATAACGGACAGCAGTTGTTCGGTGGCTTTCTGATGATCATCAATAGAGTGCTCAAACGTCAGTGCAACCTGTGTAAGAGCTGATCCATAGAGGTTTAGGCTGATTTGGTCCTGGAATTCGGTAAGGTTGTTTGTGAGTCCAATCAGTTGTTGTTTTATAGATCCTATTTCCGAATCGTATTGAGATGTCTGTTGATGCAACTTATGTAATTCGGATCGTACAAGATGGGTTTGCTCTCCCATCAGTCTGGAGATGTTGTTTTGGACTCGATTTAACTCTTCTATCTCTTGGTCATACCTTTCTCCGTCGTCATAATTAAGTATTCCTGCTGTTGGTCCTGCGATTTTTCCAATAAATCCGAACCAGGGTACGTTTCGTTTCTTCCTGTGCAACGTCGAGGGCTGTTCCTGTGAGTCGCGGGATTGAGTATATTGGGCCAACTCTTCTATAGCTTCGAAAAGTGTTTCTTGTTGTTTTCTTGCTCCTTCTAATTTCCTCTTGAGTCTTTGGTATCCAAGTTCTTCGTAACATTTGAATTGAGCGGTAAGTAGACAGTGTTCCAAAATTTCTGCCAGTCTCCGTGTGCAATCAGATAAGAATTCTCGAGATCGTGTGGTTTCCAAGAAAAATGTTGTCCTCCAAAGAGCAGCCGTGTGTTGCAGGCTTTCCAACTTTTCAAAATATAATCCAGTGGTTTTGTTAAATTGAATTAGTGAATAAGAGTTGTCCTTGTCGTTCCTTTGCGTATCGATTCCTAAGATTAGGTTTCCCAAATAAAGTCCCAAAATCATATACTTCATGGTTAACCTGAAAAGAGTTACATTAGATCTATTCTAAATTAAATAAAATATCGATTTTAAAATTTTTGGAGCAAGCTCCCCTTTTGGCTAACTCATCTGCTCTTTCGTTTCCAAAACATCCGCTATGAGCAGACTCATAAAACCATTTAACTTCTACTTGATCGAGAGTCCTTTCAAGGTTCTCGAATTCTGATTTATTCTTGACTTGTTGCTTGGAAGAGGTTTTCCAGCTTCCAGTTTCCCATTTTGGCAGCCATTGAGTGTAACCATTAATCAGAAATTGGGAGTCACTATGAATTCCCAATTTCTGTATTTTATTTGTTTTTGCTAAATTAACAGCTGTTATAACTGCTTCAATTTCGGCGGAATTATTGGTCTGTCTTCCTGAGGCTGGTTTGGAAACGTTAAGAGGATGGTTTTCGCCGAACCAAACTCCGATACCAGCTGTTGCAAAATCTTTTCCGTTTCGGAAACAAGACCCGTCAGTATAGACGTGGACGAATCCGTGTCTATCCATCAGAAATCCGTTTTCAGAAAGTTGCAAAGATTTATCTAGTCATAAATAGGCTATTTTAAGCTTATCGGCATGTTTGGTTATACGACTGCCGTCCTCGGCTTCCAATAGTACATTATTGTTTTCGGTAAATCCTATGACCTTGTAAAGACCTTCGTAGTAAGAATCAAATTTGCCAGATCTTACTTCGATTTTTGCCCTTACAAAATCTCCAATTTTCGCGTTTAATGGCTTGCTCTTTCGGTCATAAAGCTCTTTACTTTTATTTTTCGAATCAATAATGTTCTTAGCCGCAAGACGTCGTATTTCTTGCATTCTCATAATCAGATCTTTTAGGTACGACCCGTATGTCTCGAGTTTTTCTTCATCAGGAAAAGATGAAGGGGTTCTAGCAGGCCTACCAAAAACAATTTCAAAAGGTGTGAAATTTGTGGCCTCATGCACTGAGGTATTGTAGGAGAACATGGCGAATGGGAGGAGTCTGTCCCAGTCGTCATATTTATTCGCGTACATTTTTATGTATTCAGTTAGGACTATATGGCTTCTTTCTAACGCGCCGTTAGTTTGCGGTCTATATCCCGATGTGGTAACTTGCTGGACGTTAAAAATTTTACAAAGTTTCCGCAGTAACCTACTAATAAAAGTTTTTCCTCTATCGGTTAGGATGCACCTCGGTGCACCATGGTTGCAAAATAAATTCGTCGCTAAGGCATAAGCGATGGTAGTAGCGCTTAAATCCGGAATAGCTACCGCTCGGCAATACTTACTCAGATGGTCTTGCATGGTTAGTATGTGACGATTCCCGTTAGGAGTGGTGGGTAGAATGCCTACGGTATCTATTGAGACTTTATCGAAGGTGTCTAGTGGGGTGTCCGTGATGAGCATCGGTTCTTGTGTCGTTACTCTGGTTAGCTTTTGTTCAGCGCAATTGGGGCATTTTCGGATAAATTCGACCACGTCTTTCCGGAGTTGTGGCCAAGTATAACGCTGTTTGATCCTACGATAGGTTTTGGTCACTCCCTTGTGGCCGCCTATCGTACTGTTATGACATTCTTCCAAAATTTTCTGTCTTACTTCCTCTGGCGGGATTATTATTTTTCCGTAGCAGATAATAATTTTGATCGGGTGGTTTTGGAAGATGGTTGTGAGCAACTCTGTCAAAGTGTTGCGAGGTAGATCATCGCAAAAATTCGCGTAACGAGCGATTCTGAATTGCCTTGTATGGTTGAGGATCATAATTTTCGCTAAGTTTTGTAATCCGTACTCTAAATCTTTAAGTTTTAAAGTGTCGGAATGTTTTTCTTTTACGACGACCGAGTATATCTTGTTTTTACCCTTAGGGGTCAAAATGACTTGTCCTATTCTTGGTTTCTTTTCCTTTAGTTCGTGCGCATCCAAGTCTCCGAGTGCTATTAGCAATTTTGACGTAGAAGTGACTAATTCACAGTCACAGGAAATAAAATGGACTAGATTGTCCTTCTTGTACGTCATTGGTTCGCGGCTGATTTCTAAGAATAAATTTTTTGGAATGGCCTCGTTATCTTTTGAGCTAGTTATAGTTCCTAAATTTTCCGTGGAATCTATATAAGGCATGGGGATGTCTATCGTTTTAGGAGTGGAAAGGATTTCAGGATCCAAGTGTAGATCGGGGTTTGATGGTTTTTCTTTAGGGAATCCGACCTGTAAACGTTTGGGTATTCCTCTTTTTCCGATCGTGGCTTGATGATTGTTCGAGGTACTAGCTTCCGGTTCCTCTGAGGTTTCAAGTATTTTATCTGTCGACGGAACATAGGGCGTTGAGCGGGCTGACGGACCAAAGGTTGACATTGGGGTTGCGAAGGTCACCCCCTTTTTAGGCAAAGGTGCTAAAACATCTTCGTCGTCGGATCCTAGTTCCGCCTCGATTTTGCTATCTTCCTTTCCCGTCTCTTCCAGGTTGGTGGTTGGCTGTTGCTCTTGTGAAGATTCTCCCTTAGGGCTGTCATTTATTTTCAAATCAGCCTGTTCTATTAAGCTCCCGATTTCGCGTAGTTCCTGTGCAACCTTGTCAACGGCGTTGTCAATATCCCTTCCTAATTCTGCGGGGTCAAATTGGTTGAAAATAGAGTCCTCGTGGTCGGGGTCATCATTGGATTCGCCGCTCAGATCATTGGGAATTCCCGCGAGGTCTAAATAATCCGTATCCCAGTACCAAGAACGATGCGGAGGATTTGATATTGTTTCGTCAAATCGATTTATTGATTTCTGAATTTCTGCAACGAATTCTGGGTCCAGGACGTCTTCCTCCTTATCGAAATCTGAGTCATCGCTTTCACTACTGCTCGGTGGTGGAGAGGCATAGATTAGGATGTCATCGGTGTCCATTGGTAGGTTGGGAGCTTCCGGTACAGGAGTTTCTTCGACGTCACTCTTTTCCTCATTTGTTTGGATCTCAGGATTTGAGACCTTGACTGGATTCTCCTTCGTGTTAAAGGTTGGGGGAAGGTTAAGGTCTGGTAAACAACTAAACCGATGCCTCTGTACTGGGGTTTCTGGGTCTGATAAAACATTGTTATCTTCCTCCGATTCAGTATTAGATTCTTCTTCGTCTGATAGTTCTGAGTAGGATTTTCTTTCAGATTCTCTAGTTCTAAGTCTATTGGTAATAGTTTCTTCTTCCTTGGAGGGTAGAAGATTTGAACTGGAGACTTCTGGTTTATTTTTGGAGCCCTTTGGTCGACCGCGCCCTTTCTTTTGCTCCGTGGAGGGTATTTTTGACGTGCTTGGAGTGGGTTCCTGAATTGGGTTTTCTTGTGGAGGGAGAGTGTCGGCGCGTGTCAAGGGTGGTTTTGGAATTCGAGATTGAGGAATCCTTTTGGTTTGAAATCCTGGATCTGAATGTATCCTGGTTTGTCTAGGAGCGAAGTTACGACGGATTCCTTCTCTAGCTGTTTGCTTGGCAGCCCTATCTTGAGCCTTTAGGGGGTAGGATTTTATACCTAAAGAGCGAATGTGCACGGGGAATCCATCTTGCTCCAGACAACTTGCGAGTTCTCCGATTGTTGCTTCTTTTTCGTCCTCTGCACAGGATTCGATATCGCCGTCGTTAGAAATTGAATCCTGTCTCGCTGGATTATTGGAAATAGCTGGTAACCACCGGTTAATTTTCCCGGGTTTACATTCGAATGTGTATTCGAATTCCTGTAACCTAGTCAGCCATTTTGATAATCTTCCAACGGGAGTTCTGGCTTGGTCGATCCACTTGACAGGTTCGTGATCGCAGGCAAGGGTAAATTTTCTTCCGTATAAGTAAGGACGAAAATTTTCCAGCGCGAAAATTACAGCTAGACATTCTTTTTCTGTTTGGGTATAATTGCATTCGTTGGCATTAAATACCCTCGAATAGTAAGAAATAGGTAGATCCACGCCATCTTTCATCTGGGTTAGGACTGCTCCGACGGCGACGTCTGATGCGTCAGTAGTTAGTCGAAAAGGTTCTTCGAAATTTGGGTATATCAGTATAGGGTCTGAACATAATTTATTCCTAAGGATGTTAAAACTTTCTTCTTCTCTGTCGCTCCAAAGAAAAGTTTTATCTTTCTTGAGTAGGTTGAATAAAGGTTTTGCTATGTCCGAGAAATTTCCGATAAACCTTCGGTAATAACCAGCAATTCCTAAGAATTCTCGGACAGACCGTTCGTTTTTAGGAGTTGGGAAATTTTGTATGGCGGTTAGTTTACTAGGATCGGCTTTGATTCCGTCCCGATTGATAATGTGGCCTAAATAAGCCACTTCCGTTCTTAAGAATTGACATTTTTCTGGTTGAAGGACTAGGTTCGCTTCACGCAGCCTCTCAAGTAATCGTTCGACTATCTTATCATGTTCTTCCAAGGATGTAGAGAAGATGATAATATCGTCAAGGTAAACAAAAATTTCAGAGTACTGCATTCCGTACAAAACCTCGTCCATTAACCTTTGAAAAGTCGCTGGGGCATTTTTAATCCCCATGGGCATCCGTTGGTATTCGTGATGTCCTCGCCTTGTGGAAAAGGCTGTCTTATGTCTGTCCTTAGGGTCGGTTCCTATTTGGTGGAAACCTGAGGCAAGATCTAGAACGGAAAAATATTGGGCATTTCCGAGGCGTTCAAGAATTGTATTTATGCTTGGTAGTGGGTATGCATCCCCGACGGTTTTTTCGTTTAATGCTCGAAAATCCGTTACGACACGCCATTTTACGTTTCCTTTTGAATCTGCCTTCTTTGGTACTATGAGGACAGGTGCATTGTACGGGGAGGTAGAGCCTGTGATAACACCATCCTTATACATTTTATTTATGTGTTCCTCTACAAGTTCTTCTTGTTTTTGGGGCTGACGATATTGTTTTATTTTTATCGGAATATCATCAAGCGTAGGAATTCGATGTTGGACTCTGGTGGTGATAGGTAATTTATCGCCAGGAAGTTTGAATCGATCATGACCACTCCTTATCCACTTATGTAAATATCCTAATTCCTCAGGATTTAAGTGGGAGGAGGGGAGTTTCTCGACCAATTCTTTGATTCGAGCCTCGGCGCTATGGAGCTGAGGTTCGCACATTGATTCCTCATCACTATGTTCGTATCCATAGTCGAAAGGAAACAATTCTTGTGGCGGAATGTCGAGCTCAACGTCATGCTCCCTAGTGTTGATTGCTAACACTTGGCAAGTTCCGTCTCGATTGGTCGTGATGGCATCACCGATAAAAACTCCCTTATATGCCCTTATTAAAGGTAAATATCCCTCGCGAGCATTGTTTTTCAGTGGAATTGGGATTTGTTGTCGCATCCTAGCTTTAACGGTAAGGATTCTTGGAAAGGGCTTGATTTCTGGGGCTTGTTCTTCCCGAGCTCTGATGGATTCTGGGTCCACGAATGGAATTGGGTCAATAGGTTTCGAACTCGTAATTAGAGCGTTGTGATGAAACGAGACGTTGGATCTCTCCTGTCGAAGGAAACATCGTCCCAAAATTCCTTGGACCGAGATGGGAAATTGTGGTTTGACTACATGGAAGATCGTAGGCTTTCCGAGGACTTCTAATTCGCATGTTCCTAATGTATATGCGCGCGTAAGAGTGACTCCGGTTATTACCGAAATTTCGTTTGTTCTTATTCTTACTCTATCGTCGAGGGCAGTTATTTTGATAAGGTTTACGTCGGCGCCTGTATCAATAAGGAATTTTCCGTGACCTTCATGTAGGTCTGGAATATCTAATTTCACAACTGGGGATTCTGTTATGTTCACGCTAATGGAATGGCTTACTGATTCTCTAGAAATCGGACCGCTGGTGGACGCTCTTGGTTTGGTTGACTCGCCGTCGCGTCGATCCGTCGAGTACGTTCGGAGTTTAAAGATTCCTCTTGTTGGGGCACGAAGGAGGAGTAAGATTGGTGGTTGTTCGAATTTGGTCCGGAGTAAGGATCGTTCCGATGAGGGGAATCTTGTCTCCTAAGAATACCATGGATTGGAGGATCGTAGCTGCGATTGTCGCGCCTGTAACCTGGGCTAGGAAACCGATTGTGTTCCTGTTGCTGTCTGCCGTTAGAATTATCTCGATAATAGCCATTTTCCTGTCGGGAGTATCTTTCCGGAGATTGATAGCGGCCAGGACTGTTATAGTTTCGCCTGCTGGCATTTTGGTTCCAGTTTCTTGCATTAGGATCGTACAGACGAACGTCTTCTGCCGGATGACGATTAGAACGGGGATCAAAATCATGACGTCTGCTTAGAAATTGTTCTTCACGCGATTGGTGGGTAACGCGATAGGAGTTATGCGAAGAGTTTCGACGTTCGACCGCGGATTTAGCAAATTTCAAAGCATCAGATAGGGTCAAAGGGTCACGAGCATCAACGGAAGATGATAGTTCATCTGGCATACCTCGGATGAAAGCTCGAAGTGCTGATTGTTTAATAGGTATCATTGTGGTAGAGGCTACCTCGACCGTATGTGCAGATTCTAAAGCGGCTTGAGCTCCGCTGAGATAGGAATGTAACCTGTCATAATATTCGTTGATAGTTTCATTTCGTCGCATAATGATATTATAAATCTCATTAAAGTAAAAGTCGAATGGTTTGCCAGGAGCAAAACGTTCTTTCAGAAGGTCGATTATGTCGGTGATTTTGTCGAAAGTTCTGTTCCTAGTACATTCGCGCGCAGGGCCTGTTAATTTTCCTAAGACTGCAGTTATTAGGGAGGTTTCACACGAAGCAGGGACGTATGTAGCTGCATTTATCACATCCTGAAGAAAATCACGGAGGAGAATATTTTTCCCGTCAAACTGAGGAATGTGAGTGGATGCCTGCTGAATTGCTAGGGTGCTTGCTATTGAGTGCGCGACTTGCATGGCGGAGTTTTCCGGCGTTGCATTTTGTTCTTGATTATTTCTTGTATTTCGCGTGTTAGGTTGGAAACCGATATCTCCCCGAGAACTGTACAGGTCAGCGACCGAAGATGCATTTCCATCTGTCGGAGTATTCGTGGAGCTATCCCGGTGTCCGTTATGTTCGTTTTCGTTCGCCATGTTCTCCAAAAATGGTAATTTATAATTTAAAAGTTTTTCTATCGGTTGCATACAAATTCACTTTGGGGTCGTACCTAATTTGTAGTTCGTGATTTTGACATTTGTTAGTTATTTTTAGTAAAAAAAATATTTTCGTTTTGTATTGACGTATTCAAAAAAAAACCAGAAAAAGGTATGTGTTCACTCTCGTTCGCCCCAGGTTTTCAGTTCGCTTCTATTGATTCGACTAACGATCTCAAAATTTCGTCGAAGCTTTCTTCTTTCTCGAAATTTTCCTGCGCGGGAGACAAAGGTTTTACACAATTAATTTTTACTAAATTTCGAGCGATGGCACGTTCGTAACGTTCCCGAACCTTTTTACCTGCTCGAGATTTACGTTTGGTTACTTTTGGTGTCGTTGACCCGGTGTCAAACATTTATATAAAAAAAAACTATCAAATTTTATTGACTCGACTTTTCCTATGACTCGCGCTCAAAAAAAAAACTTTCGAAATTTATTGTCTCGATGTTATTAAGAAGGAACGATTATTTACCTGATTATAAAGAATAAAACAAGTTAACAATCGGATGGTCAAAATTTGAACATAGCCTGTTTGTTATGGCTCATGTAACAAATTCGTTTTTCCTTTTATTCTAACATCCAGCTCAGTAAAAAAAAAATCGAAGTTCGAACTAGAAATATACCCAAGGGTGAGGAAAGAAAATGAAATCTCCCTTTGACAATTTAAACTTTTTCGGCGCTTTTACGTTTCTTTGTTGCGCTTAATGTTTTTTTCTGCATCTAAAAGTAATTTTTCAAAAAGTTCAGAAAATTCTTGCCATGATCCTAATTCTTTTGGCAAATTTTGAAATTCAGGACTACAGGGTGGTTCTACACGGTTTGATTTGGTTTCCGACGAAATTTCACTTGTTTCTGTGGGATGTGCAGCTTCTGCCTGTTTTAGAGCTTTCTTTGTTCTGTTTCGGACTTGTCTACCGCCTCGACGCTTATTCTTTCCCGATTTTTGTCCAGGATTATTAGGAATTTGAAACATGTGTCTGCTTTATCTTGATTTTTTTCCGATATTTGGTTTTATTCAAACCTTTAAGATACTTGCTATAATTGTTCCGCCGAAAAATGCGTAAAGCAGGCCAAACAATTACGACGACCAAGTCTAGTCACTCAAGGGCCTAGAAGGCTCAGGTTTGATAATCTTGGGCAACTTAAAGGTTTCAAAAGGTTTAATAGAATTTTATTATGTTTTTCCTTAAGAAAAAGAAAATCATGCAATCTTAATTATTTCGCCAAAAAATGCATAAAGCAGGCCAAATAATTAAATGCTCAGTTAAAATCTTCGAGTGTAAAAGAAAAGAAACGCATGCACATTATGACTTTGTTCAGAGTAACGAGATTACAAACAATAAGATCCTGTATTTGATTTATTACCAGTGTAAATTATTCCGCCAAAAAAAAAAATGCGTAAAGCAGGCCAAATAATTTTAAAACTCTTAATTTAAATTATTCAAACGCCAATGAGGCGTAGGCCTAATTTAAATATTGGCATAAAATTTCAAAACAAACAGATCTTTTAGTTATTTCCTTATGACATATATGAGAATGTCTGATCGTATTTCCGCAACGCGCGAAGAAAGCAATGTCAAGGACAGAAGTTACACTTCGTAAAATACTAACGATTTTTCGCTAAATTTTTCATTAAAATTTCAGCATACAAAATTCTCTTTCAATTCTCAAAGCAAACAGTGAAACTTGATCCCACCGCTGCCACCATTTTTATTTGTGACGAACCGATTATTTATTTAAAATATTAATAGTTGTTTGTATTTAATATTTCAATAAATAGCAGATCGTAGCAAATAATCAATTTAGTTTTAACTCGTCACGGAGTGGTAAATGAGCCAAGTCTCTATTCTATTAGTTCAGAATATTTCAGTTTTCAATGAGAATGGAAAGGAGAATTTGGTCTGGAATTTCACACAATAATTACGACAAATTTTATATTTTAACCCTTTTTAAAATTTATTGGACAACTTGTATATTAAAAAAAACTTACAATGATCTTAAATTCTCTGAATACGCCAAAACAAATTCCGCAATTTAGACAAAAGATTTAATGTGTGTTAGTGATAAAATTAACGATACTTAACGATACCAAATTTTTGATGCGAAAGTTCTTCTTCAATGGTGACGATGAGATTCAAGTAGATATGTGGAATGAAAATTATTGGAAAGCACGTTGGAAATATATTCAAATTCTCACAGAAATTTTATCATTTTGTTATAAATTTTAAACTTTAAATACTACCGACGAATGACCGGTCGGGCAAATTCTTTAAATATTTAATGTTCACCGATTTTAATTTTTTTCAAATTATACCCGGAAAAATCAGCAAATTGAAAACCGTTGGGTCTAATTCTAAAGGACAAGTTTCTTTATTCTTATGTTTTTTTAAAATGTGACTTCGGAAAATTTATGAAACTTGAGAAATAAACGTTTACACATTCCGAATTGACTTTTTATCCAAATTTTAAAATTCAAACATACCCGGCAAATCAATTCGAAAATTTCGCGAAATGACTCACGAATTTTGGACCGTGGTGATGCTCTATACTTTCTCAATTTTTATGGGATATTTTGATTTTACGTTCACGTTGACCCTTCGTAAATTGGAACGATTTAAGTACGCGACGGGCGATTACTTTTTCAGAGCCGCGAACTGTTTCTCGATCGACGGGTGTTATAGTTGTGCGATCAGACAATTTCTTTAATTAATTTCTACACCTCGGTTCTTAGTCGAAAATCGCAGAATTGCAAGTTTAGCCTGCGAAACCCTGTTGCCGGGTTGCTTCATTCAGGTTGACCTGTCAATTCAGCACTCTTCGGACATTGGGACCGGGTGCAGTGCCATTACCCTTCTTTGCTTTGCAATTTTTATTGAATTGCGAAACAAAGATTCCGGTAATTTAATTTTACGAAATCTGGTCGACTTTATTTGTTCCAATTTTCGTTCTTTGCTAATTTTTGCCATTTTCCGGGCCTGAGAAATTTATTCTAATCTATTTGAATCTCATCCTCGTCTTATCGTATTTAACTTGATGTTTAGTGTGTTTTCCTTTACAAAATCACATAAATTAAATAATTTTTATAATTCATTTAGAATTTTTGAATTGTCAGCTCAACTCCCACGGAATGCTGCCACATAGGCGCTTACATGTGTGTGAGTTGGGTCTTCTTTCGCGGTGACATTTCTTGTGAATGCTTTTCTTTTTAAAATTATTTTTGACTGCATTTTATATAGTATAATACAATTATTATACTTTAGCCTTATTGGTTTATTATAATTTATAATTTTCTATAGGCTATATATCCTATGGTTTTATTTTGTTAGTTGTTAATAACGATAATTTATTAGTAATTATAATTGCTTGGCTAGATATATCGGCCTTATAAATTTTTATGACAATTTGATGTGAATAGCAAATTATAATATTTTATCAGAGTTCTAACGCTATATCATAATGTATTAGGTGGCGAAATTTTATACAGTACTCGAAATTTAAATTTTCGAGTAAGAATTGCACAAACGCATTCATTTGAATTTAAAATATCTATTAAAATAGATATTTCTATCTATGTAGGATGTTTTATTTGATTTTACCTATATCTATACAAATACATACATACGCATATGTATGTAAACATATACATACACACATACATATATAACTGTATACATGTACCTTTTGTTATGTTTTGTATTACTTATATTTAATCCATGTGTGCTAGTACATAAAATAGAATAGGAATTTTATCAACAGGTTGGTTCCAAAATTACTATCGGTAAAATAATATAATTATAATAGTAATATTAATTAGATAGTATGATAATTTTTCATGATTTGTTATTTTTGATTATTAAATTATCATAGCCCAATAATTTAATCGATATTAGTTTTAAGATAATTTTTATAATTATATTATTTTATTGAACCCAAAAAAAAAGAAAAGTAAAAGGGTGTACCCCTTACATTTAAAAAATTAAAAATTGAAAAATTATAGAAATAACTGAAAATTAGAAAAATATTAGGAAATTGAAGAAGACAATCGAGAAATAAGAAAAATAATTGAAAAGAATTACAGAAATCAAATTTAAGGAAATAATTGAAAAATGAAAAAAATAATGATTAATTTTTAAAAATAATTGAAATTTGAGATAATCAATAATTAAAAATTGAGATAAATAATTGAAAATTTAGGAAATTACTCACAAAAAACCGAAAGTAATTGTAAATTTGAAAAAAAAAATTATAAAACTCTCAAATTCATTAAAAAATGTTTTAATTAATTGAAATTTGAAATAAATAATAAAAAGTTTAGTAAATCAGTTAAAAATCATTTTAAAAAAGTATAATTTGGAAAAAAAAATTGAAAAATTAAAGAAACCAATTTAAAAATGATGGAAATAATTGAAAAATAATAAAGACAATGTAAAAAATAAGAATGTAAAAAAATAATTGCAAGTTTTAGAAATTAATTGAAAAATAATGAAAATATTTTATAACTAAAAAAAAAAAATTTAAATTGAATATAGAATAATAAAAATTTTATGAAAATAATTGAGGTAATGAAATAAATAAAATATTAATACAAATAAGTATGAACTGTAGGAAAAAATTAAAAAATGATAAAAGTAATTGTAAATTGAAGAAAATAATTGAAATCAGAGATGAAGGACTGAAAATTCAGGAAAACTATTCAAATATAATTTAATGAATTAAAAATTGGAGAAAATAATTTAAAAATGATAGAAATAATTGAAGATTGAAAAGAGAATATAAATTTAAAAAATATTAAAAATAATCCAAAATCTGTAGATACCTTGACTTTCAATATATTTTCGTGAAAAATAGGGGAGTTTAGGGTAAAATTGTCTAAATATTGGATTTTTAGGGACCAATTACAAAATAGGGGACATTTAGGGGATAATTATCCCCTAAATTTCGGATAAATATATACCCCATTTTTTGATAAAAGCTTGGATTTATTTGTCCTGGATTTTTTTCATAAAAAAATACATGTTAATACACGATGCGACATACATATGTACCATGAACAGTGAAAATGATCGAATGAATGTGCTTTTTTTTTAAGTGTGAAAATTTTGTCCTATATTCTTATTTCAAATATGAAATTATACATTATTTTTACAGATAAAACTATGGACTTATACAAGTGCTACAAGCGAAAGGCTTCTGTATTGTACATAATTCATCGCATACGTCTTGTGACTAAATAACTATACATATGTCTTATTTTTGTGATATAACAACATGATTTGGAATTAAGACTGCTGGTCTGATATTACTCTTCCTATATTGATTTCAAGACTTAAAATTGACTACACACTTAGAGATAATATTAGTTATACATTAAAGTTTGTATATCGAGTTTTTTTTCAACTGTCTTTTAAAATTTTCCATTTTTGTTTCTGCGGTGCTTTATGAAAATTTTTCAATTCAAAATGATCACGGACATATTTTAAAAAGATTTTCTAAAAGACGCATATGTTTCTGGACGAGCTGATTCGCATTTTTAAAATATTTTAAAATCACATTTTGTTTTTTTTTTTAGTAAAAACTGAATTTTGGATGGAATTTTAATTATTCAGCTTGAAGAGAGATTTTAAAAAACTGCAGAAGAAAAAACGTCGACGGAATTTCGTTACTGAATTCAAGTTCGATGCATTTAACGCGTGCGTTTCACAAAAATTGGAATATTATTTGTTAAAAGTGAGGCCTAAGTTAAGTTTGCTTTTTCAGGAATAACACACTTGAACGATAAGTTAATTAGGCACCGTTCATATTTAATTTTAAATACGAATATGTTAAGTTTAGAGACAGGATGAGTATGTATTTCAAATGCAAGTGTACCGAATTAATCTGACATATATTGTTTCGTTTAAAGACTATAACGAACGTATAAAACCTTCATCGATATCGCGTAACAAAATAGTTAAATATATCATTTTAAAATATTTCAGTCTAAAAATGCTTAGTAACTTTTATAACAAAGTGATTAGAACCATCTAGATTTAAACAGACTTTTGGTTGCTCGTATATAGATTCTAAAATATAATTATCTAAAAAAGTCTGTTCCAATAATTAAAAATAACTCTCTAACAAGAATAGAAAATTAAAAATATAAATTAAAGTTTAATCAATAAGGAAATAAAAAAAAGATAAAGAATATTAATAAATAAGTAATAAGTAAATAAATATAAAACAAATAGATGAAAAATTGAAAAAAAAACTACTTAGAAATAGAAGAGAGATGAAAAATGTCGTTTAAATGTAATCTTTCCTTTTTAACAAGAAACAATGAAAAGTTGATCGTCGTTTATCTAAACTTCAAATATTTTATACAATTTAGAATTGTGTAACGATATGCCTACGTATTATCAATATTATTGTTCTCAGTTTCATCTTGTTCAGAAAGTAGCGGAACCACTTGCTGATTATTGCTGTCTGAATCAGAAGGCCTTCTGCTTTGTCCTGGCAAAAATGACATTGGTATTGTGCCTGAAGGAGTTGAAGGAGCAGATCTTGATAACCACCTTTTAGTTTTGTTTCTTGAACTTGGGGGTCCAACAGGCATATAAACTTTCCCTCGTGCCCTTCTTGTTTTGTTCATAACAACCTCGGTAGGGCTCAAGGGCTGATGTTGAGTCGCAGCATCCTGATTGAATGGATAAAGAAATTGCGGTCTATTTTGATTTTCATTCGACGAAAACGGTGGACTATGTCCACTTGGCAATTGAGGAAGCTGCTGAATTTTGTCCAAAAGCTCTCGTAACTACGGGACAAAGAAAAAACAATTTTTTAAAATACACAAAATGCGACTATAGAAAATACATAATATATTAATATTTAAAAATTATATTTACTTCTAAAGTGGGACTAGTGGCTCGAGGAGGAGACGATGGCGATTGTGCGGCAAGACTTGAAATATCAGAAACTGTTCTTTGATTAGCTAAAGAAGCCATTGAATCATTCATATTTCCTGCTCTTTCACAGCCAGCTATCGATAACTGATCAATACTATTGCAAGAATAAGGCGGAGGTATTATTGTGTTTGCTTCATTAACAACATTACACATGAAACTGGAACTCAGAGAATCCAGGGTGCTTGCGTGAGAAAGTGACCGGAAGTACCGCATCACAAAACCAGAAGCTCCTTTTCCAAATCCATCATCATATCCAATTACAAGTGGATACAAATCTGGCTTCGCTGTCACCTGGTGAAAAAAATACAAATATTATTCGGATTTTTTTATAACGTAATTACTATGGTGGTTCAAAAAAAGCCAATAAGGGTTGCTACTTTTTTAGAATTTCAAAATTTCATGACTTTTTCAGGTTTTCCAGATCATTTTTTATCAAATATTCCATGACCAAATATAAAGTAAGCAGTAATATTAATAAGCGCTCAAGAGCGAGAGAAATTTTGCATTGCTGTTGGTCATTTTCGAAATTTTTAAAAAAAAAAATTTCCAATTGAAAGACTATAAATTTTTGTAAATGCAAATAATTCTAACAATCCACGTGTACTTTTGTATAAACAAATGCCGAAAGTTGGTATACCTTTTAATTATGTTGATTTCACTAGATTATCAAAAATTTTTAAATCTGCCAACATTCAATCAATTCCAATTGTAAAAAAAAATTTTAAAAATATCGTAAAACTGGGCAAAGATACTAATACCACGAATATTGTATACAAAATTGATTGTAAAGATTGCCCTGCGAGCTATATTGGCGAAACAAAACGTACATTAAAAAAACGTACTAATGAACACAAATCAAACTGCAATAACAATGATCCTATTTTCAGTACACATCAATCTAAGTACAATCATGAATTCGATTGGAATAACTCTCATATTATAGATCGTGAATCAAATTATAAAAAACGTGTTTTTTCTGAAATGTTGCATATTAAAAATCACGGTTTTACTATTAACAAAAAAGAAGATATTTTAAACCTGAACAAAATCTATTTTCCATTAATCAATCGATTGAAATTGTGATTGTACTTTTCTTTCTATATCCGTCTCTGTTTTGTTTACCTTTAAGTTCACTGACTCCGAATTTCTACTGCTCTTTAAATTTTTAAAAATATTTTCAACTCAGTCTTGACAAAATGCTTGTAGCATTTGGATTATATTTTAACTGTTCGACAAATTACAATATGTAATAATTTCATTTTAATTTCGGTAAATTTTATTTATTTATTTTTTAGTGTTTTTTGTTTGTTTTTTCTTTTTATATTTGTGACAATTCATTATTTGTTGTTAATAAAATTTTAGAACCTGATGATGACGACGAACCATGTCGTCGAAACGTCGTTCTGACTATTAAAAAATAACATTGTTTATGTTATTTATTTGCCTTCCTTCGATCGAATTTACTTTCTCACATAATAAACATTTCGGAAGGGAATCTGTCTTTTAATTAAAACTTTTTTTGTCTTAAAGTTCTACGCCTTTAAGGAATACATTCTCATCACGGCACTCGCGCTTCGCGCTCGATACTAATACTTTTCGGAATATTTGCGATTTACTGGAGAGAAAAGAAAAATCTCAGTTACTTAAATCCTCAAAGCAAAGGGTTGTTGCACCTAAATGTCATTAAAAAACACTACAATTTCTGTTTGAACTTATTGATATTAGTTGACTTCTGCCTCGATACAATTCCATGATTGAGTAAGACTATAGTCTTACTCATATATATTATAGTCAAATCAATATAGTATTAAACTCAAATTTAGAATACAATTAAGAGCAATGTCTAACAAACAGAAATTGTACGTTAACACAATATGTCAGTAAGTATTAATACTTTAAACACGCTTTTTTTCCTCAAATTATTACTATGTATTTTTTTTATTTTAAAATAATATAGACACTTTATTTGCGTGCAGTATAATAAATTACAAAAGCACCCAAAAAAAGTGTCATAGACAAGACACTACACTAGTGTATTGCTATGTAATTTTTCGCACTAATACACTGAAAAAAATGTTTAGTCATATCAACAAAAATTTGGTTGAACCAACCAAATTTTTGTTGCTTTGACTAAAAATTTGGTTAAGCCAACAAAATTTTTGTTGATATGACTAAACATTTTTTTCAGTGTACCTAATGTGGAGTTAGAATTGTCAGATTGGCTTGATTTGTTGAGTTTAGATCCAACAAGTGCTCAAGAACACGAATATAAGCAAAAATAGGAAAATGAAATCGCCGAGATAGTACACTGCTTTACTAAGGAAAAACTTAGGGAAACGACATTTTGGTAGAACTGAGAAAATCAAGAAAAACTGTTAACATTAAGTACCCGGATAAAAATTAAAAAATTGTTGAATTTAAATTCACATTATGTATAAAATGATAATGTTCTATTTAATTATGAAATCAAAAGTTCATTGTTTAAACAAATTATATGAAAAAAATGGAAATGCGAGTTTTTCTAAATGCAAGCATGGCGTTTGCGTAGTTTTTATTTCGTATACAGCGCTCAGCTTTGACCACGTTTTTGATACAAATAACACGCGAGTGACTTTGCCTAAGTTTTTTCTTCTGTTCTTATACCCGAGCTCGAAGCCTTGTACGATTTTTGGACTACGCAAAGCACTTTGCTTAAGTTTTTATCAAGTATTCTTTCATTTTCTGGAGTTTCTAAGATTTTAATAACAATTTTTTACAACAAACACGAAAAAAAAATTATCTCGTTAGCAGAGGAATATCCCTCTTCTATTATTACTCAATTTGTAAGAGAATTTTGCGAGAGCAAAAGGATTTTTGACACATAGACACTCTTTTGTTTAACTTCAACCTAATTTAATAGTATAAAGAATTAAAAATAATAAAAAATTCTGATACTTGAGATATATTCGGGAAATTACATACTCTAATTTTAAAACGGGTAAATTTTTTATGTAAAAAAATATCAAGTTTGTGACAAATTATGAATTTTACAATAATATGTGAAATTTGTAAATTTGACAGAAGAAGATAGAAGAGGAAAATCCTCTCGAATAGAAAGGGATAATTTAGTGACTATATAGAAGAGGTCAAATTGCAGCAAAATGAGAGGAATCCGTTACTATTAGAATTTTTTTTTTGTAAATAATTTTAAAAAATGATTTAAACTATAACTATCACACTGCAAAATAGGTATCTTAAATTGTTCAAAAATGTCCTAAAACGAGACATTTTTCGTGTCTTAGACACCAAAAATATCTTAATTTAAGACATTTTTGTAAAATTTAAGATACCATGTTTTTGCAGTGCACATGCAGTTCTATTCAACGAATCTATTGATACCAAAATGGAGACAATTCTCACTTTAAATTAAGATGCAGAAGGAAAAATACATTGGAATAATTCAATTCGTTTATTTCCATTTAATGGAATCAAATTCGTTTTTTTGAGGTATTTTCAAAAAATTTTGCCAATCTAAAACTTCTGACTTCAAATTCGAATTCAGCACCCAAAATCAAAAAGAAATACACTATTGTAGTGTCTAAGCGAATTTTTTTTTGAAATTTGCTCTAATTCGTGTTAATCAACAGTTTTTAAGTTTAACCCAAAAAATTTTGTCAATCTAAAACTTCTGACTTCAGATTTGGATTCAGCACCAAAAGTTAGATAGAAATACACTAGTGTGTATTTCTATTGTGTGCCTGTCTCATTATTCTTTTTATGCCAAAAATGTGAATTTCAAATATTCATTACTTAAAATTTATTCTTAATATATTACTAATAGCCACATAATATTACTTATTCACAAATGTTTTAAATTTAAAAACACTTCAATTTACTCAAAGATTTAAATTTCAAAATATTAATAATGTTTCTGAAGGCTGAGAGGCGAATTTCAAATTTTCCATTAAACCAAGACGAATGTGGCACTAAAAAACTATCTTTTCGGAATCAGGAGGTCTCAAAACGTCGAGAAATGTAGGTTTTAGCAAAAGTTTAAAATCGCACAAATTTAATACCTTCTCATTTAGGATGAGAATGTAAAAATAAATTTTTTCAAAATTTCCAAAAATTTTTAGAAAAGTCAATATTTTTTGATGCAGTTTTATTAGGTGTGATCAATAAAAGTAAATAGGAAGAAAAAACCGAGAGTTTATTTATTTTTTTGCAAAATAATAGTGTTTCTGTATATGATTTTCCCATATTATGTTCTATTTTTTGCATATATAACGTGTATTTTGAGGATTTTAAAGGTTTTTAGCAGTTAAATAGTTAGTTTCTTGTTAATTTCTACTTGAGTTTAGAAAGATGAGAATGCGTCAACAGTCTTCTGACCGATTTTCACCTCCCCCCTCCCCCTCTTCTCCTCAAACAATACTTTTATACAATTGTAAAACTTAAAAAATTCATATATTTTTGGGTTTGCATTATATCAAAAACATTTATTAACGAAATTTGTTTGTTTTTACTTGTACTTTAAGAAAAAAATAGAGAAAATTTTTTTTTTTAATTTTTTTTTTTGTGAAGTTAGAAAATGTTCTATTTTTGACATTTTTGGTCCAAAATAGCTGGCTAACGAACTCGATCTGTATTTTTGTTCACTTAAAACGCATACCAAATTTCAAATTGATAGATGAATTTTTAGTCAAGTTAATGGATTTCAAAATTTTTTACACAGACAGACAGACAGACAGACAGACATACAGACAGACACTTTCGTAAAACCCATTTTTTTGGAATCAGGAGGTCTCAAAACGTCGAGAAATGTAGGTTTTAGCAAAAGTTCAAAATCGCACAAATTTAATACCTTCTCATTTAGGATGAGAATGTAAAAATAAATTTTTTCAAAATTTCCAAAAATTTTTAGAAAAGTCAATATTTTTTGAAGCAGTTTTATCAGGTGTGATCAATAAAAGTAAATAGGAAGAAAAAACCGAGAGTTTTTTTTATTTTTTTGAAAAATAATAGTGTTTCTGTATATGATTTTCCCATATTATGTTCTATTTTCTGCATATATAACGTGTATTTTGAGGATTTTAAAGGTTTTTAGCAGTTAAATAGTTAGTTTCTTGTTAATTTCTACTTGAGTTTAGTAAGATGAGAATGCGTCAACAGTTTGCTAACCGATTTACACTTCCCCCCCCCCCCCCTCTTCTCCTCAAACAAGACTTTTACACAATTGTAAAACTTAAAAAATTCATATATTTTTGGGTTTGCATTATATCAAAAACATTTATTAACGAAATTTGTTTGTTTTTACTTGTACTTTAAGAAAAAAATAGCGAAAATTTTTTTTTTTAATTTTTTTTTTTGTGAAGTTAGAAAATGTTCTATTTTTGACATTTTTGGTCCAAAATAGCTGGCTAACGAACTCGATCTGTATTTTTGTTCACTTAAAACGCATACCAAATTTCAAATTGATAGATGAATTTTTACTCAAGTTAATGGATTTCAAAATTTTTTACACAGACAGACAGACAGACAGACAGACATACAGACAGACACTTTCGTAAAACCCATTTTTTTGGAATCAGGAGGTCTCAAAACGTCGAGAAATGTAGGTTTTAGCAAAAGTTCAAAATCGCACAAATTTAATACCTTCTCATTTAGGATGAGAATGTAATAACGAAAATAATGTACAATTGAAAACAAAATTCAAAAAATAGCTAGATTAATACACAATCAAACAAAAAAATTGAAAAAATCAAAGAATAATTATAAAATTTTAAGAGAATAACTGAAATTTAAAAAAATTGTGGGAAATAATTGAAAGTTGCGGAAAATAATAAAAAATTTAAGGAAATAGTTACAAAATGACGAGAATAATAATTGAAATATTGAAGAAAATATGTGAAAAGTGACGAAAATAATTGTCAATTGAAAACAAGATTCGATAAATGACTAGATTAATAGACAATTGAAAAAAAATTGTAAAAATTAAACAAGAAATATTAAATTTAAAGAAAATCATTGCAAATTGAAAAATTAAGAAAATTGTAGAAATAATTGTTGGAAAAAATTGCACATTTAACAACTGCAATAAAAAATTAAAGAAAATAATTAAAATTAAAAAAAAATAATTGAAAATTGAAAATAGCAATTAAAAATTGAAAAATGGAATTAAAGTTTAAAGAATATACATAAATTTATTAAAAATTAAAGAAAATAATTGAACAATTGTATTTAAAATTAAAGAAACTTAATGATAATCGAAAAAAATAATAGAAGAAAGGCGATAATTTTACAATATTAAAGAATATAATTGAACAATGAAAAGTGGAATTTAAATTTGAAAAAAATAAATGAGAATTGAGGAGAATAGTTCTAGAATTAAATAATCGAATTAGAATTTTTAAATAATTTTTATGAGTGACAAAAATAAATGAAAAAATCAAAGGTTTATTGAATATTATGAAAAACTATAAATTTTTGTAAATACAATAAATAATGAAAATTACAAAAATAATTACAAAATTGAAGAAAATATCGGAAAAATAACGAAAATAATGTACAATTGAAAACAAAATTCAAAAAATAGCTAGATCAATACACAATCGAACAAGAAAATTGAAAAAACCAAAAAATAATTATAAAATTTTAAGAGAATAACTGAAATTGAAAAAATTGTAGGAAATAATTGGAAAATTTCGGAAAACAATTGAAAATTGAAGAAAATTATTAATCATTGTAAGAAATAATAGAAAAATTTCGGGAAACAATTGAAAATTGAAGAAAATTATTAATAATTGTAAGAAATAATTGAAAAATGACGAGAATAATTGAAAAATTGAAGAAATTATCTGAAAATAGACAAAAAAAATTGACAATTAAAAACAAAATTCGAAAAATGATTAGATTAATAGACATCTGAAAAAAATAATTGAAAAAATTAAACAAGCAAAATATTAAATTAATAAATTAAGAAACAAGAAAAATTAAGAAAATTATAGGAACAATTTTTGGAAATAAGTACAAATTGAACAACTGGATTGAAAATAGAAAAAATGTGCAAATTAAAGAATAAAATTGAAATTTAAAGAATATATGTATAACTAAAATTTGAAAAAAGAAATTAAAGAAACTGAGAATTATGGAATATAGAAGAAAATTATTGAAAACTGAAGAATGGTATTAAAATTTAAAGAAAATAATAAAAAAATAAAAATTAAGGAATTAAATTCAAATTTGAAAAAACAATTGATACATAATTAAAGAAAGGTGAGAATTATTGTATATTGAATAAAGTAATTTAAGATTGAAGGCGCAATTTAAAATTTAAAATAATAATTGAGAAGTGAAGAAAATAATTAAGAATTGCAGAATTAAATTAAAGAATAAGGAATTGAATTAAAATTTTGAGAAAATAATAATTGACAATTGAAAAAAAATTAGAAAACTGTCGAGAATAATCGACAACAGAACAAAATAATTTTAAAAATTAAAGAATAAATATAAAATTTAAGAAAAATAATTGTAAATTGAAAAATTTGTAGAAAATAATTGAAAATTGGGGGGGAAAAATTAATAATTGAAAGAAATAATTGAAAAATGAAGAGAATAAATGAAAAATTGAAGAAGTTATCTGAAAAATGACGAAAATAATAGACAATTGAAAACAAAATTTGAAAATGACTAGATTAATACACAACAAAACAAAGACATTGTAAAAATTAAAGAATAATTATAAAATTTTAAGAGAATAATTGAAAAAATTGTAGGAAATAATTGTAAATTATGGAAAATAATTAATAGTTTAAAGAAATAATTGAAAAATTAAAGAAATAAATTGAAGATTAAAGAATAAATTGAAATTGTAAGAAAATAATTGATAATTAAAAGAAAAATTACTAAATGACTAAAGTAATTAAACAGTAAGAAAAACATTAATTAAACATTAAAATACTTGACAATTGAAAAAAAAGTAAAAAACGTTCGAAAAATGTCGAGAATAATCGATAAAAGAAGAAAATTATTGAGAAAATTAAAGAATAATTATAAAATTGAAGGAGAATATTAAGTTGTCAATTAAAAACTGAAGAAATTTATAGAAAAAATTTTAGAAAATAAATGAAAATTGAAGAAATCAATTGAAAATTGAAAAAGATAATAAATTGTATACAATTTCAAAAAATAATTGATAATTGAAAAAATACGAAAATTATTGAACATTGAATAAAATAATTGGAAATTAAAGGAAATAATTAAAAATTGAGAGAATTATTTGAAAATTAAAGAATTAAATTGAAAAGTGAAGAAAATAATTGATAATTGAAAGAGAAATTATAAAATGACGAAAATAATTAAATATTAAAGAAAATAATTGAGAAATGAGGAAAATAATTGACAATTGACCAAAATATATGAAAGCTGTCGAAAATAAACGACAACAGAACAAAATAATTAAACAAATTTAAAAATAATTCTAAAATTTAAGGAAAATAATTTTATATTGAATATCATTCTCTATTCATGGTTTCAAACAATAGTATACATTATTCTTGATCCAAGAATATTTATACTAGGTCCGATTATAAGGATAATTGATACTTGATCCAAAGTAAAAATTCATTGGTACAAGAAAACATTTATGCGGAAGTGTTACTTTTTAGAATCTGTGAGTTTAAAAGTTTTATGTTTAAATTAATTTTTAGTTCAAAGCTAGTAATTGGATTCTTTTATTATCGGCCCCAAGAGAATGGACAGAAAAAGAAACAAATAGACAAAAAAAAATACTCATAATTATTTCCTTATTAGTAACGAATTTCTAAAAACTTTATTATAAATTTTAACTGAAATTTCTACCGAAATTTTAAAATCCGATATTGCATATAGGAATAATTTTGCTTAAATAAAATACGGGTTTGATATATGTGGATTTTCTACTGCACATGAAAAAACCTACTTTTTAAAAAATAGAAAAAAATAATCTAAATTTTAATCTAAAAGGCTCAGAAGTCAGAAGTATAGGAAACTTTGAAAAGTATCCAAACTTCATAAAACTACAAGGAATATTAATTTTTTTAAAATTAACTCCCTTCCAGTGTGTTTTAAAAAACCTACCTCTAAATGAAAATTCAGCTTTTAAAGGTTATTAGAACAAAACTACTATTTTTTATGCCTTTCATTAAAGTTTTTTTCCTTTTGACAAAATGCAATATTTATTGCATGTTTCCATTCATATATAAATTGTATAAATAATATTTATTTTGTTTATAAAGAAAATTTTCTGAAGAATGTTACTTATTTTTTAGCATTTTTAACAAAATGATGCAAAATGTTAATAAGAATATGGAAAATTATTAACTACATTAATAAACATTTTGGTTAAACATTTTTTAATTGTTTAAAAACAACTTTTTACTGAAAAGCCCTAGAATTATCATGTTTCTTGCATTCTTTAATAAATAACAGTGGAATTTACTTTTCTATAATCTATTGTTGTTCTCTTTAAAAAAAATTTCATTTGTTTAAACCATTTAAAATTATTGAGAAAACAAATTTTCACTGAATATGCCTAAAAATAAGTAGTTTCTTGAATAATTATTTAATAAACTACACCGGAATTTACTTTTTTTAATCTAATAATTTGTTACTTTCTTTAAAACAATTTTCATTTGTTTAAACAATTTATAATTGTTAAAAAACTTCTTTTCACTTAATAGTCCTAGAATGATCTAGTTTTTTGCATTATTATTTAATAAATTACACTGAAATTTACTTTTCTATAATCTACTACTTTGTTGCTCTCTTAAAAAAATTTTATTTGTTTAAACAGTTTATAATTATTAGAAAAACAGCTTTTCACTGAATATGCCTAAAAATAACTAGTTTCTTAAATTATTGTTTAATAAACTGCACCGGAATTTACTTTTCTTAAACTATTAATTTGTTGCTTTATTTAAAAAAATTTTATTTGTTTAAACAATTTATAACTGTTAAAAAAAACTCCTTTACACTCAATAGTCCTAGAAATGATTTAGTTTTCTACATTATTATTTAATAAATTACATTAAAATTTAATTTTATATAATTTAATTTTTAAAATGTAATTTAAAATTTGCATTATTCTATTAACTACACCAGAATTTTCTTTTTTATAATCATCTACTTAGGTGTTTTCCTTGAAGCAATTTATATTTATTTAAATAATTTCCTTTCTTGTTTACACCAATAGTTTTTTTTGCAATTTTTTGCTTACAATTTGTACTTTTCAGAAACATAGCGTCAAATGGTAATAAAAAGATAAAATTTATGAATTTAATTTAATTGATATTAAATGAATTAAATTAAATTAAAATGAAAAGTGCTTTAAAGAAAGCAACAAAGTAATAGATTAAAAAACGTAAATTTCTGTGTAACTTAATAAATGATAATTCAAGAAACTAGATGATCTAGGACTATAAAAAGAAAAATGGTTTTTTGTTTAATTATAATTTGTTTAAACAAATGTAAATTGTTTTAAGGAAATCATGTATATATAATAAAATTAAATTCAAGTTTCATTTGTTGAAGAATAATGAAAAAACATGATGATTCTAGAGCTATTCAGTTAAAAGTTGTTTTTAAACAATCAGAAATTGTCTAAACAAAACATTTTTATTTTCTTATTAACGTTTTGCATCATTTCAAAATTATTTAAATAAAAATTATTTAAACAATTTATGTATGAATGGACACATTTAATAAATATTACATTTTGTCAAATGAAAAAAACTTTAATGTAAGGCATAAGAAATAGTAGTTTTGGTCTAATAACCTTTAAAAGCTGCATTTTATTTAGGGGTAGGTTTTTTGAGGCACCTGGTAGGGAATTAATTAAAAAAAATTATTCATTCTTTTTAGTTTCATGAAGTTTAAATACTTTTACAAGTTTTCTATAGTTCTGAGCCTTTTTGATTAAAATTTTAATTATATTTTTTTTCATTTTTTTTAAAAAGTACGTTTTTCCCGTGTACTAAAATTGAGCCTCTGGTTTCAATAATAATAATATTTTTTCTATCTCTTACCGTTTTAGAAAAAAAAAAAACCCAAAAAAATGAGTTTTTCTGAAACTTAAGTTTGATTTAAATTTTTACTCTAACTCGTTCTAATTGCAAAATTAAGTAAAAATTGCATGTCTTTAGCTCTATTTTCTCAAAAAAGAACTTTCATTCTCTATATAAAACAGCGTTTTTAGAAAATTAAAATTTTGATATTAATTCTGCTAATTAAAAATTCGGTTAAATGCGAATTTCTTTAAATAAATGTTTGGATTAAAATTAGATTGTGTAAAATGAAAATTCTGGTAAATATAGATCCGATAATGTAAAACAAATTTTTCCAATTTTCTAATAGGAATTAGAATAATATTGTGCGATTGAAAAATTAAAAAATACTTGTAACTTTGCACATTTGCACTGATCTAGCGATGTGCATAAACAGTTTTCGAAAGTTGACTTTTTTTAACCACCCTAGTAGTTATATTAAAACATTATTGTTAATTTTTTTTTGTTTCTTGGGTCAATCCACTGACTTTCGTCTGAGGGCTGTTGCGACCATATTTTTAATAATTCTAATTTTAAAATATGGAAAACTCCAACATTTTCTGAATTCAGTAAGCATATTACAATGGTATAAATTTTATTTCTTTTCGTGTTATTGTTAATCAAAAAATGAAGGTTCACAACTTCATTTGTAACCTTAAATCTGATGCCTTTTTCAAAGATGTTATAATTTTTAGACTAATCAATATAATATTTATCAGAACTTATTAGAAAAATAAATCATTTAATTCTAAACACAGAAAAGACTGCTTTATTATAAAATTTTATTATTTTAAAGTGATACTCTAATTTAAAATATTTATACTTGTAAAAAGTTTCACTATTTTTCGAAGCTTATTACTTTTTTGTGGAACCTCCTACAAATTTAAGGTTTTGAATATAATGTAATATTAATATAATCTACTTGCTTATAAAGTTTGACGAACGTGTTTTGCTTCGTTTAGGAAATATTACAATTTTTAAATTTCTTACTCAAAAAGATTAATTTTGATATTTTAAAAAAAATGTCTACTTAAAATATCAAAATTAACCTTTTTGAGTAAGAAATTTAAAAAAAAAAGGTTTGTGAACCTTCATTTTTTGATTAATAATAACACGAAAAGAAAATTTATACCATTGTAATATGCTTACTGAATTCAGAAAATTTTGGAGTTTCACATATTTTAAAATTAGAATTATTAAAAATATGTTCGCAACAGCCCTCAGACGAAAGTCAGTGGATTGACTCTTCTTGTAAAAATTAAACAAAAAATAAAGAATGTTAACTTTTAGAGGTTCTACTGTATTAAATAGACCCACCTCATTATACGGAGGCGGCATAGCTTGAACAAAAGAGTTACATCTACTGTAATGAGGAGGTAAATAACAGGAAGTAGAAGACGCTCTGTCGGATATGGAACAATCCTCATTTGTGCTAGATCGACGACATCTCCACAGCCAATAACCACATGCAGCTCCAGCAGCTAAACCTGCTAGTACGGCTGCAGTCCTGAATTTAAATAAATATTTTGAATTTTTTGCCAGAAGATAATCTTTCGTTTAAAAAAAAAAAAATAAAATACATACCAATAAGTCCAAATCAGGATCGTAAACATTTCTGCAATTGAGGTACCCATTTGTGGTAGTATATTGAAGCAGCAACCCAAAGAACAGCACTGCTTAGGTGGAGTGCATCTTTAAACAAACGGAAAATTATTATTAAACAAATTCTTACTGAAACAAAAAATTCTTGCTAAAAAAAAACTTTCAAATATTGTCAAAACATTTAAAACAATTGGCAAAAAAAACTTATAAAATAAATGAAACTTACGTATGCCCTCCATCGCAAATCTTAGCAGAGACCTTGAAAATCAAGATTTTAAAAAGTTAAGTTTCATCCTGTTTTTTTGAAATTGATAAGAGAAAGTGAATGTAAAAATTACTATTTTTGACAATTTGAGAAAAACTACCAAAATAATGAATAAGACTATTTTTTTTAATTAAAAAAATGAGACAGAAAATTGAAATAAATTGAGAAAAATCAAAATAAAAAATTATCTATCCAGGTAATTTACAGCAAAATGATAAACAGTGAAATAAATATTTTAAAATCTATAAAACACTAAATATTTCTAAATACTAAACTAAGAAAGCAAGCAAAAGGTCAAGATTCTCAATAGACAATACGAATTCGATGCGTGTGCGTCGTAATTTTGGAAAGTTCGCCAATTGGAGCGCAATTTCGAAATTCGACAAATTAGCTGAATATGAAGAAACTTACTCATGTTAGGTACAAAATACATTGTACCAAGAGGTTTCATGGTCTAGACCGATGAACCGAACGGAGTGATTATTGATCGACGACTTTCAACGGCGGACGCGCAACGAGCCTGCACTTTTGCGAGATAGAGGAGAGTCACGAAATTTTTTTTTTTTTCTTTAGCTTACTTGTCTAACGATAAGCGTCGAGGTGACAAGTGTGATCTTCAGGAGAAAACAGCTTGCCTGAAACATTATTTTAAACACAAAATCCACGAAACGCGTCAATCTGTGTCCTATATTTGATATTATGCAGTGCGCCGAAATATACCCCCAGGATTCTGCGCCTTCCGCACATCAGTCTTCTTAAAATTTGGACCTACAAGAAATTCAAAATTTTCAAAATTCTTTTCTTTCTTTTTAGATGCTGAAAAAAGTTAAAGCTTATTATATATACCTTGTGATTTGTTTCAATTTCAACTTTTAAATATTGACTTTATGAAATACGTATTTTTACTTTTGTATAGACTTTAGTAAATACTTAAATAAATCAGAATGTGTTTGAACAAAATTAATAAATAAATATACTATTTAAAAAAATGTAAGAACTTTGTTTGGGTAAAAGAAAGTTTGATTTAAAATTGCCGCATGTTGCTCCAAGTTGTTTTGCAAGTTGACCACCTTGAGAAATTTTAGATGTTGTTAAAAAAAATCGTTTTTCCTTTATTAATAAACTAAATTTATTAATATAGGAAATTATTTATAGGATTTGTTGAAATATACATAAATTGACAAATTCGGGTGATTAATTTAAAAATTATACCATATTGAAAAAGAGGTTATGGTTGACAGTGTCTACTTTTATCTCTTTTTCTTTTAGAAATTAACGATCTTTAATATGATTACTAAGTGTTTTCAGATAAATTGTAATCTAATGATATATTAATATTTGAGTACCATTTATGGAAATAAGTTTAATAAGAAAAAATTGACAACATTTTTTCAAACTTTGTTGTTTGTTTTTATTTTCTTTCTTTTTACTGATTTTTATTAAGTTGGCTACTCTGTTTCAACCTAAAGATATATCTTTGATTTCTTTGCCTTATAAAAAAAAATTGTAACAGAAAAAATAATAAATAAATATAAAGAAAATAATAAAAGTTATAAAGTAAATTAAATTAATATTAGTAAATAAACTAACATATTAAGTGTACTAGAAACTGAAATTCCATATTTCATGTTTCAAAATCGAGCACCGAATTTTGGATTTTGTAGTTGGCACTTCTGGAGGCACTTTAAAAAAAGAACTGCGCAAGCGCGACTGTTCTAATCGATGACAGCTCAGGAATTACAAATACCCAATTTAAACATTTAAGTGAGTAAACAAATTGTATTTCTACATTATTACTCTTACAATAACTTGTTTAGTAAACAGAAAGTTCAGTCTAACTTGAATTGAACACGATCAATAAATCGCCAATGCAACAATCAATAATTGATTCCTAACCTCAAAAATTTTTTCCGGTTTATCTCTTATGTTTATTTCTCTTTAACAAGTTTAAATTTCTATAAAATCTTCTTGTCCTTCCCTCGTACCACAGTAACTGCTTTAAGATTTATTGCATATATTAGAGGTCTATTAAATAAATATTTGAAATGATAAAAATATAATTTTTGTTGAAAGGTGACAAGTGTCTAATAAATTGAAATTGTTTTAGAAACATGATGGGAGCCTCTAACACAGAAAAGACGGCAAACAATCCTCTAGAACAGTTTGTTCTGTTGGCAAAAACAGCGAAAGGAGCAGCAGCCCTTGAATTAATAAAACAAGCGATTGAAACTCCAGGAGTTCATGTGTTTGGTGAATTGCTGGACATGCCAAATATTAAGGAACTAGAAAATGGACCTCACGCCGCATATTGGAATACTCTTAATTTATTTGCTTACGGAACGTACAAACAATATTTAGGTAATAAAGACAAACTTTTAGAATTAACGCCAACGCAGAAAAAGAAGCTTCAGCACTTGACAATTGTTACATTAGCAACGAAATCAAAGTGCATACCTTATTCACTTCTTTTGGAAGAGTTGGATATAAAGAATGTCAGAGATCTAGAGGATTTAATTATAGAAGCTATTTATGCAGATATTATCAATGGTAAATTGGATCAAAGAAATTCACAACTTGAAATTGATTTTGCCGGACTTGGTCGCGATGTCAGACCAGGCGACGCTGGAACTGTTATTGAAACTTTGTCGGCTTGGGGTCAGGCTTGTGATACAATTTTGGCTTGTATTGAGCAACAAGTCGCGAAAGCGAATCTTGAGAAGCAAAAGGCGAGACATCATAAAGAGAAAATTCAGCAAGATGTGAGTTGAGGTTTTATTTTGTTATAATTACACTGTTTTTAAACTTACTAGAAAATACAAACACGCGCTATAATTTATTGATAATTACTATATTATATAATTTTTTAAAGCCTATTTTCATCTTATTAATATCCAAAACGTCTTGAATTATAGCCTTAATTTGGAACAGAACTGAATGAAGAAAATTGTTTTTCTGAAATTCAGAGGATTTCTTTATGCTTTTGGGACCGTTTTACAAGATTTCGTGATTGCAGATTTTATTTTTAGATACAAAAAAAGTCCAATATGGAGACTTTTTGATAAGATAGTATTAAAAAATTAGAAATTATTTTTTATTATCATAATATTTGACCAAAGTCATTATTTATGCATGAAATAAAGTGGCACAAAAGGGCATAAACTATATGAGGATTAAAAATATAGTTTTGTGGAATTTGAAAAGAGATGAAAATTTGGTACACATATGATTAAACTTTATCTTTTTAAGGAGGTTCTTTCCATTTCCAAACCTCAAACTAGAAAGTCGTTTATCACCTCAAATAAAAACATTATTAAAATCAATTTCGACAAATTTTGAAAGAACCAGTTGTACATTTTTCAGAAGAAATTAGGTTGAGTTAAAATCTGTGATTTTCATCCTATTTTAACAAATAATAGATCATTTTCTCGATTGAAACATTCTCTACAATTTTGTTTCTTGGCTTCTGTAAAGAATATTTTGTTTAAAAGATATTAGACACATAAAATTTGTTTTTTACTTATTGTTCAAACAAAATAATATTTAACAAAATCTAACAAATAAAATTGCAGAGATTGTTTGGGAAGAAAAATGAGCTATTATATTTGTCAAAATTGGATGCAAATTAGAAATTTTAATTGAATTAAACAACTGGATCTTTTAAAATTTGGTAAAATTTATTTCAAAAATATTCTTATTTGGGGAGAAATAACTGATTAAGAAACTGTTAATAATTTTTCAGAAATTAAAATTGCGGATTTAATATGGCGGAAAAAATACAAAATTTATAACAAAATTTATGAAATTCAATATATTTAGAGATAGGAACTTTGTGCTTTAGCATATCAGCACAATTTTGCTCGAAAATTTTTAAATGTTATAAAACGCCTAAAAACCATATAAAACATGTTTTTAAATAGAAATTTCTTTAAATTAAATCAGCACAAAAAAGCACAATTTTGCCATTTAAGCAGCATAATTTTGTTCGGGTAATTGTGCCGCATAATTAGCGATTTTCAGCATATATTCAGCACATATTTAGCACAATTCGTATAAATTTATATTGATTATTAACGAAATAGTCATATAAAAATTTCAGGAAATTTTCGTTGTTTATGTTTTGAAGCAGATTCGCATAAAAGAATATAAAAGGGCCTTAGCAGAATGAAAATTTGAAATCATAAGGAGTGAGATAGAAAAGGACATACATTAATATGTCTGCCTTTTCTATCTCATTCTTGCGATTTGTCGGTTTCGATACAAAAATATGAGAAAAATAAATTGTTTACACAAATATAAATTGTCTAAATAATTAAAAAGTCTTGAAAATTGCAGACGAAAAAATTTTTGGTATTTCTTTAATGAAGAAAGCAAAAAACGAAATGCTTCTAGAAGAATTAAATAAAATTTTATTTTAAACATTTCAAATTGTTTAAACAAATAAACAAAAAATTTCATCAAAAAATTTTCTGTCAATCGTTACTAAAGAATCGCCAGCTATTAAAAAAATTATTTAAATTCGAAAATATAAGAAAAATAAATTGTTTAAACAATGGAATGTAGATTGCGAATTATGAATCAATAACTTTTTTTTAGTTCTTCAATGAAAATTTCAAAAGAGTAGATAATTCTAGCTGAATTTAATAAAAATTTGAGTTTAAACAATCAATTAAATTAAATCAATTACCTAAACTGTTTTGATCTTCGCTATTTAAAAAGTTGTAAGCTTTTAAAATACCTATGTAATTAAAGTAAAAAATATGATAACTGTTGTTTAAACAATTAAAAATGAATTTAAAAATGTAGCAAGCCTTGTACTTTGTTAAGTAAAAAAAATTATAAAAAAAATGACATAAGAAAATAATATTTTAGACCTATTTACTTACAAATGCTGAATTTGTGTTTATTCGTTCCTTAAGGCACTCCTAGAGAGTGTTTATTTGCAAAACAATAATAATAATCGACAGTTTCTTCAATTTTGAACATTTGTCGAGGTCTCATAAACTTCTGAACCTTTTTCGAAAAATTTAAGAACAATTTTTCGCAATTTTCTTAAAGAAGTACAATTTTTCCTTGTATTTCTTATGACAAAAAGTGACGGTACCACTCAATATTGTTGGATCAAATTAAAAAAAATAGGGGTAAATTTCTTTCTTTTATTTGTAGTCAACTCTCGAGCGCCTTTAAACCATATTTCAAATTTTTCATTTTTTGAACCACCCTACTAGACAGAAACGTCGAGTGTATTATAGAAAAAATAATTTTAATACCTCAAAGTATAATTTAGACTAAAAAGAAATCAATTTTTCTATATATAAATAAACTGGAGTGTTAAAATTTCAATAACTACTAACCTTCCGTACATAATTTTGGTTGAAAGAAGCAAATTGACTTAAAATTAAGTAGCACATTTAAAGCACATATGGTAGCCAATAAAAGCATAATTTCAGCACAATTAGGCATTTTATTTTAGCATAATTCGACCTATTAAAAAAGCACAAAGTTCCTATCTCTAAATATATTGTGATCTTTCTTTGAATCCCTCAGCTGTTAAAGAATCTGTTAATGACATTACAAAATTGAAAATCGAGATCCATATTGAATTTACTGGTGTTAAAAATAAAATCTGATCACGGAATCTTGTAGATCGATTCGAAGAATATAAAGAAGCCCTATTTCCAAAATTTAGAAAATTAGATTACAATTTTGAGAATTAAAGTTTGAATCGATTTAAATTTGGAATAAGTAAAATTTTGATCAATAAAAATTGTGAAGTAATACAATTTTAGAGTTGGGATTGATAAAGCTTGGAAAAATTAAAAAACTAAGGATTAAATTAATTAAAAATTAGATTAATCAATTGTTTAATTTATGTAGAACTTAATAACAGTTTAAATTCAAATTGATTAAATTTTGAATAAATATCTATTTTAATAATTCAAATTATTCAATTTCAAAATTTGGTTCGATTGAATTTCATTTGAATAAAATTAGAACAAACGTGAACTTAGATTGTGTATAAAGTGGATGAAAGAAATTAAGTTTGGCTACAATTTTTGACATTAAATGTTAAATTATTTTCCTCATTTCACAATTATTTTCTTTAATATTTAATTATTTTTATCATTTTGTAATTTTTCTTTCTATGTATTATCAATTATTTTCTTCATATTTCAATTTAATTTTTTAATGTTCAATTGATTCCCTCCATTTTCAATTATTTTTTTCAATTCCCAATTATTTTCAATTATTTTTTTTCAATTATTTTATTCAATGTTCAATAATTCTCGTCTTTTTCCAATTATCAATCATTTTCTTGAAATTTCAATAGAATTCTTTAATTATCTTCTACAATTTTCATTTATTTTCTACTATTTTTTCTATAATTATCTTTGGTTTTTAATTGACAACTTAATTTTCTCCTTCAATTCTATAATTATTCTTTAATTTTTTCAATAATTGTTCTATTGTCGATTATTCTCTCCATTTTTGGCACTTTTTTACTTTTTTTTTCAATTGTCAAGTATTTTTCTTAATATTTAATTATTTTAATCATTTAGTAATTTTCTTTTAATTATATTATTTTCTCAGAATTTAAATTGAATTCTTTAATCTTCAATTTATTTCTTCAATTTTTAATATTTTCTCCAATCATTATTCTCTTCATTTTTCAATTATTTCTTTAAATTATTAATTATTTCCTACAATTTTTTCAATTATTCTCTTAAAATTTTATAAGTATTCTTTAATTTTTTCAATTTTTATTGTTGTTGTCTATTAACCTTGTCATTTTTTGAAATTTGTTTTCAATTGTCTATTATTTTCGTCATTTTTCAAATATTTTTTTCGATTTTTCATTTATTCTACTCATTTTTCAATTATTTCTTTCAATTATTAATTTTTTCCCCCAATTTTCAATTATTTTCCACAAATTTTTCAATGTGGAATTATTTTTCTTAAATTTTATAATTATCCTTCAATTTTTAAAATTATTTTATTCTGTTATCGGTTATTCTCGATAGTTTTTTAATTTTTTTTTTCATTTGTCATTTTTTTAAAAAAATTTAATTTAATTCCTTAACCTTTTATTTAATTCTTCAAGTTTTAATGATTTTCTTCACTTCTCAGTTAGTATTTTTAATTTGAAATGGCAGTCTTAAATTTTCAATTATTTTATTCAATATTCAATAATCCTCACCTTTTTTTGAATATCAATTATTTTTTCAAATTTGAATTTAATTCTTAAATTTTGAATTTCTTTTTTCATTTTTTTATGATTTTTTTCAAATTTCAATTCCATTCTTCAGTTTTCAATTATTTTCTTCTATATTTCATTATTCTCAGCTTCTTTAGTTACTTTTTTCAATTTTTAATTGTATTCTTCAAATTTAAATTTCATTCTTCAATTTTCAATTTTTTTCGATTTTTATACCAGTTGTTCAATTGATAATTATTTACAACAATTATTCCTATAATATTCTTAATTTTTTTTGTTTCTTAATTTTTTAATTTAATATTTCTTGTTAAATTTTTCAATTGCCTATTAATTTAATCATTTTTCAAATGTTTTTTTTAATTGTCAATTTTTTTGTCATTTTCTGATATTTTCTTCAATTTTGTAATTATTCTCATAATTTTCATTATTAATTGCATTTGAAAAAATTTATAGTTTTAAAAGACTAACAACAATGCAAAGTTTCTCACGTCCTTGGGCGCGTGTTAATGTCACTACTTATTTTGTATTTTGTCATAGAATTTAATGAAAAATAATATGTATATATTATTTCTTTTTGCGTTTTTAGTACGAAATTGTTGATCAACTTCAATCTCAAAATTAAAAATATTACATCAAAAGTAAACTTAAAACAAATTATTTTTGACCTTGAAACCTTTTTAAAATTTCTTTAATTTTCTTCAAAAGTCACTCGATACCCTAATTGATATTATATTATTCATTTAATTTGAATATTTTATATTATTTTTATTGTAACTACCAAAAAAAATAATAAAATAATTTTAGATTTGGACCTGAAATTTTTGTGAAAATGGTCTGGAAAACCTGGAATGTAGCTATAAATTAACAATAATAAATTGTTTAAACAAACTAAAAATAATCAATTATAGTCAATAATTTGTCTTATTCTAATCAGAGTCTATTAATTAATAAAATAAGAAAAAAGTTGTGTCTTGCTAGGTGCATTCTAAATAATTAATAAATATTAACAATAATTGATTTAAACAATTGCAAATGGTTGTTATTGTTAATTTTACTGAATACTATTTACAATTTTAAATATAAACAATAGTTAAGTCAGAAAAAACTACAACTCGCTAGGTTTATTTGGATAATACAGCTATAAATTAACAATAATAAATTGTTTAAACAAATTAAAAATACATAAAAATAACTGTAAACATTCGTAAATTAAAAAATCCTATAGAAACTATTAATTTAAAAAAAATTATCATTTGTTTTGTATTTATGTGGTTGTTTATAAACCTTTAAAAAATAGTTAATATAAATAAATTATGGAATATTGTTGGACTTTTCATGATGTGATGCGCTGTATTGTTTTTTTGAGTAATTTTTGATGATTTTGTATCGAATTTACGAAAAAGTGCGGTTTACCCATGTAAAATCAATAAGAAATTTGAACGGGTTGGAGCCACCTCTAAACCTTGTCTAATTTAAAAAAAGTGCAGGCTTCACAAACCGTCCCCTATTTCCCCTAAATGTCCCCTATTTTGCGATTGGTCCCTAAAAGTCCCCTATTGAGAAAACTTTACGATAAAACCCCCTTTTTTCACAAAAGTATATTTAAAGTCAAATTTCAATTATTTTCAATCTTTTCTGAATTTTTATTATTTTTTCAAACTTCAATTATTTCTATAATTTTTAAATTATTTTCTTCAATTTGTCATTTATAAAATTATTTTTCAATGAATTTTCTGAATATTCAATCCTTCATCTCAGATTCCAATTCCTTTCTTCAATTTACAATTATGTTTATCATTATTTCTTAATTTTTTCCTACCATTCATACTTATTTATATTATTATTTGACTAATTTCACAAACTGTCAATTATTTTCATCAAATTTCAAATATTTTATTCAAATTAAAATATTTTTTTCAATTTATTAAATATTTTTATAATTTTTCAATTAATTTCCAAAACTTGCAATTATTTTTTTTACATTCAAATTTTTTTTTATTATTTTTTCATTTTGTTTATCATTTTTCAGTTATTTTATTAAATTTTAGCAAAGTTTTGTAAATTTATCACTTATTTTTCATAAATTTTATTTATTTTCTTAAACTTTCAATTATTTCTATAAGTTTGAAAATATTTTCTCCAATTTTTAGTTTTGAAAAGTATTTTTTCATACACTTTCTACATTTTTTATTTATTTATCTCAAATTTCAGTCATTTGTATTATTTTTCAATTATTCCCATCATTTTTAAATTAATTAATTTAATTTTTCAATTTTTTTCTCCAAATTATGAATTTTTCAATTATTTTTTAACTGATTTACTAAACCTTTAATTATTTATTTCAATTAATTAAAAAAATTGTTAATAAATTTTAGAATTTTTCAATTATTTTTTTGAAATTTTCAATTACTTTCGGTATTTTGTAATTAATTTCCTGAATTTTCAATTATTTATCTCAAATTTAAATTATTTTAAAAAATTTATCATTATTTTTGCCATTTTTCAATTATTCTTCTCAATTCTCGATTGTTTTCTTCAATTCTGAAATATTTTCTAGATTTTAAATCACTGTCTTCAATTTTCAATTATTTCTATAATTTTTCAGTTTTTTTCTCGAAATTATAATTTGTTCAATTATTATTTAACTGACTTACTAAACCTTTAATTATTTATTTCAAATTTCAATTAATTAAAAAAATTGTTAATAAATTTTAGAATTTTTCAATTATTTATTTCAAATTTCAATTAATTAAAAAAATTGTTAATAAATTTTAGAATTTTTCAATTATTTTTTTCAAATTTACAATTACTTTCGGTGTTTTGTAATTAATTTCCTAAATTTTCAATTATTCATCTCAAATTTCAATTATTTTAAAAAATTTATCATTAATTTTGCTATTTTTCAATTATTTCTTTTAATTTAAAATATATTCTGTAATTTTTCAAAATTATTCTTTTCAAATCTCGGTTTTTTTCTTTAATTTTCAAATATTTTCTTATAATTTTAAATTTCTGTCTTCAATTTTCAATTATTTCTATAATTTTGCAATTTTTTTTCTTCAATTTTTAATTTTTAAAATTATTTTCAGTTTGATTTATTTATAATTTTCGTTTATTAATCATAATTTTCAATTCTTAGTTTTCAATGTTTAATTTTTTTTATAGCCTTCTCATTGATTTCTTCGATTTTAAATTACTTTAATCATTATTTAATTAATTTCTTAAATTTTCAATTATTTTTCTCAATTCTCGATTGTTTTCATCAATTTTGAATTTTTTTTAAATTATTCTCATCATTTTTAAATTAATTTTTTCAATTTTTAATCATTTTCTGAATTTTCAGTTGTTTTAATAATTTTTCAATTACAGAAACAGTTTTTAATGTTTTAAATTGATTTATTAAATCTTCAATTATTATTTATCTTAAATTTGAACTCTTTCTTTTAATTTTGATTATTTTTAAAATCTTTTTTCATTGCCTTTTTTTCAATTTTTAATTATGTTTATTACTTTTTAATTAATTACCTAAATTTTCAATTTTTTTTTAATTTACCATTATTCTTATCTTATTCTAATTATTTCTGAAGTTCTGCATTCATTTTCTATAATTTTGTATTATTATTTATCAGTTTTAAATTACTTTCCACAATTTGTAATTATTTTCCTTCTTCTTTTTTTATTAATTTGAAAATTCTGTAATTATATTTTTTTTTATCCTATAACTTTGTAATTTTGTCCTACCCAAATAAAATCGAGGTTCTACTGTATATAATTAATTTATTTTTATTCATAAAATTTTTAAAGTAGGGACCCTAAAAGTTCCCTATTTTCGTATATTCTGTCCCCTATTTCCCCTAAAATATTCATCATTGTCACTGTAAAGCCTGAAAGTGGTATTTTTTTCGACTTTGAAACTTTTTGGAGGATAGGAGTAAAACATTTCAAAATTTTTTTTTTCTCTACATTTTTGGACCACCCTATTGGTCAGCCAATCAAGTTTTCAACATGAATGAAAGCGAAATATTCGAGACGTTTCGTTACATCACTTTTTTTAAATAGAAAAAAATGTCACTTAATTAACTTTTACTTTTTTAAAAATTTACAGATTGCGAATATTAAAAAAACCCTCGCGGCTCAAGCTGGAGGAGGCGGTGTTCAAGAAGCCGATATGGCCGGAGGTGGAACGGGTGCAGGTGGAAGTGAATCTGGCAGAGAGGCGTTACCAATTCCTCCAGATGCAAAGAAAAAGCAACAAAAGGCGAAGGGTTTTAGAGGAAGCGGTAAGTTCTGGAAGACTTAGAAATCTAGTTAAATTCAAGATTTTCATGCTCGTTTGAGATTTACGCTAGGTCACTCTACTTTCTTAAATCTTTATTACCGCATTCTTAAATCTCTATTATCGAATTCTTAAATCATCAGTACCGAATTCTCAAATCTCCATTATCGAATTTTCAAATCTTCATTACGAATTCTCAATTCATCATTACCGAATTCTTAAATCTTTATAATCGAAAAAATTCGTACTATGAAGTATCTATAATTTTTTATTTTCAAATCGAACTTACCCATGACTGAAATTATTTAAAGATCTTTCTGAATATTTTGTGTGAATGATGTTTCTTACTTTATACCGATTTTAAGAAACGGCTGACCTTTAATTACGTGACTTGTAGATAAAACCGGATCTTTGAAGGTCAAACTGTTAAAAAAAAAAACGTTAATTTTCAATGAACTTTTCTAATCGGCCTCTGTTTCTTATGAGAAAAATATCACTTAGTTAAAAATATAAATGAAATATAATATATAGATAGCCACTGAGTTCAGTGTTCGTTTTTCAAGACTGTGAAAAAAAAAGTTGACGTGAAGGAAGCAAATCAGGGTGGAAGATAAAAATCTTCAATTAATATTATTAAGTTATGTATACAAAAGTTGTATGATAGAGTTTCAAGCTCAGATGTTGTTTTAATAGCTATTTTTTGAGAGTTTGAGCTTGAAAGTCTTAAAAGTTGAATATTGACTATTTTACTCAAATATTCGGACTGCGTTTGTAAAAATTTTTTTTATTTTGCTGTCGTTAGTATTTGCCTTATACGTTATATTTCGCAATTAGAAAGCGAATTAAAACTTACAATAAACGAACTTGTGATTTTTACCCTGTGATATCGATATCGCTTTTATTTAATAATTCGAATATTTGTAAGATCATCGAAGGTACTAAAGTACGCTAATTGAACTTTACTAATAAAACAGTTATTGACGATAGTGTTTATCGATTAAGTATTGCTTTTCTCCACCAAAGAAGTTAACTTGGAAAGAGAGTGTATTTCTCTAGAAAATAATAATATAGTTCCAAAAGTAGAGATTAGTTTTGAAAACAAAAAGTGAATAGTCAGGTTTATAATTTAGCTTTCTGTCTAAAGTTCATTTATTTTTAGCCATTTCCCAAGGTTCTGCAACAGAAGCTTGGTTTTTCTTTTAACGTTCAAACTACTCTTCATTTTGTTTGATCTTTACTCACCCTTTCCTTTTTATCTTTTATTTTCTTCTTTCTACTTTTTTCTTCCTTTTCTTTTTTACTTTTTTTATACCTTCCTTTTTTTTTACTTTTTACTCTTATATTTTCAGCTTTTGTTCTATTTGTTAATTTTCTTAAAAATGTTTTCGCATAAACAAAAATCTAGTTATGTTTTATTGCATAGTCAGTATTAGTACAAGTTATAAACTTTATTTAAAAGATGTATAAAAACAAAAATACTTTAAAAATCGAACAAGAGCTTCACATTTTTATTAATATTAATAATAATAGTTTAAATTTGAATAATATTGTTTAATGCTCGACGTATGAATGCTTAGTTTAGCAAAGTCGAAAAAAATTGTTAGATTAAAGAGTTGTAATTGCTAAGTGGAATAAAAATTAACTTATTTTAGCGAGGCTTTTCTATTTCTCTGTCCTCATCCTTTTCAATGAGAAACAGTCTTGACAAATTCAAGCTGTTTCATTTTCTCAATTTTTTCGGAAATTTCTAATCGACGAACAATTTATCAAGCATTCAGGCAGGATTTTTATTTGCGATTTAAAAACAAACAAAAAAAAAAAATTAATGTACCGTCGTATTTAGTTTGCCTTTGGTGTTTTTTAATTCCTCTTCTACAATTTTTAATGATCGAATCAGGCTTAAATCATTGGACTAATCGGGATTTTCAGGACCTTCTAATCTGATTGACGACAGCATGAACTGACAATGATTGATCAGACAAGTGGTCAAGATCTGGGATCGATATTAGGTGAAAACATTGTGGCAATGACAAGGATGCTGTTCAAGGGTTCCATCATCATTCTGTGTGTAATTTTTGTATTTTTCGAAAATAAAGTTCATCTCTTCCGAACAATCATGAATTTTTATTTAAAAACAGGGTGTCTAGCGATCCGGAAAATTGCCAGAAGTTTAGTACATCTTGAAAAAAAAGACCGGGAAAATTTCCGAAAATTTTAATTTTAATCTTGTATTATTCAATAACTGGAAAAATTTAATTCGTAATAGTCGGAATACGATCTGAAATTTTTGGGGAGAACGAAAGCAAAAAATAATATTCAATTATTATAATTTCAAGTCATTATAATTTAAATAAATCCCAAACGAACTAATTTATTCCAACTTTTAAAATTGAATTAATCCACTTTTCAATAAACAGAAATTAATTACTTTTTCCCAATTTTCTAACTTTCATAATTTTTTTAACCATTCTTTGAGTTTTTATTTAAATTTTTAATTTAAGGATGTTCACACCATTGACATAACCTCAAACTAAAAAATTGCTTTTCTCACCAAATAAAAATATAATTAAAATTAATCTCACTAAATTTTGAAAGATCCAGGTGTACATTTTTCGGAATAAATTAGGTTAGCTAAAATTTATTGCTAAATAATATTTATTTAACATTTTACGCTTTTTTCTTTAAATCTAAGTAAAATCTGTGATTATGATCCAATTTTAACAAATAATAGCTCATTTTTCTCGTTGAAACATTCTCTACAATTCTATTTTTTGGATTTTGTTTAAGAATATTTTGTTTAAAAAATATTAGACAAGTAAGAATTTTTTTTTACTTATTGTTCAAACAAAATAATATTTAACAAAATCTAACAAATAAAATTTCAGAGATTGTTTGGGGAGAAAAATCTGCTATTATATTTGTCAAAATTGGATGCAAATTATAGATTTTAATTGAATTGAAAGAAAAACGTGAAATGAAAAATAGTTATTATTTGACTACAAATTTTAGCTCAACATAATTTTTTCTGAAAAATGTACAACTGAATCTTTTAAAATTTGGTAAAATTGATTTCAAAAATATTTTTATTTGGGGGTGAAAAACGACTTTCTAGTTTGAGGTTATGTAAATCGAGAGAACCACCTTAATGATCATTTTTCTATTTCTTAGAAAATTTTAAATGCCACTTTCTTGTTAATTTTTTTCTTACAACTTTTAAGTTATTAAAACAATTTTTCGCTTTTTCATGAGCAATTTCCTAAACTTTTTTATTTTTAAAAGGGTAATTTTGTAATTCATACTTTAATAGACTTTTTTCTTATTTTTACATTTTTTTATTTTATTCTTCCTGTTTATTACTTTTTAATTTATTTTACATAGATATTTTTATTATTTTTTGTATCTTTTTTTATTTTCCTCCTAATTTTTTAAGTTTTTTAAAATAATATTTTCTCGATTTTTCAAAATATTACTTTATTATTTTCATTGCATGTTCTTTGTTTTAAAATTCACTTTTTGACTTCTTCTTTAATTTTCTTAATTTTGTTTCAATTTATTCGTTTTTTCATAATTTATTGATTCTTAGAATGATAATAATTATTAATAAATTTTTGACTGGGGTGTTCCTTAATTTTTAAACCAATTTTTAAATTTTGCACTTTTTATGTCCCGTTTCTACTTGAATAAATAAAAAATTAAATAAAGTTGTTCAAAGATTTGTCTCTTTATTAAATTTTATATTAATTTTTTATTATTAATCTCTAAAAAAAAATGTCATCCTTTTTTTAGTTTTAATTCTTTATTTGTTTAATTTAACTATTTTTTTTTCATATATTATCGAGCGGTATTTTGATTTAAAGTTAGTTGGCACTTAATATTATGATATTTTTTACTTTTTCTCCTTTTTTCTTTTAATAATTTTCTTAATTTTTTTATTTTTAAATAAAATTATTTTTTTTTTTTGAGGATTTTCAAATTCTTTTGTTAAATTTTCTTCTAATTTTCATTTTTTAAAATAGATTACTTTGGATTTATTTATTTTTGCATTCATAATAATGTTTTAACAGTTTTTTAAAATTTTTTATAATTTGTTAGATTTTTGGAAGATTTTCTCAATTGATCAATTTTTTTTTATTGTTTATTAAAGGTTTAATTTTCTTTTCTTCAGACTTTTTCTTTAATTTCACTATTTATTTTTTCAATGATTTTTTCTTTATAGAATTTCTCTTGCTTTAAAATTTGAAAATAACCCTTTTATTGTTTTTGTATTTATTTTTTAAATGAATCTTAATATCTATTAATAATCTTTTTAAACAAAGTTTTATATAAAAGGTTAACACACCACTAAATAAATAATTAAATAATTAATAAAGAATTTACTATCGAATAAATTGAAGAAAAATTAATAAAAAACATAAAAGTTAAACCTAGGTTTGATCTTAATAATTAAGAATAATTTATTAGTTGTTTTAAATCACTTAATATTTAAATAGTAATAATTTAAATAGTAATTAAAGGAACAAATCCGTGAAAATTGTAGTTTGCGATCCGGAAAATCCGAAAAATTGAAAAGAACATATTTATTATTCGCTAGACACCCCGTGAAAAAATTTTTAATTTACGATTTTTCTGTCACTTTTTATATTATTTTATATTTTTGAAATGAAAAAGGCTTGTTCAATATTTGCAGATTATTTATTATTTAGATACATTTTAGCCAAATCTTGAGTCTTGGCATATATGTATTCAAAATATCCGAACACATTTCGATGAAAATTCATTCTTACAATAAAACACAAAGAGATGTTCTACTTTAATAGGTGCTAGGAAATCATTTTTACTAATTAACCGATAATTTCGAAGTCTTACATTTTGGTTTTAAACAATTGTCGTGCTTCGAACAATATAAATCGTATTTATTTACAGGAACATGGTTTTTTTTTAGAAAATTATATTTTTGTAGAACTTGATTTAAAAATTATGAAAATTTTTTTGGTCTTCTTCGTGAAGTTATTAATAATAAGCAAAACATTTATAATCATGTTGGAAATCCTTAATTATTTTTGTTCTTCTTAATCGATTTTCGATAAATTAAAACTATTTACAGAATCAATTTTCGGCTATTTACATTCAGGAGATCGTTGATTTATAATGAAATTATTATTTTGAGCTAAGAGAGAGAGTCAAAGTAGGCTTGTGTCATTGGGCTCAGATATGGTGCAAAGCCTACTTAGAATCTTTGTATTTAACATAATAATATTTATAAAAATATTATTTAAATAAATTTCAAAGATATCTAAAATCAGTTATAAAGTTTTTAAAGTAACCTAAGGAATTTTAACGAAATGACAATGTAATTTTTAATTTAAAAAAAAAAACAAGTTCAAATTCTGATTAACAGTTTTGTACAATAAAATTATCTTTCGGATATGTTGGTATATTAATCCTTAAATTAAATATGATAACAATTATCTTTTAAGTAGTTTCTTAAATTTTCTATACTTTTTCTTTACGTGTCTCGTATTTACATATAATAACTTATGTTAAAAACAATTCGATAGCGATATATTTAATTCTTACAAATATTTATTAATTAGGCGTTGTCATCGTCATCACAACATTAGTTTGAAGTTTCAAGAGATTTTTTTTTCTTTTTATCACATGTATTTCTAAATTTGCAATTCCTACAGCCTGCAGAAAGAAGTTGGAATTTGCAAAGTGCTAAATAAAAATCGATTTTTGTGAATTACAAAACAATATATCTCATATGATCATATAAATTTCCAGAAACATACTCGTTTTCTCTACAAATGTTCTTTTTTTTTGTCTACAAATATTCCTACTTTTTGGATAGATTTTATTCCCTAGATTTGAGACAGTTAATTTTTTGAATTTTTGTTTTGGAACTGAATTCCAGTTATATTGAGTTATCAATTAATAATTAAGATTAATATTAGAATAATACTGATATTAAATAATATTAATATTAAAATATATTAATATTACATAATATTGATATTAAATGAATTAATTTTATTTATTAACTTTCAACATAACGATAATAATGTTGGATTTCTGTTTTCAAGACAAAAGGAAAATTTTAACTGAATTAAATTTGCGGACTGAACTTTTATTTACAAAAAGTTGAGATAGGGTATTTTTATAAATACTGTCATTTTGTTTCTTTATTTACAAGATCTAATGGTAAGACTACGTTTTCAATTATTTAAGTACAATTTTATTTAATTGCAATTAAATCCAATTATTTACAAAATAATTTATTTTATACATAGAGCTTAAATAACGCACAAATCATTCATTTCGTTTTAATAATCGTGCGTTAATTATAATTTACGATAATTTCATCACAGAGAGAAATAGAAATTCGATTATACAGAGTTACCTGAAACATTTGCTTGTTTAAAAAATTAAATTAGACATTGTCGAACATTTTTTTCCCTGTAGTTTTTAAAAATTATTTATAAAATAATATTTTACGAATTTTGAAAATTAATTTATTATAAAAATTGAGCCAAATTATTTTTGTTCTTTTTGTTTTTATTCTAGCGACAATCTGTTACAATTATAGTTAATTGCTATAATTTAATATTTGTTTTTAACATTTGTTTCATATCCCTGTATATTCAATTCCCCGAATTATCTAAAAATTGTCTAAAAAAGTATACTTTTTCATGAATTAAAATAAATTATGTCAATATCGTGACAAAATAAAATTTATAAAAACTAAAACATGCTAATCGTTTTTTAATGATAAATGTTTTAAAAAAGGCTAAACACTAAAAAACTGCTAAATCTTTTTTTAATAATACATATTTTACAGAATAAATGCGTTGTAGCAAAATAGAATATTGATATGTCTGGATTGTAATTAATTAATCTGTCATTAATTAATATGTGCCATTTGGAATAAGCATGAATTTAAATCATTTTTGAAAACTTAAAAATTATAAAATTATTATTTAATAAAAGCGATTAAAATGTTCCTTTTGTTTTTAAAATTTTAAACTACTGTGATATTACAATATTCATAGTCTTTCCCTGTATATTTTCCATTTTTTTGCAAAGTTTTCAAAAATAATTTGCCAATAATGGAACAAATCGAAGAAATAATTTGTTAATAAATAAAAAAGTGATAAATAAAAGAAATTAACAATGAAAAAATTAATAATGAAAAAAGCAATAAATAAGAAAGAATAATAGAAAAAGGAAAAAAAGAAAATTATAAAAAAATAAATACACAATAAATAAATATGAAATAAATATTGAATAAATATTTGAATATGTATTGGATTCGTTTCATATTAAAATTATTGTTTTCCATCCTTATAAATCGATTTTATGAACAATTATGAACTTTGATAATTAATGTCATGAATTATTAACTGAAAGAAATGCCTGATTTAACTATTTTTACAATATTGCTCACAGCTATTTAGGAATATAATATTCAGTACGTATTTTAGTATATTCCATTCTTTATCTCAGAAATTCTGAAACATTTTCAAATAAGAAATATCGATTTGTTTTTTTTTCTTTTATAAATAAACGCATTTTACGCAACTTTATATTAAATTTAATATTATCTATCTTCGAATTTGCTATACGATCACTGGTTCCTTAGAAATCGGCTTAAGGTTAGCTTCTATCAACGAAATATCGCGCGAAGTATTTTTCTGCTATAAAGAAACGTCATTTTGGCTTACAGGTCCATTCCCTATCCTTGTATTCAATTCTTTCGCAGGAATTGAATTTTCTTTGGAATTCTTACTCGTTTCTTTCGAAACCACCGAAGTTATTGAATTTGAATCACCTTCATTGTTGTTTGCTAACGTTTGAGTCGAACGGGAGATCAAGCAAGGTATCGGCTTACCATTTTTTTTATTTGTCGGCTCCATCTCGTAATCTAAAACATTTGCATCAGAAGATCATTCAGAAAAATTAAATAAAAGAGAATTTTGAAAAGGACTCAATTCTGAATTCACTTTCAATTGTTGTGAAAAGTGATCCTTTTTTTTTAGTTGAGCCCTTTTTGTATTCATGGTTCTCTCGATTTACATAACCTCAAACTAGAAAGTCGTTTTTTGTCTCGCAAATAAAAATATTTTTGAAATCAATTTGAACCACATTTTGAAAGAACCAGTTGTACATTTTTCAGAAGAAATTAGGTTGATTTAAAATTTGTTATCAAATAATAATTATTTTACAATCATTTTATATTTTTTCTTTCAATCCAGTTAATATCTGTAATTTTCGTTTACTTTTGACAAATCGTTTTTCTCGTTAAAACATTCTCTGTAACTTTATTTGTTAGGTTTTGTTAAATATTATTTTGTTTAAACAATAAGTAAAAAGCAAATTTTATTTGTTTAAAAAGTTTTAAACAAAATATTCTTTAACAAAAATCAACAATTAAAATTGTAGAGAATGTTTCAACGAGAGAATTGAGTTATATTATTTGTTAAAATTGGATGAAAATCACAGGTTTTAATTTGATTTAAAGAAAAAGCGAAAAATTTAAAATAATTATTATTTTCAATAAATTTTAGCTCAACCTAATTTTTTCTGAAAAATGTACAACTGGGTCTTTCAAAATTTAGTGAGATTAATTTTAATTATATTTTTATTTGGTGGGAAAGGCCATTTTTTATTTTGAGGTTATGTCAATGGGGAGAACCTCCTTAAATATGTGTTAAATGAGGTCTAAAAATGGTTTTTTATCTAAAGATAAACTTGAAAATCAACTGCTATATTTGAAAAAGTAACTTTCAAGTATTATGTAGAGAAATTAATTACATAGATTTTAAATAGTAGTTAAAAAGGAAAATGTTTGTAAAAAATACAATATTAAAAAGGTTGGGAATTAAAATTATATAAATAGTTAAAAGCTTCGGACTCATCCTGTTTTTGCTTCTTTTTGACACTTTTTTCAACTGTAAGTAAACTATTTATCTACTATTGTTAATAAAAGGCTACTAATGATATTATTTTCTAACCATAATCCAGTTGAAAATTTTTTTTCTTTCACAAAAAGCAAATCATTTTGATATTTAAAAATATTTCAAATATTTTAATTTTAGTTTATAAGTATGTATTTTTGTTAACCTAAAAAATTTCAAAATTTTTGTTTAAAAACTCCATGATTTTTGTTGATTTTTTTTATTTATTTCCTCTCTTAATCTAAATTAGATAAAAAAACTAATTTATTAGTAAAATCTTGACTGAGTTTTTGTTTTAGCAATTAGTGAAAAATAATTAAATATTGTATTAGTAAAACATGTCTAATTATTAGTAAAAAAATAGTTAAAATTTGACTAATTGAATTAGTAAACAGAATTTTACTAAAAATATTAATTATTTTGACTTAACCTAAAACTGAATTTGACAAGTGATTAGTTATTTTTTACTAAATGGTTAGTATCGAAATATAACTATTTGAATTAGTGACTGAATTTTTGATTTCAAATTATTTATTTTTTCTAACTAATTCAGATTTAGAGCGAGAGTTCATTATTAAACACACACACACACACACATATATATATATATATATATATATATATATGTGTACATATATCTTATGTACACTTTCTCTATATTTTGAAGTAGAATCTTAATTTAAGAGATTTAATCAATAGTCGTTGTAAATTATGAATTTTGAAATCAATATTTTGCATGCCTATACTCTATTTCTTAATTTATCTTTTCTGTTGTTTAATTATACAAGAGGTCAGTAAAATTTTTACTTGTTTCGTTGATTCACTTATTAATTTTTATAATTTTTAATAACATAAAAAATTTTGTTCATTTGTTAATTAACTTTCATAAATTTAAAAAAGTGTTTACGTTATTCTTTTCAAATTTTGTCATAATTATTTTGTTTTTCATACGATTTTTTTTATTTCTTCATACTTTTTGACATTCTTTTCATTCCTTTGAGGTAGTCATAATTTTCTTAAGCTTTTAGGATGCTTTCTTTAATTTTAAATTTCAAGATTCTTTTTGCTTCTTCTTTACTTTTGAACAATTTCGTTAAATTTTGTAATTTTAAATAATTTCTTCATTTTTTTTGTAAATTTAAAATTTTCTTATTTTATTTTTAGATGGTCTCACTTTTTTTAAAAGGTTTTTTCCCAACTCTCTTGTGCTTTCCAATCATTTATAAAGTTCTGAAAACTTTTTTTAAAATTTAGTCATTTTTTAATAATGTTTTAGATTTTTTGAAACATTTTCTTTATTTTTTTAAATTTTTTACAGATTTGTTCATTTTTTCATAGACTTTTTGCGGTTTCAATTCGAAATAACTTTTCAAACCGAGAACACAGTTTTTCTTGACTTATGTGTCTTTAATATTTTTTTTTTACATTTTTCTGGTTCATTTATTAATTATTAAAAAACTAATTTGGAAAGATTGCAATTTTTCTACAATTTCACGACACTTTTGATACTATTTTTCATTTCAGAATTGAGTCCGAAGTCTGCGAATAATTTTTCTTTATCCTTAGTTTCAATGAAAAGACGTAAAAAATCTTTAATTTTGATTGACGATTTTTTCCAAACAACTGTTGTTTGGTTTAATTATAAGAACTTTTATAAAAAATATTTTGAATTTAAAAAAGTGTTTGAGAAACAAATCTGAAGAATTATTAACGAGAATAATATGAATAAAAAATTTAGATAAGAATAATATGTTTCTTTATTTCTATTTTTCTGTTTTTTTTTTTTTTTTTTTTTAATATATTTTGTACGTATCAAGTTTTCTGTCTATAAATAGAATATGATTTTCAATATAGAATGAAATATAAACTACAAATGTGAGTTTTACTCTGATGAAATAAAAATAAATGAAATAGAATAAGCAATTTTTTTTTAACAGACATTTTTTATATTGGAAATTTTATCGAAAATAGAAAAGCTTACTTTCACTTTGAGTGGAGCAGTCTGTAGTGGTAGTGACGTGTTTCTTGACAGCCTTATTTTGATCACAGGTTACTGCTGTCAAAGTGACAGGTGCCATTAAATTGGAAGCGTTTGTTAGTCCAGAACTTTTTGTGGTATTGTGCCTATTTGGCATCATACTTTGTCTGACATTACGCTCCGGTCGAATTAAAATAATATACAGCTGTAAATCAATTTTAAATTATTATTATTAAAATACAGAATCGACTCGAAAAATAAAATTAATTTTAAAATCTTAAATTTCAAATAAGATTATACTAAAGAAAAAATGTCCAGTTTTTAAGGGAGAGTCGACATCAGTGAGACACTTTTTTTTTAGTCAGATATTTTGGGAAAAATTATTGAATAAAAAAACCAAATCAAAATGGTTTCAATTTTCGAACAAATTGTAACTCGATTTTTCGTAAAGTTTATTAAAAGCAGCTGTTCAAAAAATAAAAATGTCCCATTGATATCGACTTTCCCACATGATTTTTAAATTGTTATTTTAAATCCCATTTCTCAATAACAGACGGAGTAAATTGCCTGATTTAAATTCAGTTAGAAGTTTAATTTGATAGCAATCAAGAGGTCAATGATTGCTGCAGTTTAGTAGCGAGTAAAACTTTCTTGTCTATATAGGAAGTTTCTTGCGGAAGACGAAAGTTTAAGACTATCTGGATGTTGAATGCGCCTTACCTTTGGACTGAAGAGGCAAGCTATAGTCACGGAAGCCGAAAGGCTGATTGTTATCGACATAGAAGTAATCCTCAGAGCCACATGATTTCCGGTACCAAAATATAGAGGGACAAAAGCTAGCCATATTACACATGTGGTGTACATCGTAAAACCTATATTAAAAATAAAATCAAACTTTTCATCAAGTGGTTAAAAAAAATTCTTATCCGTCTTATACACTCGATTTTTGTCGATAAATCAGGGTTGTCACGTGTCAAGAAAGTCAGGGAAATGTTAAGGAATTTAATAAAAAGTGCTGGAAAAATGTACTCTCTAAATTTGAACTTAAAAATAACTAATAATTAGTAAAATCAGTTTTTATTTCAGCAATTAGTTAAAATAATTAAATATTAGTAAAAAAATGACTAATTCTTAGTAAAAACATAACTAGAAAATAGTTAAAATTCGACTAATTAAATTATTAAACAGAATTTTACTAAAATATTAGTTATTTTGACATAACCTAAAAATGAATTTGACTAATAATAATTAATTATTTTTTACTAAATGATTAGTAGAAATATAACTATTTGAATTAATAACTGAGTTTTTGCTTTCAAATTAGTTATTTTTAACTAATTTAGATTTAGAGAGTAAACTTTGTGCAAAGCTTAAATAACAGATTTCACAGAAGTCCCTAAAAGTCCCCTATTTGGAAAATTTCCAATTATTTTTCCCAGAAATCTATTTAAAGTTAAAGTATCTAGTGATTCAAGAAAATGCTGGCAATTTAGTACATCAAGATAAAAATTGGGAATTTATAAAAAGATTAGAGAATTTTTAATGTGATCTGGAAATTTTTAAGAAATTCCAGAAATTTGTAGAGAAATATAAAGAACATATAATTTTAACCTTGTTTTCTTCAGTAACTTGAAAAATGGAATTGAAAGTGGTTCAGATTACGATCTAAAAATTTTGGGTAAAAAGAAAGTGAAAAATATTCAATTTTAATAATTTCAGTTACATTAGGTTGTTTCTTTTACATTTTGTACAATTGCAAATTTTGCAAATTAATTAAGAATAAAAAAAAGTCAATTAAAAATTGGAAAAAGCGAAAAAGTAATTTAAAAACCATAGAAATGTTTTAAAAATAAAGAAAATAATATAAATTTGAGAAAAATACTAAAAATCTTAAAAATAAGTTGAAAAATGAGATAAATAATTTAAAATTAAAAAAAAAAGAATTAATATTTGAGAAAATAATTTAAAAAACTACATTAATTTATAGTTATCCTTGTTTGGTCCGTTTGGACTGCGGGTGTTTTTGTGATAAATAAATAGAAAAAAAAATCAAATAAATAATATTTTTTAAATAAAGGAAAATTAAAGAAAATTTCAGAAAAATTCTTAAAACTTTTAGAAGTTCATTGAAAAAAAAGAAAATAATTTAAAATTAGCAACAATAAATTAAAAAAGATAAACATAATTTAGGATTGAAAAGAACAGTCTTTAATTAAAGAGAAATAATTAAAAACTTTCTTGAAATTATGAAAAAAGAACGAAAGTAGTTAAAAAAGTAATATAAATAATTGAAGATTGAATGATATAATTGAAATGTCAGATAAATAGTTTAAAATTTTGGAAATTATAAAACAGATTAAAAAAATTGTAAATTAAAAGAAATAAGTTTTGGAAAATAAGTAAAAAATGATTTTAAAATTTGAAACTTGAAGAAAATAATTGAAACTGGAGAAAAATACTTAAAGATTTTAGAAATTAATTTAAAAAAATGAGAATAACTAAAGTATTAAGAAAAAAGTTGAAAGCTAAAAATAATTGAGATTTAATAATAATTAATAAACAATTTTAGAAGTTATAAAAACAAATGAAAAAAATTAAAAATTGAAGAAAGTAATTGAAATGTCAGATAAATAGTTTAAAATTTTTGAAATTATAAAAAAGATTACAAAATTTTAAAATTGAAAGAAATAGATTTTGGAAAATAAGTATAAAATGATTTTAAAATTTGAAACTTGAAAAAAAACAATTGAAATTGGAGAAAAATACATAAAAATCTTAGAATTAATTGAGAAAAATGGGAATAACTAAAAATTGAAGAAAAGAATTAAAGGAAACTAAAAAGAATTGACGTTTACTAATAATTAATAAACAATTTTGGAAGTTATGAAAACAAATGAAAATAATTAAAGATTGAAGAAAATAATTGAAATTTTAGAAAAACACGTAAAGAACTTAGAAATTAATTGAACAAAATGGGAATAATTAAAAATTGAAGAAAAGAATTAAAGAAAGCTAAAAATAATTGACATTTACTAATAATTAATAAACAACTTTGGAAGTTATGAAAACAAATGAAAATAATTAAAATTTGAAGAAAATAATTGAAATTTTAGAAAAATACATAAAGATCTTAGTAATTAATTGAAAATAATGGGAATAACTAAAAAGTGAAAAAAAAGAATTGCAGAAAAGAATTAAAGAAAGCTAAAAATAATTGAAATTGACTAATAATTAATAAACAATTTTGTAAGTTATGAAAATGAAAACAAATGAAAAAAATTAAAAATTGAAGAAAGTAATTAAAATGTCAGATAAATAGTTCAAAATTTTTGAAATTATAAAAAAGATTACAAAATTTTAAAATTGAAAGAAATAGATTTTGGAAAATAAGTATAAAATGATTTTAAAATTTGAAACTTGAAAAAAACAATTGAAATTGGAGAAAAATACATAAAAATCTTAGAATTAATTGAGAAAAATGGGAATAACTAAAAATTGAAGAAAAGAATTAAAGGAAACTAAAAAGAATTGACGTTTACTAATAATTAATAAACAATTTTGGAAGTTATGAAAACAAATGAAAATAATTAAAGATTGAAGAAAATAATTGAAATTTTAGAAAAACACGTAAAGAACTTAGAAATTAATTGAACAAAATGGGAATAATTAAAAATTGAAGAAAAGAATTAAAGAAAGCTAAAAATAATTGAAATTGACTAATAATTAATAAACAATTTTGTAAGTTATGAAAATGAAAAGAAATGAAAATAATTAAAATTTGAAGAAAATAATTGAAATTTTAGAAAAATACTTACAAATCTTAGAAAATAATTTCAGAAAATTGAGAATAATCATTAACAATTGAGGAAAATAATTGAAAAATGAAAAAATGAATTAAAAATTTAAAAAAAAATAATTGAAATATGCTGAAAATAATTTCAGATTGAGAAAAATAATTGAAATATGATAAATTGAAAACAGTCAATAAAATTTAAGAGAAATAATTGAAAAAATCATAGAATATATGTTTTAAAAAGGAAAATAATTACAAAATTACATAAAAAATTTTAATTAAAGAGAATAATTAAAAAATCGCAGAAATAATCGAAAATTGATGATTTTAAGCAAAAGCAAGAAATTAAAAAATGGTTTAAAACATGGAAAACTGTTGACAATAATCTAAATTTGAGATAATAACTGAAAATTTAGAAAATTAATTGAAAAATAATGAAAATGTTAAAAGATGGAGAAAATAATTGCAAAATAATAAAAAGAAATGAAAATTGAACAAAATGTGTACGTCCGCATGAAAATGGCCCACTTTGTCGATTTTATTTTCCGAGATATTCGCATTTTTCAAAAAAAATTTCAAAAAATTATCATAACTTTATAGTAATTAAAAACACAAAATAATCTGATTCTTAATTTTTAAAATGCATTGGCGGGCACTTCTAACTTTAAATGTTTGTAACTTTGTAAATTTTTCATCTAAAAGGGTCTAAGACCTCTCAAAATGTTCAAAATTTAATATAGAATATGGTCAAATAAATAAGTCCATTTTAGTACCAAAGTGAGCCTTTTTCATCCGGACGTACAAAAATAACTGAAAATTGAGGTATATATTTAAAAATTCAGGAAATTAATTAAGAAATTATGAAAATGATTAAAAATTGAAGCTATAATAATCGCAAAATGACAAAAATAATGGCAAATTAAAAAAATTGATTTCAATTTGCGAGGAATAATATAAAATTTAGGAATAAATAATTAAATTCATTTAATCTCGAGAAGAAAATAATTCAACACAATTTCTTTTTAATAATTGTTATTCGATAGAAGAAAACAAGGTACAAAGTGATCAGGAAAAAACACAAAATATTGTCTGGAAATCAGAGAAAAAAAAATAAAATTCTTGTGTCAACCCTGTCAAATTTTTATTTTAAATAATCTAAAATTATTTGATTAATTTACTAATTTAGATTTACATTTATTACACTGAGTAAGTAAAATTAAACTTCAGTTAATAATTAAATATTAAATATTGTCCAAATTTTGGACAACAAGATTTTCAAATTAAACTATCAATAATATTTATTTCTCCATTTTAAAAAAAAGCTATAAAACTATCAATTATAACCTATAATGTTGTTTACTTAAACATGAAAATACGTCCATTACACTGTAAAAACAAGTGTCTTATTTTAAGACATTTTTGTCCTCACTTTTAAGACGTTTTAAAGTGACTTAATTTTAAACCAATGGGAAATCATCTTTAAAAATTATTAACCAATGAAATAGCTTGAAATATAACCGTAAGACGCTTTCTTAATGTCTTGTGTCATAAAATAAGACACAGCAGTTTTTGCAGTACTGAATTCTTTTTGATATAATTAAAAGCACTTTTTTAAATTTGTAAATGAATTGTCAAAACTAAAAAAATATTGAGATTATGTCTCCAAAAGTGATGTTTTTCAATTTGTTTCAGAAACTGTCTTAGATTTATTTACTTTCTTTTTTAAGATCAAATAAAATAAAATAAAAATTAACTTTCAGTTTTCGCAAAATTAATTTATAAAAAATATAACTTGTGGCATATTCATTGATAAGCGTTATGATAGTAAAAAAACATATAAAAACATTTTTTTAAAGCATTTGATTTCTTAAAATAAATATTTATATGTATTTTAATTTAAATGTTTATATTATTTTTTGTAATTGAAATGATTTTATTTATTTTAATTGAAACATTTATATTTATTTAATGCTTTTAAGAAAAAAAAATTTGCAGATCAACTTTTTAAGATTCTACATAAATTTATCTTTTAAAAATTATTTAATTTTTTAAATGCTTAATAAAATGTTAATTTATATTACAATGTTGAAAAACAATTTATAGTATAGAGTATTCATAAAACTAAGATTAATTATTATTTATTGGATTTAGCTAGTGATGGGTAAAAGACTGTTCTTTTATTTGACTCGAACTGATTGATATTATATCTAATATTAATAAAGTGTTTTTTATTTTTCAAGTAAATAAATTATTTTCAATATAAAAAATACAATTTCTTTTTACTTTTTAACTGTATTTTTATTCTATTCTACTGAAAATAGTTAATACGCATTGATTTCTATCTTTAGTAAAAAATTAATTCCAACCAACGTGCTAATTGAACTTTTTTTTTTAAATCAAAAAACAGCAATGATAGATGAAAAAATTCTGGAGAGAAAAATCTGAGAATACGGTATACACGTTAATTTATGTATGCATTGGTCTATGTAGCGCATAAAGCTCAAAGAATTTATTGCCTGCTACTATAGAGCTTTTGAAATTCATATTGCGATATTTGAAACTATATTCGTGTAATAACCAGATTCTGTATAGGTAATATGTGGAGTCTTGTCTCACGGATTAGTGTGTAAATTATTAATTAAAATTTGTGCTTTGACTTACCGATGTGTTTACTCTCGTTAAATGCTTCCGGTATTTTCCTAGTGAGAACAGCGTATACTGTGCAAATAACAATAAGAATGATGGGATAAGTGAATGCTATCATATAACTTGCGTCGATATAACTATTACAAACGAGCAAATTATCCTCTCTTGTTGGATAATGATGCATTGCTTTCGCTGGATCAATTATCATCCAAACACCATTGATGAGAATCTGCACAAATACAAGACCTGAACAAATTATTAGCTGTGATTTTGGCGAGATGAAAGATGGTCGCTTAGCGCTGTGCTTGTTGACATTGAAAATTCGAGATATCCTGTTTGTTTTTGTTAATAGAGCAGCGTAAACTACGGTGAAGCAAAATCCAGCCGTAAATCTGCACAAAAAGTTGAATAATTAGGATCTTAAATCGTATTAATGTCAAGTATTTAGAAACGACAGGGTAAATTGCCTATGCACAAAAATGTGGAAAAATATCAATAAGAGTAAAAAAACTTTTTATATATTTTCTATAATCAAACATCTTGTTAATAATAGAAAAAGAACTAGCTTTGAATACAAAAATATAATCCTTTTATCATAAAACTGAAGTTTCAATCCCAGAGCCGTAACTTAGGATTTCACGTCCGCTGCGAGATAAATATTTTCGCGCCCCCCTCTCACACTATTCTATCATAATTATTGTAACGCAAAAGTTGACAATTTATTCCATTTTGAGTAGATTTTCGGAATTAATAAACAAATAATCAAAATAATATAAAAAATTGGTGAAAATCATTACAAATGAAAAAAAAAACAAAATTAAAAATTGACGAAGTACCTAATTGACATTTGAGAAAAATAATTGAAGGATGATTTAAATATTAAAAAGTAGATTCAGTTACTTAGATTTGACATAATAAATGAAAATTTAGGATATAAATTAAAAACAATTAATATATCTAATTAATTAATTGAAAATTAAGGAATTTAATTGAGGAATAAAATTTGAGAATTACTAAAATTTGAAGATATCCATTGCAAAATGATAATAATAATAATTCAAAATTGAAGAAAATTATTAAAATTTGAAAAAAATATTTTACAATTTAGGAAATCAATTGAAGAATAATGAAAGTAATAACAACTTCGAGAAAGTATTTGCAAAGTAATAAAAATAATGAAAAATTGAAGAAAATAATTTGAGTTTGTTAAAAATAATTGAAAAAATTACAACATATAGTTATAATAAAAGAAAATTATTGCAGAATAATAAAAATAAATGTGAATTGAAAAAATAACTGAGATTAGAAATAAATAATAAAAACAAGTTATAGAATTTATTAAAAAATAATTGAAAATGACAAAAACTAATTTAAAAATGATAAAAATAATTAAAAATTTAAGAATTTAATAAAAATTTGTGAAAAAATAATTGTAAAAATTACAGATTATATTTGAGATAAACAACACTACTTGAAAAAAGATAAAAATAATTGGAATCTAAAGTTAATTATGGAAATTTAAGAACACAAATTGAGAAAATTACAAAATTTATTTGATGTAAAAGAAAGTGATTCAAAATCCAAGAATATCATTGAAATACTTGAAAAATACAAAAAACAAAACTCATATTTTGTAAAAATAATTGAAAAATGAGCAAAGAAATTGAAAGTTAATTAATAAATTATGAAATTAATTTGATATTGAAGGGAATAATTTTAACTGAAAAAGTTTTATTTGAAAAAGTTAAAGAATATAATCGAAACTTGCAGAAATTTGGAATTTAAAAATTAAGGGAAAAATTGAAAAATAATGAGAACCATTGAAGACAATTTTTGAAAAATGATAAAAATAGTTTAAATTTGTAGATATTAATTGCAATCATAAAAAAATAATTTTAAAAAATACAGAATATTTGTAAAATAAAAGTATTACAAAATGATTTCAAGAATTTTGAATTCAGGAAAATAATAACAACATTATAGAAATAATCGAAAATTTATTAAATAAAATGAAAATTTCAGATATATAATTGAAACTTTCGGAACAAATCAACAAAGATTCAAAATAATATAAAAATTGTAAAAATAATGCAAATGAAAAAAACATAATAATTAAAAATTGAAGAAGTATTTGAAATTTGAAAAAAAACATTGAAAAATGATTAAAACATTAAAAAGTGAATAAAATGACTTAAATTTGAGATACTAAGTGAAAATTAAGGAAATTTATTGAAAATAATTAATATATCTCATTAAAAGGTGGAAAAAATAATTGCAAATAATAGTAAATAATAATAAAAATAATAAAAATTCCGAGCAAATATTTGCAAAGTAAATTAAAATATTTGTAAGTTGAAAAAATAACTGGAATTTTAGATAAATAATAAAAAAAAATTCGAAAATAAATCAAAAAACCATTTAAAAAGACAAAAATTATTTGAAAAATAAATTTAATAAAAAAATAATTAATAGAAATAATTTTTAATTGAAGAAAATAATAAAAATTTGTAAAAAATAATTGAAAGAATTACAGAATATATCTAAGATAATAAGACTACAATTGTAAAAAATAAATAACATTTGAGTGAAATAATTGAAAAAATTACAGAATTTAGTTTTAAATAAACAAAAATAATAATTGAATTTCAGAAAAGTATATGAAGATCTTAGATATCAATTGAAAAAAATGAGTGTAACTAAAAATTAAAGAAAATAATTGAAATTTCAGAAAAATACTTAAAAATTTTAGAAATGGAGAATAAAATTAACAATTGAGGAAAATAATTGAAGATTGAAGAATGATATAATTAATTCAGAATTGAAAAAATTATTAAAATAAGCTGGAAATAATTTAAGATTGAGAAAAATAATTGAAATATGATGAAAAAATTATTGAAATTTCAGATAAATAATTGAAAATTTTGAAAATTATGCCAAAAGAATGAAAATAATTTAAAATCGGAGAAAATAATATAAAATTACAAAATTTGATCAAAAGAAAATAATTGAAAAATTGTTTAAAAAATTGAAAACTGAAGACAATTTAAATTTGTGCTAATAACTGAAAATTTAGGAAATTAATTGAAAAATAATGAAAATATTAAAAGATGGAGAAAATAATTGCAAAATAATAAAAATAAATAAAAATTGAACAAAATAATGGGAAATTGAGATATGTATTTGATAGTTCAGTAAATTAATTTAGAAATTATGAAAACAAATAAAAATAATTGAAAATTGAAGAAAATAATTGTAATTTTAGAAAAATACTCAAAAATCTAAGAAAATTATTTTAGAAAATGAGAATTATAATGAACAATCGAGGAAAATAATTAAAAAATGATAAAATTAATTTAAAATAAAAAAAAGATATTTGAAATATGCTAAAAATAATTTAAGAATAAGAAAAAAAAACTGAAATATGATGAAAATAATTTAAATATGACAATATTGAAGACAGTAAATAGAATTTGAGAGAAATAATTGAAAAAATCATAGAATATAGGTTTAGAAAAAAATTAAAAAACTGCATAATTAATCTTAAATGAATGAAAATAATTGGAATTTTAGATAAGTAATCGAAATTTTTGAATTATTTAAAACATGGAAAATTGATGACAATAATCTAAATTTGAGATAATAACTTGAAATTTAGGAAGTTAATTGAAAAATAATGAAAGTATTAAAAGATGGAGAAAATAATTGCAAAATATAAAAAGAAATGAAATCAAAGTGTTTAGAAAGCTAAATGTTTAAGGATTAATTTAAAAAAAAAAATTATATACGTTTGTGAGGTAGAAGTATATATTTTCTGAAATTTGAAATTGAAAGAATTATCGTTGGAAAGCATCATTTTCACAATTCTCGAATAAATTCTTTAATAATTAACTGATAAACATGAAACTTTATAGAAATCATCTTTACCTTAAGGTAAAGTATATTAATATATATATTTATTTTAATTAATATACTTCATTAATAAAAAAACGTATGTTTAATATTCTCCCCTGTGGAGAATTATAAGGTGTTTTATTTTTGGTGTTTTAAACACATTAAAACTTTTGAAAATATGTTTTTGAAGGTAAAATTTTATAATTTTTCAAAATGTGCTGTTAAAAATAGTAATTAAAAGTTAAGAATATTCAACAAGGGTAAAATGAATTGTCTGTTACTGGCAACAAAAGTTTGCTGGGAAAAGTTTGTTGTCAGATCTAAAAAGTTTGCAGTGGAAATTTAAAATTTTAGTCGTCATATAGGATTAACAAGTTTTCTCTGTCAGTTGAAAAATATTTAGAGCTATTGTTAAATAGTTTGCTCTTCTATAGAATTTGTAAATTTGCAGTTATACAGTAAACACATTTTTGTTCACATGTTAAAAAAGTTCGATGTAGTGAAAAACAATTAGTTAACCTCAGTTTATTACATTTTATTTTTCACAGGAAGAAAGTTGTAATAAAAATGGTAATTTATTATGGTTTCTGATATTAATTAGTTAACTAAATTAAAATCGTGGTTATGTTTCATACAAGTAAAAATTAATTATTGTGTTGATCAATGCATAATATCATTTTCTTAACTGATTTTTTGCACAATATCAGTTTTTTTGTTACATAATTTAAAATTTTTTCATCGACATAAAAATAAACTGTAAAATGATCCAATTATATAGTTTTTAAGTTTATTATCCAAAACTTAAGTTTAAATATTTGCTTGAAAAATATACAATTGAAAATTATTAGTTGTTCAATCATTTTTTAACAAAATCCAACAAACAGACTTGTAGAGAATATTTCAAAGATCAAAAAGAGCTATTATTTGTCAAAATTGGATAAAAATTACAATAGATTCACAAATTTTAAAGAAAAAAAAACGAATTGTTAAATAATTAATATTTGATAACAAACTTTGTGTGAACCTAAGTTTTTTTTAAAAATGTACAACTGATTCGTTCAAAATTCGATAAAATCAATTTTAATATTTTTATCATATGTAAAAAACCATTTTCTACTCAAGTTTAATCAATGTTTTCTTCAAATTTATCAACTTTTTTAGTTTAAAATTAGGTTTATGAGTAAAAGAATAGGTAAATAAATTAAGAAACAAAAAATAGAATTTTTGTAAGTTCAATATAATTTTTTGGTCTACCACCCCAGGGAATTTTCCACTGAACATTTTAACAGAAGTTTTTATTCTTATTCATTAAGTTTGTGAGGTCGAGATTTAATATATTTAAAAAACAAAATAATTCAATATTCTTTTCTTATCGAAATAATTATTGCGTCTCACCTAACCCGATTTTCTCTACTTAATATATAATGAAATTATATCATGTTTCTTAAATTTGTCACATTATGATTACATTGGAAAAATCGATAAAATATAAAAATGCTTTATGAAACTATTGAAATAAAGGAAAATTTTGTTGTCTGACTCCTCACGTTATTTTCTACTAATTTCAATCTAAACTTTTTCTACATACAAGTATTTCAATAAAAATTAAATTTTTAAAAAAATAGCTAAATTAAACAAATGAATTGTCAAATAATAGTGAATTTTTCAAAAAAATGGTGCGCCCGACCAAACACGGATTTTTCTACTTGATATAAACGGAAATTTATTTATTCATTCTTTATTAACTACTTTAAAGACACGTGTTTAAAATTATTAAAAACTAGGAAAATTCTATCGTCTGATTGATCACGGTACTATCTACTTATTTTAAACTAAACTGTCATTTTCCACTTATAAAATTTGTAACTTTAAAACTAAATAATTAATCAAAAAAAAAAAACAGTAAAAGAAGTTTATTTTATTTCCAAATAAATTGCTCTGTCTGACTTTAAACGGGGTTTCCACTTAACATACACGGAAGCCAAATTTATATTTTCCAGGCTCGACTCATCATATTTGTATCATAAAAATTGAAAACTACAAAATCAATTTATAAGAATCTCTATCTAGAATCATTTTATTGTCTGACTCTTTATGGTATTTTCTACTTAATCTGAACAAAAATCATCTTTTTATGCTTCAAGTTTGATATTGTTGTTTTTACATCTATCAAGTTTTTTATGGACGCAGAAAAAATATTTCTGACTTTTATGATAGTGTTTAGCATCGAGTTTCTCAGTAAATCTAAAGGATTTCCTTTAAGTCTTAAACATAAAAATCCGCAAACCTCACAAAAAAATGTATAAGACTTATAGAAAAATACGTGGGATTTATGGATAAATTTTTCTTGATGCTAAACAGTAAAAGGCACAAAGTTTTTACTAAAAATAATCTTGTTTGAAATAAATAAATAAAAATAAATCTATCAAATTGTCCAAACTTAATTTTAAATTAATTTTTTTAAAATTATTTATACACCTCTTTGTGAATAAAAAAAAAAGTTTTGTCTTTGTAAATACTATATTAAATTCTGAAATTCTGTCTGCATTCATTAAAAGGTACAATATCATAACTCTTTGTGTTCTAGACATTTTTAAAAAATTATTTCACTTTGAGTATAATTTTCAAGAAAATACGCATCAGAATAAGGTTTTTTTTTGAAAAAACCAGCGCTTTGTTAATTTGTTTGTTCTGAAGTTTTCATAGCAGATTTTAAAAACGCATAAAATTTTACGCCGAAAATGTTTGCATTGAAACGTTTTGTATCTTTTCAGGATGCGAAACAAAAGCTGCTGAAAATTGTTTAAAAAAAAAGCGTTTTTCTGGGCTTCAATGGGTTAATATTTTTTCACGGGAAATAAAAATGGTTTAAAAGCTACAAAACAATTCAGTTAAAACATGATGTTCTCCTGTGAATTCCACAGACTTTTTTCTATTTTTCACAAAATTTACAAGTTTTTACTAGTAAACACAGAAAACAGACAAAGAAGACTAAAATTTCTTTAGAATTTTGTAAACTTTATAATGTTGCGATTAAAATTCCATTTTAAAAATAGTTTCTTTCGGTATTTCAATATTATCGTTTTGTAATTTAAAAGTTATTTTTTAGTGTTTAAAAGTTACTTGTCGTTATTTAAAAATTATCTTTTGTCATTTAAAAGAGATTCTTTACATTCTTGAAATATTTTTTACATATTTCATATAAAATAAAAATTTAAAAAATAAAATACTTAAAAGTTTTACCTTTGGATTCCGCAGACAATGTTTGAAGGTCTCAAAATTAAAGTGAAGGTGACTAGATAACAGAGTAAAATTCCAGATAAAAGGATGTAGGATAATTCTCTACCGGAAGCTCGAACAACTGGTGTATCGTTGAATTTTAAAAACACACCTACAACGAAGAAAGTCATCTGAAAAGACAAAAGTTTCCCTTGATTTTATTTCTTTCATTATAAATTTATTATTTTTTATAATCTCACGTGTCGTAAAAAAATTCTCTATCATTATAAACCTAAAAATTTAGAAATGTTTCTGGAAATGATTATTCATTTAAAATTTTATAGAAACAATTTTCAATCAACTCTTTTAGAAACAACTTTGAAATTTTAAGTTGTTTTTTAACTTGTAACTTTAATTTAATAATTCTACAGACTTTAATAAACAATTTTAAATGAATTCTTTTAGAAACAATTTTCTTTAAAAATTCTTCAACTCACGCCGCTGAGAAACTTTTGATTATAATATCTGCTTTATTGCTTATTATAATTATGTAGAATAAAATTTAAGAATTTAGGGATAATCGAGATGTGGTTATAAAAACTCATACATTTTTTATCAAAAGACATTTTAGGCGCAACAGTTGTCTTCTTGATAAAAAGTAAAAAATGAAGAATCGAAAGGATTAGAAAATGCGTGTTGGAAATAGGAGGTGCGCGCGCAACAAAAAGAAAGATGGCAATATTTGTTTGACAGGTCAGAGATGATACGAAATTTTACCAGAGATGGATTTTTATCAATTATATTTTTAAATAAATATTGTGAAGTGGCAAAGACTCATGAGACATGGTTGCTCGAAAAACTTTCGTAGAAATATTCTAATATAGATTAAGATACGTCATAAATCTTAGTTTTAAAAATCGTACCGTCTTCAATTTCAGAGAGGTTAGTTTAAAAAATAATACAGCTTATCCTTTTGTATAAGTTACGAAATGAAAAATACCAGGTTTAGAAATAAAAGTATTAAAATATGTTGAAAATAAATATCGCTTTTTCATATATACACTTTTCTAACCTCAAATAATACTAATTTTAAATGTACATATTAATTTTTTATTTCACAAAATTACAATAATAAATGAAAATATAACACAATCTCTTTTTTTTAAATAAATATTGTGATCGTACATGCACGACAATACGAGAAATTCGTTTGTTTTTTTCGATATCGGTTAATATAAAGAAATATTTTGAAACAATTTTCTTGAGAATCTTGAGAGTTCTTTTGTTTAACATCGATTTGATCTTGTATTGTTAGAGATAGGAACTTTGTGCTTTAGCATATCAGCACAATTTTGCTCGAAAATTTTTAAATGTTATAAAACGTCCAAAAACCATATAAAACATGTTTTTAAATAGAAATTTCTTTAAATTAAATCAGCACAAAAAAGCACAATTTTGTCATTTAAGCAGCATAATTTTGTTCGGGTAATTGTGCCGCATAATTAGCGATTTTCAGCATATATTCAGCACATATTTAGCACAATTCGTATAAATTTATATTGATTATTAGCGAAATAGTCATATAAAAATTTCAGGAAATTTCCGTTGTTTATGTTTTGAAGGAGATTCGCATAAAAGAATATAAAAGTGCCTTAGCAGAATGAAAATTTGAAATCATAAGGAGTGAGATAGAAAAGGACATACATAAATATGTCTGCCTTTTCTATCTCATTCCTGCGATTTGTCGGTTTCGATACAAAAATATGAGAAAAATAAATTGTTTACACAAATATAAATTGTCTAAATAATTGAGGCAGTTGGTGCAGAAACCGCACAAGTCCACTTTTTTTCGAAAATCACTTTTTTATGGAAAATTTATCTTTAAATTAAGCTCTACGATTTAGTAAAATGTTACATATGTTACTAAACTCTAAACCCCTTAAAATAAATAAACAAATTTTTGTTTCGTGCAGAAACAGCACAAGTCCATGATTCCAAGCTGCGCACAAAGATGAGCAATGGATGAAATAATATTTATTTGTAATATTTTAAAAGTGTTTTAGACGTTGTTAAATAATTTATATAAAACAGTTTATATTATAAATAAAATGCACTGAAAGCGAGGCAGATAACAATAATAGTGAATTATGTGATAATTGTTAAGAAAATGTTGAAAAGTGATTTTTAAAAAATGTTTATTATTTATAAAATGCTAATAAAAACTATCCAAATTAAAAATGTTTAATAAATGTTACTAAAAATTTACTAAAACTGTGATACTTCACTTGATTCAATACATTTTCTGTGTTTTCCATTTCATTTTGTGCAGAAACCGCTCAAGTCCAAAAGTTAATTTTTTTTTTATACCCTATATTAATTAAAATATAAATCAATCATATTGAATTTTTAAACTTACAGGTCAGTAGAAAATAGTACAAAACGCAGAATTAAAAAAAATCTCACATTTGCAAGAAAAACAGTTTTTATTGATTCCTGAACAATTACGATTTGTGGACTTGTGCGGTTTCTGCACCAACCGCCTTAATTAAAGTCTTGAAAATTGCAGACGAAAAAATTTTTGGTATTTCTTTAATTAAGAAAGCAAAAAACGAAATGCTTCTAGGAGAATTAAATAAAATTTTATTTTAAACATTTCAAATTGTTTAAACAAATAAACAAAAAATTTCATCAACAAATTTTCTGTCAATCGTTACTAAAGAATCGCCAGCTATTAAAAAAAGTATTTAATTTCGAAAATATAAGAAAAATAAATTGTTTAAACAATGGAATGTAGATTGCGAATTATGAATCAATAACTTTTTTTTAGTTCCTCAATGAAAATTTCAAAAGACTAGATAATTCTAGCTGAATTTAATAAAAATTTGAGTTTAAAAAATCAATTAAATTAAATCAATTACCTAAACTGTTTTCCCTTCGCCATTTAAAAAGTTGTAAGCTTTTAAAATACCTATTTAATTAAAGTAAAAAATATGATAACTATTGTTTAAACAATTAAAAATGAATTTAAAAATGTAGCAAGCCTTGTATTTTGTTAAGTAAAAAAAATTATAAAAAAAAATGACATAAGAAAATAATATTTTAGACCTATTTACTTATAAATGCTGAATTTGTGTTTATTCGTTCTTTAAGGCACTCCTAGAGAGTGTTTATTTGCAAAAAAATAATAATAATCGACAGTTTCTTCAATTTTGAACATTTGTCGAGGTCTCATAAACTTCTGAACCTTTTTCGATAAACTGTCTGTCCTACCAGACAGAAACGTCGAGTATTACAGAAAAAATAATTTTAATTATTAAAATTTAATACCTCAAAGTATAATTTAGACTAAAAAGGAATCAATTTTTCTATATATAAATAAACTGCAGTGTTAAAATTTCAATAACTACTAACCTTCCGTACATAATTTTAGTTGAAACAAGCAAATTGCCTTAAAATTAAGTAGCAAATTTGAAGCACTTATGATAGCCAATAAAAGCATAATTTCAGCACAATTAGGCATTTTATTTTAGCATAATTCGACCTATTAAAAAAGCACAAAGTTCCTATCTCTATGTATTGTTTTTCTAGCGAGACCAAGTGATATTATCGAATCTGTGAAAGAAGTTTTGTTAAATGTTTTGAAATTAAAACATTATTTTCACTGCTGAGATTATTAGTAATCAATAATAAGCGATGGAGGATAAAGCTGTATACTCTAAAAGTATTCCTAGAAAGAAAAAAGGAGGAATTTTAGAAACTATTTTTGAGTTCGGTCATACAGAAAGCTGGAGAAAAATTTGCTTAATGCAAAAAGTGTTTAGAAGACAAAAAGATTGGAAAAATGATAAAAATGAAAAATGGGAACACAAATGAAACCAAAAAGTATTTGTAAAATTACCACTCAGAAGACTTCGTGTTAGCATTTGAAAATCCCACTACTAAAATTGAAGTAATTAATTTTTTAAATTTAATTTTAGGTTAAGTTTTAATAAGAAAAACCGTTTCTTTTATTTAACAACGTTGGAAGTTAAATTGTCATATTTTTAAGAGTAGTTAAAAATCACTTATGAAAGTTTTGTTAAATTAATTTTAATTATTTTAATACATATGGGGCATTCTATTTCTAAACGACCCCCTTCAGAAACAATTGCCAATTTCGGCCAATTTAAGACAATTTTTAAATAAATACCTACTAAGGCCAAATTAATTTTGTAATTAGCAGTTTTAAAAAAACAATTAGTAAATTTTACAATAATAATTAGTCTTCAAATTATATACATAATTTAAAAGTTAATAAAATACAAAATTAAAAAAAAAAACAATTGCCGCTCTGCTCAAAAAGTGTTTCTCAATTCCTACGTACTTCTGAAATAACTTTAAATTTTAATTAATTCCTTAAAATCCCCTGAAATCTCCATTATCCGCTTTACGGAAATAAAAACTAGAATATTTAAGTTTTCCTTTAAAAAATATTTTTAATAAATTTGAAACAACGTGTTTTAAGATATTCGAAAGGTTAACTTTCAAACTACATTTTGCTTATAAATTAAATTACATATGTTTGAACAAAATTCTTTTTATCATTGTAAAATATAGAAATTTTTTTTTAATACTACTGCTAATTACAAAAATAATTTAGCCGAAGTCATCTAGCCGAATTTGATCTAATAGAGCTAGAGTGTTGTAACTTTTTAAGCCTATAAAAGCCCAATACTAATAATAAACGAAAATCCACAATTATGAAAATTGTTTAAACAAATTAATATTGTTTATTTGCAACTTTTCATCTAATTGAACTAGAGAGTTGACACTTTCTCTTAATTTTGCAACTTTTCCAACTTATGAAAGCTTAATATTAATAATAAACGAAAGTCCACAATCAGAAATATTGTTTAACCAAATTAATATTGTTTATTTGTAATTCTTCATCTGATTGAGCTAACGAGTTAAAATTTTCTCCTAATTTTGCAACTTTTCAAGTCAATGAAAGCCTAATATTAATAATAAACGAAAATCTATAATTAGAAAAATTGTTTAAACAAATTAATATTGTTTATTTGTGATTTTTCATCTAATTGAGCTAGAGAGTTGACACTTTCTCTTAATTTTGCAACTTTTCCAACTTATGAAAGCTTAATATTAATAATAAACGAAAGTCCACAATCAGAAATATTGTTTAACCAAATTAATATTGTTTATTTGTAATTCTTCATCTGATTGAGCTAACGAGTTAAAATTTTCTCCTAATTTTGCAACTTTTCAAGTCAATGAAAGCCTAATATTAATAATAAACGAAAATCTATAATTAGAAAAATTGTTTAAACAAATTGATATTGTTTATTTGTGATTTTTCATCTAATTGTGCGACAGAGTTAATTTTTTTTTCTAATTATCCAACTTTTCAAGCCTATGAAAGCTTAACATTAATAATAAACGAAAATCCACAATTATAAAAATTGTTTAAACAAATTAATATTGTTTATTTGTGATTTTTCATCTAATTGAGCTAGAGAGTTGACACTTTCTCTTAATTTTGCAACTATTCGAACCTATGAAAGCTTAATATTAATAATAAATGAAAATCCACAATCAGAAATATTGTTTAAACAAATTAATATTGTTTATTTGCAACTTTTTATCTTATTGAGATTATTAGAAAAAAACTAAAATATAAAATTATAAAAATTGTTTAAACAAATTAATATTGTTTGTTTCCAATTTTTCATCTAATTTAGCTAGAGATTTGTAACTTTTTCTTGATTTTGCAAATTTTAAGCCTATAAATGCCTAAGACTTATAGTAAACGAAAATCCATAATTTATTATGAAACTTCTTTAAACAAATTAATATTGTTTAATCGCAATTTTAATACAGTTTGGGAACTGTTTACGGTATTTCGCAATAACTTGAGAAAGAAACTGCAAATAAACAATATTAATTTGTTTAAACAATTTTTATAATTGTTGATTTTACTTTACAATTAATTTTGGGCTTTACTAGGATTGAAAAATTGCAAAATTAATAAAAAGTTACAACTCTGTAACTCAATCAGATGAAAAATTGCAAATAAACAATATTAATTTGTTTAAACAATTTTTGTAATTGTGGATTTTTGTTTATTATTAATATTAATTTTTTGTAGGCTTGAATAGTTGCAAATTTAAGAAAAAGTTACAACTTTCTAGCTCTATTAGATGAAAAATCACAAATAAACAATATTAATTTGTTTAAACAATTTTTATAATTTTATATTTTAGTTTTTTTCTAATATTAGGATTTACTAAACTTAAATAGTTGCAATATTAGAAAAATGTTACGTCTCTCTAGCTCCATTAGATGAAAAGTTTCAAATAAACAATATTAATTTGTTTAAACAAATTAAAAAATACATGCAACTATTTTTAGTAACTAATTTCTATGTAATTAAAGGAAATTATGGTGGAAAATTTTGTAAAAAGTCGTAATGAACATTTTTTAACGATCTTACACGTTTTTTTCGTTTATGAAGATTTTTTATGCCCCTTTAAAAAATAGTTAATAATAAAAAATGTGTTAAATAAATTATTGGATCTTATGCTTTAAGATAATTTGGCATGGGAAGCTTTGAGCGCTTTGACCGAATTTTATGAATTTTTAAATTGAAATGAAGGGAAATTGCAATAAATAAAGCCAGTTTGACAATAAGTTTAGTATTGAAATTATTATTTAGTATCAATTTACTTATTTAAAAAAACTGGGAAGCCCAGGTTGGCCCCAACTGGCGCCCACTTACAAACTGTGAAATACTGGAAACTTTTCTTCACGGGGTAGAACCTAGAATTTCAATTTCACTTGTACCAATGTACTTGAATCGTGAGAAGGTAGTTCATACAAGACAAAATGAGACTGTTTTATTTTTTTTAAAAAAGATAACAAAAGAAAAGTTTTTTTTTCTCTTCTTGTATCGCTTAAATCCATCTATAATCGTGCCTCGATTATCCCTAAATCCTTATGTTTTATTACAAATACAATAATTCAAAAAAGCAAATATTGTAATTAAAAGTTTCTCAGTGACGTGAAGCAATGTAAACAAAAGAAAATCTGAACGTGGCAAGTGCTTTTATAAAAATTGTCCCGAGTCGGTTGACACATGACAATGCTCATAATTTTTATTTTTCTGTGAATAATTATTTTATTTTTTGTTTCTTTACCAATATGCCCGTAGCGGAAAAAGACATTGCACCAATGGCCCAAGCACTTTCGGGTCTTAAAAACTCTTCCGGTATATCTCGACAATAGGAGTGAGTTTCATCAGGAACAGTGCCTTGAGGGCACATAACACATTGAGTTTCATCTTCTGGGTCTCGTATCTGAAAAATATTTTTACACAAACTTTTAACTACCTTCTTTTCCACTAGAAAAAAATTCTTCAATTATAAATTTCACTATTTTAAAATTTAAAGGGACATTTAAACTCTCTAAATATTTTCATTATTCAGGAAAATTATTCGATGTAGGAAGGTAAAAAATATGAACACATAAGTTACATGTGTAATCACAACGTTTCGATGGTTAGATTCACCATCATTTTCAGGACACTTTATTTTTATGTCAGATGTGTAGACGACTCTTTCATGATCATAAAAAAAAAATCACGTAGATTTTATCATCAACACATTTAATTCGTACAATAAAAATTTGAAATTCACTTATGAAATTGAAATTAATAATCGAATAGATTTCTTGGACATGAACTTAATTAAAAATAATAATAATCAGATTACTACTAATTGGTTTTAGAAGCCCTTGTCGTCCAATAGGTTGATTAACTATTATTCAAGTCATCTGATACAACAAAAGAAAAATATAGTTTACAATCTTGTTGATAGAGCCTTACTTTTGTCAGATTCTTCTTTTCACAAAAATAATATCAATAAAATCACCGACATTCTTGTTAACAACGATTATCCATTGGAATTTATTCAGAAACATATCCGTATTCGTTGCAAAAAAATTAAATACAAAACGAACAACAATGAAAAAACTACTAATTCTTATGTATATCAACGTCTTCACAAAGTTTGTCTTCCTTTCAATAATAATTTTTACAAAATTTCGAATATTTTAAAAGATTATAATATTTTGTCGATTCAAATGCTTAACAAAAGTTTTAACTCCGTTATAAGACGAGGTAAAGATGTGTCCGACAAATGGTCAAAGACTAATATTGTTTATAAATTTAATTGCAAAAATTGTCCCACAACTTATATCGGAGAAACTAAACGAACTTTAAAAGAAAGAATTCGTGAACATAAAAAGGGAGAAGGTCCCGATTCTGTTGTAGAAGAACACCAATCAATATCACATCACACATTTAACTTTGATGACGTAAAAATTTATTTTAGTTATTTTATTTAGTTGACGCTTTTTTTATATTATACAAAACTTTTTCAGCACAAATATAAAAAAAAAGTTTTTTTGACATGTTATTTATGTAACTTTGTGTAAATTCGGAGGTATGTGTGTTTATATTTTTGTGTTTTAAATTTAATTTTTTGTTAAAAAAAGAAAAATCTTATTATTAGAAAATTTATTTTGTTAAAAATTGGTGTTATAATTTTTTTTTTTATTTTATTTTTTTTTTGTTTTTAATAAAGTGTCCTGAAGATGATGGTGAATCTAACCATTGAAACGTTGTGTAACTTATGTGTTTATATTTTTTACCTTCCTACATCGAATAATTTTCCTGAATAAAATATTAAAAAGGATTTAACTTTTTTCTAATATATTTTCATTATTCTTTATTTCTTTATTCCTATAGTATTCTTCTTTTTATTACTTATTTACTTTCTATTATCTGAATTGTAAATTTCTAACAATTGAGTCGAGAAAATAGAATAAATTGTACTTTGATTGCCTTTTAATAACTAAAGGTAGATGTATTTACATATTGTGATGACAATAATACATGAGAACAAAGGACTAACAACGTTCTCCACTATATAATATCCATATACACGAAAGCAACGACTTATCTCTAGACGGCAGAAGCTTACCAATTTATCAGTTTACAAAGGATCTGACCTGATATTGAGTACAATTGAAACAGTGCCAGCAGCATCTTTCTCCCTCGACATATTTCTTTGCCTGTCCGTCTTCACAGGGTAATGAACAAACACTTTCTGGTGGTTGGGGGTGTCCAAGTTTAAATTGAACTTCTGTAAATTTGCAGTATTTGATTTGGTAAATACGTATATAATAGTATGTAATTCTCTATCTGCTATTTTATGACAATGATACAGTTACTAGTTCTGAAATTGAAATTGGTTGTAGGCATCGATGCGCTTCTATTCTTCTTCTATCTCTTCATTTTCACAACTACAAACTGCTTCAATTTCAAAGTTTGATTGCTTTCTGAATTCTAGTTTCTCCTGACATACAAGTACAAATCTCGTTTACTAATCTAAATTGTAACTTGAAAATATATTCAATTTACGAATTATCTTTGACCAATTACTTAATTCTTTTTCATCTTATTTTCTTCAAAGATTTGACTTTTATTTTAAATGTTTGTCAGTCGACATGAGTTAAAAATTTACTTACAACAAATTTGGTTGATTTGATCAATTCACAAATTATATGGAATTTTTATAAAAATAATGATTCTTTTAATCTTTATTCTGTCGGTATTAGTAAAAAAATTCGTGTCAAATGACAGGGGAAACTATTTTTAAGAATTATTTTAATAGAAATTAGTTAATCGAGACATCTAAAGAAATAAATAATTAATTCTGAATCTGCACCAGATTTTATTTGTTATGAAATTTATTATATTTAATAAATTTAATTATAAATAAAATTACTCAAAATTGACATATCCAAAACCAAAATTATAATAAATGTATTAAGATTTGTAAAAAGAATAATAAGTTAACTGAATGTTAAATTAAATTTATGTAAAATGAAAATGATGCTTAATAAAAAATTTTCTAACTGAAAATTCGGATAAATAAAAATTACGTCAGGTGCATTTTCTTGCCAAATAGTAATAAATATTATGTAAGAGATTCATATATCTAAATGTCTCAATGTCCACGTTGACTTTTTTTTAAAAATAATATGACACAAACACACACACATTTCTGGATATTGGCTTAAGAATGAAAAATTTTTGCATTTCAAATGAAAATGAGTCAATTTAGACTATTTTTGGAAAATCGAAAATCTTAACTATCACAAAGCTTCCTCTAGGAGGAAGCAAAATCTATAAAATTAATAGAAAAATAAAAATTCGAGAAAATGATTTAAAATGATAATAATGATGCAATATTACCGAAAATAATTACACTTTAAAAAAAATAAGTGATGAAAGTATGTAAGATATTTAAAATTAAAAAACATAATTGAAAAATGATGAAAGCATTAGAAAATTCAAATAAATAAGTAAAATTTGAGATAAATATTTAGAAAATTTACAGAATCAATTGAAAAACAATTAAAATCTTTAAAATTTGGAGAAAATGATTGTTTAATAATGACAATAATTGAAAAATGAAAATAATTATAAACTAAATTTAAGATAAAAAATTTAAAATTAAAGAAAATAATTGTAAAATGGTAAACACAGTGAAAAATAGAAAAAAAGTAATTGATATTTAAAGAATTAACTGAAATTAGTGATAATCAATTGGAAATTTAGAAAATGAATAAAAAAAAAAATTAAAAATTGTAGAAAACAATTGAAAAATAATAAAAATATTTGAAAATTGAATAAAATAATTAAGTTTCAGGTAAATAATTTAGATTTGAAGAAAATAATTGAAATTTAAGAAAAGTAAGTGATAATACTTACTATATGAGAAAGCAAAATCGAAAAATTTAATTAAAATTAATGAAAATACGGGCATTGCCCGTTAAATTGAAATAAATAAATAAATAAATCAATAAAATCATTGATATTTAAAAAATTAATTGAAATTTGAGATAAATAATTGGAAATTTGGAAAATACACTAAAAAATAATTTAAAATTTGAGAAAACAATTGCAAAATAATAAAAATATTTAAAAATTGAAAGAAATAATTAAAATCTGAGGTAAATAATTGAAAATTGAAGAAAATAATTGAAATTTAGAAAAAAAAATCACAAAATGAATTTGAAATTGAAGAAAGTAGTTGAAATGTGAGAGAAATAATTGAAAATTGAGGAAGTAAATAAAAAATTGAAAATGTGTAATAGAAATTGTAAGAAAATTAGTTGAAAAATTATAAAAGCAATTAAAAATTGCAGAAAATATTTGCAATTTAAAGAATTAATAACAAGTGGAGTAAAATTGTAGCTGGAATAATAATAATAGTTGAAAATAGAAGAAAAGAATTAAAATTTGCTAAAATAATAATTACAAATTTCTTAATTTAATTGAAAAATGACAGAAAAGTTTGGTAAATTAGTTAAAAAATAATTAAAATATTAAAAAATTAGAGAAAATAATTTTAAAATGGTAAAAGTATTTGAAAGTCTAAGAAATAATTAAAATTTCAGAAACATATGTTTATAAAATTACAAAATATATTTCAAAAATTAGAAAAGAATTTTCAAAAAATTTAAAAAATTAGACATTAATAAAAATTATTGAAATATAAGATAAATAATTGTAAATTAAGGTAATTGTCTAAAAAATATTGAAAATTCTCAAAAATCGGAGAAAAGAATTGCAAATTGATGAAAGTAATTTAAAATAAAAAAATATAATTGAAATGTGTGATAAATAATTGAAAATTCAAGAAAATAAAAAAAAAATAATTTTAAAAATTGAGCATTGATAAAGAATATTGAAATTTGAGTTAAAAATAATTGAAAAATTTAGGAAATTAAAAAAAAAATATTAAATATAATTTAAAATTTGAGAAAACAATTGCAAAATAGTGAAAATGTTTATAAATTGAAAAAGTAATTAAAATTTGAAGTATATAATTGAAATTTTGAAAAAAATGTGATAAAACACAAAATGAATTGGTAATTAAAGGAAATACGTTAAATATGAGAGAAAGAATTGGAAATTTCACAAAAATTTATAGAAAAATGATAATGATAATTGGAAAATGTAGAAAATATTTAAAATTTAAAGAATTAATTAAAAAATGAGATTAATTTGTTTGGACCCCCCTCCCCCAAAGTGTCCACGTGGTATGTGAGCGACCCCTGAAGTTAGAATCACATTTAACAGAAATTTCAAAAAATAAAAATTATTTTTATAAATATTCTTACGAATTATCATTGACCAATTACTTATTTTTCTTTTACCTAACTTTCTTCAAAGATTTGACTTTTATTTTAAAGAAATGAATAATTAATTCTTAATCTGCACCAGATTTTATTTATTATCAAATTTATTACAATTAATTATAAAAAAAATTATTCAAAATTAAATTATTTATTAAGGGGAGGCACAGGTGAAATTTCAACATTTCATAAATCACGTTGTTTGAAGGTGTCAATTTTTTTTCAACATTTTGGATTTAAAATCATCCTACAAGGATAAAATAAAAAAAATGTTGACGGGTTTTAGAATTCTAAATTATTTTTTTTAAAGCATAAATTTTTTTACATCCATACGTCATTTTGCTCAAAACTGTAAAAAAGTCCGTAAAAAATTGAAAATTGTAGAAGAAGATAGATATTTTACGTCAGAGAGAACAACATTTTAACTTGTTGTTAAAGGGTGTCAATTTTTTTGGCATAATCTTAGATCTAGAGCATATTGTTAAAAATTGAAAAAACTCATTTTTTTTAAAGTAAGAATTTTGTAATATCCGTAAGTAATTTTGTTCAAAATTGTAAAAAAAAAACCAGTAAAAAAATTAGCGATAGAAAATAGTAAAAATTGTGGAAGGAGATAGATTTTTAAAAATTTACATTTTTTTCGAAAATAACAATTTTAAAAATGTCCAAATTTTCATTTTTTCATTTTTGACATATTAAGATAATTTTATATATGCCCAAATTCAGCTAGAAAAAAATTGTCACTTCTAGGCGTCAAAAATTTGGATGAGTTAAAATTTCACCGGTGCCTCCCCTTAAATGGTCGATAAATTAAATAAAAATAAATTAAATTTAGCAACTGCTGACAAATTGAATAAATTTAATTACGCAAAATCAAAATTACATTCTAGGTATAAAAATTTATAAAAATAAATAAAATCTGTTACTTAAATATTAAATTAAATTTTTATAAAATTAAAAAGATGCTTAATAAAAATTTTTATAACTGAAAATTGAGATAAATAAAAATCCTGTTTGACGCATATTCTTACCAATTACTAACAAACATTATGTAAACTTAAAAGCACTTTTAATAGAAATTCTGAAGAATAAAAATTATCTTCAATAAATATCCGGGTCAATTCAATTTACTATCAATTCGAGAACATTTTACGAAGCATTTGTTAAAACTCTTTTGTATTTGTATATTTTTATAATTTAATAATAAAATTCTTTTTATTATTGTCTGAATAAATCGTTAAGGAATATTTTTATCTTTTAGAATGCTATTTTCCCTGTTTTCTTTATTTCTTTTTACTCTACGTCTATATTAAGAAAGCAGGAAGATAAATTAAAAGAATTTTATTACAATCTTCCTAAGAGGAAAAAAATTATATTTGTAGAAAGATTTTAAAATAGAGTAATTTTCTTATTTCCTGTTTTATTATATTGTTAAGTTTTTCTCTCTTTTAATGCATTTTTCTTTTTTGGACTTTTATAACTCTTATATAGGATTTTTTTTAATTACTTGATAATTTTTTACATTCAATTTTACAAGTAATTTCATGAGCTTAACCGAATTTCATTCAATCTCATTTTCCGTGAATCCAATTTCTTTGATTAAAAATTACAATTGATGCTAATTACAATCACTCAATTATTTCAATCCAAAAAGTTCCATTAAATCAAGGTTTTGTTATTATCTTTGTTCTTAATTAATATGTTTAATAATAAAAGAAACATATATCAATTTTATTTTATATTCTAAATTACGATTATCCAGATCGTGATGTCGGCAGTTAATTAAAAATAAAAAAAAAATAAAAGTACGAGGAAAGATAAAATTGAACAGCGCAATTTAAAGTGCAAATAAATACTGCATAATGACCAGAATGTCTCGGGTCATTAAATATTCTCTTGAAATTGAAGTCGAGTTACAATTAGTATAGCATTAAAGTCACTTTATTCTGTCCATTGAGCAGATTGCAATTTATTGCATTGGAATATTTAATTATTTGTTTATGTGGGTTGTGATAAAACTAATAAATCATGAAATAACTTTCAATTGACTAAATTTCAAATAATAATGTATACCAGGATTGATAATAATTTATAACTATTTAATTCACTATTATAGAGTTATAGTTGAAACGAATGAATCTCACCTGACATGTTGAGCAACAATTTGCCATCCAGATATTTGCCGACCCTAATCCAATTGTACACTCCTGGAGAAGTTTGTTTAAAATGTATTATATTGTATCTCGCTGGGCCGTCGCCATTTGAGTCGAATTTAAATTCGTCCCCACTCAAACCTTGAAATAGAATAAGAAAAAAAAATATATAATAGAAAATTTAATTTATTTTTCACCAATTGCTGAAACAAAGAGTTGGACATGATTTTAGTTAATTTGTATAACTAATTCAGGTTTAGAGAAATTCAGAATTCTACATGTATTATGCAATATCTAGTAAAATATAAATGTTTCTGGAGTAGTATTCATGTCTTATTTTAAATTATACATAGAACCGAAATGTGGAGTTGATATGAGCTTATGTTTATTCAAAGATAAGACGAAACTGTTTACCTTCAAATTCTACGTTTCTCAGATATTGCAGGAGTTCTGTACCTTTCGTGGGTCTCATAACATCACAAAGTCCTTTCTTTCCATGGCAAAGTTTCTTGTGCATGTTTCTATAAATAAATAAACAATTTCATTATTTTTCTTTTCCTACCACTTGTTCTTTTCCAATTCGGTGGAAAATAAAGTCAACAATGTTCTTGTTAAATAAATGAATAAAATAATGAACAAAATGAAAAAAATAATTTTAAACTTAAAAACCGAAAAAAGCTTCAAGTTTGAAGTACAATTAAATAGGTTAAGTAGGGGCAGCGACTTGTGTATGGTACGTCTGCAAATTCCATAGAGCAAAAAAATCTCCCTGTGGAATTCCATATGGCAAAATTACAGACAAAAAATAAATTTTTTAATCAGAATGTGGATAAATGAATTTACAATTCGAAGAAATTTATTAAAATTTAAAAAAGAAAAACCCCTTGGGGAAAGTATCGGATTGAATTCCAATCAGTTTTAATAAGTTTTAATCAGTATTCTTCCGGGGCATTCCGAAATTTGTTTCCACGCCAATCAGTTTTTATCCGAATCTAAAAATGGATGTAAATTGACGAAAAGTTTTTTCCTAAAAATTCCCAAATAATCCGTTTTATTCCGAAACTAAATTTTAATCCGTTTGAATCCCGTTATTTCATTCCGAATCAATCCGTTCCAATTTTAGTCTAGTTTATTTGAATATGAAACGGATTGATTCGGAATGATTCGGAATGAAATAACGGGATTCAAACGCATTAAAATTTAGATTTGGAATGAAACGGATTAATTCGGAATGATTCGGAAAGAATTTTTCGTCAAGTTACATCCATAACTGTAAAAACTGATTGGCTCGGAAACAAATTTCGAAATGACCCGGAAGAATACTGATTAAATCTTATTCAATCTGATTGAAATTCAATCCAATACTTTTGTCAGGGCCATATTTTGTAAAAATAATTGAAAAATGACGAAAGAAGTTGAAAATCAATTAATAAATAATTTAACTAATTTGATATTGAAGGAAATAATTAAAACTGAAAAAGTTTTATTTGAAAAAATTATGGAAAATAATTTAAACTTGCGGAAATTGAATTTAAAAATAAGTGAAGAAATTGAAAAATAATGGAAATAATTAGAAATTGTAGAAAATTTTTGAAAAATGATCAAAATAGTTGACGATTTTTGCAAATAATTAAAATCATAAAAGAAAAGAATTGTTAAAAACTTAAGAAATTTTTAAATAATTAAAAATTTACTATTCTTAAAGATTAAAGAAAAGAATTGAAACTTGATAAATAGAATTTAAAAATACAGGGAAAAAATGAAAAATAATGAAAATAAAATTCAAGAAATTTTTTGAAAAATGTTAAAAATAGTAAATCATAAAAGAAAAGAATTTTCAAAAACTGAAGAAATGTTTAAATATAATTTTACATTTACTATTCTCAAAGAGTGGATTAATTAAATTTTTATTCAATGAAATTTCAAATTCATTGAAGATCGAAGAATAATAATATATAATTGTATAATTTCGTCAATTTACAATTATTTCGATTACTTATTTTACTATTAAATTTATTTCTCAATTAATTTTCAATTTTTTTTTGTCATTATCAATTATTTTTTCATTAATTTTCCAATTTTTTTATTATTTATCTCAAATTTCAGTTATTTTTTCAATTTACAATTATTTTCTAATACAACATATATATTGAAATTTTTTCAATTATTTTCTACAAATTAAAATTATTTTCTTCAATTTTTAATTATTTTTATTACTTTACAAATATTTTCTCCAATTTTTTTATTATTTTCATTATTCTTAAATTAATTTTCCAGTTTTTAAAATAATTTTTTCAAATTTTAAGAATTTTTTTCAATTTTCAAATATTCTTATTATTTTGCAATCAAATTCTTCAAATTTCAATTATTTATCTCATTTTTCAAAAATTTTTTGAATTTGAATTTTCTTTTTTATTTCTGCAATTATTTTCTCCACCTTTAAATTAGATATATAGGTATTAATTATTTTTTAATTTATTTACTAAATTTTTATTTATTATCTCAAATCTAATTAACTGTATTCGCGTTTCATTGTAGTACCTAACATTCCAATTATTTATCTTAAATATCCATTATTTTCTTTAATTTATGATTATTTCTATCATTTTTGCATTAATTTTTGTCAAATTCATTTATATTTTAATTAATTTCCAATTTTTATTTAATTTATTACAACTTTCACTTATTTTTTCAATGTTCAATTATTTTTATTATTTTGCAAATATTGTCTCAAATTTTTTCTTATTTTCATTACTCTTTAATTAATTTCCTAGATTTTAAAATATATTTCTCAAATTTGAATAATTTTCTTCAATTTTTAATTATTATTGTTAGCATTTTGGAATCAATTTTTTTAATTTTTAAGTATTTTTAATTACTTTGCAAACATTGTCTCGAATTAATTATTATTTTTATTACTCTCTAATTAATTTTCTAGATTTAGAAACGTATTTCTCAAGTTTTAATAATTTTCTTCAATTTTTAATTAGTTTTGTTACTTTGCTAATATTGTACTGAATTTTTTATTGATTTCATTGCTCTTCAATTATTTTCCTGGATTTTAAAATATTTTTTTCTACTTTCAATTATTTTTGTTATCATTTTGCAATCAATTTCTTCAATTTTTTATTAATTAATTATTTTCCAATTAATTTCCACAATTTTTAGTTATTATCTCAAACCTAAGTTACTGTATACATGTTTCAATGTTTTAATCATTCTTCAATTATTTTTCTTATATTTCAAATACTTTCGACAATTTTTTATTATTTTTTGTTAAATTGCAATAATTTTCACAAATTTTATATTATTTTCATTGTTTGTTGGTAAATTTAGAAAATATCATTTATTTCTCTCAAATTTTCATTATTTTCTTCAATTTACTATTATTTCTAACCATTTTCTTAATTTTTTAATTATTATTCTTATCATTTTTCAATGAATTTCTTTAATTTTTAATTGTTCTCACTATTCATTCCTGAATTAAATTCCTAAATTTTCAATTATTTATCTCATTTTTGAAACATTTTTTTCAATTTTCATTTTCTTATATATTTCTGCAATTATTTTTTTCGCCTAATTAGATATTTTATTTATTTTTCAATTAATTTCCTAAATTTTTATTTATTATCTCAAATCTAATTTACTGTATCCTGGTTTCAATGTTTTAATCAATCTTCAATTATTTTTCTCGAATTTTAATTACGTTCTTCAATTTGTAATAATTTTTTTTTTATTGGAAACAATTTCCACAAATTTTATATTAATTTGAATATTTGTTGATTTATTCCGAAAATTTCAATTATTTATCTCAAATTTTCATTATTTTCTTCAATTTTCGATTATTTCTATAATGTAGTAATTATTTTCCTAAGTTTAAAATTCTTCAAATCATGTTGTAATAAGGTACTTTCTTTTACTTCACAAATATTCTGTATTTTTTAAAATTATTTTTCTTTATTTGGAATTAATATCTACAAATTTCAACTATTTTTATCCTTTCCCAAAAAATTTCTTCAAGGATTTTCATTCATTTTAAAATTTCCTCCTAATTTTTAAATTTAATGTTCGAAAGTTTTAATTTTTTTTAAAATTTTTTTAAATAAAACTTTTTCAGTTTTAATTATTTCCTTCAATATCAAATTAGTTTCATTATTTGTTAATTGACTTTCAATTTCTTTCGACATTTTTCAATTATTTAAAAAAATATAATTTTTGTTCATCAAATTTTCAATGTTTTAATTATTTTTCAATTAGTTTTCTAATCTTTGTCTTATTTATCTCAAATTCCAGTTATTTTTTCAATATACAAATATTTTTATCATTCTGCAATTATTTTCTTTTATTATAAATATATGTTGGAATTTTTTCAATTTTTATTTATTTTTCACAAATTAAAATTATTTTCTTCAATTTCTAATTATTTTTATTACTTCGCAAATATTTTATTAAATTTTTTAATTATTTTCATTATTTTTCAATTAATTTCTTAAATTATAAAATATTCGTCTAATAATAATAATAATTTTCTTGAATTTTTAATTATTATTGTTATCAATTTGCAATTAATTTTTTCAATTTTTAATTATTATTAATATTCCTGAATTAATTTTCTAAATTTTCAATTATTTATCGCATTTTTCAATTACTTTTTTCAATTTTCATTTTCTTGTACCTTTTTGCAATTATTTTCTCCACATTTTAATTAGATATATTAATTATTTTTTAATTAATTTCCTAAATTTTTATTTATTATCTTAAATCTAAGTTATTGTATCCACTTTATAATGTTTTAATCATTCTTTAATTATTTTTCTCAAATTTCAACTAAGTTCGTCAATTTTTAATTGTTTTTTTTTAACTTGCAATGATTTACACAAATTTTATATTATTCTTGGCTATTAATTCCGAAAATGTACTCGAAATCAAATATAATTGTCAACTTTTGCGTCCCAACAATTACGCTAATTAAGAAACTCTTTAATTTATTATTCTTTTATTTTTCTCCTCTCCTTCACCCCTCGGTCAAAATTAAGTTTGCCGATGGCAAAAATTTACAAGTCGCCGCCCCTGAGGTTAAGTATGAGCTTTAAGGAAATCCTAACTCCTTGACATAATCTCAAATTATTATAATTTTTATCCAACTTTTATAATTAATATCTCATTTATGATTTTATTTGCTGTTCAAAATCAATATTTAATTTAAGGTTATGTCAAGCGGTTGAGCATCCTTAATTAAAATTTTTCTTATAAGGTTTAATTACCGGAAGGCGTAGGCAAAAGCCATTACAGCATCAGATACGAATTGAAGTTGATCTTCAAAGGCTGTATTTTGTTTCGTAAGACGCTCTTTTTTTGTACATGGCTGAGTGTATTTTTCATTGTACGGTGTTATAGATGCGTTTGGATAGCGACATTGAAAATGATCCTCCCAAAATTCTAAAAATGGTATTTTTAATACAATAGTATTTACTACAAAGATAGAAAAATATTCTTTCAAAAATGATATTTCTATAGACGTAAATTTTATTTCTTTCAATAAAATCTCTTCCTTAAACTTTGGAAGACGAGAAAAGAAAGTATCTTTCACTTCACTTTCTATTTTATTTCACTTCCTTATCCCTCTCAGAATAAAGTTCCAAAAAATTAATAATTCCTATTGAAAGTTTCATACTCAGTTTTGTAGAAATATAAAATTTTGATAGAAATGTCAACGAGATGAATGGAATAAAATGAAAACAGAGCTCTTTCTGAGGAAATAGTGTAGTTCTTGCTCAAGTTTTATAGAAGTAACTTTTTTACCTTCTCAACTTTATAATCAAACTATAATTGCTTAAGTTTTTTAAATGTATATAATAACTAGTTTTTTTTTCTAATTCTACAATTTGACGAATTGACGTGCTTTCTAAAGAAGAAAGTTTAATAGAATATTGTGCAACTAGTTGGAAAAGGAAGTGATTTTACGAGATTGAAGTTTAGTGCTCCGAGCGGAGTGAGAGCAGTAATAACAGAGTTTTCTTTTTTACGATACTTTCTTTAATTAATGCTAGAAAATATAGATCAAAAAGTAAAATTTAACGTACTTGACAAATTTGACATTTTTTCAGAAAAGAAGGTTTTTTATTTTCGAAGAATTTGAAAAATTACTCCAAATAAGTATTGAAAGGTATTTATCGCTAAATTCTTATTAATTTTTGATTTCGTTTCTTTTTTTCTGTGGATATATTTTTAGTTAACATCTTTTTTGTTTATTGACAGAGGATTTGTTACCGACCGTGTAAATTCGTACAATAGTACAAAAAACCGCCATTAGTGGCGCTTCATAATCAGCTAATTCATAGTTTCGTTCATAACCTCTATTTATTTCTCAAATTATACAAGAAGAAGGTCAATCGTACTTTTTATCCTAAATTTATATCCGGCAAAGAAGTTTTATTTACCAAATTTTTGTGCCGTAAAATTGGTCGTCTGTAATAAAACACACATTTTCTACCAAATATCGTCTTCATGCATCTAAATCAAATTGTATTTTCTAATTAACCTTAAATAAATTGAAACAAATACGAGCCGCGTTAAAAGGGATCAGTAAGCAATTCAAATTCATTTAGGCAAAATTTTACCTATTTTGTAACATATTTTGAAAAAACCTGCACTTTTCTGTCTGTGGGAAACAGTTTCGATAAAATAATCCAGACGATTATTTTCTATTGATAGTTTTATTTAACTGCAACTTATGTCGAATGATCAAAATGTTAAGAATTAAATTTTAAACCCGAATTTAAATTTTTTTTCCTTTAAATGTACAAAATTATGTAATTTAAAAAAAAATGATATTTCTTTAAAACAATTGTGCATTTTACAATTTAGACAATTAAAAATGTAGTGATAAATGTTGTCTAAGTGAATGTTAGTAATTATCGATAATTTTTCGTAATTTCTATTAAAGTATGATAATCATTTATAATTTCACAATTGAGATCATAAATTATTCCTCTGAGCTCATCGCTTGTTTAAACCGCCGGTTAAAAGAGGTATGATGGTACTGATATTTCTAATTTAATTATAAACTTACTACGGAAATTTTCCATACATTTTTCACATTTATCTTTTTAACGTCTGGGAACTTAATTAAACTTTAAAAAAACATTAGCATTCTAGAGACAATGTGAGCTTAAATAAAACACAAGATTTAATAATTTAGTTTAAAATCCCAGTTTCTCATATAACGTCCTTTTAATAAAAATCCTACTGAAATTGTGAATAATGAATTAAACTCTATAATCTTTTTTAAGTAAATTTTATAAAAATTGGGATAATTTTTCCGGTTTTAGTTCTAGATTTTCAAGGTTTTAAACGAAAACTAATAATAACAATAATAGTGCGAGGGAAATAATAAAAACAATAAAAGAGGAAACGGTAATAAAGAGATAAATAAAGTACTGAATAAAGGGACGTAAATTTTTGTATCTGATCGCAGTGACACTTGCTTTGCCCTCTAATGACAGTCGGTTATCGAAATGCTGGAATGAATTATCAAATATTACTTGTCTGGCTATAATCCAAAAATGTATAATAAACGATAAATGAAAATTCATATTTTGCGGTTGCTCATGGATGAATGGACATATCCATATGTGTGTCATATATATATATATATTTATGTATGTGTATTATGAGCATATTGAGGAACAAGCACGTAATTCAGTCGTACGGTTGCGTATAATGGGATACAAGATTACAAACGATTTATAGGAAACCCTTCCACTCATTATAGGAACATCCTGTTAAACGTGATGCGTATAAATCGAACAACATAGATATAGAGCGAACACAGGTACCAGTGGTTTTAGTCCTCTGTTCGTTTGAAACCCATTTATTTTAGTGATCTATTTAGGTTGAAGAGGATTTTGCCAAATTTATCTGAACTTGAATTTTCAGCAGGGATAATGCTCAGAGCTTTTTTCCAATCAGTACAACGATTCTGTAAGCTTATCTATAATTTTCTAACTTTTTTGAATTTTCGTCTAAATCACACTCAAAAAAATCCCTTGTATCCTACTTAGATACATATAAAAAATGCATGAGAGAATCGTGCAAATATTTTCGGTATTTAAAAACAATATTATTGTTTAATTTGAGTTTTTTTGGTTGGTTGGTTTGGTTTATAATATATATTAGAAATTTATACATAACCTCCAAATACATTGAAAAGCTTTCTTCGCAGTCTCGGAATGTTCGAGATTTAGCAAGTCGATTAATTCGATTATTCTATTCGCGATGAGCACGACCTATAGAGGCGCTGAAATCGCTAACATGTGTTCGGGTCACGTGGTCTAAAAGAAGTCTGCTAAAAATTTATTACAGTGAAAACTTATTAGTTAAAAATGTTTATAATATGTTTTCACTGTTAAGGCAATATATTAAACTTTTTGCGATAAATAAATATATATACTGTATGATAGTTAAAAACAGTACAAATACTAATATATGTATATGGAATATTTAAAAATTATTGATTAAATGTTGAATTTATTTTTAGGTTATGACAAAATAACATTCATAAAATCCAAGAATAAAATGTGTATGCTTTATAAATTTTTTTTTATTAATTCTCAATGAATGAAATTTTATTTTATATTTTTTTATATTTGGCGTCAAATATTGTTTTCCAAATACCAAATAATCTATAAATGTTTAAAAAATCTCATAAATAACTTTCATTTTTTGTTATAAACGTCAGATATAAAAATATTTTAATGGAAATATAAAATTTCGATGAAATTACTATTTAAAGCTTCAGGAACATATTTAAAAGGTGAAAAATTATTAATTTATAGAAGAATAAGTTAGTTTTATAAATCAATTTTTACATAAACTTTTTTTTCTTTCTTCTATCAATATAATGCTAAAATTCTTTACTACTATGAAAATTTAACGCGAATACTAAATTATCGTCAGACATTTACTGAATAAAATATATTTTTTATTCTTAAAATATTTTTAAATATAAAATGCACAAGTATCAGAGAGTTCCGATAAAGTAATATTACCTGTAGAACGGTAATGAGAACGAGAATATATAACCGGGAATATACTTGACCAAAATTCTAATCGAGAATTTATGAGAATTTAAATTTTTTGATTTATTTATCAAATTTAGTCAAATTTTCTCAATCAATCTACGAAATGTTTCACCTTCTCAAAATGTTCTCAAATTTTAAATTTATAGCAATTTTAAATTCTTCAAGTTTCTGATAATTTAAACTTACTTAAACTACAATTATTTCAACTATTTTTATCTTTTTTCAGTTACTTGCTGTAATTTTTAATGATTTTCATTGTTTATCACTTTTTTTCCCCTAAATCTTAAATCTATCTTCCGCAAATTTCAATTGTATTTCAAAATTTTTTCAATCACTTTTTCAATTTTAATTATTTTTTCTTCATCAATCAAACAACTTAATTATTTATTGCTAAATTTCATAATATTTATCGCAAAATTAAATTAATTTTTTTAATTCAACTTTATTATTTTCATTTTGCAATTATTATCTTCAATTTTTAAACATTTTCATTATTTCTGAATTACACAAATTAACGTTCTGAAATTTTAAATATCTAAATAATTATTTTGTTCAATATTCATTTCTTTTTATTATTTTGCAATTATTTTCTCCATCTGTTAATTGTTTTAATTATTTTGCAATTAATTGCTAAAATTTCAGTTATTATCACAAATTTAGATTATTGTCTTCAATTTTCAACTTTTTAAACGATTTTTCAATGATTATCTTTTGCTCAAAAAAAAAAAAAAAAAATTCTGTAATTTTCCTAATATTTTCTCCAATTTCTAATTATTTTAATTCATTTTGCGTATTTTTCAGAAATTTCAATTATTTTTCTGAAAGTTTAATTACTTTCATCATATTTCACTTATTTTAAAATTTTTTAAATTATTTTAATCATTTTTCAATTATTTCCCTAAATGCTTAATTATATTTCTCATTTTGTAATATTATTTTTTAAAATTTTTCTCAAATTTCAATTTTTTTTTTAATTTTTAATTATTATTTTTATTTTTTTTAATTATTTTCTAAAATTTTAAAATATTTTTCTCAAATCTACCATTAATTTCTTCAATTTTTGATCATTTTCATAATTTCCAAAATTTAAACTATTTATCTGATATTTATCCTCAAAACACGGACCTCATTTTTCGAGCCTTCGTCGCGCGAAGCACCAAGTAACTACATGAGCCTCCGAGTCAGTGTAGTTACTTCAGTTTCTCCGCGCGAAGAGGCTTCGAAAAAAAACGGTCTTATTTTGAAGGACCTAGTAACTGCAAAGTTTTATAAAGCTTGAAAAAGTTGCAACATATTTTAAACAATTAATAGCTTTTAATTATTAATTTATAGTTTTGTATTTACGTTTAATTATATTTATATATTATATATAAGTTATATATTCATATATTTATCAGAGTAGGAATTAATTTAAATCAGTTTGATTCAAATCATGATTAAAAGCACCGGGTCATTTCCATTAAAATCATAATTTTAATTAAAAAAAATGTAAATATGTGAAAAGTATGTAAGAAATCATAAATTTAAAAAATCTCAAAAATTAGTAGATTCTTATGGAATTTGAATAATTAAACAAATAGAAAAGTTTAAAATTCGATCTACAAATTTTTGGCACAAACATAGCAAAAAATGTCTGGTATGAAATGTTTATATCATTAAGTCATTATAATAATTTAAATAAATTCCAAACATCAATTTATTAACTTACATTTCGATTCCTTCAAACTTTCAAATAATTCAAATTTAAATGTAAATTACTTAATATTAATTATTTTACATATTAATAATAATAATACCACCTTTTCAATTTCTTAAGGAATTTCTAAGAGATTTCATTTTTCGTTAACTGTTTCATTTCTATTTTGTATCTTATTTTTTCAAAATTTATAAGTTATTTCTTCTGCTTTTGATAGATATTTTTTTATTCGTTTTGCTGTCAGGATTTTCTTTAATTATCTTTTTTATAGGATGGCAAATTATTTAAATAATACTGTTCAATATTATTATTATGACATTAAATAAATTTAACTGTTAACGATTCTAATGAAGATTTAATATCCAAGCAGAGTATTAAGAATAAGTAGTTTTTTGATTTACATTTGATTTATTCCTCTTATTTTGTTTTAAAGCTTTTTTAAGATAATTTTTTATTTGAATTATGTTTAAAACAATTAGTGCACAATGTTTCACTGAATTTGTTTATTCATATTAGGTTTAAAAAAATGTTTTCAAACTATTTTCCGAGTCGCTTGATTCGTTGATTTAAATTAATATATGTTTGAAAAAATATGCAAAATGTTTCTCGATCCTAAACTCGATGATTTTTATTATGTTTACTTCTTTTTATGTATACTTTCAGCTAGCCTCTATTTTAAAAAATTACTTGAAATAAAAAAATAATTAACGCAAAATGGTTTTATATGTGTTTAATATTGTGTTTTAAAAAAATTAATGTAAAATGTTTCTCGACTCATTATTATTTTATGGTAATGTATTTTTTATAAAAGTTTCGTATTTTAATAATAAATGTATTTGCGGCAGCAATAATTATTTTTTAAATTATTTTTTAAAGCCTTCTTCCACCATATTAATTAACTATGAATCTTTATATTCATTACATTTTTACAATTTTTAGTTTGTTAAAAATTAAATTCTTATATTTTATTGCAGTTACTAGGTTTCTTCTACTAAATATTCTCATTTAAACATCGTTCCAGTACTTCATAGAATTTCTTTTCTTTAATTTTTTTTTTTGAATTTTACAAAATTTAATGGATTCTTTTTTTATTCAGTTTGTAAAATAATTCTCTAATTTTTCTAATTTTAAAATTTTGTTCTCCTTAGTAATATATTTTAATGTTATTTTTAATAATCTTCTTATTTATTGTTTTAATTAAAAAAATGTCCGTAAATATTTTAACTTTTTGAAAAGAGTTTCCACTTTTTTATATACAATTGTGCCATTGTTTCATTCTTGTGTTGTTTTTTTTTAAATTTTTTCTTCATTTCTTTAATAAACTACTTAAAAATAAACATTTGGAGATTTCAAATACTGGTTATATTTTAAAAAAAATCAATTCTTGATTTAAAAAAAAAAATCATGATTTTTATCAGCACTGTAATATATTTACAATTGTTGATAACACAAGGTGTAGAAACTAATCGCGCCCCAGCGCGCGTTGTTTAATCTAGTTAGGTATAAGAAATTACAATTTTTATAATTTATATAAAATTTTGTTTATAATTGTTATATTTAATAATAATTTGTACACTTCATTGACTTATAGTTAATTTGTAATGCTAATTATTTTTGTCATTTATCCATTTTTATTTCAATAAATTGTTTGTGTTTCAAAATAGTAGAGCTCATTCAAACATAGAAAATTCTCATAAATTCTCCGGAATTTATTTATTCTCGAGAATCTAACCGAATTTCAAATTTTGCAACTCTAGAGTGTCAGAAACTAACAGAGACTTCCCTCAAAGCTTCATTAAACAGCCGCCAGGTTTCGCATGTTTCGTGCTCCTTGCGAATATAAATCTAGAGTCTGCGCAGAACGCTTTTTAATATATTTGGAGGTTATGTATAAAGTTGCCAAAATTGAACTCGACGCCCCCCGTTGATAAAGTGTTTATTAAAAAGCCAATGTAATAAAATGTTAATTTGAAAAACAGTAGAATAATGTTAAAGCAAGGTTATAAAGAATGTTATATAGAATGTTATTGCATATTTGAATTAATAAACAAATGTATCCATCGTTCGGTCCAATTAACATTGTATGACAAAACTTCAAAAGACATATGATTAAACAAACAGTTTAATAGAAATCATATTCAAAAAATTTTATTATAAAAGTGACATTCCACTGTTTTTCAAATTAACATTTTATTAACCTGGCTTTTTAATAAACACTTTATCAACGGGGGGCGTCGAACTGATCCTCGCCATCTTGAAATGAAATCCTTGTTATTTTGACAAGACGCTTCTAACTATTCCGCAATAGTAGAATTTAATCCTGCACTCTTTGATATTTTAACAAAGAATTCTTGTCAATTCATCTATAAAACAGGTCTAACTATAACCCTATAGTTTTTTTTCGGATATAGAAATTTTTTTCAGTGGACCTTAATTTGAGTCATTTTTTCTGAGTTTATCTTTATTATAAGATAGAAATAGTTAAGTATATGTACAGTAGTGAGTTAATACTGTGTTCAACTTACCAACAAACCACGGATTCCTCTTATTATTTTCGACAGTCAAGTTTAAGAAGTACTCCTCAAATCCTTGGACGGGGTTAGCCTGAGGTTGTACTGATAGAGTGCCTTCAACTTCTGCCTCATTTCCATTGCTTACAAGTCCACGAGCACTCCACCCATCACTCCCAATCCAAGAAAATGCTCCCGTGGCATTACAACGTCTTACCGCTCTCATTACTCCAGCCACTTCCTGGTCTGAGCCAAAAATTATGCAACCTGGAAATTATATTTTGTTCCATTAGTAGAAAATTTAAATTTCCGAGAGGCATAAATGTTCACTAAAACCCGTTAGGCTGAATTTAATTCTCTCTAATTCTAAAATTAGTAAAAAGCAGATCTTCTATTCAAATTATGGGAGGTCGCCCATTAGTAGATTGCTAAAATTTCTAACAGGTGTAATTATTCCAGGCTGAAGTAATTAATGAAATGTTTAACACTAAAATCAAGCTGATATATTCATTAAAATAATACAGTAATCCGAGTGAGCTTGAAATTAATCACTTATTAATTTTAGGTAATTTTATAACACGATGAAAATTTACTCGATAATGACCTCCTACTAACAGTCGATAATCTTTGCCTTTTTAAAGAAAACAAGGTAAATAAAAAAAATCAAATAAATTCTTGTGTCTACTTGTATATCAACTTTTTTATGTATATAAATGTTTTTATTTTTTTTTTTTAATGATAATAAATAGATTTTGATTATTTTATAAACAGAAATATCAAACTAAATTAAGATCAAGTGATGAAGTAAAACTTCATTAATCTTAACAAAATTTGTCCGTAAACTTTCTCTTAAAATACTGAATATTTTGACACCAAATTTTGCCGAATTACTTCAAATATGATTAGAAAGATCTGTCTGATCGAAAATTATTTGCTTTAAAATTAATTTCCTTAAAAATTTTCTGATTTTCGGAAATTATAAAAAATAAATTTTAAGGCAAAATTCAAACAAGTTTGAGTCAGAGTGACCTTTATAATGATATTTTAAGTAATTCTGCAAAGTTTGATGTTAAAAAATTTTGTATTTTTTGTGTTTTTTTATGTGAAAGTTTGCGGAAAAATTTTTCCCTATTCTGGTGGCGTCATATTCCATCACATATCCTTAAAAAGTTTTTGAAAATCAGAAATTGACATCAAAATATAACCTCAACTTTTGACAGTTCTATAATGGGCTATCTATTATTGATCACATACTGTTAGAATTTGTACTTGTGTATAAAAAAATGAAATATAGAAAAGTAACATTTCGTGATAGCAGATTAAAAATAAATTAGAAAGTTTTTGAAAACCAGAACGTGACATTAAATCATAATCACAATTTTTAACAGTTCTATAATGGATATTTCAACAGTTAAAAAAAACATCTAAAACTTGAACAAAAATAATTAAAGGACCTAAAATATCAATCAAATAAAGGAAAGAATTTAAAGAATTAAGGAAAAATCAATTGAAAGTGACAAAATAACTAGAAATTGAAGAAACCAAATCGAATATTATGAAAAATTAATAGTCTATCTTTAGTCACTAAAAACTCCTTACAAGTAATTTTTACCCACAATCCCTTTGTAAAAACTGGAAAGTAAAAAAAAAAGAATTTGAAATTTAATAAAAATAATGCAAAATGAAAAAACTAAAAAAATTACTAGATGCTTGAGAAACATCTAAAAATTGAAAACGATTACTATAAAGTGAAAAAAGTTTTAGTCAAGAAAGTAAAAAAGGTAAAAAAAGACAAGAAATTAAGAAAGAGAAAAAAAAAGAAAAGAAAATTTATTTGAAAGTGAGCATTTAAAAGAATTATCTGTAGTGAAAAATGAATACAGATTTATGAAAAGTAACTAGAAATTAGAAAAATTAATAACTTGGTATTAAAGAACAAATCAGAAAAAGTGAATAAATTACTAGTAATTAAATAAAAAAACTAAGAAAAGTACAAAATATAAGTGTATAAGAAAAACAAATGCACATTAGAAAATAAAATTCGAAAATCAATAAAAATTACTAGAAAGTAAAATAATAATTAAGAGTTAAATAAAATACTCTAGAAAGTGAAAAGAATTTATTAAAAAGTTAAAGTGGATTTAGAAATTAAAGAAAGAATTATAGAATCGAGAAGAATTGATAGAAAGTGAAATAATACTTAAAAATGTAAGAGATTTAACTAAAAATATAGTGGAAATATTTTTAAGACAGAAACTACTACAAACTAAAAATTTTAAATAAAATTTGAAAAACTGATAGTAAAATACAAAAAAAGAAAGAAAATAAATAAATATAAATAAATATAGTATATCGGTATAAATATACTTTAGCTTGAAGAAAAACTAAAAATTTTAATAAATTACTAGAAAAATTCAGAAAAATCACTGATAAGTGAATAAATAAATAGGATTGAAGATAAATAACAGAAATTAAAAGAAAATTGTGTAGATGAGGGCAAATAATTAGATATTGTATTCTAGATTAAAATATCTAGATATTGGTAAAAGACAACTTAAAAGAACGAAGCATTACTAGTATCTGAAAAAATATGTCATATAATTTTTAAAATTAAAATAAATTAAAATAACTTGAAAATAATTAGACAGAAAAAATACAATGATATTAAACAAGATAATTTAAAAAGTAAATTTTAGTTACTTGAAAATAAAAAGAATATATCTAGAAACTCAATAAAACTGACTTTTAAAAACGAAGAAATATTAAAAAAGTCAAAGTCAAATTAGAATTTGAAGAAATAAATTGATAAAATATAAAAGAATGAAAAAGAAGGAAGAAAATATTTACATATTTAATCGTAAATATAACTCAAAATTTTCAAAAAATTACTATTAAGTCGAAAAACAAATCTAAAATAAAATTGAATGATGATGTTTCAAAAGTAAAAAAAAGTTTTTCATCAATTCTTTATTTTGAACTTCTTTTAAATTTTAATCCAATATTAAAATGAAATTAAAAACTAAAAAGTGAAAAAATTATTTGGAAGTTCAAGAATAACTAGAGTCAGGGTAGAACTTATGTGGAGCAATTTTTTTCCTTAGAAATCTTATTTTTTAATAATTTCTTCATTAAATATTTTTAGAATCTCTTCCTCCTCGCTTTTAAGAGTAAATAGAAAGTCCATTACTCTTAAAAATGTACTTTTCCCGACTCTGAGAAAACATCTAATTTCCAAGTCATTTTTGATTACAATTTTCATTTTAACCGGAATTTTCTTTAAAGATAAATTGTTAGATTTTTCATTTATTCTATTTACGGGCCCGTATCATTTTGACACAAATTTTTTCGGGCAACTTGTTATATTGTACTCCTGATGATGAATGTTATATTTTACTCCTTCTGAAATCAAAGATTTTTAAGTCTTATTTATTAAATAATTGATTTTAATACATTAAATTAATATTAAAAGACTTAATTAATCCAATAAGTTCAGTTATTGAATAATTAAAACTTAAAAATCTTTGATTTTAGTAGGAGTAAAATATAAGATTCATCTTCGGGAGTACAATATAACAAGTTGCCCGAAAAAATTTGTGTCAAAATGATATAGGCCCCTATTTACCCGAGTCTCCACTTGTCCGAAACTTTCATCAAAACTATAAAAATATTATTTGCTAGAAGGATCAATTTCACGGAACAAAAGTTTCAAATTTTTCACATAAAGTTTTATTTAAAGCGTTTTTGTATATCCAGCATAACTCAAGGATTCGTTTGTTCGCTTTTCGAGTTTTTAAAGTATGCTGTAATGCTCACTGAAAAAGTGAACTTTGGAAAAATTGCCAAAGTTTCCCCACTTGGCGAAGACAGGTGGATCAAAGCGACAAGATAAATGCCGCCTTTCTCGATCATAAGTCGAGAAGAAAAATGAACCACATACCTCAGAAAAAATTATATTATCCAACGATTTCATTTTACTCGTGATACGTTAAATTATTTCAATAGAAATCAGGAGTTTAGTAAAATTTATTAAGGGATTATTATCATTCATTTCCTTCAAACAAAATCGGTTAATTAATGTGCACTATTTCTAGAAAATAATCTTTTCGAATTAAATTGCCCAAAATTAATTTAATAAATTAATAAATTAATCTACTAATTAATTTACTCTAATCTTTCTATTGCTCATAATTTTTCGTCTGGGCTTAATTTACAATCGTGTAATTTTTTATAATACTAAAATATTTTGTACTAGAATAAAATACTCGAAATACATAATTTAATTATGTTATATAAGTTTCTATTACTTGGGTCTTTTTAATTATTTATTTTTCCGCAAATTTCATTCATTTCTAAGATAAAAACATACAATTCTTGAGGGACTGATAAAACCTTTCAACTTGCCTCTTGCTCTGGGTTTCGTTAATAATTTTTGTACGATGTTGTCATAAGCTGTTTCTTCCGCTACTCCTGAGTCTTTTACAAGTTTTTCTTTGACAGCGATGCAAATTTGATATTTTGCCAACAGATCTTCTAGTTCCTCGAATGCCTTCAACAAAATCAAAGACGGCATTAAAAGACAAAACAATATCAAATTTCTATTCCAACAATCTTGTGAAATAATTAAATTTCTACAACAGTCTTCTGTTACAATGACAATTTGATATCACAGTTGTTTTTAATAAAAATAGAACAGAATTAAATAGAGATTAAATAAAAAGTAATTGACGAGAAAAATAGTACTTAGTCTCTACGGCTTTTTACTCCTAAATTCCAAAATTATAGTAAACAAAAATTCGTTATAAAATAATTTTATATTTGCGTAAGATAAACAATAGTTAGATTACATAAAAAAAAAGATTAAAAATTGAGGTGGTAATTATCTGGGAGAGCACCATACTTCAAAGAAGTAATTATCTTTTATATAATCACCGTTAGTGTAGAGATAAAGCATTTCCATTGTGTTTTTAATTGAAAAGATTTTTCTCAAATTTATAAAATCTATTTCCACCAACTTTATTTACTGTAATAAATGTTTGCAGCTTAATAATTTTTTTCAACAAAAATCAAAGCAAGGAGTGAATTTTAATTTAAAAATGTTCTAAAATAAATAAAACTTGTTTACTTTGCTAATTGCCTAAGAGAGAAAAAATTGTGTCAAAAGGTCTAGTAAATTTATTGACTAGAATGTTTGAAAGATTGAGTATCAATATTTTTTATGCAAAGTTTTATTTGACATAATAGAGATGAAAATATTCCATTTTTTACCTTGTACAAGTAAAGTACATAAAACGGTAAAAATAAAAAATATGTATTGATCAAATAAACGTTTCAAATGAAATATTATTTACTTTAAATAGTATTTAACCAAACGTCGAATATTCTGGTCAAACTTGATAATTTATATTTTGATTTGACATTCGATAAATTGTGTTACATGGTAACAATATTCTAGTGGTCAAATTCAATCATCGAGGAATCAATCAAGTTAATGAGTTTTAAATATTAATTATTATAAGAAATTATTTGAACCGTTTTTTTGATAATATGTAATTTTTATTTTCGTGTCCTTAACGGTCATACCGTTATCATGTGTTTTATTTATTATTATTCAATTTTATACACAACAATGTAAATATAAGTAAGTTTATTAAAAACAGTGTTTTTAAAAAATTAATTTAAAATATTCAATTTTATAAATTGTATTTCTTTAATGCTTTTATCTCTTTCAGATATTTGATATTACATAGTTATAGTATATGTAGTTTTCCCTTAAAAAATAAGATTATAATTAATAAATTACAAAAAATCTAAAAAATAATTTTTTGATAATTTTTTGCACTTATTTTTTAAAAAATTTATTTAAAAATGAATTAATTAAATAAAGAAATTACTAGAGGTTTTTTCTTCTCTTTTCTTTTTTTCTTTTTTGTCAAGTTTATAATTCAGAACAATTTTAATTTCTTTGAATTTCAATTTACTTGAAATTTCATTGATTAAAAATTTAATTAACCCACACTTTGAGAATAGTAAATTTAAAATTATTTGCAAATTTCTTCACTTTTTAACAATTTTTTTCTATTATGATTTTAATTATTTGCTACAATTTCCAAATATTTTTATCATTTTTTAAAGATTCTCTTCAATTTTTAATTATTTTAATTATTTTTCAACTTTTACCCTTAATTTTTAATTCCATTTCCGCAAGTTTTCATTATATTCTTTAATTTTTTTTTAATAAAATCTTTTTAGTTTTAATTATTTCCTAAAATATCAAATTATTGTAATTATTTATTAATTAATTTTCAATTTCTTTCATAATTTTTCAATTATTTTTGCAAAATACGTTTTTTGTTTGTCAAATTGTAATTGTTCCCTTTAATTACAATTAATTTCTTCAATATTTTTTAAGTGTTTATACTAAACTGATAATTCTGTAATATTGGTCCTAGGGATTGTTGGATTTATATCAATAAAGCAATAAAGAAATATCGAATTATGTCACTTAAATATGGGAAGTACATAATTAATTAAATTTGTTAATTTAATTATCAGTTTCACTATTTTCATTGTTTTCCATAATCATTTTCCAAATATTGTTTAATATTAAAAAACCTGTTTTATGCTTCATCAATTTTTATTAAAAAACCTAAATTATTCTATTTTTATTTATTGTTTTTAAATTTTAGTTGTATTTTTCAAGTATTACAATGATGTTTTTCGAATTTCTATGACTTTCTTGTAAATCAAAAAAATTCTGTAATCTCAATATTTTTTTCTAATTTTCCGTAATTATCATTAATTTCCAATTATTTGGAACATTTTCCAAGTAGTCCTGTTTATCTTTAATATATTCTGCAATTTTTTAAATTATTTTTGACAACTTTTTATTATTTTCTTCAATTTTCAATTATTTTTTAATTAATTTTCTAATTTTTTTCTTATTTATCTTAAATTCCAGTTATTTTTTCTATATACATATATTTTTATCATTCTGCTATTATTTTCTTTTATTACAAATATATGTTGTAATTTTTTCAATTATTTTTCACAAATTAAAATTATTATTAATTATTGTTAATTATTGTTAATTATTTTTATTACTTTGCAAATATTCTCTTGAATTTTTTTTATTATTTTCATTATTCTTCAATTAATTTCTTAGATTATAAGATGTTTTTCTAAAAATTTTAATAATTTTCTTAAATTTTCGATTATTATTGTTATTAATTTTCAATCACTTTCTTCAAATTTTAATTATTTTTACTATTCCTTAATTAAATTTCTAAATTTTCAATTATTCACGTCATTTTTCAATTTTTATTTTCTTTTATGTTTTTGCAATTATTTTCTCTAGCTTTTAATTATAGATATATTAATTATGTTTTAATTAATTTCCTAAAATTTTAATTAATTTCCTAATTTTTTATTTATTATCTCAAATCTAAGTTATTGTATCCACTTTATAATGTTTTAATCATTCTTTAATTATTTTTCTCAAATTTCAATAACGTTCGTAAATTTTTAATTATTTTCTTTTAATTTGCAATGATTTTTAGAAATTTTATTTTTGTCATTTTCAATTATTTTTTAAATAATTTTCTAATTTTCTTTTTAATTATCCTTAATTCCAGTTTTTTTTCTATATACAATTAATTTTATCATTCTGCAATTTTTTTTTTTTATTACAAATATATGTTGTAATTTTTTCAATTATTTTTCACAAATTCAAAAAATTAAAACGATCTGATCGACTTCACATCTGATTGTCTGCTGTTTGCTCGATTATGATTGAATTGAACAAATTACTTTTTATTTACCTTTTAATAATTAGCATAACTTTTGAGAATATCGTTAAGTAAGAATCATTTCTGTTTGTTGATATATACTGACATACCGAAATTTTAAAAAAGTAACCTCTTTTATGATTAATTGCAAACTTAAAAATTTTACAAATTAAGCAAAATAACCTCGTAAAATTTGGATATAGAATTTATTTTGTACAAACTTAAATATGTGTTAAATTTGAATCTTTTAAAAGCTTATAGAAGAAAGATACGATGTGTTAAAAGATGTCATTTTTCATGAATTTGAAATTTAATTTTTTAATAAACAAAAATTTTTTTTTAAGTTATTGTTCTGAATAAGAAAAGTTAATGTATTAATTTCAAACCTCGTAAGTATCCAAATTTTTTATTAAATAATTTTATAAAAAATATGCTTCTAAATATCACAAAAATTGACAGTCTTTATAGATCAATCTTAAATCCATTTTTCTTATTATAATTATGCTTTATATAAAAAATAAATTACCACACACAAATCTTTAAAATATATATATTGACATTCTTTTTTAGCGAAATTTTATTTATTATTTATATATAATATATAATAATTTATTATTTATATATAAACCGGATGTTTCAGCAACATCCGTTGCTGTTTGGGTGAAAAAGAAAATGTTATCAAAATCTTTATTAGAAATGAATTCTATGGAGTTTAATAATGACTTATAAAAAAAAATTTATTTTTGAAACACTTGTGGCAGCAACATCCCTTAGACGAAAGTCAATGAAATTACCCACGCGACAGATAAAAAATGTCAACAAAAATAAATGATTCTTACTTAAAGATATTTTCAAAAATTATGCTAATTATTAAAAGATAAATAAAAAGTAATTTGTTCAATTCAATCATAATCGAGCAAACAGCAGACGATCAGATGTGAAGTCGATCAGATCGTTTGCTCGACATGCATCACTATATCAATTTGCAATCAATTTCTTTAATTATTAATTATTTTTACTATTCCTGAATTAAATTTCTGAAATTTCAATGACTTATCGCATTTTTTAATTACTTTTTTTAATTTTCATTTTCTTGTATCTTTTTTTGCAATTATTTTCTCTCCACATTTTAATTAGATATATAAATTATTTTTCAATTAATTTTCCAAATTTTTATTTATTTCTTCAAATCTAAGTTATTGTATCGACGTTTCATTGTAATACCGAAAAATTCAATTAACTATCTTGAATTTTCAATATTTTTTTAATTTGCGATTATCTCTATCATTTTTCAATCATTTTTTTTTAAATTTTCTAATTTTTTTCTTATTTATCTTAAATTCTACTAATTTTTTCTATATACAATTATTTTTATCATTCTGCAATTATTTTCTTTTATTACAAATATATGTTCAAATTTTTTGAATTTTTTTTTACAAATTAAAATTATTTTCTTCAATTTTTAATTATTTTTATTAATTCGCAAACATTTTCTCGAATTTTTATTAGTTTCATTATTAATTAATTTCCTAGATTTTAAAATATTTTTCTAAAAATTTTAATAATTATCTTAACTTTTCAATTATTATTGTTATCAATTTGCAATCAATTTCTTCAATTTTTAAATATTTTTACTATTTCTCAAATTAATTTCTAAATTTTTAACTATTTATCTCATTTTTAATTTTTTAATTTTTATTTTCTTTTTTGTTTCTGCAATTATTTTCTTTACCTTTTAATTAGATATATTAATTATTTTTTAATTAATTTTCTAAATTTTCATTTATTATTTCAAATCTAAGTTATTCTACCCAGTTTGTAATGTTTTAATCATTTTTCAATTATTTTTCTAAAATTTCAATTACGTTCGTAAATTTCTAATTACTTTTTTTAATTTGCAATGATTTTTAGAAATTTTATTTTATTTTGATTGTTTGTAGATTAATTCCCAAAATTTTAATTATTTATCTCAAATTCCCATTATTTTCTTCAATTTTTGATTATTTCTATGTTTTAATTATTTTCTTCAATTTAAAATTCTGGAAATCATTTTGTAATTAGGTACCCTTTCTTTTATTTCACATATTATATTCTGAATTTCTTTCAATTATTTTTCTAAAATTGCAATAATTAGGGTAAATACGGGGGTAGTCGGACATTTAAGGATTTGATCTTAAATAATGATATTTTTCTTAAAATAGAAAAGTATTTTAACATATTGCTTTGCATGAACCGTTAAAGGACTCATTCAGGATTAATTTTCACATAAATTTGCAACAAACAATTCAATATTTAATAAAATATAGCAATTTTAATAAAAAATCAGGATATCAGCAGTAGTCGGACACTTGCTTGTAAAGTCGGACAAAACTGTATCAGTAGTCGGACATTTTTCTATTTTAAGATAATAAAATATTTCATGTTTTTATACTATAAAACCTATTAAATTAAATTACAGAAATAATGCTCAGGAAGCATGATTTTAATTTGTTAACCCATGTTGTGAATCTTAAATAAAAAAAGATAGTTTTTTAGTTTTAAAATTTTATACTTCTCTATGGCATTTTAAAGACAATCTGTCAAGTTCTGTTGTGATCATTCGGTGAAAAGGAGGAATTCGTATAAAATCAAATTTTAGGTTATTTTTTTGTTGATACAGAAAATGTTTGAAAGTTAACAAATTTATAGGCTATTAGTAATTGTTTTTATGGTATTTACTTTTTCAGCATCTAAAATATTACGAGATATAATACAAGTAATATATGTGTCCGACTTCACAAGCAATCTAAAATCTGACATGTTAGGTCGGACACGTCAATTATTTGTAAATTTAAAGTAATTTTAAGGTTATTTTCACTTTTAAACATAAAATTAGAGTTTTTATAATCACTTTGTAATATTTTCAAACATAAACACGACCTAAAAAAACCTTATTTCGTACTAATAAAAATCTCTACCTCCTTGACGGCCGGAACAAGGAATCAAACAAAATATCAAAACAACGCGGTTGAGTAAATAACTGTTGCATTTTAACTAATTTAAAAATCATGAGAGGGCGCTGCAGGTAGTTTTTACGTTCTATAATTTTGACAAATTTGATAAAATAATTTTGTAAGAAGATTCCAATAGTAAATAATTATTTATTTAACTTTTAAACTGAAAGTGTCCGACTATCGGTACTGTCCGGACTTACCCGCATTTACCCTATCATCCGTTTTCTATTATATTTATCATTTTTTAATTACATCGCCCAATTTTAATTATTCTAATTTTTATCCAATCAATTTCTAAAAATTTCAAGCATTTTTTTTCTCAAATTTCAATTATTTTGTTTAATTTATTAATTTTTTTCAATTTAAAAATTTAACAATTTTGTCCTATACAAATAAATTTTGTTTTATTTACCTTTAAGTATTGTATTTAAAATATTTATAATTGTTAATAACAAAATTATATAATTATAGAATTGTACATTCAAAAACGTTAAGGATACGAAATTAAAAATTACATAAAATAATAATTATTAGGTATTATTTTTTAAATTTACGATTATTTGTATTAATACTTAATAAAGGGGATCAGAAAAATTATTTCATTTGCGAGAGTAGAAATAAATTTATTTTTTAATAAAAATTTCTCACCTTAATACCATAGTTACTTTCTTCATAAATAATCGAAACATAGCTCCAGTTCATTTTTCTAACAATATCCACCATAGCCTTGACTTGATAATGATCACTCGGAATTGTTCTTGTAAAATATTCAAAACGCTGTTTGTTAGAAAGTTCAGGACTTGTCGAGAAGAAGGACACCTGAAACACACGTGAAAGAAAAAGTGAAAAACTAAACTCTAACTGTCTCAAAAGTTCTATACTTCCGATTTCTTTACTTTGGCAAGAAACCGCTGGCAATGTGCCTTAGTTCCTTCGTGAGATCGCACCAAGTACTTTTCAGAATTCCAAAAGTGCAAAAGGCTTCTAGTGGCATGTGCCAAAGTTTGAAATTAGGTTTACGATTTATTTTTTTTTTCGGAATTCTGAATATTTTTCAACTTGACGTACTCTTAACGTACATTTCATTAATATATATATTAGATAAAAGTGTTAAAAAAAAAGATGAGAAGAAAGTTATTTTCAAAAAAGTGAGCATTGAATTATAAAGCATGCCAGTTTTATGATAATATCGAAAATCGTTAAGTCACGTCTTCAGTTCATTTAATTAATATTTAAAGTAATTTTTAAGCGTTATCGAGGTCACGATATAATTTTATTATCAAGATTCTTACTAAGTGCTCTTAAATTATGGTCCTTTTTTTTTTTAATGATTTCTAATTCAAATTCGCTCTAATGTTAAAAAGTTACACAATTTTTTTAATTAAAAAATTGAAAGGCACTTTGAGTTTTTATATGTTTTTAATCACTTTTTGCCCTGCACGTTTTAACGTCCTGGGTATAAAATTCAACGAAATGTGCATTCTTTTACACCGTAACGAGATGCTTTACAATTAGGAAGCAATCTGGCCTTCGTAATTCGATTCCTTTTTCCACTTGGGAACCAAGTAACGTAATTATTTTGTCCCTGAGTTTCTTTGTCATTGAAAAAAGCAAAGGGGTTTTCAGTGTGTGAAATGTGCAGTGATATTATATAAGTTTAAAATAAAATAGTATGTTTAATAAATATTTATAATTGTATCATGATATTTTGTAATGACTATTAATTATGAAATTTCTAATTATATTATTATTAATTTTTTTTTTTCAATTCAATGTTTTCTAATTAATAGCATTTTTACTTAAATCAGTATTTTGTTTCAAAGAATTAAAAGTAAACTTCTCTGTTTACAGAGACATTTTTTGTTTTGCTTTAAAGCGACAATATATTTAAAATAACTGCTTAAAATGATGAGGAACAAGTTGTGTCATGTAGGGAGGAAAACTACTTTATGTAGTGAAAAATAAGTTTTGTGTGCTATCGTGTGTCCAGAAGCACTGGAGTTTCGCTTTATCTTTCGCTTTTTCACCTAATGTCATTCTGCCTCAGGCAACAAATATATTTATCATGGTTTGTCAGACATTGTTGGCTCATTTTTTCTTTTTAACATTAGTCAAGTCAAAATTGTTTTAAAACTGAGTTTCTGTTTTGTGTTCAAGTTCTGCTTATTCTCTGCTTGAAATTTAAGGGTAAATGTATGATAATCCGAAAATTTAATGTACAAGTATATAAATATATTTATATTTCATATTTTATATATATATATATGTAAATAAATTACATTCAATTAGATTATAATATTATATTTTTTATGAGTGTGCTTATCTATAATTAGAAAATCAATTTTATGCTGTAATTGTATAACTGGAACAATTCAAATATTTCTACTAATCATTTAGTAAAAATTTTAGTAAAATTCTGTTTACTAATTGAATTAATCAAATTTTTACTATTTCTTAGTTATTCTTTATAACTAATAATTAGTTATTTTTAACTAATTCAGAATTAGAGAGTACTGAAAATACATCGAATTCAAGTGCCTGATTCATAAAAGTTTCTACTACTGAAAAATATACAATATGGTAAAAATTTGAAGGTTGACTTTTTGCCTGACGCAACCAACTTTATACTACTGAAAATACATCGTATATGAGTGTCTGATCCAGAGAAGTTTAAGTTTATACTACTGAAAAATATGCAATCTGTTAAAAACTTGAGAAGTTGCCTTTTCTGACCCAACTAACTTTATACTACTGAAAATAGAATGAATTAGAGTGTCTAAGTATAGGAGCTTCTGCTTCTGAAAAATATACAATCTGGTAAAAATTGAGAGGTCGACGATGATTAAATTTAAAAGAAATTATAAATAATATTAATAAATATAATAATAAAATAATTGTTAATAAATTAAATATAAGCTAAATAGTTTAATTAAAACTTTAATTTTGTAAATTAAAAATAAAATGAATTTTTTTAGCTTAAAAAAAAAGTTTATAATTTTAATTTTCAAAATTAATGTTTTAATTCAACTATTTTTTGAAATTAATTATTTAATAATTTTGATTATTTTGTTTGATGTGACCAACTTTATACTACTGAAAACAGATCGAATTCGAGCGTCTGATTTATAAAAGATTCTACTACTGAAATGTATACAATCTGGTAAAAATTTGAAGATTGACTTTTAGTCTGACTCGACGAACTTTATACTACTGAAAGTAGATTGAATTCAAGAAGTATCTAATTCATCGAAGTCTTTACTACTGAAAAGTATACAAACTGTCAAAAATGTTTATCTTGTATTAGGTAAACTTTACAAAACTAATTTTTGTTCGGAAAAAGAATTGTAAAAAGTTAAAATATTAGAGAAATTATGAAATTATGAAAAAAAAAAAACTTTAAAAAATATTGGATGAAACTGTTTTTAAAGAATTAAAAATTCTTGGATAAAAAATTGAATAATATCAGAGAACGAAAAATATTTCTATGAAATAAAAAAATTATGATCAAGTTTAAAAATTAAATTAAAGCTCAGAGAAGATTAAAATAAATTTAAAAAAAATAAAAAAATGGAAAAAATGAAGAACATTTAGAAGTATAAAATGTCTAGTTAAATGAAATTAAAAGAGAACGTTCAATCAAAGTTAATAGAAAAATATTCAGAAAAAAAACGTGTCAGAAACAATTGTAATAGGAATGCCTCTATGATATTTAAATGAATCTATCAATTTTGTACGTAGTTATTTTTGAAAGAAAATAGAGAAAATGTAGTTGTACAAATTGAATAGATTTACTAAAAAGATGATCTATTATAAAAAAAAAAAATCAGAAAATTGAAGAGGATCTATTGTTTGGATAAGAAACATGAATTTTTAATTAAATTTCTTGCTGTTGTTCCTTACCGTTGTCAGAGAAATAAGCGAAAATATTTAATAACATTGAGAATTTAAAATAATATTTAATATTTTGAGAAAGAAAATAATAAATAATGTTATAAAATATTTCATAATAAAAATATTTAAAAAACAATGTTTTCATTTACAAAAGAATGGTTATATCAAAAAGGAATAGTAAAGAATTAAAATTACGAAAGATTAAAGAAAATGATTTAAGAATAGAAAAATTTAAGAACATCTAAAAATAAGAGTCCTTTCGCAGAGAAATGAAAAGATTTATAGAAATATATTTTTTAATGTAACAATAAATAAGAAAATCATCAAACAGAATAGTTTATCAAATGTTTTGAAAACAAAATTGTATAAAATAAAAATCAATTTAACATTCCTACAGCGGAAAATCGAAGTTTTATAAAAAAAATAGATATTAAAGCAAAAAGAAAAAAAAATTTTTATTGAAAAGAAAAATGATATAATTGTCTAAAAACTACAAGAGACATGAATATATTTTTTGGAAAAAAGGAACTAATAAGAAAAAAGTTAACAGTTTCAAGAATGTGAAATTTCGATTAAGTTTCAATGAAATGGAAAAAAGAATTATAGTTAATATGCAAATTCATTTTTTAATTAATAAAATTTGAAAGCAAATAAATAAAAATATAAGTGATTGACAATGAAGATTCAGTAAATAATGAGTTTTTAAGTGGAAAAAGTGAGTACATAGTGAGCTTTTAAATAAAAAAAGTGATTAAATAGTAAGTTTTTAGATAAAAAAAAGTGAATATGCAATGTAGAGTTTGATATTAATGATAATAAATTAAGGGGCGCAATCAGGAAAAGCCATTCAAATTTGAAAAAAACAATTCGAAAATCGCAAAAATAATTGAAATTTGTAGAAAATAATGAAATAATGACAAAAATAATTCAATCTGAAAAAAAAGTTCTAAATGACAAAACTAATTAAGATATTGATTAAAAATCAAAAAATGATGACAAAAATTAAAAAGAAATAATTTGAATTTGAAGTAAATAATTAAAAAGTTTCAAAAATAATTGAAGTTACAAAAAAATAATTAAAGTATGTAAAAAAATAATTAAAATTTGAAACAAAAGTTTAAGACTTGTGTAAAAAATTTTAATTTTTGCACAACAATTGAGATATTGAAGAAATTAGTAAAATGTAAAGAAACTAATTGAATAATGACACAAATAATTATAAAAGCTGGTGTAAAAATTACACTTTTTAGACAATAGTTGAAAAATTGAAAAAAATAATAGAATTTTCAAGAAAATAATTAAAAAAAAAAAAAAAAATTAATAAATATCAAAAAAATGTATATGTGTAGAAAATAGTTGAATAATGACAAAAAAACGGAAATTCAGAAAAAAATTAATGAAAAATGAGAAATATATTCAAAAATTATAAGAGACTAGTATAAATGTGGAAGTGCAGACTATAAACGTCTCCTTCCTTGATTGGATAGCTTACTCTTTCTAAGAGTAACGCTATGAATGAGGTACGAGAGAGGAACCTTTAGGAAGGTTCATTCTCCTGTATGCATGTGGGGCACGCCCCCTTGATAGGAAGGACTGACTGATCCAAAGAGATCAGTGTGAATGACGTAAAATGGAACTAGAATGAAAGAGCATTTATGAATAGTAAATGAGGATCTCAATGGGAGCATCACATATTCACGCGGAACAAATACTTGCGATCGGCGACGTACTGCAGGGCACTGGGAGTGACGTGTCCTTATATGGTTTTTTCCAGGCCATATGGGGGTCCCGTCTGATGTGAGCTTGCTCTGCCGAGGTGTTTCTGTAGTGCGAAGTCAGGAGCCAGCCCCTTCTGGATTTTGATCAAATAGTGTGAAGTGGGTACAGGTGTCGGAGCCTGTACTGCTACGGTGGAGTCCGTTCCATCCGTGTTGTACCGGGAATGGCTAAGCGTAAGGGTTGGGCCTCAGGGAACTGGGGTAGGACCGTCGTGTCCGAGGGTACACCCGCTCCCAACCTAGGCGACCCCCCTTCTTCACACGATGCGCTGGTAACCTTAATTAAATGGATTTTTTAAAGCTTAATAAAAATGGAAACAGTGAGAGCTTGGAGATTGAGACAGATAAGTCGACGGATGCCCTATCAACATCCGCTTCTACTGCCCGGACAACGGAGACCAGAGTAGAGAGGGGAGCGCTGCTCTTCCGATACTCGAGGGATGTTAAGCCATTATTCGGCTTTTGGAAAAGCAAGTGCTCGTCACTAAGGAGCTGACGAAGTCGCTATTGTTCGTGCAGTCGAAGCGGCTGGAGAACAATCCAAATCCAGTGAAGGAAACTATCGACAAGGTAGTGGAATGGAGAGGCTGCCTCGAAGAGTCCACAAAGGACTTGAAAGACGAGATGATAAAGAAACTAAAAGGCGCCTCCAAACCTAAGGGAAAGGTGAAGGTCCCCCTTCGCCCAAAACCCGATGAGTTGAGGACGCCAGCATCTCAGAGAAAAGGCGAAAAACGAGGAGAAAAGAGAGAAGCTTCGAGTACCCCTGAAGAGAGGTCCTCGAAGAAAGAGAAAAAGTCCGAGAAACCCCAGGGTGGGATTGAAAAATCCTTTGCTGGGTCAACCCGCGGGCTAAATGACCTTGTGGTCGATTTGAACAAGGAGTGGCAAGAAGATCAAGCCACTCAGAGAAAAAAGAAGAAGAAGAAAAAGATGGAGGAAAAAGCGGAAGCCGCTAAAAAGAAGGCGGAGTTGGCGGCCCAAAGGAAGGCCACCAACGACAGGAAGCTGAGAAAAAATGACGCTGTCAGGGTGACGTTAAAGGATAACGTCTCCTTTGCCGATGCCCTGAAGCATATGAAGTCGGTGGTCAACCCTGCCGAGACAAAGACGGAGGTTCTAACGATCCGGAGGACAATGAGGAACGATATGCTTATTGTCCTCAAGGGCAGGGAGGACCGATCGGGTCTAAGCAGGGCCTTGACTGCCGCCTTCGAGGAAAAAGGAGAGGTCACCACAGTGGTATCGAAAAGGTCCTTGGAAATCAGGGACCTGGACGAGAGCACTGAGGTGGAAGAAGTGGTGGAAGCAGTGGAGAAAGCATTAGGCAGGTCCAATTTAGAGGTGTCATGCCGCCTCTTCACTCTTCAAGCTGGAAACAGGCTAGCGGTGCTCCAACTCCATGAAGCATGCGCTGAAGCTTTGTTGAAAGCTGGCAAGGTGAAGGTTGGCTGGATCAACTGCAGAATCCGGGCCAGGTTGGAAGTAGAGAGGTGCTTTAAGTGCCTGGGCTACGGCCACCTGACAAGGACCTGCAAGGGCACGGATAGGAGTAAAGCCTGCTGGAAGTGTGGAGGTCCCGACCACCAGAGCAAGAGCTGCAGTGACGAGTTCCACTGCACTGCTTGCTCTGACAAAGGAATGACGGACGTCAAACACCGTCCAGGGAGCGGGTCCTGCCCTATTTATAGAGCAGAACTTAACAAGTTGAAAAGAAGGAGCTAAGGTGTCTTCAGATTAACCTTGGCAAGGGGAAGCTAGCGAAAGATCTCATGTTTTTGACGGCCATTCAGAGGGGGGTTGATATACTGTTTTTCAGTGAACAGTGTAGGAAACCGAACCACTCTGTCTGGTACCAGGATAAAACATGTAGATCTTCAATGGTAAGTGTCCTGAATGGGGAGAAACTCGTTAAGACAGGTGTGGAGTTTCGTGAACAAGTTTAAAGAGTATTTTTCACTCTCGCAAATAAATTGTAAAATAAAAACTTCACTGAATTTAAATGCTTCAAATAAATATATTTTGCGTAAAAGTACAAATTAAAATTTTGCTTCTAGCTCGTTTTGTCGTCGTACAATTTCTGGTGAAAAGGAGAGGGTTTCTTCATGATCCCTTCTTCCCGAATTTAAAATAAGAAGGGACTGTCACGTGTTCCCTTAATCATCAGTGCGATAAGCGCCAATACCGAATTTAAGTCTTAATCGCGTACATTTAATACATTTCGAATTTTCATAAAACTAGATTCAACAACAGGAGGGGCACTTTGATAAGCGAAATGGTGGCCAGAAATCACCTGGTCGTAGCGAACCGGGGCCAGGAGTTTACATTTCGGCGAGGCAAATCAGGATCAATTTTGGATCTCACAATTGTCTCGCCTAGCTTGGCACGGAAAATCAGGGAGTGGGAGGTGCTCGATGAAACAACCTTGAGCGATCACCAGTATATTGAGTTCGTTATCTCGATGGAAGAGCTTTTGAGGGGCAAAAGACCCGGTAGTCTTAGTAAGAACCCCTCATGGAACGTCGGTAAGCTCGATCAGGATAAGGCAAGAAAGTACCTGGAAGAAGTCAAGCTGATCTCCGAACTTGGCTGGATAAGGGAACCGGAAACGGTTGAGGAGAGTGTGCGTGCCGCGAGACGTGAGGTGATTGCAGCTTGCAACCACTCCATGCCCCGACGTAGACGCGATTACTCCAGGAAGAGCTCAAATTACTGGTGGAACGACGAATTGGCAAAGCTAAAAACAGAGTGCAATAAAGCGAGACGGAGATATACCCGCTCAAAGGGGGATTCCTCGCTAGAGCAGGAATGGCACAAAGCCAGAAAGGCTTTTAAACAGGGAATAAGACGTAGCCAACGGAAGTGCTGGAAAGATCTAATCAGTGACGTTGAAAACGACCCATGGGGACTGGCGTTTAACATTATGACCAAGAAATTGGTTATTAAACAACAGACCCCTGGTCTACACAAACCTGATTGGGTCCGACAGATTATCAGAGCCTTATTCCCGTACGTGGAACCATGGTCTCGAGAGGACTATTCTTTTTGCCTAGTACGGAGCGAAGATCTTTTCACTCTTGAGGAGTTAAGAGCCGCGGGAAAGGGGTTAAAGACTGGCAAGGCGCCAGGAAGGGACGGAATACCCAACGAGATCCTGAAATTGGTGATCGATGTGTACCCTGAACTTCTTCTTAACCCTTTGAACGATTGCCTCAGGGCTGGAAGGTTCTTTATGGACTGGAAAAAGCAAAAGTTAGTTCTTCTCAGAAAAGGAGACAAGCCTCTAGAAAAGACGTCATCCTATAGACCCATATGTCTTCTGGACACAATGGGTAAACTTCTAGAGGGTATGGTTTTGCAGAGACTTCAGGGTCTTCTGACTGGTGAAAATGACCTATCAGAAAACCAGTACGGTTTTCTCAAAGGCCGATCCACCGTCGACGCTATTTTGGCGGTGGTAGAAGAGGCAAAGAAGGCCAGAGAAGGCAAGGGGAGAAAGAAAGGATTTTGCGCATTAATAGCAATAGACGTACGTAATGCGTTTAATTCCGCGCGATGGAACATCTGCATCGAGTCGATGAAGAGGAAAGGGATACCAACCTACCTGTTGCGAATGATGAATAACTATCTTAGCGATCGGTGGATCGAGTATGAGGGCAAAACATTTCAGATTCGCGAGGAGATGACTTGTGGAGCCTCCCAAGGGTCAAAGGTAGGGCCACTCGTGTAGAACGTCATGTATGATGCTTCCCTGCGGATGAAACTACCTACGGACATCAAATCATTCGGCTTCGCGGACGACAAAATTATCGTATGCGGTGCGCAAACTACAGAAATCCTTGGCATAAGGGTCAATAAAACTCTGCGTCGAGTCAAGCGCTGGATGGACGCCAATAGTCTGGAAATGGCTTTGGAAAAGACCGAAGCGCTGCTTGTCACGGACCGGAGATCCTTTGTTGTCCCACCTATCGAGATTGATGGGACTGAAGTAAAATGGAGTAACACCATAAAGTACCTGGGCGTCGAGTTGGATAAGAAGCTTAGCTTCAACCAACATTTAACATCCGCAACGATCAAAGCTATCCAATGTGGAGGAAATATTTCCAGGCTTATGCCTAACATTGGTGGTCCCAGGGAAGCAAAAAGGAGATTAGTAGCGAGCGTGGTACACTCGAGATTGCTTTACGCAGCTCCAGTGTGGGCAACAGCCCTAGAAAAACACACCATCTTTATGAGACTACTTTCAGCCCAAAGAATAGTATTGTTGAGAATAGTCTCAGCCTACCGGACTATACCTACTAGCGCTGTGCAAGTCCTAGCAAGCGTTCCGCCGATAGATCTATTGGCTAAGGAAAGACAATATGTCTATTTCCTCGCCAAAGATCGGGCAAGCTTGCTTCCAGAAGAGGACAGACAGCGTCTAAAGGCCCAGATTCGTAGAATTGCGAGGAGCAGATTAGTCGAGGAGTGGCAGGTGAGATGGAATGGGGAATCTACCGGAAGGTGGACTTACCGCCTTATTCCCCATCTCGCTAAATGAGTACAAAGAAGGCACGGAGAAGTTAGCTACTACTTAACACAAGGCGCTAACAGGTCACTGTTGTTTCAACGAGTATTTGAAACGTTTTAAATTAAGAAGAGAGGGATCGTGCTCTTATTGCGACGCCCCCGTGGACACCGCGGAACACACCCTCTTTGTTTGTAGATATTGGGAGGAGAAAAGGCAATACATGTTTCGGGTGGTGGGTACTGAAGTCACCGCCGACAACATGATTGACCTTATGTTAAGGAATGTGGACTCGTGGCAGCACATTGAATCCTTCATTACCCAGGTAATGAAAACCAAAGACATCAATGGTCGCAGGGGAAGAAACCAGGGTTAAGCTGGAGACAAAGGAAAGTAAGAAGGTAGGGAAGAAATCCGTATAGAATCCTCCACCTGTCATCAGTTCGAAGCCCGCCGTTGATCGATGGGGGTTCTTACCCCCAACGGTTTATCGGCTGATCGAGATCTGATGCTAGGCTGAGGGATCTATGGGTATGGGTGGAGTTAGCACTCGGTGATGTTGGTTGCTTAGTTCAATCGTTCCGCTGAGTGTTAAGTACTCCTATAACACCTATTACCCAGAGATAAACTTGCCGGAGAATATTTATATTCCCTGGTAAACTATACTCTGGGCTCGAGCCCCACACACAGAGAGCACCCTCCTTAAATGATGCGTGCATCATTCATTGTAAGTTTGAAGACAATAATTGCAATTTGAAGATAATAATTCAAAAATGTCAAAAAAATTCAAATATATGATAAAAATAATTACAGTTTGAAGAAAATAATTGAAAAAGGTGTAAAAAAATTAATTAATTCGTAACAATAATGAAAATAATAACGAAAATAATTGAAAACAGGTGTAAGAAATTTAAAAGTTTATGTTAATAACAAAAATTTGATAAAATAATTGCAATTTGTAAAAAATAATTCTAAAACGGCGATAATAACAAAAATATGAAAAAAAATTGGAAAATGACAAAAACAATTGATTAATGACAGAAGTAATTAAAATTTGAAGAAAATAATTTAAAAATAACGAAAGTAAATTGAACTTGTGTAGAAAATTTGGATATTCTTTGACAATAATATAAAGTTTGAAGAACACAATTGAAAAGTTTCAAAAATAATTGAAATTACAAGAAGATAATTCAACTTTAACAAAAATAAATGTAATTTAAACAAAATTGATAACTGGTGCACAAAATTAAGAATTTAAAGACAATACTTGAAAAATTAACCAAACAATTGAAATTTTAAGAAAGTTATTGAATAATGACATAAATAGTTGAAAGCTGGTGTATAAATAAAAAATTAATAGAGAATAATTGAAGTTTGAAGAAAATAATTGAAAACTAATATAATCAATTTAAAAATTCATGGCAATAAAAAACATTTAATTTATTTATTTATTTACTGACAAAAGCCAATTACAATATAAAATTTAACAATTTTTTTCAAGTACACTCAAATCTTGCTATAATGACATTTGCCATTACGAACGCTCTCCACAACAATCTGATAAAATCTCTCTATTACAAGCTAAACAACTTCACATTTATTTCCACTACTTATTTTTTATTCAAAGCGTACTTTCTTTTATTTTGACATCTGTTGTCATTTTTCGTGCACATTTAACCACAAATTTGGATATTGACTATTATTATATGTAAGTAAATTTTATTTGTGTAATTCAAAAAAGGTTCATCTTAGGCTTTTTGATTTCTAAAAATAAAAAAAAATAAAATTTTTAATAATAGTTCGAACTTAAACAATTCGTATATTTAATGTACTATTGTTTACATAAAAATTACTTCTAAGGTTAAAAGTTGACATTTAATAAAAGAAGCGCATGAATATTCCCTAAATCTCATTTAGCCTAAATCCCATTAAGCCTAAAATCAAAAAGCCTAAAACGCATTCAGCCAAAATTCCATTTAACCTAAATTGCATTTGACCTAAATTTCATTAAACCTAAATCGCGTTTAACCTAAATTACATTAAACCTAAATTTCATTTTACCTAAATCCCATTCAATCTAAATTCCATTTAACCTAAATCTCATTTAAACTAAATCTCATTTTACCGAAATTCCATTTAACCTAAATTCCATGTAACCTACATTCCATTTAACCTAAATCCCATTTAACCTAAATTCCGTTTAACCTAAATCTCATTTAACCTAAATTCCATTTAACCTAAATCCCATTTAACCTAAAACACATTTAGTATAAATTCCATTTAACCCAAAATGCATTTAGCCTAAATCTCACTTCACCCAAATCCCATTTAACCTAAATCTCATTTAACCTAAATTCCACTTAACCGAAATCCCATTTAACCTAAAACGCATTTAGTCTAAATTCCATTTAACCTAAAATGCATTCAGCCTAAATCCCATTTAACTTAAATTCCGTTTAACCTAAATCTCATTTAACCTAAATTCCACTTAACCTAAATCCCATTTAACCTAAAAAGCATTTAGTCTAAATTCCATTTAACCTAAAATGCATTCAGCCTAAATCTCACTTCACCTAAATCCCATTTAACCTAAATCTCATTTAACATAAATTCCACTTAAGCTAAATCCTATTTAACCTAAATTCCATTTAACCTAAATTCCATTTAACCTAAATCCCATTTAACCTAAAACGCATTCAGCCTAAATCTCACTTTACCTAAATCCCATTTAACCTAAATCTCATTTAACTTAAATTCCACTTAATCTAAATCCCATTTAACCTAAAACGCATTTAGTCTAAATTCCATTTAACCTAAAATGCATTCAGCCTAAATCTCACTTCACCTAAATCCCATTTAACCTAAATCTCATTTAACCTAAATTCCACTTAATCTAAATCCCATTTAACCTAAAACGCATTTAGTCTAAATTCCATTTAACCTAAATTCCATTTAACCTAAATTCCATTTAACCTAAAACGCATTGAGCCTAAATCTCACTTCACCTAAATCCCATTGAACCTAAAAATTTTTTTAATTTAAGGATAAATATAGTTGAATCAAATATAGTTTTAGGTTAAATGGGATTTAGATGAAGTGAGATTTAGGCTCAATGCGTTTTAGGTTAAATGGAATTTAGACTAAATGCGTTTTAGGTTAAATGGAATTTAGATTAAGTGGAATTTAGGTTAAATGAGATTTAGGTTAAATGGGATTTAGGTGAAGTGAGATTTAGGCTGAATGCATTTTTGGTTAAATGGAATTTAGACTAAATGCGTTTTAGGTTAAATGGGATTTAGGTTAAGTGGAATTTAGGTTAAATGAGATTTAGGTTAAATGGGATTTAGGTGAAGTGAGATTTAGGCTGAATGCGTTTTAGGTTAAATGGAATTTATACTAAATGCGTTTTAGGTTAAATGGGATTTAGACTAAATGCGTTTTAGGTTAAATGGGATTTACGTTAAGTGGAATTTAGGTTAAATGGGATTTAGGTGAAGTGAGATTTAGGCTGAATGCATTTTAGGTTAAATGGAATTTATACTAAATGCGTTTTAGGTTAAATGGGATTTAGGTTAAATGGAATTTAGACTAAATGCGTTTTAGGTTAAATGGAATTTAGATTAAGTGGAATTTAGGTTAAATGAGATTTAGGTTAAATGGTATTTAGGTGAAGTGAGATTTAGGCTGAATGCATTTTTGGTTAAATGGAATTTAGACTAAATGCGTTTTAGGTTAAATGGGATTTAGGTTAAGTGGAATTTAGGTTAAATGAGATTTAGGTTAAATGGGATTTAGGTGAAGTGAGATTTAGGCTGAATGCGTTTTAGGTTAAATGGAATTTAGGTTAAATGGTATTTAGGTTAAATGAAATTTAGGTTAAATGGGATTTAGGTTAAGTGGAATTTATGTTAAATGAGATTTAGGTTAAATCGGATTTAGGTGAAGTGAGATTTAGGCTGAATGCATTTTAGGTTAAATGGAATGTAGAATAAATGCGTTTTAGGTTAAATGGGATTTAGGTTAAGTGGAATTTAGGTTAAATGAGATTTAGGTTAAACGGAATTTATGTTAAATGGGATTTAGGCTGAATGCATTTTAGGTTAAATGGAATTTAGACTAAATGCGTTTTAGGTTAAATGGGATTTACGTTAAGTGGAATTTAGGTTAAATGAGATTTAGGTTAAATGGGATTTAGGTGAAGTGAGATTTAGGCTGAATGCATTTTTGGTTAAATGGAATTTAGACTAAATGCGTTTTAGGTTAAATGGGATTTAGGTTAAGTGGAATTTAGGTTAAATGAGATTTAGGTTAAATGGGATTTAGGTGAAGTGAGATTTAGGCTGAATGCGTTTTAGGTTAAATGGAATTTAGGTTAAATGGTATTTAGGTTAAATGGAATTTAGGTTAAATGGGATTTAGGTTAAATGAGATTTAGACTAAATGCGTTTTAGGTTAAATGGGATTTACGTTAAGTGGAATTTAGGTTAAATGGGATTTAGGTGAAGTGAGATTTAGGCTGAATGCATTTTAGGTTAAATGGAATTTATACTAAATGCGTGTTAGGTTAAATGGGATTTAGGTTAAATGGAATTTAGACTAAATGCGTTTTAGGTTAAATGGAATTTAGATTAAGTGGAATTTAGGTTAAATGAGATTTAGGTTAAATGGTATTTAGGTGAAGTGAGATTTAGGCTGAATGCATTTTTGGTTAAATGGAATTTAGACTAAATGCGTTTTAGGTTAAATGGGATTTACGTTAAGTGGAATTTAGGTTAAATGAGATTTAGGTTAAATGGGATTTAGGTGAAGTGAGATTTAGGCTGAATGCATTTTAGGTTAAATGGAATTTATACTAAATGCGTTTTAGGTTAAATGGGATTTAGGTTAAATGGAATTTATGTTAAATGAGATTTAGGTTAAACGGAATTTAGGTTAAATGGGATTTAGGTTAAATGGGATTTAGGTTAAATGGAATTTAGGTTAAATGGAATTTAGGTTAAATGGAATTTCGGTAAAATGAGATTTAGGTTAAATGAGATTTAGGTTAAATAGAATTTAGATTGAATGGGATTTAGGTAAAATGAAATTTAGGTTTAATGGAATTTAGGTTAAACGCGATTTAGGTTAAATGAAATTTAGGTTAAATGCAATTTAGATTAAATGGAATTTTGGCTGAATGCATTTTAGGCTTTTTGATTTTAGGCTTAATGGGATTTAGGCTTAATGAGATTTAGGGAATATTCATGCGCCTCTAATAAAACAATCAAAAAACAGGTCTCGTGGTGGGAATTCGTTACAGCGAAAGTTCTAACTCCCGAATTTTTCGTTATAACGAGATTTGAGTGTAACAATAAAATTAAAATTTGATATAACAATAATAATAATTATATTAAATATTAATAGGTCGTTTTTAGTAATTTGAAAAAAATAATAATTGAAATTTGTCGAAAATAATTCTGAAATTGCAAAAATAATAGAAATATGAAGAAAATAATCGTAAAATGACAAAAATACTTGAATATTGACAAAAGTAATTGAAATTTGAAGAAAATTATTGAAAACTAACAAAAGTAGAATAGAAACTGGTGTTGAAAATTTAAATATTCCTGGCAATAATTTCAAGATAGAAAAAATAATTGAAAAATGACAGAAGTAAATGAAAAACTTGTGTAATAAATTAAAATATTCATGACAATAATTTAAAGACTGAAGAGAATAATTGATATTTGAAAAAATTAAATTCAGAATCGCAACCTTTCCGGAAGTTTTCCAACTTGCAGCAAAATTTGATAAAAGTTTCGGAACTTCAAAAATAGTTAAAAATAAACCATAAAATTAAAGTAATTATTAATTAAATTTAATATTATAAACACAACTTGAAATTTGACAAAAAAGGTCAAAAGGATAATTTCTGAGTTGTTACGTTCTTGCCTCTTTTTATTAATAGGTACGTTCTTGCTTCGTTTTTTGAGTAGGTGAGTTCTTGCTTTGTTTTCTGAATAAACACGATGTTGAGCTGAGCCGACGATATTTTGTCTGTTAAAACAATTTTAAAATTTTCTGATAAAGAGAATTAAAATTAATGAAAAAAAGGCAGGGACCAACTTCACTTTGGATTTTAAAACGTGGACAGGAAAAGATGAATAAATATAAAAACTAACCAACTTCACTTCAAGTTTTAAAACATGGACAGAAAAAAATGAATAAATATAAAAAGTAACTAACTTCAGGAGTTTACGAAGATTATTATTATTTAACTAGCAAAATAAAACGCGCGCCAGCGCGCGATTAGTTTTTCATACCTTTTAGAAATTATAAAATACACTAAAAAATATAACAAATCGGTAAATAATATTTATCTAATACGAAGAAATAAATATTTTAAATATAATATTTAAAAATCAATTAATATAAATAAAATAAATATTTATTTAGGAAAAAATTTATAATATTTTAGAATTAAAAAAAATTGCAAAAAATAATTGAAATTAAACAAAATAATTGCAAATTTTGCAAATTAATTGAAAAAAAATGAAAACAATTAAAAATTGGGGAAAGTAATTTAAACAATCATAAAAATGTTTTAAACATAAAGAAAATAATTTAAATTTGAGAAAAATACTTGAGAATCTTAAAAGTAAATTAAAACAAAATTGAATAATGAAAAATTAGAGAAAATAATTGAAAATTGAAAAAACAGGGTTAAAAATTGAGATAAATAAATTAAAACTAAAAGAAATAATTAAAATTTAGGAAAATAATTAAACAAATTACATAAAATATTTTAAAAAAAGGAAAGTTAATCAAAATTTGAGAAAAATACTTAAAACTTTTAGAAGTTGATTGAAAAAAAAGAAAATAATTCAAAATTAGAGAAAATAAATGAAAACAGATAAACATAATTTAAAATTGAACAGAACAAATTTTAATTAAAGAGAAATAAGTAAAGACTTTTTGGCAATTATGAAAAAGAACGAGAGTAATTGAAAATTGAAGGAAATAATAAAAATAATGAAATAATTGAAAAGTCAGATAAATAGATAAAAATATTTTTAATTATGAAACAAATGTAAAGAATTGAAATTTGAAGGAAATAAATTTTGGAAAATAATTGAAAAATGTTTTTGAATTTTATAACTTGCCGAAAATAATTAAAATATGATTCATTTAAATTATTCAAATAAATAAAAAAAAAATAATTGAAATTTGAAAAAAAATACATGAAGATCTTAGAATTCAATGAAAAAAAAAAGAAAATAACTAAAAATTGGAAAAAAGAATTGAAGAACTAAGCTAAAAGTAATTGGAATTTACGATAATTAATAAACAAATTTTGAAAATATAAAAACAAAGAAAAATAATTAAAAATTAAAGAAAACAATTGAAATTTTAGAAAAATTCTTAAAAATCTAAGAAAATAATTTTAGAAAATGAGAATAACTAAAAATTGGAGAAAAGACTGGAAGAATGCTAAAAATAATTGAAATTTACGATAATTAATAAATTTTTTTTATAAAATATGAAAACAAAGAAAAATAATTAAAAATTAAAGAAAACAATTGAAATTTTAGATAAATTCTTAAAAATCTAAGAAAATAATTTTAGAAAATGAGAATAACTAAAAATTGGAGAAAAGACTGGAAGAATGCTAAAAATAATTGAAGTTTACGATAATTAATAAATTTTTTTAGAAAATATGAAAACAAAGAAAAATAATTAAAAATTGAAGAAAATAATAGAAATTTGAGAAAAATACTTAAAAAATTTTAGAAATTTATTTTATAAAATGAGGAAAACTAAAAATTGGAGAAAAGTCTGGAAGAAATCTAAAAATAATTGAAATTTATGATAATTAATAAAAAAAATTTGAAATTCTGATAACAAATGAAAATAATTAGAAATTGAAGAAAATGTTTAAATTTTCAGAAAAATACTTAAAAATCTTGGAAAATAATTTTAGAAAATGAGTATAATAATTAAAAATCGAAAAAAATAATTGAAAAATGATAAAATTAATTAAAAATTGACAAAAATAATTGAAATATGCTGAAAATAATTTAAGATTGAGAAAGAAAATTGAATTATGATGAAAATAATTTAAATAATATAAAAACTTAAAAACATTTAATAATATTTGAGAGAAATAACTGAAAAATAGAATATATGTTTAAAAAAAATATTAATTACAAAATTACTTAAAAATTTTTAATTAAAGTAAAAAATCGCAGAAATAATTGAAGTTTTTAAAAGTAATTTTATTTTATTTTTTATTTATTTAACATTCTCTCCCGCAGTCCAATTTGGACCATACATGGGTAACCAAATTGTATTTAAATATATAAATCGAATTATATCTATAATGTAGTCGATACTATTAACAATAGTTATGACTATGTGGCGGTACTATGAAATACATCGTAGGTAATAAAAGAAAGAAACAAAGAAACAAACGTTTTGTATAATTAATGTTAATTGCATGTAGCAATATACTCATCAAGTGTCGCAATGAAGTATGATTTCGAAGAAAAAAATTTTTCAAGATCAGGTTTGATCCTTGATAACAAATCATTAACGTGGTGACATGCGAAAAAAATGGGAGCAACATCACCGATAGTAATACGTGGAGGGTCCAAATAAAAAGGTTGACAGATTCTTGATCCTGTGCGTGTGTCTCTAAACGGTATCTGTAATAATAGTTGTGGAGCGTGAATCTGATCTGTTAAGATTTTAAATAACAATAAAACAGCGTTGAAAATTCTATTTTCAGCGAGTGTACGAAAATGAAAACGTTGACATAATATTTTATAATCAGAACCACGCTCTGGGTAACACCCGTCGGCTTTGAATGCCAAATATTTTAGAAATCTTTTTTGAATTTTCTCTAGTTCTAGAGCGTCCTTATTAAAACACGGATTCCAAGCAATAGAAACATAATTTAATTTTGGCAAAACCAAAGTATTATATAATGCAATGATCGTTGAAATATTGTTAAAATTTTTAGAAGATTTGATTAAGAAACCCAAGGCCTTTGAAGCAGACGAGGTGACCCTTGTAATCTGTTCACGAAAAGTTAATCTATCATCGAAGACCACACCAAGATGACAAAATAATGAATATAATTATAAATTGATGAAAATCAAAAAGAATTGCAGAGTTTATTTTTAAGCAAAAGACAATAATTAAAAAATTGTTATATAATGGAAAATTGATGAGAATAATCTAAATTTAAGATAATAACTGAAAATTTAGGAAATTGCATGTGTTTATGTGTATTTTAAACTTCTTCAAAAACCATAATAAATTTTTAAAGCATTTTTTGAAACTGTTTTTTACACAAATGAGAATTAAAAACCAGTAAAACACGACACTAACGAAAAAGGTTACCTTATTCTTTCAATTGAAATTTCAAAATATTTCCTGATAAAGAGAGTCAAAATCAATAAAATAACAGGGAGTAAGACTAACTTCACTTCAGTTTTTAAAACATGGACAGAAAAAGATGAATAAATATTAATACTAACTAACTTCACTTCAGACTTTAAAACGTGGACAGAAAAAATGAATAAATATAAATAGTAACTAACTTCAGGAGTTTACGGAGATTATTATTATTTAATAATAATAATAATAATAATAATATTTAATAATAACATTGAAATTCTGTACGATTTTATCTGTAGGTTTGTGTATAATAATGTGTTGTTTAAAAATATATAAAAACAAAATTTGTTTGCTTAATAACTCTTGAAAAAAATATTATCAACCAACTTCAACAAACAGAATTGTATACCGAATATTACAAAAAGCAAAATGAGCTTTTATTTGTCGAAATTGGATTAAAATTACTAATGTTCACAAGATTAAAAAAAAGCACAAAATATTTATTTAATTCAATTAAATCAATTTTATAATGTTTATTTTCGTTTAGTGTGAGAACCTATTTTCTAGCTTGAGGTTATGTCAACGGGGCGAATCTCTTTAATGTACAAAAAAAATTAAAGGCATCTGTTTTACTATTATCATTATTATTATTTACTTTTTTTATTATGTGTTCTATTATCTATTATCTTTACGTGATAATATGATATTATAATAATAATTTAAATGTAATGCGCATTATTTTCTAAATAAAGTAAATAAACTCGGCTAATTACTCCTAAAATAAGTCAACACTTCATGATTGCGCATATCTAGCCTAAAGGTATTTAATTAATGCAAACAAATGGGTACCAGATTTCGGTTGTTTGGATTAGAGACATGAATTTTTAATTAAATTTCTGGCTGTTGTTCCTTAACGTTGTCAGAGAAATAAGCGAAAATATTTAATAATACTGAAAATTTGTGAAAATATTTAATAATTTGAGAAAATATTTAATAATTGGTGAAAATAATAATTGGAAAACATATTTAATAATTTGAGAAAATAGTTAATAATTCGATAAAATATTTAACAATATAGTGAATTATTTAATGATTTAATATGAAAATTAGTGTACGTGGTAGGCGGGAAGTTTAATATTATGGAGTGGTTGTAGGAACTATGTGACGAATTTTGTGAATTGGCAATTTTGAAGCTGGGTTCAATTGAAGCCAACCGTCAGTGCCGCAAATACCGCTAAATTGGTATCAGTATCGATGAAAATTAGCTGAGCTGAACACGTCTACGTGCGTAGTGACAAACAGTTTCCATGACCATTTGGTTTTATCGCTCATACTCATCTATTTAAACGCATTGTCACTTATTAATGTTCAACTAATTATACATGTAATTTATATTCCTTTGTACAAATATAATACAAAACATAATATAGTTGTAGAAATAAATCTGGAAAATTGGGATTCAGTAAATTCTATATTCGTGTTTTCAAACTATTGCACTGAAAAGCTTTGAATAAATTGTGGAATGAGTGATTCATGTTTTGAAATAACTGGTTTTTAGTCAGCTAATTGGAAGTAAGTGAATTATAAAAGGGACTTCTTAAGGATAAAAAAGAAATCATTTAAAGAGGATTTGTTTAAAAAAAACCATAAATGTTTAAAACATCACGAAATATTTAGACGATAAAAATGTAATGTAAAATTTTTTTAAAAATTGAGGACTGTTGAAAGCTACCCAGCGGGATTACTGATGATAAATGCCCCATAAAACTTTTGCTTTAAAGATTAGTAACAATCCTTAGAGACTTGAATCCTGCGATTTAAGTTTCAACTTTTCAAATGTCTTTTCGAATTAATCTTCTTGGTTCTTTTTTTAAGTTGTGGACACAAAAAAAGTCGTAAAATTATTATTAAGATCTATCTTCAATTCAATGCTATTTTAAAAATTTAAATTAAATGATAATTTCAAATTTGGAGATAAAAAAGAAAATTTCTAGAAAATAACGGATGGACTTTGACAGGGTTTTAGTGACTTTTGAAAAAAGAATTTAAAAGTCTTTCAAAGTTCCCAAGGTCAACAATAAATTAAATCAAGGTTCACTTTTTAATAATTAAAGCAATAGCTGGTAATACCTATAATTTTAATCTGGAGAAAATAAGTATAAACATTAAATAAAATTATTGAGTTTAAATAGCAGAAAAAATGTTTTAAACAGGGTATAAATAAAAATTGAAAAACGAAGTGAAAAGCAAAGGAAATTTAATTAAAATTTGAAAAAAATAATTTAATATTTAAAAAAATTAATGAACATATGTGAAAATAATTTAAAACTATGAAGGTAGTTGGAATTTAAAATATTCTACTCATTTTAATAATATTTTATTAACTGTGCAGTAAATAAAATATTATATTAAAAAGAATAGAATATAATTAAAAATTAAAGAAAATAACTAAGAATAAATGCATGAATGATATTTGCAGAAAATCATTATAACAATTGTAGAAAATTATTAAAAAATGAAGAACTTAATAGAAAATTGGAGAAAATAAATCTATTAAAAAGTGTAAATTAAAAAAAAAATTGTAATTTATAAGAAAACCATTAAAAGATAAAAACAGTAATTGTAGAAAGAAGAAAATTATTATAAGTAAAAATTAAATAAAATAATTGAACAGAATCATTGAGAAACAAAATTAACATTTCAAGAAATGAAAATTGTTAAAATAAAATTAAAAAAGAAAACTATAAAAAAAATGAAATATGTAAGAGAATAATTAAAAATACAGAAATTTACATTTAAAATTCGTGTTAATAATTAGAATTAAAAAGTTACTTACAAGAGAAAAAAATGCAATTGCAAAATGGTATTAATAATTGTGGATTAATCAAATTAATTGAAAAAATTGGTGATTATAATTGAAAATTGAAGAACCTCATGGAAAAAATTAAAAAATACAATTGACATTTTAACAAAATAAACAAAAACTTAATAAAATAATTGAAACAAAAAAATGAACATTCAGAATTGAAAAATCAATACAGATGACAATAATTGAAAATCTTGAAATGGATAAATGAAACTTGCATTAAAGATTAGAAACTGAAGAAAGTAATTGAAAACTAAAGACACTAATTAAAAATTACCAACAATAAGTGAGTAATGGAAAAAGTTGTTAGGAAATATAAAAATTAAAAATGATGATTTAAATCATTGGGGAATTTGCACTAAAACCATGATTTAAATAAGAAAAACTTCACAATTCTTCGGATGTCGAATACTGCATGTAAAAAATCGCAAACCATAAAAAACACCTACAAATTTGTGCATAAATCTTGAAATTTAAAATTTTAATATTTTATTTATCATATTTAATAAATTATGCTAATACAGATGATCAAAAAATACCTATGATCTACAAATTTTTTGTATGAAAATGTCAAAAAATAGTATTCAATTTTTGTTTTTACGTCCTTATAATTTAAATAAATTCCAAACGTCAATTAACTCATATTCCAATTTGTTCAAACTTTTAAATTTCAACTGATTTAAATTTAAATGCATAATAATTAAATTATATTAATCATTTTTCATGTTCACAGTAATCTTTTTTTTAATTCTAACAAGATTTCTAAATGATTTAACTTTCTCGAAACTCTTTAATTTTTATCTTATAATTTCTTATTTTTACAAAATTTTAAAATTTTTTCTTCTTTTACATTTGATATTTTATTTTTTTATTGTAGGTTTTTATTTAATTTTCTTCTTTTTATGCAAATTGTTTAATATTATTTTACATAATTTTGTTACTATAACATTCACTAAACTTTTTATTTATTTGCTTTTTAAAATTATTTTCATATTTTTAAAAAGAAAGAAGCTAATTTTTTTTGTAAACTTATTCAAATTGTTTTCACATCTTGTCTGTTTTTTACAAACTCACTTATTCTTTCATAAAATTTTTAGATTTTCTTTATTTTTCTAAAATTTATTGTTGGACTTTATGTAATATTATAAAAATGTTTCCGGTTTTATTTGGCTGAACTTTTTTATTTTTAAAGGATTTTAAAACTTCTTTTGTAGACTTTTTATTTATCTTTATACATACTTACATTTTTTTATATGTTTATTAACTCTAATTTTTTAGTAGATTTTTACCAATTTCTTTTATTTTTTGTAATTTTTACATTTTTTTACAATTTGTTTAAGGAAAAAACCATTTCTCCATTTTCTTCCTATTTGTTTAATTTTCTTATTGTTTCAAAATTTTTTTAAATTTCTCAAATTGATTTTTGTTTAAAGACCTTTATAATTGTATTCTATATTATATAAATTTAATCTTGTACTAAATATTGTCATTTTAACATCGTTTTTCTGTCACAGAACTTTTTTTCTCTTAAAATTTCATTAATTTTTTTTTTATTCAATTTGTAAAATTCTCTAATTTTTCTAATTTTAAAATTTTGTTCTCTTTGTAATATATTTCAACGTTTTTTTAATTATCTTCTTATTTATTTTTTGAATTAAAAAAGAATACCCTTAGGTAAATAGTTTAATTTTTGTAAAAGACTTTCTTCTATTTTTTATATTTTTATGTCACTGTTTCATTCTTGTGTTGCTTTTTAAAATTTTTTCTTTATTTGTTTAGTAATATTCATGATATTGTTTATTCAAAAGAATTTCCTCATTTTTTTAATAGACTGTTTTCTCATCTTTTTACTCATGTTTTTTTTTATAATTTATTCTTTTTTCGTTGCTTTTACCTAATTTTTTTCTTAATTTTGCTATCATGTGAATTTGAAGTTTTTGTTGTTGAAATTTTCTTATTTATTCGACGTAATTTATTTCATTTTGATTAAATGTTTTTATTAAATGCTCTCAGTTTAAAATATAAACTACTTATAAAATAAACATTTAGAAATTTTGTATTCTGATAATATTTAAAAAAAATCAATTTTTGTGTTAATTTAAAAAATTCTGATTTAAATAAAAAAAATCGGATTTTTTTTAGAAAATCATGATTTTTATCAGCTCTGCAATATAACAATTGTCACTAAAAATTTTGTGTCAAAACGATACGGACCCACCTGTTCTTATTAAAGAGTTGACAGTATGAAAACCAAACCATATTTTTTTCTAATTTTTTGTATTAAAATATTAAAATTATTTAATTTCTGGCACAGAAATTGAAAGAGGATATTGAAAATAATCTATTTTTCTGTTTAGTTACAATTTTAAAAAATAAAAGTTAGATCCCTCTTCCACGTTTCGAACTTCAGATGATAGAATGAATGAATGGCTTAATTTTCTTCCTTTTATCGGAAAGCTAAACATTTTTGGTTTTAATAAAGTACAACACAAACAAACACACACACACACACATATATATATATATATATATATATATATACATATAAATAATGGTGTCAACAGCTTAATTTGTCTGAAACTGTCCTCTAAGTGAAATATGAAACACCCAGCAAGCAAAATAGCAAAAGAAGAAGATCGAGAGGAATTTATAGCTTCATGAATCAAGAAACAGTTGAGGGGTGCGTTTAGTGGTTGGACATGATGATTGCAGGGTAGGGATTTGGCAGGCAAAGTCAATAGCAGATGCTAGTGAAGTTATGTGTATTCGGTCGTATTTGAATTATTAAATCCTTGTTTACCAGAATCGCCTGGAGTCGCTTTTGGGACATTAAAGGCAAATCGATTAACTCTGTTAAACACCATAATTGAAATTAACTCGCCTTGTCGTGTTGTTGTGGTGCCGACCATTCATAAAGGATGATAAAGCTTACATCAATTTAATATTCAATGTAACATATTAAAGTTATTTAATTCATTGATTATTAAGTCAATTGTTTACTAACTTTTCTCATAGTGAGAGTTTTGATCAGCAAAATATCCACTAAAATCAGCTGAAAAGAAACATAAAGCAGATGATAAAAAGCCACTCATAACACAGATTTGCAATCACTATTAAAACTGTATTATCGTTACGGAAAGTGTCGTTAAAAAAGTATGATTAAAAAGAAAAAGTGTTGAGCAAATACTATTTAAAAGTGCTATTAAAAATGAATAATTAAAAAAATAATATAAAAGTAGTATACATATTTTCTTCATAAAAAAGCAGCTCTTTGTAAGGGAGTTATAAAAAGTACTATAAAGAATACTAAGGGAGAATGGGATAAAATATCTACGTAAAAGTTTAAGGTAAAAAAAATATATTTAATGATATTTTAGGAAAATATAAACCATCGCACCTTTGAGAATTAAATAAGAATTTATTTAATATAACATAGAATAATTTATTTTTAAAATAACTTATTGAAATTCGACATTTTTGATAAGTTTCGTGTAAATTGACGAGGCAAAAAGTATAAAAATGCGGATAAAAGTAAAAAAGTATCGTTTCTTTTTTGTTTCTAAAATCAATAATTTTATTAATCATATAAAGAAAATTAATAATTTATAAAATAATAATAATCTCCGTAAACTCTTGAAGTTAGTTACTATTTATATTTATTCATTTTTTTCTGTCCACGTTTTAAAACTTGAAGTGAAGTTGGTTAGTTTTTATATTTATTCATCTTTTTCATTCCACGTTTTAAATTAAAAGTGAAGAGTCCCTGCTTTTTTTCATTAATTTTGATTCTCTTTATAAGAAAATTTTAAAATTGTTTTAGCTTACAGACAAAATATGCAGATGAGGTATCCTTAATGACGAGATATTGATTATGACTAACAATAATTTATATTTTACACACTTATATGAATTTTAATAATAATTTAGATTAATTTCAAGTGTCGAATAATCGAATTTATTAAAAATTCCAATAACGTTATTTTACTTTATTGGAAAAAATTAAATACAGTTTAAATTATTCTGTAACTTTTTAACCATTTTTGAAGTTCCGAAACTTTCATCAAAATTGCTTCAAATTTGAAAACTTCTAGAAAGGTTGCGTTTCTGAATTTAATTTTTTCAAATATCAATTATTCTCTTCAGTCTTTAAATTATTGTCATGAATATTTAAATTTATTACACAAATTTTCATTTACTTGTGTTATTTTTCAATTATTTTCACAAAATTTCAATTATTTTTTTCTATCTTTAAATTATTGCCAGGAATATTTAAATTTTCAACACCAGTTTCTATTTTACTTTTGTTAGTTTTGAATAATTTTCTTCCAATTTCAATTACTTTTGTCATTATTCAAGTATTTTTGTCATTTTACGATTATTCTCTTCATATTTCTATTATTTTTGCAATTTTCGAATTATTTCCTACAAATTTCAATTATTATTTTATTCAAATTATTGAATGCAACCTATTAATATTTAATATAGTAATTATCATTGTTATATCGGATTCTAAATTTATTGTTACTTGGAGAAAAATTTTTAATTTTATATTGTAATGGCCTTTTGCCCGTAAATATATAAATAAAAAAATTTTTATTGACATAAATTTTTAAATTTCTTATATTAGTTTTCAATTATTCTCTACAAACTTCAATCATTTTCTTTCTTATTTTTATTATTGTCATGAGTTTATTAAATTTGTAAATTGTTTTTCAATTAATTCCAACAAATTTCAATTATTTTTTTCAAACTTAAATTTTTCTCTGTAAATTTGTTATTTATACACCAGCTTTGAATTATTTATGTCATTATTTAATCAGTTTCTTAAGATTTTAATTTTTTGTCAATTTTTCAGTTATTATCTTTAAATTTGTAATTTTATGCACCAGTTATCAATTAATTTTTCATATTACAATTATATTTGTTATTGTTCAATTGTATTTCGCGCCTCTTCTGAAGACATTATATTGTAGTACCCCTTCCGGTGTATCACTAGCGCCACACATTTTATGGTGAGTCCAGAATAGAGAAATCTACATGTAGGACCTACATGTAGGTCTGACGTCACAATGGGATTTTCAATGGGTGACGTCAGACCTGCATGTAGGTCCTACATGTAGATTTCTCTATTCTGGACTCACCATTAAAGAGAATAAAACAAAAACGTACTACCAACTGAGACCGCTCCGTCTAGTTGTTTCCCTTCTCTATTCTATACAAGTCGTTACCACACAAAATAACAAGTTTACAAAAAATTCTAATAAAATGTATAATAAGAGAAGATACAGTTCATCGGAAAGTGATGATCAAGGATGGATGAGACGAAAGATGCGTCGGCTGGAAGAAAAATTTGAAAATAGACTGAGAGAGTCGAAATATAGAAGTAAGTGTAATTTTAGGTTAGTTTTTCCACGCGGTCGAAATTCCAATACAAATCTTTTAAATAAGCGACAATTTCCAAAGAAAAAAGTTCGTTATCGTGTTATATAGTGGTTTTGTATATATTTAGAGTTTACTTTATGTGCAACTGATAGTTAAAAAGAGGTGATGAGCACTGTCTGTCACACCGGTCTGCAACCGTTTGTAGACGAAAAGGCAGAGAAGAGATTTGTAGAGAATTATAGTAAAATTGCGTCTTGCAAGACGGTGGTTTACTTGTGTTTTCTCTCTGGTACAAAAAATTATTTAAATTTTTGCTCTAACCTAAATTTTCTTATCAGTATAAATTATTAAAACACAGTTCTGTGTACAAATAGTCTGCAACTGTTTGTACTCTATTAGTGTTTTCCTTAAGTTTTTTATTCCTAAAATGTTATTTGTTTGGATAATTATATTTGAAAATATTATATTATAGGAGATTATGATAAACGAGGTCCAAGTAGCTCTTCAAGAAGGAGGTCTAGAGATCGCAGCTATTCGAGAAGTCATCGCTATCGGGATTATGAAGACGACAGCGAAAGGTCCCTTGGAAATAAATATTATAATGAGTATTCCTCAAGTGACGAGCATAGTGTCTCTGAATTTAGAACACAGAAAAATTCAGATAAGCAACGAAAATCTAATCCCTCTGCAAGGGAGGTAGATATAAATCTTTTATCAAATATCGGAAAAGATCAAAATCCGCAGTCGGTAAATAAAGACGCACCACCTCCTTTAGATCAGTCAAAAAATAATACCGCAGATCTCGTAGAGGAAACAGGGAAAGCGCAGGATACTGAGCAAGTTCCTGACGCTCTGGAAAAATCCGAAGAAAATTTTCTTTCAGAGGATGTATTAAAAGTTATCGGAGAAAGAATTGCTCCAGACAGAATGTTAGCACCAGAAGCAAATGAGGATTTGGTTGTAAGGGTGCATGAGATTATTAAAAAAGGATTGCCAGAAGAAGAAAAGAAAATATTAATGACGAAATTTTCACCGCCAAAAAATTGCTTATTTTTTGATCCGCCCAAACTCAACGCAGAAGTGAAGGCGGCGTTACAAGAAACTCAAGCTGCTGTCATTAAAAGAGATTTGCGAATTACTGAGAGGCAACAAAAAATTAGTGCAGGTCTCGGCGGACTCATGAAATTGGCATCATTTGCTTTTACACTCGAAAACGAAAAGAAACTTGACATGCTGGGGACTGTGAGTGGATTACTTAGAATATTTTCCGATCTTCAATTCGAAGAGTCTTCTATTCGCAGAAGCCTGATACTGAAAAACATCGATGTTTCTTTACGAGAAACTCTTAACTCATCTCAGGTGGACGAATGGCTGTTTGGTGAAAAATTGGATGATCGGGTAAAGGCTTCAAAAGTTTTGGCTACATCAAGTGGATCACTTAAGGTATTAGTCGCGTAAAATGATTTTCGTCAGATTTTTTTAAAACTTTGTATCTGTATTCATGAGGTATTTATCTATTAAATGAGATCTATCCTATTAATTTTGACCACTTCTGAGCTTCAAAATATTAATTCAAAGTTTATACCTTTTACATGCAATAGCACAAAATGCATGTAAAAAATGTCTCTTATATTCAATTATAAAAAAACAAGTCGTCAGTTTTTGAAATAAAACTACTAAGTTACACATTGAGATAAAATAAATCCTTTAAAAAAAAATTAATTTTATTGACCACGCCGTATAAAAAATACAATAATTTAAAAATTCATAATTTTTCATTTTCACGTGGTTTCATTGAAAAATGTCGAAAACGTGTAAGCAATACATCACGATAACTTATAGTACCTGACTCAAAATCGTGAAAATTACATATATTACATTAGAAGAGGTCACAAGGAAGCAAGTGAGTTGATATAAAAGTTTATTTTTTGTTCTTTTTATTTTGCGGGAGCTTTGCGGGAGCATTTACGCGACTAATACCTTAAGGTTAAAAATCAAAAACAAAATAATCAGCCAAAAAACTTGAGAGGCCCGCCTCGTCGTCAGCCGCCGAGACCCCAATTCACACAAGGCGGGCAGAGAACGACAACATACAACCAGAAATCGGAATTCAGAGGCCAACCGAAGAAGATGTATCAGAGGGGTCGTTATTAAATCGGGTAAGTCATGCAGGCCGTTTAAAATATTTTGTTGAAGAATGGAAACGAATATCACCTCCCAAAAATGTTATGAGCTGGATCAGAGGTTATGAGATTCCCTTTGCGTCAGAAGTGCGTCAATCATTGACACCTAAAGAAACTCAATGGTCGGCACAAGAAATTAAAGTAATAAATGAAAAAATTGTTGAACTAATGTCAATGGGAGCCATTCAAGTAGTGGAACCTTGCAATGGACACTTTGTTTCAAAAATTTTTGTAGTGCCAAAGCCAGATGGGTCGTTTCGTCTAATTTTAAATTTAAAACAACTAAATATGTTTATAAATAAAGAGCACTTCAAATTGGAAGACGATAAAACGGTTCGTCGAATGATAAGTCCACGTTGTTTTATGGCAACTCTTGATTTAAAAGACGCTTATCATTTAGTTCCAATCGCGGAGAAAGACAGAAAGTTTTTAAGATTCATGTTTTTAGGGAAACTTTATGAGTACACTTGTTTACCCTTCGGGTTATGTACTGCACCGTATGTATTTACGAAATTAATGAAGCCCGTCACTTCTCGGTTAAGGTCAATGGGGTTAAAATCAGTTACTTACTTAGATGACATGCTCTTAATGGGAAATACCCAAAAAGACTGTCAACAAAATGTACAAAAAACTTGTTCTCTTTTAGAAAAGCTCGGTTTTGTAATCAATCTAAAGAAAAGTAATTTTGTACCTTCTACTGAATGTAGATATTTAGGATTAAATTATAACTCAAAAAATATGACGGTAGAACTTCCAGATGACAAAAAATGTAGAGTAATTTCTCAAATTCAAAAAATGAAAAGTATTAAAGAATGTAAGATTCGTGAATTTGCTTCCTTCATTGGAATATTAGGTTCGTGTTGCTGCACATTGAAATACGGTCGAGTTTACTTACGAAATTTTGAATATGAGAAATTTTTGGCTCTTCAACAAAATAACGACGATTTTGAAGTAACTATGACTCTTGAAAATATTTCCCAATCAGATATTGACTGGTGGAAGTTAAATATCCCAAAAGCAATAAATTCAATCACATGTTTTGATCCTTGCATAGAAATTTTCACAGATGCATCTCCTACAGGTTGGGGAGTTGCATGCAAAGGAAAACGCGCTCACGGTTTTTGGACAAATACGGAAAAATCGGAGCATATTAACAGTTTAGAGCTCAGGGCTGTTTTGATAGGTCTAAAATGCTTCGCAAATGATTTGAAAAGTCAGGACATTCTGTTAAGGGTAGACAACACTACCGCTATTGCTCTTATAAATAAAAAAGGAGGGGTTCAATATCCTCAGTTAAATGATATTGCCAAAAAAATCTGGATATGGGCCGAAGAGAGAAATTTATGGGTGTTTGCGTCATATATAGCTTCAAAGAAGAATTTTGAGGCAGATTTTGAGTCAAGAAGGCTTGAACCAGAAACAGAATACTCCTTAAATAAAAATGCTTTCTGTGATATATTAAAAGAATTTGGTGAGCCAAAAATTGATTTATTCGCTTCAAGATCAAACACTAAGTGTAGAAAGTATGTTTCTTGGAAACGAGATCCAGACTCTTTTGCTATAGATGCATTTACTCTAAAGTGGACAAAATATTTCTTTTATGCATTTCCGCCTTTCTCGATAATTCTTAGAGTTTTGCAAAAAATAAAATTTGAAAATGCTAAGGGAATTGTAATTGTACCGTACTGGCCAGCTCAACCTTGGTTTCCGTTATTTGTAGAATTATCAGTAGCTAATCCGATATATTTTAAACCTAACATTAATCTACTTCAATCAATTAACAGGGAATCTCATCCGATGTGGAAGTCGCTTACCCTGGTTGCGAACATATTATCAAACGAGCATTCGAAATGAAGCAAGTCTCAACAGAAACATCGGATATTATGTTTTCTTCTTTGTCAGAGTCAACAAAAAAACAATACAATTGTGGACTAAAAAAATGGTGGAGTTTTTGTCAAACTAAAAGAATTGATCCTCTGCAAGGCTCAATTCCAGAAATTTTAGACTTTCTGACCGAAGAATTCAAAAATGGTATGTCCTACGGATCCTTAAATTCTTTTCGATCGTCACTTGCATTAATTTATGGAACGGATTTGGCTGAAGATGATAGAGTAAAAAGATTTTTCAAAGGTGTGTCAAAATCAAGACCCTCTAGACCAAAGTACGATACTACATGGGACCCAAAAGTCGTATTAGATTATATTTCCAAGTGGGGACCAAACGACAAACTAACCATGGAAAAGCTTTCTTCTAAACTCGCAACTTTGTTAGCTTTAGTGACGGGGCATCGTCTTCAAACTTTAGTATCGATAGACGTTAGGAACATCCAACAAAATAAAGATGGTTTCGAAATAAAGATTCCAGAACGAATTAAAACATCCAAGATAAATAAACCTCAGCCTACTCTGTTCATTCCGTTTTTTACTGAAGATAGTAATATTTGTCCTGCCTTAACACTTAAGGAGTACATTAAAAGAACTGATTCTGTAAGGGGTGAAAAGTACAATCTTTTGTTATCTATTAAAAAGCCGGTTAATGCGATCACCACTCAAACTATTAGTCGCTGGATAAAAAATGTTATGACGGAAAGTGGCATAAATACAGAAGTTTTTAGTGCTTACAGCACTCGCCATGCATCTACTTCAGCAGCTAATAGAAGTGGTATTAATATTGAAACTATTTTAAAAACTGCGGGCTGGACCAAAAAGTCTAAAACATTCGCAAAATTTTATAACAAAGAAGTTGTAAATGATCGAAATTTATTTGCTCTGTCTGTCTTAGAGTAGAAATTTCATTTCTCATATATATATGTAGTTCTTTCGTTTGTTCAAAACAGATAACTGTAATCAACCAAGTAAAAATGAAATAAATATTGGATTATTATCTTTGAAAAAGATAAGTAAATAAATAATTGCCACAAAATCTTTAAACAACTACAATATAATCTCTTCAGAAGAGGCGCGAAATACAATTAAATGATTAAACGAACTTACCTGTAAGTGAAGTTCTATCATAATTGTATGAAGCGCCTCTTCTGAAGAGATGGCTCCCACCCATGTTTTTTTTCTAAAACCCGTCATTCTAAAAATAGAATCCCATAAATTGTGGCAATACTTTAAAAAAATGAATAGAATAGAGAAGGGAAACAACTAGACGGAGCGGTCTCAGTTGGTAGTACGTTTTTGTTTTATTCTCTTTAAAATGTGTGGCGCTAGTGATACACCGGAAGGGGTACTACAATATAATCTCTTCAGAAGAGGCGCTTCATACAATTATGATAGAACTTCACTTACAGGTAAGTTCGTTTAATCATTTAATTATCTTCTTGTAATTTTAATTATTTTTTAAACTTTTCAATTATTTTTTTTAAATTTCAATTGTTCTTCAATCTTCAAATTATTGTCAGGAATATCCAAATTTTCTACACAAGTTCAATTCACTTTCGTTATTTTTCAATTATTTTCTTCAAATTTCAATTACTTTTGTCATTTTCCAATTATTTTGTTCATATTTTTGTTCTTTTTGCCATTTTAGAATTATTTTTTACAAATTGCAATTCATTTATTAAATTTTTTTTATTGTCATGAACTTTTACATTTCTTACACCTGTTTTTAATTATTTTCATCATTATTATAATAATTGTTACGAACTTATTAATTTTTTTACACCTCTTTCAATTATTTTCTTTAAACTCCAATTATTATTTTCATGTTTGAATTTTTTTGACATTTTTGAATTATTCTCTTCAAATTGCAATTATTGTCTTCAAACTGCAATTAATTTCTTCAACTTTCAATTATGTTCCTCAAACTTTTAATTTTTTTTTAATTTTACAATTATTGTCTTAACATTTCAATTATTTTTTCCTATTTTTAAATTATGGCCAGGAATATTTGAATTTTTAACACCAGTTTCTATTATGCTTTTGTTTCATCTAAAAAGCGAAAATTTTCATTCCTAAGCAAACGTCCAGATGTATGTGTGTGTGTGTGTGTATAGCGTTTTTTGTGTACAAGATATCTTGAGAACGCTTTAACGGATTCCAATAAAATTTGGATGACTTATTAAGCTCATGAATATCTAAATTTGGACACAAGGATTTTTGAAAATACCCAACCAAATTTTTTTGAGCACCTTTTTTCATCGAAAAAAATCGTTTTTTGCCAAAAAAAATTTTTTATGCTAAAATACAACTTAATGAATACAAAAATCATATTCCTTATCTCAAAACGAATCGATTGACCTATATAACTTTTATAATTGATCAAGAATTCGTAAAATAATTCATATTTTGACATTTTTTTGCATTAAAATTTTTTTTGAACAACTTTCCCAATTAACTTATATATTATTAATTTCTTGCTTCCTCTATGAGGAAGCAAATTATTTTGCTTACTTGGAAGCGAAGTGTCTATGAAATAGACAGAATTCGCACCTAGTTTTTATTATTGTCACAAATTTATTAATTTTTTTACAACTTTTTCAATTAAATTCTTTAAACTGTAATTCTTTCTTCATATTTGAATTTCTTAACATTTTCTAATTATTCTCTTTAAATTTCAACTATTGTCTTCAAACTCAATTAATTTCTCCAACTTTTAATTATTTTCCTCAAACTTATAATTTTTTTTTAACTTTACAATTATTATTTAGAATTTTTTAATTGTTACACTAGTTTTGAATTATTTATTTCAATATTTTAATTGTTTTGTAAAGTTTTCAAGTATTTTCTTCAAATTTTTGATTTTTTTAAAGTTATCAAATATTTTTGTCATTTCCCAATTTTTTTTTCAAATTTCAACTATTTTTGTCAATATTCAAATATTTTTGACATTTGGGAATTATTTTCTTTAAATGTTATTTTCTTCAATCTTTTTACTATTGTCATGAATTTATTAACTTTTGAAGATCAGTTTTAAATTATTTATGCCATTATTCACAAGTTTCTTCACATTTCAATTATATGGTTAATTTTTCAATAATTTTATACAATTTTTAAATTAATGTCTTAAATTATTTATTTTTTTACTTCATTTTTAAATATATTTCTCATTTTTCATTAATTTTTTTTCTAAATTTCAGTTATTTTTGTCATTATTCAACCATTTTCTACACATATACATTTTTTGATATTTTTTATTTTTTTTCAAATTTTAATTATTTTCTTGAAAATTCTATTATTATTTTCAATTTTTTAACTATTGTCTAAAAAGTATAATTTTTACACCAGCTTTTATAATTATTTATGTTATTATTCAATTAATTTCTTTACATTTTACTTATTTCTTCAATATCTCAATTATTGTCCTAAAATTTAAATTTTTTACACCAGTTTCAAACTTTTGTTTCAAGTTTTCATTAATTTTTTGTAAGTTCAATTATTTTTGAAACTTTTCTATTATTTACTTTTCTATTATTTACAACTTTTTTTTCAGATTGAATTATTTTTGTCAGTATTAATTATTTTCTACATAATCACTTTTTTGTATTTAAAAGCTCACTATTTACTTACTTTTTTCACTTAAAAACTCATTATTTACTCACTTTTTTAAATTAAAAAGTCTTTTTTTCACTATTTTCTATTTGCAAGTCCACTGGCAGACCTCTTTATTAGATAAATATTATTCATCGATTTGTTTTATTTATTATTATAGTTTAATTTCTGAAATATACAGAAAACCAAGTTATATTTTGCTAGTTACCTTTTAATACAGAAAATATAGTTTTTCTCTTAAAATTGAAATTACATAGACAAAAAGTGCTTCATAAGGGAAAAACTAGATGAAAATTACGTCTATTTCGTGCACATTTTGCTTTCACGTTAGCAATAAATGCAAAAAAAATAAAACATACCTTATTTTACGAATTTTTTATCAATAATTGTAAACTTTATATGGGTCAACCGATTTGTTTACAGAGCAGCAATATGGTTTTTTATCCATCAAGTTGTATTTTTAGCATGAAAAAAAATTTGCCAAAAAACAATTTTTCTGATGGAAGAAGGTGGTAAAAAAAATGTTTCGGTATTTTCAAAAATCCCTGTGTCCAAATTAACATATTCATGAATTTAATAAGCTATCAAAATTTTATTGGAATTCATTAAAGTTTTCTCGAGGTATCCTGGCAATAAAAAAAGATATAGACACACATACACACATCTGGACATTTGCCTAAAAATAAAAATTTACGCTTTTTAGATGAAAATGACTATTTTTGGAAAATCGGAAATCTTAACGATCACGAAGCTACCTCTATGCTTGCTGAAAAGTGGAAATTTGATTATGATAATTAATGCGATAAATAATAATAATAATGTAAAAAGTTGTTATAATTAAGTCATCCCTGAAGTCATAATTACTATTATCTTTAATAAATATAATTACTTTTTTAAAACGAATAAAAATTCTACAATCATGAAAATAAACCTTTTTAGGGGCTATGTTAATTTGAAAAATTTAAAAGTGTTGAAAAATTTAGTAAAACGGATTGTTAACAGTACTATTAAAAATGATTGTTAAAAAAGTGTGATTAAAGAAAAGAATATCATAAAAAACTTTACTGCTTAGTGAGTAAAATTTAAGGCAATTAATAGTTATTATCCGGGAATAGTTGGAAAAACTTTATCAATGAAAAGAGAATCTTCCTCGTAATCAAAAGGTGATACGAATTTTATTTTCTGCATTTGAACTTCAGTCCGATTTGCTTTTTCTTTTCCTTTTCTTGGTAAAGTATCTCTGGGGAGTGGAATGAAGCATAATGTACTTCACTAAGGGCAAGTTGGTTTTTATACAACCCTCTCGACGGACTCGAAGATCGTTTCCAACTATCAGATTATCCTCAAAATTCAGCCGAATGCATTGACGATTCGAGAGGAATTTCAATGACTTCTTTTTATGTTTCTGAGACCTCTTATTTCTTGGAAACTGTCTTATCGTATTGGTTTTTAGTGTCAGCGAATAGCACTCGACTTTTAATAAGATCTTGTTATATTTTTTGTATCCTTTTAGTAGTCCAATATCCCCCTCATTCTAGATTCTTTTTTATTCCAAAAATTTGCTTTAAAAGTGTATTATTATCCTGCACGGTTTTACGGGGTTATAAAAACTGTATCATTACCTCTTTTTATTTCTTATTAGGGAAAAGAAAAATGTATCGTTACTTTTTTTATTTTTTTGGTGAATAATAAAAATGTATTAAAAAGTTGAATCGGATTAACAAACAGAAAGTATAATATAATAAAAATTGCTGACAAATGACAAGTTTTGTTCATAAACTTTTTATTTCTTTTATTTACGTTCTTAACGCTTGCTGGTTAATTATTTGAAAATATTGGATTCGGATGGTTATAACTACTAATTAAATATTAATCAATTTCAGTTTGCTTCTGTATTTGAAAGCAAGTTGGTCTCATATATATTAACTTATTGCTAAATGCTAATTAAAATTGACCGACTTCTTGAATTCTATAATTATGTATTCTATAAATTCGATTTTCCTTCTTTGTTAATAGAACTTATTGCAGGATATCTTTATTAACCAATGTGCATACAAAAAGTATTCTCTACATTAAATTATTATAATTAAGAAATTTTTCCACGTCTGCGACAATCTCAATTACATTAAATTCAATATAATAAATGGTCCACTTTTGATGAAAATTGTAATTTGAAATTACTTTTGTAGAGTATCAGTTACACTTTATCAAAGAGTAAATTAACAACTTTAGTTTAATATACCGTTGAAGTGGTAACTTTCTGTCAGAAAACATTTTCCACTAATTAAATTCGACATTCTCTCTTAATATAAAAGGCAGCTGTATTTTAAAATTACATATCAGGCAAAATCCTATGACATAAATTAATATACGATTTTATTATAATTAACCTGCATAGTATAATTACGACAATTTTATACCTTTGTAAAAATTTCCTTAAATTTATCATAAATTCTGTAAATTTACAATCTTGTTTTTTTTTATAATTTTCGAGTATATTCGACATTTTATAAAGGGTTAGTTTTATCTAAATGACTTCACTTGATACAAATTAGGTTCAGGTTAACTTTGTATCACGGTTGATGATATTTAATCATTCAGTAATGTATACATATAGATATTGATGCAAATTACGGATTCAGACAATACATTTCTGCATATGGCGAATCCCGTGAAACAATAAGCTTTACTAACTTGAATGAATAATATGTAATCCAAGTGGAGCTTGGTTCTGATAATAAGCATAGTTTGCGGAGCTTTTAGGTCAGTCTCTAATATAGAAGCAACAATTCGTCTTTTGATTATTAATTGTATAAAAATACAAAACTAAAAAAATATTTGTATTAGAGGAGAACCGGATAAAATGCCTATTGGGGTAAATTGGCATTTGTTAATAATTTAGTCAAAAATAATTATTAAACATAATTGTTTTTATTAATGAAATATATTAGGGCAACGATGGTTTCTATAAAGTTTCATGTTTATCAGTTTATTCTTAAAGAATTGTGAAAATGGTGCTTTCCAACAATACTTTTTCCATTTTTAAATTTTAGAAAGTATTCACTTCTATCTTGCAGACGTGTATAATTCCTTTTTAAAATTAATCCTTAAAATTTAGCTTTCTAAACGCTTGGATTTAATTTATAAAAATGAGTCTTGAAATTAAAAAAAATTGGTTTAATTACATATATAGACTTTTAATTTTCTATTATAAAGCACCATTTTTCGATGTCACTTCAGTTTTTAAAGAAAAACTTTATATATTTCCTGTATTAAAAGATAATTTTCTTTAGAATATTAAAAAGATGATTGATTTTAGAAAACAAATAAACGAAACTTTTTTTTACTTTTATACATATTTTTATTTATAATTTTTCTCTGGTCAATTTACCCGCCCCTTGTCGAAAATGGCAAATCTCAATCAAGATATTTCAAAAATAATTTATTCTATGTTATCTTAAATAAATTCTTTAAATAGTTATCTTATTTAATTCTCTAAGGTTGTTATCTAAATGTTATTTCTATGAAAATGATCCATATATTAAATTAAAACCAATCGTTTTTTGAACTGAAAATGATTTTGAGTAAATTTTTATTCTAAAATTATAATAAAATATCGGTTTTTAGTAAAACAATTTTATTGTATTGTATTTCTTTGTGTACATTGTACATACATGAAAAATGCAAAGCGATTGTGTTATTTTTATTGAACTGTCAAAATGAACGATACGACGAAGGTTTTTATTTGAAATCTTAGTTTTGTAAAAGAACAAGGATTAGAACACACAGATCAAGAATAATATAAATATAATAATAAATATAATATAATTTATAATATAATAATAATTAATAATATAAAATTAAAAACATTGGTTTCTTGTACTATTTTTACATTATTTTGTTACTTTAAACATTTAAGGGGAAATTAGAGAAACAATCGGAAAAAAAATTAGTCCAACTCCATATTTTCGTGTATTTTTAATTACAGAAACTATGTAAACTGGAGAAATATTTCGGTGGTAGGGTGAACAAATTTATTTTAAATATTTTGATCAATTCAAAACTGCATTTGAATAAAAATTACAATTTTCTGTGTTTTGGAAACGATTGTCAAATTTTAGGTTAATTTATTTAAATTGTTTCCAATAAACAGAAAATTGTAATTTTTATTCAAATTTAACTTTGAATTGATCAAAATGTTAAAAATAAAGTTGTTTACTCTTCCACAACAACGCTTTTAAAACTTAGATAGTTTTTTAATTTAAAATATACGAATATATGGAGATAGAATACATTTTTTTCAATTATTTGTCTGATTCCTCCTTAAACTAAGTTGTTTAATTATTTTTCATCATTTCCTAAACATATCTATTTTTTCTAGTTATTTTTCTTTTCTCACTTTCTAGTGATGTTTCTTTTTTTTAGTTAATTCTTTTATTATTTTGTTGATATTTTAAATCTTTAATTTAGTAATTGTTTCAGTTTTTAGTTATTATGAGTTTTTAATTATTTTTTCACATTACAATAATTTTCTCTCATTTCTAGATTGTTTCAAAATTTTAGTAATATTTTTCTTTTTCTGTTTTTTTTCTTAAATTTGAAAATACTTTTTATTTTCTAGTAAAAGCGTAAAAAAATAAAAAGTTTTGAGAGGCGAGGAGTTTTTCAAGTTTTTAATTATATAACTCAGTTATTTTTTACATTCTAATCATGTTTCATACTTTTTAGTTATAGTGTTTTTTAATACACAGGAAAAATAATTTTAATTTTACAAAACTTTTTTGTACTCTTGGATAAAAGCCATTTACAAAACTCAGTTTTGGTTGATGTGCAGACAATTTTGTAAAATATGCTGAAATTTCAGCACAAAGTGCAAAATTATTAACAGTTACTGTAAAGAGTAACTTGTACTGAAAGTTTAAAACATTTTACAAAACTGTTCTGCATACCACTCAAAACTAAGTTTTGTAAATGGCTTTATCCAAGAATAGAAAAAAGTATTGTAAAATTCGAAAAATTATTTTTTTCCGTCTATCAAGATACTTTAATCAATAATATAATATCCAACTATTTTTTCTCAGTTTCTAGATTTATTCGGTTAATTCTAATTAGTTATTTTCAATCCTAGTCGATTATTCACTCATGACTGAATGTTCTTTATTCTTTTAATAATTTATCAAAATGTTTAGTTTATTAAAAAGTTTATAAATTTACTTTTTTTACTTTCTAGTTAATTTGTAACTTTTTAGTAATTTCTTTAAATTTATTATTTATATATAACTCTTAAAATTTGAATTCCTTTTTTACTTTCTAGTCATTCTTCTCAATTCTATGCTTTTCAATTTATATTTTCTCTTTTTCCCTTTTTCATAAATTTTCCTTATTTTTCTTGTTAGTTTTATTCAAATTCTAGTTATTGTTTAAGTTTCTTGTAACTTACTTTATATATTTCCAAATAATCTTTTTCTGTATGTGTAAATATGTATAAGTCTGTAAATGTTGTTTTCATTTTATTTATCTTAAAACTTCTTCTTAGTTTTTTTCTAATCTTTAGTTATTTATTCTCTTGTTCATAATTTTTCTTCATTTCCAAGTGTTTGTTTTCTTAATTTTATATTCTATACATTTTCTTTTTATTGTAACCAACAAGTTTTTTTGTTTATCAATAAGTAATTTTTCATTTTTTCCTGTCTGTTATTTTCTCAATACTTTTACATTTTTTAGTCACTTCTTAAATCTTAAAATTTTTTTCTTCAATATTAAATAATTTTATTAAATTTCTAAATGTTCTCCTTATCTTCTAGTACTTTTTTCTCAATTTTCTAGTTTTTTTTCTTTTCATTAGCTATACTCCTAGTAGTATTCTTATTTTCTAGTAACTTTTTTACATGTTTTAGTTACTATTTTCATTAAATAGTAATTTTTTTACTTATTATTAATATAAAAAAACTTTCTGACATATTATTAGTAGTTTACTTAATATTATTCTAGAATGAAGTCTACAAGTCTTTAAAAATATATTAAATAAAATAAATTAATTTTTTATTTTTTAAGTCTATAGAAATATTTCTCGTTTTCTAGTCGGTTTTCCTTAATTGTCAGAAAGTTTTTAACTTTTTAGTATAATTTTGCTCTATTTTTGATCTGTTTTGTTTTTAGGATAACAATTTTTTGCTTCACAACCATTGCCCTAAATTTAGTACTTTTACTCACTTTTTCTTGATCAACCATTAGTTTTTTGTAGTTTCAAATACCAAATTCTGCATATAAATTAAATAATTTAAAATACTGTGCAATTTGAAAAACATTTTTAATTAATTTTGCATCAAGTATCGAATAACCGTTTATATAAATTACAATTTACTAAACTCACACTTTGTAAATTATAATTTTACAAACCCATCTTTTGTTTTAATATTTTAAAATTTCACAAATTACAACTTTCAAAAAATACACTTTATTGTCCAAACTTACTCATTTTTCCGATATATTGAAAAGCTTGCGCGCAATAATTTGACAAATAAATCACGAAAAATTGTATCGATAGCAAATGTATCTGCACTTGACGTATTAATATTGTTGAAAATCTACAATTTGCTTGGAAAGAAAATCTCAGATAATCTTGGAGGGTGTCAAAACATAAATCTATGAAAAGCCTCGCGAAAGCTTTAATTCTACGCTACTCAGGATACATTGCAGTTGGAATTATCCATTTCTATGCAAAACATGAGCTGAAACGAACAATCTTGAGAGAAAGTGACTGTAAAGTAAACGAGAAGCTTCAGGGGGCGACAAAATAAAAGAAATGTGCAAGTCTATATTGTTTGACCCTGTTTTTTTTTTACAATTCAGAACTTTAAGAAATTTCTAATTGGAAAATTTTCAGTCTCAATGTTTCAACTGTCAATGTTCGTAATATATAGAAGAAACTTGATTGAAATATTTGTGTAACTTTTAATTTACAGAATTTAACGAATTGAAATGCTCGATATTTCAGCAATATGAAATATTGATTTGTCGACTTTAATTATCGAAATATATTTTTGCCGATTGATAATTAATTCATAGAGTTACTAATTGAAGTGATATTATCAAGATTAACAAGTTTTTCAAGTGGAAGAGAAATCGAAGTGAGAGTTGATTTGTTGAGGCGAACTCTTTCACTGCTCTTGATTGATGAGAGCAAGAAGAAATTAGGTTGTTTTTTCCCAAGTGCCTAGACCGAATTCCCACGGCTCACAGAGTTTATCCTGAAATTTAGCAGAAAATCTTGCGACCTTCATAATAAATTTTCTCGAGGCGATACTGTATTTGACAAGTACCTGGCCAGGTATTTTAAAAAGTATATTTTAAAATCTTTCATTTTATGAAGAATTTTCACCAGGTTGAATCAGTGCACAACTGTAGAAAAATTAAAGAAGAACGTAAAGAGAGTAAAGCAGAAATTTGTAGTCCTAATATGCAGAAGAAAATATGAAAATAATATTTTTTTTCAATATTTAATTCAACCCAGGTAAAAAAAGTGAATGCAATTTTTATAAACATATTTTATTGTAATTTAAGTATATACACTTTGTATATAAATATTATATAATTTACATATAATTTACATACACAATATAAATTATATACAATGTATATTGATTTTTAATAAAAATTGCATATAATTAAAAAAAAAAATTTTTTAACTTTATATAATTTTTATACAAAATAAATTTTTTTTTATGAAATAAAAATAATAAATAAAATAAAGTCACAAATAATAAATTAATAAAATTAATAAAATAAAATAAATAATAATAATAATAAAATATTTTTATTTTTAAAATGTAAATTATATACAATGTATATTGATTTCATATAAAAATTATAAAAAGTTAAAAAAAATTTTTTTTTAATTATAAACATTGTATATAATTTATATTATATATGTAAATTATATGTAAATTATATAATATTTATATACAAAGTATATATACTCAAATTACAATAAAACATGTTTATAAAAATTGTATTCACTTTGTTTACCTGAGAATTGAAGTATTAACTTTTGTTCAGCTGAAAAGAGTCAACAATATTTCAAGGGGTGATTGGACGTTAAGCTTGAAATAAGAATGACATTAAGATAAATGAATTGGTAGAAACTTTCTCGAGTATATTTAAAATATTGAAGAATTTTCCTCAGTGTCTCTATTCTTTAGATATTGTGAATTATTCAAATCCGCGTCGGCTGAGTTATTTATTCAAGGTTTCATCCCACAAGGCACGGATCTGTTGCGAAGAATTGAGTTTGCTCTCTATTTCTCAACAGACCTTTCAACGACATATGTCGACGTTTGAACGTTGTCGTTTTTTTTTCTCAAAAAGAAAAAAACAGTCTAGTGGAAATATTCCAAAGGTATAGAAAAAGTTGAATAAGTAACTTTCTTGAGAAATAGTTAGAAACTGGAATTCGATTTAACTCGAGTCTCTATGCAACTTTAAAAGAATTAAACTTTTTCAAATTATTTTAATTTTGAAAATTGGATACAAAGTAGAAGCTAAGAAGGAAATAGTAATAATAATAATAATAATAATAAAATAACAAAATAAGTGTTCAAGTTATTTTTAAGAATATAAATATTGTTAGTTATTACATTTTTATTTTTGAGAAAAATCAGATATCGACAAACTGAAACAATCGCTGCTTGTCTTGCACCAGTATTTTAAGAATTCCAATTTTAGTAAATGAAATTCCTTTTTATTTCATTAATGATTCAAAGAAAATGGGAAAATTCTTGGTTTAAATTAAAAATAATAAATGTAGGTTGCTATTAAAATAAAAATGTTTTAAGTTAAAGGATTTGAAAATTAAAAATTTATGATTTAATCTTAAAGATAAAAGATCATTTAATTTTAGAAAAATGAAATTGTATGTTTATAATGATTTCTAATTAGTGGCGTAACTGGGAGGGAAAGGGCCCTAGGGCAAAAAAGAAAATCAGGCCCCAATTATATGTATATAATAATTTACAAATTTAATTCCTTCATTCATTCATTCTGTCCATACCTGACATTTGTCATAAGATTTTCTTTTCTTTTTAAATTTTAAATCATATCTCACCTTTTTAAAGTGTTCTCGAGTTTTTAATTTATAGCAATTTTAATTTCTTAAAATTTCAGTTAATGTGAACTTGCATTGATTAAGAGTTTAATTCATCCAGATTACAAATATACTAAATTTGAAGTGATTAAAAAATTTCTTTAATTTTTAATAATTTTTTTCTATTATGATTTCAATTACTTAAACTACAGTTTTGCACTATTTTTATTATTTTTCAATTATTTTCTGCAATTTTTAATTATTTTTAAATTATTTCTTTTAATCTTAAATTTACCTTTTTCAAATTTCAGTCATTTTGTTTAGTTTTTTAAATCACTTTTTCAATTTTAATTATTTTGCCTTTGACATTAAATCAGATTAATTACTTATTCCTAAATTTTATATTAATTTAATTTAATTTTGTTAATTATTTATTAATTTTGTCATTTTGTAATTATTATTTTCAATTTTTAATTATTTTAATAATTTTTTTAATTAATTTCCTTAACTTTTAAATTTATATCTTAATCTTTAATTATTTTGTTCAATTTTCATTTCTTTTTATTATTTTTCAATTAATTTCCAAAATTTTCAATTATTATCTCAAATTTACATTATTGTCTTCAATATTCAATTTTTAAAACGATTTTTCAATTATTTTCATTAATTTGGCATAAGTTTCAATAATTTCGATTATTAATTATTAATTTTGTAATTATTTTCTTTTTTTAAACATATATTCTATGATTTTTCAGATTACTTCTTCCAAATTTTATTTAGTTTTCCATTTATCATATTTAAATTGTTTTCATTATATTTCAATTCTTTTTTCTCAATCTTAAATTACTTTCTGCATATTTCAATTACTTTTTTCAAATTTTAAATTAATTTTATCAATTTTTAATTATTCTCCTCGACTGTTAATTAAATAATAATAATCTCCGTAAACTCCTGAAGTTAGTTACTTTTTATATTTATTCATTTTTTATGTCCACGTTTTAAAGTCTGAAGTGAAGTTAGTTAGTATTTTAATATTTATTTATCTTTTTCTGTCCATGTTTTAAAAACTGAAGTGAAGTTAGTCTTACTCCCTGTTATTTTATTGATTTTGACTCTCTTTATCAGGAAATATTTTAAAATTTGAATTGAAAGAATAAGGTAACCTTTTTCGTTAGTGTCGTGTTTTACTGGTTTTTAATTGTCATTTGTGTAAAAAAACAGTTTCGAAAAATGCTTTAAAAATTTATTATGGTTTCTGAAAAAGTTTAAAATATACATAAACACATGCAATTAATTTCCTAAATGTTCAGTAATTATCTAAAATTTAGATTATTGGCATCAATTTTCCATTATATAACAATTGTTTAATTTTTTTAAATTTTTTCTTTTACTTAAAAATAAATTCTGCAATTTTTCTTGATTTTCATCAATTTATAATTATATTCATTATTTTGGCATTACTTTTAGAATTTTCAACTGTTTATCCGATATTGCAATTATTTTCATCAATTTTAGATTATTTCTGCGATTTTTTAATTATTCTCTTAAGTTAAAAATTTTTAAGTAATTTTGTAATTATTATTTTTTTCTAAATATATACTCTATGATTTTTTCACTTATTTCTCTCAAATTTTATTGAATGTTTTCAATTTTTTATATTATTTAAATTAAGTATTTTTCTGAAAATTCAAACATTTTCTTCAATTTCTAATTATTTTCATTTTTTATCAGAATTTCAAATTTTTTTTATTAAGTATTATAAATTTTAATTATTTTAAGCTTTCTTCCAGACTTTTCTCCAATTTTTAGTTTTCCTCATTTTATAAAATAAATTTCTAAAATTTTCAAAGTATTTTTCTCAAATTTCTATTATTTTCTTCAATTTTTAATTATTTTTCTTTGTTTTCATAATTTGTAAAAACATTTACTAATTATCGTAAATTTCAATTATTTTTAGCATTCTTCCAGTCTTTTTTCCAATTTTAGTTATTCTCATTTTCTAAAATTATTTTCTAAGATTTTTAAGAATTTTTCTAAAATTTCAATTGTTTTCTTTAATTTTTAATTATTTTTCTTTGTTTTCATAATTTCAAAATTTGTTTAATAATTATCGTAAATTCCAATTACTTTTAGCTTAGTTCTTCAATTCTTTTCTCCAATTTTTAGTTATTTTCTTTTTTTCTCATTGAATTCTAAGATCTTCGTGTATTTTTTTCAAATTTCAATTATTTTTATTTATTTATTTAAATGAATCATATTTTAATTATTTTCGGCAAGTTATAAAATTTAAAAACATTTTTCTATTATTTTTCTAAAATTTATTTCCTTCAAATTTCAATTATTTCATTATATTTATTATTTTCTTCAATTTTCAATTACTTTCGTTCTTTTTTCCGTTCTTTTTCATAATTGCCAAAAAGTTTTTACTTATTTCTCTTTAATTAAAATTTGTTCTGTTCAATTTTAAATTATGTTTATCTTTTTTCATTTATTTTCTCTAATTTTTAATTATTTTCTTTTATTTCAATGAACTTCTGAAAGTTTTAAGTATTTTTCTCAAATTTTGCTTAACTTTCCTTTATTTAAAATATTTTATGTAATTTGTTTAATTATTTTCCTAAATTTTAATTATTTCTTTTAGTTTTAATTTATTTATCTCAATTTTTAACCATGTTTTTTCAATTATTTTCTCTAATTTTTCATTATTCAATTTTGTTTTAATTTCCTTTTAAAGTTCTTAAGTATTTTTCTCAAATTTAAATTATTTTCTTTATGTTTAAATCATTTTTATGATTGTTTAAATTACTTTCCCCAATTTTTAATTGTTTTCATTTTTTTTTTCAATTAATTTGCAAAATTTGCAATTATTTTGTTTAATTTCAATTATTTTTTGCAATTTTTTTTAATTCTAAAATATTATAAATTTTGTCCTAAATAAATATTTATTTTATTTATATTAATTGATTTTTAAATATTATATTTAAAATATTTATTTCTTCGTATTAGATAAATATTATTTACCGATTTGTTATATTTTTTATTGTATTTTATAATTTCTAAAAAGTATGAAAAACTATTCGCGCGCTGGCGCGCGTTTTATTTTGCTAGTTATTATTATCATTTTCTAAAATTATTTTATAAGATTTTTAGGTATTTTTCTAAAATTTCAATTATTCTTTCAATTTTTAATTATTTTTATTTGTTTTCATAATTTTAAAAATTTTTTATTAATTGTCTTAAAATTCAATTATTTTTAGCTTTCTTCTATAATTATTCTCATTTTTTTAAATTAATTTTTCTTTTATTTTCAAGTATTTTTCTAAAATTTCAATTACTACTTTTGTTTAATTCTGCAATTGTCTCAATTATTTATTTCAAATTTAAGGTACTTTTTAAAGTTACCATTGTTTTTATCATATTTTAATTATTTTCTTCAAGTTTTAAATTTTAAAATAATTTTTTAATTATTTTCTCCAATCCTTAATTAATCTTTTATTCTTTAAATTATTTTCTAAGATTATTATTTTTCTCAAATTTCTTATTATTTTCATCAATTTTAAATTATTCTTCATTTTTTTTCATAATTTCAAAAAGTTTAAACTGTTTGGCTAATATTTTAATTATTTAATTCAATTTTAAAGTATTTATAATATTATTATTTTTTTTTTTTAATTACTTACATTCTTTTTCATTATTTCCAAAATATTTTTAATTAATTATTTGAAATTTCCATTATGTTATTCAATTTTCAATTAAATCTATCATTTTCTTGTATTTTATGTATATTCTGTATTTTTTGCAATTATATTTCTCTTAAATTAAAAATTGTTCTCTTCCATTTTCAATTATGTTTATCTTTTTTAATTTATTTTTTAAAAATTTTAATTATTTCCTTTTTTTCAACTAATTTTTTAGATTTTCAAGTATTTTTCTCAAGTTTCAATTACCTTTTTTTATTTAAAAAAAGTTCTGAAATTTTTTCAATTATTTATTTCAAAATCCCTTTTTTTCAACTTAGTACGGGCTTCAAGCCCGTAAATATGTATATAAATAAATAAAAGTATTGTTTTTATCTTATTTAAATTATTTTCTTCAATTGAAAATCGATTCTAAATCATTTTTCGTTTATTTTCCCAAATTTTTTATTATTCTTATTTTTTAAAATTATTTTCTAAGATTTTTAAATATTTTTCACAAATTTTGCCATTGTTATCTTCAGTTTTTAATAATATTAATTATTTCTAAATTAATATCCTGAACTTTCAAATATATATCTCAATATCCAATTATTTTATTTTATATATTTATTTTATCATTTAGCAATTATTTTCTTCACATTTGAATTATTTTTCAATTAATTTCCTAATTGCCCTGCTATTATCTCAAATTTAAATTATTGTCATCAATGTTTAATGTTTTAAAAGGGTTTTCAATTATTTTCATTATTTTAGCATAATTTTCAAAATTTTCGATTATTTCTCTGGATTATCAATTATTTTCATTAATTTTCGATTGTTTCTGCAAGTTTTTCATTATACTCTTTAATTAAAAGTTTGTGATTAGTTTTGTATTTATTTCCTTTTTTTAAACATATATTCTAAGATTTTTCCAATTATTTCTCTTAAATTTTATTTACGTTTTTTAATTTTTCATACTTAAATTATTTTTATCATATTTCAATTTTTCTTTGTCAATCTTAAATTATTTTCAGCATATTTCAGATATATTTTTTAATTTTGAATTAATTTTATTATTTTTGAATTATTTTCATCGATTGTTAATTATAATTCTTATTTTCTAAAATTATTTTCTAAGATTTTCAAGTTATTTTAAAACATTTCAATTCATATATCATAATTTTTCATTTTTTTCTATTCCTAATTACAGTCATTTTTTCTAATTTTAGTTCTTTTTCCATTTGTTTGTTATTTAGCCTTTTCTAGTCACTTTTCTTAAATTTCCAAGTCTTTCAATTTTCGAATAATTTTACTTCATTATTGCTTTTTTTTAGTAAGAAAAGTTTTCTTTTCCGTTACGGTTATTGTTTCAAATTTGCTACTTATTTTTTAGTTTTTCTCTCTATTTTCTAGTTAATTTTTCCTCATTTTTATGCGTTTTTACTAAATCTGAATTATTGATTAACTTTTCAGATTTTTTCTTTATTTCCAAGGTATATTTAAAAATTTCTATTTATTTTTCGCAAGTTTTGATTAATTTTCTCAATTTCTAGTTATTTGTTACTTTCTAATAATTTTTATTCAATTTTTAAACACCTTCCTTCATTCTACTACTAATAGTTTAGTAAAATTTACAAATTCAATTAATAAAAGTAATTTTTAGGTTATGTTAAATCAATAAATAATATTGTAGATTTCTGTTTATTAAATATTGTGGTCATCTTCTACTACTGAATTATCAAATTTCCCTTCTGAATTTCTAATTTCTAGTAATTAGTTATTTTTTACTAATTTACTAATGTAGTTTTAGAGAGTATAAAATAAAAAAATTTTCGAGAATAAAAATTGATGCATGTACCAACTTCATGAATGTTAACTACATATGTCTGATTAAAGTATTCTTATACTACTGCGTGTCTGAACAAAGAGATCTTTGACTACTGATATTTACAAAACTGTAAGTAAATTTAGTTTTTGAAACTACATAGACAAAAAATAATAATAATAAATATTAAAAGATAAAAAATAGTAAAAATTTACTCTAATTTGTAGCTTTTTATGTGTTAATAATCCAATTAGTTAAATTTAAATAACAATTGGTTAAAATATACTGACAATCAATTAAGGGCATGTGATGAATTATGACGTCACAGGTATAGGCAAAATTTGTCTGTCACTTTTCTCCCAAAATTCAAAAGTTAAAAATTAAAATTTATTTATCCTGCAAAATAAGAAAAACTTCGGAAGTTTTGGGGGTTACTATTTAGATAATTACCCATAGGGTTAATTTAAAAAAATTGAAAGTGTCGGATTCAATATGGCAGCAAAAAAATAAAGAAAATATTGAATTTTCATAAAAAATAGTAATTAGAGTTTTTTCCGGTCCCTGATTACGAATTTAGTTAGTTTTTTTAAGTACAAAATGTTTGATTAAATAATGAAAATTTATCCGACAGATTTGAATCTTGAATTTTGAAACTTTAAGGGCAGATTCATAATCATCCTTTTTATGCTTAAAAATCCTTTAGTGAATATATTTGATCAAACTGAACTCATACTGAAAGTAATTATTAACATTATTAATAAGCGGATTATTTGCTCTTGAAATCAGAATTATTGAAAACTCAGTTATAGTTAATTTCAGTTATAGTTAATATTCCACCTAGAAATTTTTAAGTCGCTTTTCATCATTTAAACTTTAGTAAAAGCTGAAAAGCCGTTTAACCAAATACTGAAACTTTGTTATTTTTTGTTAATTAATAACAAAATTTACCATTTTTAATTAGTAGTTGACTTTTCAAACTCTCATTTGATATTACTTTATCAAATTTTATATAATACCATATTTTATTTGTTTGTAATAAAAAAAATTTTAGTTCAAAGCTTAACAAAAAATTTAGAAATTTGAAACAGTTGCATAATTAGTAAGTAAAAGCTAAAATTTAATTAATTGATTGTAATTGATTTATTATATAATTATATATTTATACCTGGCGTTTATTATTCCTTAGTACATATTTATATTTGTACCATAGTATATAATCCTATAATTGATCTACTGACTGTCAATTAATTTTCAATAAATAAATAAAATTTTACAACAACTATAAAATGAATGGTTTCCTTGAATGACAAGAATGGCCTTCAATTTCGACTTTACGACAAAATTGACAATTCGAGAGCTTTTAAGGGAATAAAATTAATCAATCTAAAAGAGGAAAAGATTTTCTTTCAAATTCTGATATCTATGCAAATATGAGCATTGCAGACGATAGAATTTACGTTTGAACATGACTAGCATGGAAGCTTAAAGTTTCACGTGTACGTCATAAACTGCTGCTATTATGCATTTAGTGGATTTCCCATTTTCTTGCTCCCTTTGAATATGATCAGGGTAGTTAGCAAATATCACATTTCAGGTCATTATTAATTTGGAGATAATATCATATACGATAGAGCTCTCGTAAAGCAATAACCGCAATAATAATAATACAGATAAAAAAGATAATTTTAAATTGCCATCGTACGAATTCATTGCACAAAAAGAAAATAAACCCTCTTTCGTTGGAATTTTAACGATAAAGAAAGAAATCGTTGAAAGGATTTTTCACCGCGCAAGAGAAAGAAGAAAAACCGAAAGAAAAAAGAAGAAGAAGAAGAAGAAAATTGTATACGACACAAGATGCTAATTTATTTAATGGTTTATAATGCCCTACATACAAAAGTATGCAAATAAATGAAATTAACAATTCACACAACACATAATTTTTTATATAAAATCGTTATAATCGTCTTCATTATTATATAATTATTTTAATCTATTTTTAATGTCAAAACTTAAAAAAATACAAATTATATATAATTAGCAATAATGTTGTTGGTCATTTAAAAGTTAAAACTATAAATTTTTGCAAATTCAAATAAAATGAAAATTACGAAATTCAAGAATATATCTGAAAAATGACGAAAATAATTGATACTTGAAATTGCACAAGTGGATTGAAAATCGAAAAAAATAATTGAAATTGAAGAAAATAATAAAAAATTGAGGAAATAAATTGAAAATTTAAGAATTAAATTAAAATTTGAAAAAATAATTGATAATTGAACAAAAAATTACAAAATGACGAAAATAATTGACAATTGAAAACAAAATTCAAAAAATAGTTAGATTGATGCACAACCGAACAAAATAATTCAAAAAATCAAAGAATAATTATAAAATTCTAAGATAATAATTGAAAATTGAAAAAATTGTAGAAAATAATTTAAAATTGCAGAGAATAGTTAATAATTGAAGGAAGTAGTTGAAAAATGACGAGAATAATTGAAAAATTGAAGAAAATATGTTAAAAATGACGAAGATAATTGACAATTGAAAACGAAATACGAAAAAAGACTAGATTAATAGACAACTGAAAAAAATAAATGAAAAAATGAAATAAGAAATAATAAATTTAAAGAAAATAATGACAAATTGAAAAATTAAGAAAATAATAGGAATAATTGTTGGAAGTAATTGCACCTTTAAAAACTGGATTGAAAAAAGAAAATAAATAAAATTGAAAAAAATAATTTAAAACTTGAAGAAAGCAATCAAAAATTGAAGAACGAAATTGGAATTCAAAGAATATACTTAAAAATGAAAAAAGAGTAATTGAAAAAAGACGAGAATTAATAAATATAGAAGAAAACTATTGAAAACTGCAGAACGGAAATAAAAATTGAAGAAAAAAATACTTAAAATATACCAACAATTATAATTATATTATAATAATTGAAAATAATGTATTTAAAATTAAAGAAACTTAATGATAATCGATAAAAATAATAGAAAAAAGGCGGCAATTTTTTAATATTAAAGAACATACTTAAAAATTGAAAAGTGAAATTTAAATTTGAAGAAAATAAGAAATAAGGTTCTAGAATTGAATAATTGAATTGAAATTTGAAAACAATTTTTATGAGTGAAAAAAATAATTTAAAAAATCCAAAAACTATTGAATATGGAAGAATTATTTAAAAATCGATAAAAATAATTAAAAATTAAAAAAAATATTTGAGAATTGAAGAAAATAATTAAAAATTGAAGAAATAATTTGGCAATTAGAGAATTAAATGGAAATTTCAAGAAAATAATTAATAATTAAATAGAAAAATTACAATATTTCGAAATTAATTAACTATTTAAAAAAATAAAACTCGAAAAATGGTGAGAATAGTCGGAATTTGAACAAATTTTTTTTAAAAATTAATGAATAATCATAAAATTAAAGAAGTATAATAATGTTGACAATTCAAAACTGATGAAAATTATGGAAAAAATTGTTGAAAATATATGAAAATTGAAAAATTGTATTCAAATTTGGAGAAAATAATTGATAATTGAGAAAATGCGAGAATGATTAAATATTTAATAAAATAATTGAAAAACAAAGAATGCAATTAAAAATTGACGAAAATAATTTAGAATTAAAGAAAATAATTAAAAACTAAATAAATAAATTGTCTCTCTAAATCTGATTTAGTTAAAAATAATTAATCATTAGTCAAATTGTGGCTGAGTTTTTTTCAGCAATTCGTGAAAAATAACTAATTATTAGTAAAATATGACTAATTATTAGTAAAAAAATAACTAAAAAATAGTTAAAATTTATCTAATTGAATTAGTAAATAAAATTTTGTTAAAATATTAGTTATTTTGACATAACTTAAAAATGAATTTGACTAATAATTAGTTACTTTTTACTAGATGATTAGTAGTAATATAACTATTTGAATTAGTGGCTTAGTTTTTGCTTTCAAATTAGTTATTTCTGCCTAATTCTGATTTAGAGATTGAATATTCAAGAATTTAAATTGAAATTTTAAGAAAATAGTGATAATTTAATTGAAAGAAAAATTACAAAATGACTAAAACCATTAAATATTAAAGCAAATAACTGGAAAATGAGGTAAATAATTGACAATCGAAAGAAAAAATTAAAAACTATCGAGAATAATCGACAAAAGAACAAAAGAATGTAAAAAAAATTTAAAGAATAATTATAAAATTTAAAGAGAATAATTGTATATGGAAAACTGTTGAAAATTATAGAAAAAATTATAGATTTATTTAGTAATGATTTTAATGAAATTAAAATTATTTCAACTAATATTTATAAATTTAAATTTTAATCAATTTAGAGGCATTTTTTGAAAAGTATCTGATTTAAAATAAAAAAATTTCTAAATGCCAAACTTCAGGTGTGGCCAGAATGAAAGAATGAATGAAAAAATGAATGAATCTTGCGGATTATTATTATGGATTTTGAACTTGAAAACGTTGACATTAACAAAAAAATGTGTGTTCTTCAAACAAATAAATACTTTTAAAAGTGCACTCCTTCCTTAATTTTACCAAATTTTAGAAAATATAAATTGTCTTTTAGAATCTTCTAAAATGTTGAAAATGTTTAGTTAATTAAATATTAATATAATTAACTAATCTACTAAAATTTTGTGGATGCATTTTGCTCTCTTTGTTAAACACAATGAAGATTAACTATTTTATTTTAGAAGGTTAATTTTAAATGTTACAGATTGATTTAAATATATGATTTGAATTGAAAAAATTTCCGTCATTTTGATGTTAGTTCAAGTTGTTCTTTAATCAATATAATTTATTTACAGTAACCTTTTCAAGTAAAAATTTCCAAATCTTAAAATTAAGCAAAATTTGTTCCAAGATTTTTAATAATAAATTAATTATATTTTTATTTGATAATCTGCAACTCTCTAGTATTTTACAAAATCTCGGAAAAGGTTATGAATTTAAAAAGTGCAAAATTGTAAAAATATTGTATTTTAAATTTTAAGATGCAGTTTTTGTTGATTTTAAGATATCATTTAAAAAAATGAAATTTTTCTATACCTGAAAAGGTTAACACAAATTAATTTTTATAAAATAATAAATACTTTTGAAAATAAAATGTTTTTACAATTTTTCACTTTTTTTTAGAGATTTGCTTTATTTTAGCATAAAAAATGTAACTTGAGAAGGTTAATTTCTAATGAGTTAGATTGATTAAAATGTAGTTTGAAGTTAACATTAAATGCCAAATATTTGTCCAAATTAAGTCATATATTTAAATCAATCTATCACATAAAATTAAACTTTAAATAAAACAGTTGATTTGAATTGTGTATGAAACGGATCAAAATGCATCCACCAAATTTTAAAAGATTAGGTAGTTAAATTTCAACATTTTAGAAGCTTCCAAAAAACAAATTACTGTTTGTAAATTTTTTTAAAATTAAGCAAGGGGAGTACTTTTAAAAATTATATAACAATGAAGATAATTATAACGATCTTAAATAAAAAATTGAAAAAAATGTTTAAAATTGAAAAAATGTCAATTATTTAATTTTGCAGAAGGAATAAAAAAGTTTTTTATAATAAAAATGGAAATTGATATAGAAAGGAAATCAAAGTAAAAAATAATTACGAATACGAGTTTATTAGGTTTTTAAAGTCTATATTATGTGAATTATTTTTCTGGTTGGAAAAATACTCACCTGGGGAATTCGAAAGAGGCGCAAAAGATTGGCAACTTGAATCGATGTGACAGAGCTGGCAGCTCCTACGACTCCGCTAATGACTTTTCGAACTGTAGTTTTATTGCAGTGATATTCAGCCCCGTCGATATTGCTTATTGATCCTGAAATAAAAGAAAAAAAGTTTTGTCATTAAAAATTTTAATCAACTCTATTGCGATGTGTCTCAAATTTGAAAAGGGTAATTTAAAAAATATCAATCTTTATTAATCTCTCGTTATCTTTTAAACTTTCTATATCCAATCAAACCAGGAGTACGTTTTATCCATGCTAATATAATATTAAAAAATTTTTTTCCATTTACTATTTGCAATCTAAATTACTTTTTATTAGTAGAGAAGAAGGATTGACATTTAAGACACATTGAAAATAAATTACAAGTTCCGAGTTAAAATGCAATTTTCCTTTTTCTGTCTCGGGGTTATATTTTGCCATAAACATCAAGTTACCATCTTTAACTTAACGGTCTCTTAGTTTCTTTTAGTTTGGATTTATGTGACTTTAATTACTTTGAAAAATATCTTTGAAACTTGTTCTGCAACTTGATGCTCGCAGTTTTGTTAACATTAACAAAATGGAGCGTCTCGGGAAACTTTTAAAGCTACAATTATTTCTGACTCAATTAGAATGAAATTTATTATGTGTGTTTCTGTAATTGAATCCTTGTAGCTGAAATCATAAATGAACTTTGAGAACTTAATTTGCCTTTATAAACTTTTGGATACTTTTATTTTTACCACTTTTAGATTTCAGAAATTGTTGGAATCAAAAATCTTTTATTTTACAAGTGTTTTGAGTTTTGACGTCTGTCTGAAATCTATAACTCCAAATTATGCGTTTGTCTCAAACAGAAACCAGTTTGAGGGCAACTTAAGATTTTCTAACTAATTCTAAGTTAGAGGCTTGTTGTAAACGTTCATCATGAGAACTTCAAGTTTCTAAACAAAGCCCTAATTACCAAGTGGTTAGATTCTAGACCAGCTTTTAGTTATTTGATTTATTGTTTACAAGCTAATTACAGTTTTTTTTTGTGTCATAAAATTACGACAATCTATAAAATAGAGTTCACTTTTTCATCGCTTTAAAATTGAAATTTGCTATTTATTCTAATCCACTTTGATGTTTGAATAAAAAATAATCAAATGATTGATTACAAGCCTCAAAATATATGATAATTCCTCATGGATTATTTGCTACAATTTTGTAAATTGAAATGCAGGAAAGGGAATAAATAATCATTTGTTCTATATTTGGTGATTTTGCAGAGAATGAAATTCAGAAACAAAAAAATTAGCCTGATTGATTGCAATTTTAATTAAAGTAAATATTTTTCCGTGTATGAAAAAACAGTGTTCAGAAGAGTTTTTTCTAATTAAAAATAAGTGTTGAATGGAGCCCTTGGGATCCAATCTGAAGCATTGTTAATTTGTAGCGCTCCCATTCATGAATAGTTAAACTAAACTATTATGTATTCATATTTGATGAATCACGCGTGAGCAACGTTGTGTTTACGTGCTCAGAAAGCCAAATAATCGTTAAAGGTAACTAAGAGACACCCTTTTTTAATAAAAAAAAATATATATATATATTTTTTTAACCTTAAATAAATGAGTTATTAAAATTTTAAAAGAAAAAAATCACGGGAATGTAAAAAGTTATAGCTCATGTGAAAAATTGTAAAAAAGAAATGAAAATATTATTTTTCTCTCTAAAAATTAATTTCCACTTGAGTATTAAAAATTGTTATGTGAAATTTAAAATTTTCATGCGTAATGAAAATATTTCATGTGTAAAGAAATAAAAAGAAATTTGTTCTGCGCGTCAATAAGCGTAAATTTTCATTTTCTTGACCACGCACAAAGGCACATATTTTCGTTGCGCGGATTTTACTGACTTTGTGACATTTTTGTATACAATCTGACAGAGTGTGTGTGCGGTTTTTCACTGGATGCTACGTGTGCACAAACTCCCTTTTCTAGCTCTCGTATCATATTTTGCCTGGGTACAATAGAATGTAGCACCTGTTGAATCGACTTTGCGATATAGTGGCACTGTACCGCAGGAAAAGCAACTTCAAGAGAGGAATACTTTTCTTTTAATCTGACATTTTATTGGCGAAACAACTATTCGGTGAAAATCTTTAGATTTATTAAAGCTAGAGGAGGAAAATTCAAAACTAAAGTGATCTTTGTATAGTGAAACTGGATGAAACTTAACTTATCATATTGATTTTAGAATAAGGGATTATAATTGTTCTGACTTAAATGAGAAACTTGATTAAAACTTAACTGAGTATGATATAAATAGGTTAAACTGTATGTATTTTCAAAGGGAAATTCAAGAAAGTGATTGGAAAAGTTGATAAATATTATTTTTTACATCGAAGAAAATAAGTGGAAAATAAACAAAGGTATTTTAAACTGAAGAAGATGAATAAATATATAAAATAAATAGAATGGATAATGGAAAAAATATGTGGAGTGAATTAAAATAATTGAAATAAATAACATTGGACAAATTAAAGAGAATAAATGTAATGGAAAAATTAATTTAGTTTTGAAGAAAACAATTTAAAATAATTAATGAAAATTGATAAATTTTATTGATTATATTCTAGACCTTTTTATATGTGAACATTCAGAAATATATTTTAACGAAATTGAATGTAGAAATAACGAAAATAATTGAAAATTGAAAAAAGCATTGTTTTAAAATGAAGAAAATAACTATAAACGAAAAGAAGAAAAAATTAGAATTGAAAAAATACGTGAAAATGTATAAGGTAGGAAAAATAGAGGAAAACAATGACAAAAATTGAAGAAAAATAATTGAAAAATGAATAGAATAATTTGAATTTCAAAAAAATAATTTAAAACAAAAAAATAATTAAAAGAAGAGTAAAGTAATTGCAAAGACATGAAATTAATTTACAACTGAAAAAGAAATTAAAAACAAGAAATTATCTTAAAATAAAAACTTGTGAAATTAATTTTAAGTTAAGGAAACATAAAACAAATAGTGAAAATAATTCCAAATTTAACAAAAAAATTTAATGTTCGAGAGAATAATACACTAAAGCTTCACTTATTTTAATCCGGTCTACTCAAATCCATTACAAAAGTCGCACTTATTTTAACTTCCATGTACTTATAGATAATTTCTTTGATTGGCTGATCCAATTCGCAGCAACCAATGAAAATGTTAGTTAATTTTTATTGGTCGACAATTTAAAATGAGTGAGATTCCTAACTGTTAAATAAATGCGACTTCAAATAAGCGATACTTTGAATAAGTGAAGTTGCAGTGCAACATAAGAATGAAGATAGTTGACGACTGAAGCATTGGAAAAAAATTAAAAAATATAATTTAAATTTGAATAACAAAGTTTATAATTGAGTTCAATAATTGAAAATTGAAAAAATAATTTAAAAATGTGTACAATAAATTAAAAATCAATAATTATTATTAGTAAATAATAATAATCTCCGTAAACTCATGAAGTTAGTTAGTATGAATTTATATTTATTCATCTTTTTCTGTCCACGTTTTAAAATCCAGAGTCAAGTTAGTCCCTGTTATTTTATTTTGTTGTGCTGGTTTTTAATTGTCATTTGTGTAAAAAAAAGTTTCGAAAAATGCTTTAAAAATTTATTATGGTTTTTGAAGAAGTTTAAAATATATACACATGAAATTAATTTCCTAAATTTTCAGTTATTATCTCAAATTTACATTATTGTCATCAATTTTCCATTATATAACGATTTTTTAACTATTTTCTTTTGCTTAAAAACAAATTCTGCAATTTTTCTTGATTTTCATCAATTTATAATTATATTCATTATTTTGTCATTACTTTTAAAAATTTCAATTAATTACACAGGGCAACACTGATTTTGGTGCCGGAAATGTCAAAGCTGTTTTCAATGCATTTTTTCGCGCTAATTACGAATCCGTAAGTAAAAAAGTTCCATCAGCTCTGGTTTTCGAGAAAAATGGGGTCAAAAAGTTAAAAAACCGTGTTTTTTGCAATATTTGGACACCTCTAGCAAAGAAACAAAACGTGATAGAACCTTCCACTATAGCTCAAATTAAAGCTTGAACATTCGACTACATCTCCTGAAAATTACATAAGTGCACCTTGCTCCCAAGATCACTGGTAGACACTTTTTTAACCATAAAATCTCAAATTGGCAAAGTTTGAGAACTTGTAGCAACGAAACGATAGGAGAGAACCTTCCACTAAGGCTCATAATGAAGCTTGAACTTTCGACTACAACTCGTAAAAATTACAGAAATGCACCTTGTTGCCAAGGTCAGAGTTTAAAAATTTCAGATTTTATGGTTAAGAAAGTGACTACCGATGACCTTGTGAACAAGGTGCAGTTATGTAATTTTCAGGACATGTAGTCGAAAGTTCAAGCTTTAATTTGAGCTATAGTAGAAGGTTCTATCACGTTTTGATTCTTTGCTGGAGGTGTCCACATATTGCGAAAAACACGGTTTTTTGACTTTTTGACCCCATTTTTCTCGAAAACCAGAGCTGATGGAACTTTTTTACTTACACAGAAAAAACTATCTGTGATTTTTGCTGCATGTGATTTTCAGGTGAATGGAATTCTTAAGATTAACTCTTAGATCATTGTTAAATGTCTCTTTATTTTGATGTTAAATTTACACATATGGTTGACTTTCTGCTGCAATGAAATTTTCTCCCAAATCATATGTTAAATTAACAAACATTTTTTTCAGTGTACGGATTCGTAATTAGCGCGAAAAAATGCATTGAAAACAGCATTGACATTTCCGGCAGCAATTTTTTTTTTCAATTTTGTTGGCCTGTGTTATCTGATATTTCAAGTATTCTCATCAATTTTCGTTATTTCTGCAATTTTTTAATTACTCTCTTTAATTAAAAATTTTCAAGTAATTTTGTAATTATTATTTTTTTCTAAACATATACTCTATGATTTTTCAGTTATTTCTCTCAAATTTGATTGAATGTTTTCAATTTTTCATATTTAAATTATTTTCATCATAATTCAATTTTCTTTCACACTCTTAATTATTATTCTCTTTTTCTAAAATTATTTTCTAAGATTTTTAAGCATTTCTCTGAAAATTCAAATATTTTCTTCAATTTCTAATTATTTTCATTTGTTATCAGAACTTCAATTTTTTTTTTTTTTTATTAATTATCGTAAATTTCAATTATTTTTAGCTTTTTTCCAGACATTTCTTCAAATTTTTAGTTTTTCTGATTTTATAAAATTAATTTCTAAAATTTTTTTTAAGTATTTTTCTCAAATTTCTATTATTTTCTTCAATTTTTTAAATTATTTTCATGTTTTCATAATTTCCAACAAATTTTATTAATTACTGTAAATTTCAATTATTTTTAGCATTCTTCCAGTCTTTTCTACAACTTTTAGTTCTTCTCATTTTTTAAAATTATTTTCTAAGATTTTTAAGAATTTTTCTAAAATTTCAATCGTTTTCTTTAATTTTTAATTTTTTATTTGTTTTCATAATTTCAAAATTTGTTTATTAATTAGCGTAAAGTTCAATTACTTTTAGCTTATTTCTTCAATTCTTTTCTTTTTTTTTTAAATTGATTTCTAAGATCTTCATGAATTTTTTTCAATTTTTAATTATTCTTTCTTTATTTAAAAAATTCTGTAGTTATTTCAATTATCACAATTAAATGTTATTTATTTTTTACAACTTTGTTTGTATCATATTTTAATTATTTTCGTCAAGTTTTAAAATTTAGAAACATTTTTCAATTATTTTTCAACATTTATTTTCTTCAATTTTTAATTCTTTACATTTGTTTCATAATTTCAAAAATTGTTTAATATTTATCTGTCTTTACAATTCTTTCATTATTTATATTATTTTTTATATTATTTTCTTCAATTTTTAATTACTTTCGTTCTTTTTCTCGTAATTTTTTTATAACTGACAAATAGTTTTTATTTATTTATTTATAATAGTATACGGGCTACAAACTACGCCCTTTCGCACAAGATGTGCTAGATATGCAAAACATACTTTTTACTTATTTTTACTTATTTCGCTTTAATTAAAACTTGTTCTGTTCAATTTTAAATTATTTTTATCTTTTTTCAGTTATATTCTTTTATTTCAATGAACTTCTGAAAGTTTTAAGTATTTTTCTTAAATTTTGTTTATCTTTCCTCTATTTAAAATATTTTATGTAATTTGTTTAATTATTTTCTTAAATTTTAATTATTTTTTTAAAATTTTTGATTATTCAATTTTGTTTGTAAATTCTAAAATATTATAAATTTTGTCCTGAATAAATATGTATTTTATTTTTATATTAATTGATATTTAAATGTTATATTTAAAATATTTATTTCTTCTTGTTAGACAAATAGTATTACCGATTTTTTATATTTATTATTGTAAACTGTAATTTTAAAACGTATGAAAGTTAATCGAGGGCTTGCGTGCGTTTTATTTTGCTATTTTTAGAAAATAATTTAAAATTAAAAAAAATAATTTAAAATTAGAAAAAACAATTTACTTGAAGAAAATAATAATAATAAATGCAGCAAATTAAAGAAAATATTTGAAAAAACAAAAGAATCAAATTAAAAATTATAGTAACTATAATTAATTTCTAATGAAATTCATTAAATCATGATTAAATAATAAATTAAATAATAATAATTTAAAATTCAGAAAAAGATTTTCTAAAATCAATAAAATAATTCAAAATTCAAAACAAGAATTTGAAGTTCAAGCAAATATTTAGAAAGTGCAAAAATAAAATACTGAATATAAAAATTAATAATAATAATAACATTAATAACTTGAAATTGAGGAAAATAATTAAAAAATTAATAAAATATAATTGGTATTTCAAGAAAATAATTATAAATTCAAGCAAATATTTGAAAAAATAAAGGAAATAATTGAAAATTTAAAACCATATTTTAAAATAACAGAAAAGATTTTAAAATTCAGGAAAATAATTGAAAACTGATGAAAGTAATCTAATATACAAGATAATATTTGAAATTGAAGAAAATTAATGAAATTACAAACATATGTTGTAAAGTTAATTCAAATAGATAAAAAATGGAACGAAATAAAATAAAAAAATTGAATAATAAATATTTAAAATTAGCTAACAATATTTTACCAACTTGGGAAATAACTGAATACTTTAGAAAATAATTGAAATTTGAATAACACATTTTAAAAGTAAATAAAGTCGAAAATAATTAAAAATTCAATAAGTTTGATTTATTAAATAATTGATTCTTATACATTAAATTAGTATTAAAAGATTCAATTAATTCAGTAAATCCAATTATTTAATAATTAAAACTTAAAAATCTTTTGATTTTAGTAGGAGTATAAAATAACATTTAATAAGGTTCAACAATATAACATGTGCTACGAAAAATTTTGTGTCAAAATAATACGGGGCCCAAAAAAATAACTTAAAGAAATGAGAAACAATTGAAACACGAAACAAAAAATGTGAAACTAAAGGAAATATTTAAAAAAAATTGAATAATAAAAACTGTAAGTGCTGGAAAAGAAAAAAAAACAATGGAAAAAAGAGAATTTTTTTTAAAAGTGATGAAAAGCATAAAAATAATTTATTGAGGGAAAATAATGCAAAACTTATAGTTTTATCCCCGTCATTAATAGACGAATTTAAAATAAATTCGAAGAATGTTATTTAAAAATTTAAGAATTTTAAGATTGAAAAAATAATTGAAAACTGAACTTGTAAATTTAAAATTTATAAGGTGTCATTCACAATTACTTCACACTCTTGGGAGACGAGTTTAGCTGCCTGTAATGAATTGTAGATAAAATCCCAATCTGTATGTTGAACGTGACACTGGTGAAAGAAGAAGGATCTAAAATGGTTTCCGAAATAGGGTGACGTAGTTTCTGAATGATTGCTAAATTATATTAAAAAGAACAAAAATATCCTAGCAATCAATTTTTAAATAAATAAATTTTAAATTGCTTCCTTGTGCTTTGATAAATTGCTAAAATTTTTGATTTATAATTTATTTCTGAGAAAAATGCTCAACTTTTTCCAAAAAGTCAGATTACTTTATCAAAAAAAACCTTCTTATATATCTGATCGAAGTAACAGAATAAAAAAATATATTATTATGTTGATCTATGATTTTTACAAGGCATTTTTCTCGAATTTTTTAAGGATGTAATGCAAATAAACACACTATTTTAATAAATTCATTTTATTTTTAGGCAATATGTTTCGACACTTTATGTATCCTCTTAAGATATAAGTAATATAATTTTCAAACAACATACAAATAATTATTTTTGACGACTAAGAAACCTACAAACAGTATTAAAATTATAAAAATTGCAAACATTATTTTACGTTGTTCTACTCACCTCCTAATGAGGTTTCTAAGAAAATATATTTTTACATTTTTAATTTATTGAAAAGCACACATGTGACTCAAATAATTACATATGTGACTCACACAGAAATAGGTTAGGGTTAAATAATAATTAATGTTATACAGAATCGATAATCGATGTTACACATAATCGATGTTACAATTTAGAACACAGCCAAATAAAAATTACAAACCTCAATAATATTAACTGATTTAATTTGCCAAAATGATTAAATCAAAATACATTATCAGAATCTGTTAGCATTAATAAAATATGAATATGTTTGACTCAACCTTTCAATATCCATATTAAAATTTACAGAGGAAGATATCTTTTTTGTAATATAAATCATCTGAATATATTTTTGTTTAAAATCATATTTTCATAATTTAATTTTTTTAACTTTAGATAAATTAAAAACATGTATATATTCAGTTGCATGACAAGCAATAGATATATAGTTATAATATAGTTAAAAATCTGAAATAGCAATATCTTTCCAATAAATGGTACTTCATTTGAATATGATTGATCAATTCTGTAATTTGTGATGAGAAGTGATTAAATTACTTGCGAAGACGCGGAATATGTTAGTCACTTAGGAGAAACTGTTACTTGGAAAGCAGCGTATCTTATACCCTGGAACCATTTCAATTTAATCCAATAACGCCGAATGTCATCTTTGTAACTTTGTTAAGCTTCAAGCATAATAATTTCTTCGTTTTGGAGAACTTAATAAGGATTATAACATTCATAACTTTGCGGTATCAACAAAATGTGTTTTAACACCAAATTCAGTGCTTAAACGTTTACTGCACCTCATTTATTCTGATCATAAGTTTGTTACTAATTTATTTTATTTCTAATTTTTTTTACATTATTTTTTACTTATTTATATTATTTTTAATTTATTTATATAATTTTCCACTTATTTGGATTATAATTTATATTTATATCATCACTAATTCTAAAAGGAACATCACTTATATTTACGTTAAAACAAACCTTTATCACACTTTTAAATGGAGATGCTAAATTTTAATATAAAGAAACTTATATATTAAACATCTGAATTATTAAAAATTCTCGTTATCTTTCGACTAACTTCCTTATTCAACAAAAACAACATTATTTCGTTTACTAAAGGTCCAATAAAGCTTCTTTTCCTTCGAAACTAAAGTTTGAATAGCGATACAATTTAAAACCATTTCCTAAGCTTTCGACCTGTTCTGTAAAACGCAATCTAAGAATACTTTCCTTCTCAATTTCAAGAAACTGTCAAAGAAAAAAAAAATACCTCATTTTCGAGAAAAATTGGTCGCCTATATCGACAAGCGGAAGCAATTAATTCTAATAGCATGATAGCCTATATTATAAATTGAAAGTTTTTAATAACAGCGTTAAATTAACCGGATATTAAAATTCAACAATTTAAAAAATATTTTGCATAAAATAGAATTTTAGATAATATCTCGTTTCTCATGTTGGTTAAAATGATTAAAATTTTTTTTTTTTAAAATACGCAGTGCTTTTATATGTATAAGACATTTACATAAAGGGTCTTCATGCTTCAAACTTTCTTATTCAATTCTAAGAAATCGTGACTAAAATTTGCAAACTGACGCTTTTGAAAATCAAATTGAATCAAGTTAGTTGGAAAAATTTGAATTTCTAATAAAATTAGTATACCTCTGACAAATGTTTACTGTATGTGTGCTTTTTAGGATTGAATTCTTTGAATAAAAACTATTGAGAAATGTGAAATATTTGATGAAAGTCCTGTTCTAAAAAGCTGCTGTGATCACATCCGTGAAATGAATCTTTTGTTCCGTAAAGGGATGAACGGAACCGAATGAGATCCAGGATTCCTTTATGAAAAAAAGTAAAAGAAGAGTCAGTGAAACCTTTGCCAAATTCTTATCTTATTATGCTCTTCCCTCATTTCCTTTAGTGAGAAAAGCTTGGAGAATATAAATAAGATTGCACGACAATATACTCGAAAAATAGAGGAAAAACTTTATTTTTTGTTTCCACAATTTTTACCAATTACATAATGTTGAATTCTGGAAATTAAATAAAAAAATTGCACTGAAACAAAAGTTTGAAAGGTTAAGAGATTTATCGTATTCTTAAAAACTCCTGTATTAAAATAATAGAAATTCGAGGTTATAAATTATATTATCTCAAAATAAAACAATTTTTATTATTTTATTACAGGAGTTTTTAAATCGGATAAAGAATAAATTTATTGGATTCTTAAAAACTCCTGTAATAAAATAATAAAAATTTGAGGTTATAAATTATGTTCTATCAAAATAAACATGCATTCAATTATCAGAAAATATACTTTCAAAAGATGCATTATTTTTGGATGTTATTAAATCCAAATAGAAATTTATACATAGATTACATTTTGATTTTATTTTATTTGTATGAATCAATTTTGGAAGTCAAAATTTCGATTTTTAACCGACCAAAATTCTAATCGAGAACTAACGAAATAAAAGAATATTTCTGAAACATGACGAAAATAATTGACAGTTGAAAACAAAATTCGAAAAATGGCTACATAATTACATAATTGAATAGAAAAGTTTAAAAAATTAAACATTAAAAAATATTAAATTTAACAAAATAGTTGAAAATTTGTAGGAATAACAGTTGCAAATAATTGCAAATTAATCAATTAGATTGAAAATCGAAAAAAAAATTAAAATTGAAGATAATAATAAAAAATTGAGGAAATAAATTGAAAATTTAAGAATTAAATTAAAATTTAAAAAAATAATTGATAATTGAAAAAAAAATTACAAAATGACGAAAATAATTGGCAATTGAAAACAAAATTCAAAAGAATGGCTAGATTAATACACAACTAAACAAAATAATTTAAAAAAGTAAAGAATATTTATAAAATTTTAAGATAATAATTAAAAATTTACAAAATTGTAGGAAATAATTGAAAATTGCAGAAAATAATTAATAACTGAAGAAAATAGTTAAAAAATTGAAAAAATATGTGAAAAATGACGAAAATAATTGTCAATTGAAAACAAAATTCGAAAAATGACTAGATTAATAGACAACTTAAAAAAATAATTTTAAACATTAAAATAATTACAAATTGAAAAATTAAGAAAATTATAGGAATAATTGTTGGGAACAATTGCACATTTAACAGCTGGATTGAAAATCGAAAAAAATAATTAAAATTGAAAAAAATAATTAAAAATTGAAAAAATCAATAAAAAATTAAAGAATTGAATTGGAATTTATGGAATACAGATAATTGAAAATTGAAAAGTGGAATTTAAATTGGAAGAGAATAACTGAGAATTGAAGAGAAGAGTTCTAGAATTGAATAATTGAATTAAAATTTTAAAACAATTTTTATGGGTAAAAAAAAAATTGAAAAAATCCGAGAATTATTGAATATTGAGGAATTAATTGAAAAACGATAATTGAAAAATAAACAAAATTTGAGCATTGAAGAAAATAATTAAAAGTTGAAGAAATAAATTGGAAATTTGAGAATTAAATAGAAATTTCAAGAAAATAATTAATAATCAAAAGAAAAATTACAATATGACAAAAATAATTATCTATTAAAAAAAAATAATTAACAATTGAAAAAAAATTCGACTATTGGTGAGAATAGTTTATAAAATTGAAGGAGAATTATAAATTGACAATTGAAAACTGATGAAAATAATGGCAAAAATTGTAGGAAATAAATAAAAATTAAATAAATCAATTGGAAATTCAAGAGTTGTTTTGAAAGAAAATAATTAAGAATTGAAAAAATTCGAGAATTAATTATAATTAAGGAATTAATTGAAAATCGATAAAAATAATTTAAAATTTAAGAAAATATTTAAGAATTAAAGAAAATAATTAAAATTTAAAGAAATAAATTGGAAATTAAAGAATTAAATGCAAATTTCAAGAAAATAATTCATAATTAAAAGACAAATTACAATATGACGAAAATAATTAAATATTGAAGAAAATAATTGAGAAATGAGGAAAATAATTGACAATCGAAAGAAAAATTTCAAAACTTGCAAAAAAAATCAACAACAGAAAAAATAATTTAAAAAAATTTAAGAATATTTATAAAATTTAAAACCAAAATATCTATGTGTTAAACTTCAGGTGTGAACAGACACAAAATTAATGAACGAATGAAAGAACTTTGAATGGGAATTTTAAGAACATAATTGATAATTAAAAGAAAAATTACAATATGACGTAAATAATTAAATATTAATGAAAATAATTAACTATTAAAAAAATAATTGACAATTGAAAAAAAATTCAAAAAATGATGAGAATAATCGGCATTTGAACAAAAAAAATTTTTAAATTGATGGAGAAAAATAAATTATTAATTGAAAACTGATGAAAATAATGAAAGCAATTATAAAAAATAAATGAAAATTAAAGAAAACAATTGTATATTGAATAATTGTATTGAAATTTCAAGAAAATATATGATAATTGACAAAATGCGAGAATTATTGAATTTTGAATAAAATAATCGAAAATTAAATAAATAAATGTAAGATTAAAAATTCAAATTGGAATTTAAAAAAAATAGTTGATAATTGAAAGAAAAATTACAAAATTTTTTTAAACTTATTATTGTTTTTATAATTTTTTTCATTTTAATTATTGTCTTCAAGTTTCAAAATTTAAAATCACTTTCCAATTATTTTCCATAAGTTTAACTATTCTTATTTTTTTATTTTATTTTCTTTAATTTTTAATCATTTTGAATTATTTAATTCTATTTTCAATTATTTATATTATTTGTTTATTATTTTCAACTACTTACGTTCTTTTTCAGAATTTCCAAACAGTTTTTAATTATTCATTTGAAATTTTCATTTTTCTATTCAATTTTTAATTACATCTACGATTTTCTTGTATTTTCCCATATTATGTATTTTTTCCAATTATTTATCTTAAATTAAAAATTGTTTTTCTTAATTTTAAATTTTATTTATCTTTTTTCATTTATTTTCTCTAATTTTTAATTATTTTCTTTTTTTTTTGCAATGAACTTCTAAAAGTTTTAAATATTTTTTTTTTCCTGAAATATTCTTTGAATTTCCTTAATTAAAATATATTTTGCATTTTTTTCAATTATTTTCTCAAATTTTAATAATTTTCTCCAATTTTCCATTATTCTAATTTTTTTCAATTTATTTCTGAGATTTTCAAGTATTTTTTTAAATTAAAATTATTTTCTTTCATTTTAAAATTAAAACTGTTCATAATTGTTATATTTATAATAATAATTTTTACACTTCATTGACTTATAGTTAGTTTGTAATGATAATTATTTTGTTATTTATCTATTTTTTTAAAAACAAATTGTTTGTGTTTTATAATAGTAAAGCTCATTCAAACAGAAAATTCTCATAAATTCTCTGGAAGGAAAATATTTTCTGTCATATTCTCGAGAATATAACCGGATTTTAAATTACCAAGAATTTTGCAACTCTAGTTAGAAAAGATCGTTTAATCGATTAATCGAATACACGATTTCAATTCTATATATAATTAGCGGGAAATAATTTGAGTTTTAAATATCTAAATGTCTAAATTTTAAAATTTTAAAAATTTTTAAATTAGTGGATAATATATTATAGTTAAATTTGCAATATCTTAATTAAAATTTACAGTTTTTGCAGAATTACTTTGTATAAATTGTTTGAAGGTGTTTCCTTGTGAATTCGTTTTGTCGATAATCTAAAATTTTTTCATTACAAAAATCAAACACATCTTTATTATTATTGGCGTGTGAATTACAAATAATTCCAAAATTATTTTTTACTTTTATATAGGGAGTTCAAAAGACATTACATATAAAAAAAAGCATAAAAGCATTTCATCAGCAAACAGTACCGTTTTACTTAAGTTTTATTTAAATGTTAAAACCATTCAACATTTTATGTTTATAGTGTGCGAACATTTCGGATTTGATGTATATGTATATATAACACTGAATTGCTTTTCTTGAAATGTTGTCATTGCAGGCATCCGATTACATTTTAAGAAAGCAGTTTATCCTCAAGTTTAGTCGTTTCAAGCTTAATATTCAAAGTAGGAAAACAATGTTTTCTTCAATATTCATGTTTCTTTGTAAGCTCTTAAAAATTGAAGTTTGTTATTAGCCAAACTTTACAGGTGCTTTAAGTACAGAAACTATTTTTAAAAGCTCTACAGATTAATTTTTCTCATGTTAGATTCACTTCTTCAGTGTGAAATATTAAAAAACTTAACTGCTTTAAAAAGATTTTAGTTAGAGTGCAATTTTAAGTATAATGTGAAATATGCACTAAATAATGGAATTTAGAAGGGAAAATTACTTTTTTACAGGAGAAAAATGCTGGGATTTATCTTGAAATTTCATTTCATTAAAACTTTTCCTGTTGGTGGCTAGAAAAAAAAAAAATCTGGGCTATGACTTGATGAGTGGTCTGTGGTTCCTGTTGCTATAGAATGAGACTTTTTATCCTAATAAATTCGAGTCAAGAGCACAATATCGATTATGTTCGTTAGTGTTTTTTGAATAATATTCCAGAAGCAAATTCGCCTTTGTTAGCTGGGAGAAAAAGTACTTTTGCAACTATGTCAGAGAACTGATAAATGTGAAGTAGTTTCTTCAGGAGACGATCATTTGTCCCCTGTCGTGCCATTAACACGCCCTTTATGCATCTGAGACACATTACATCATGCATTTCTCACTCTACTATGTTCCATCATATTAATAAAGATGATAGACATAGTGCCGAGATGCCGTAAACTCGGAAAATATTTTTCATAATTTATTCTTTTATTATTTTACTGATTTTATCTTAACGTGAATAATGATTAATTTATAATGATAATTATTAGAATGTAAATGTTTATAATTGGAACCAGTTAAAAAAATGACAGAACATGGAATCAAACACCAAAAATGTTATAAACTCTAAACAGACCAAAAAAGAGATAAAAATAAGAAAAATTACTAGAATATACAATATGAATAAGGAACATTAGTAATAATCTATTTTTAATGTAGGGAAAACAACTAGAAAAGGTAAAAAAATTGTCAGGAAAAATAATATCTAGAAATTTAAAAATTCACTAAAATTTAAAAACAAGTGAATGAAGGAAATAATTGAAAATATACAAAAATTGACAGAAAGTGACAAAATAATTACAAAATAAAGCAAAACTTAGGAAAAAATATACCATTCAGAAATTGGATATAAAGGAAAAATCTAAAAAGTTGATTAATAATTGCAAGAACTATAAGAAAAGCTAAAATAGTAACTAGAAAATGTAGAAAATAACTGAAAATCGATGAAAAATAAATAGTATATTTGCATAAAAAAATCTTGATATTAAAAGAAGAAACCATAAGAGAAAACTACTAGAAAGTGCAGAAATAATTAAATATTGAAAAAAATTAGTATTTGGAAATTTAAGAAAAACAAATAGAAAAAGCAAAAAATACTAGAAATTTGAAAACAACATTTAGAAATTAAAAAAAAATTACTAGAAAGCAATAAAATAACAAGTAAATAAAATAAAGAACTAAAGATAAGGAAAAATTACTAGAAACTGACAAAATAACTAGAAATTTAAGAAAAAATGGATGAAAAATAAATAAAAAATTTAGAAACATTTGTCAGGTAAGTATATAGAAAAAACCCTGAATAGTAAATATACCAGTACAATATTAAGTAAAAACGAAAAGAAAATGAGAAAAATAATTGATGAGAAATAAGTAGTTAATTCAGAACAAAAAACTCAATAGAAAAAAATCTTGATACTAAAACAAAATAATTCAAAAGTAAAATAAAATGACTAGAATGTGGAAAATTAATTATTCGATTTTTATTAAAAAAGTTAAGTAGAATTAGAAATTAAAGAAAAAGATTATAAAATAAAGTTAAATTACTAAACCGTGAAAATATACTTAGGAACTTAAGAAAAATATATCAATAATTTATATCAATAATTTAATATCAATAATTTTATATCAATAATTTTATTGATATAAAAATTTTTCTTTTCTTAAAAATAAGTCAAAAAGTAACTATAAAGTGAAAATAATTTAAAAGTGCATGAAAAAAGTAACTAGAAGATTAAAAAATGACCAGAAAGTGGGAAAAATAACTATAAATTCATAAAAGAAATAAATATTTTAAAATTTAAAAAAAAACTGGAAAATAAAGAAATACTAAAAGTTCAAAAAGTACAATTAAGTAAAAAAAATTTTGAAAAAATAATTAAGGTAAGGAGAAACTAACCAACAATTGATGAGAAATAAGTAGTTAATTCGGAACAATAAACTTTATGGAAAAAATCTTAACATTAAAACAAACCAACTCAAATGTAAAATAAAATGACTAGAAATTGGAAAATTAATTATTCGAATTTCACTAAAAAAGTTAAATAGAATTAGAAATTAGAGAAAAAGAATAAAGACTAAAGTGAAATTAATAAAGCGTGAAAATATACTTAAAAATTTAAGAAAAACAACTAAACATTTTTTTTAAATTACTAATAAGTTACTAATACTAATACTACTAATTACTAATAATAATTACTAATAAAGTGAAAATAATTTAAAAGTGCATGAAAAAAGTAACTAGAAGATTACAAAATAACCAGAAAGTGAGAAAAATAACTTTAAATTCATTTAATGAAAGTAATGTTTTAAAATTTAAGAAAAACATCTAGAAAATAAAAAAATTACTGGAAGTTCAAAAAGATATTTAGAAATTAAAAAAATTACTACAAACTAAAAAAAGTTTGTAGTCAATGAATTATCTACAAATATAAATAATAAAGACTTTAGAATTATTGAAAAAATAACAGGAAAATTAAAGAGAGAACTTTAAAGAAAAAGTATTTACTAGAAAGTTACCAATTTAACTGTAAAGAGAAGAAAATAAATAGTGCTATATAGAAAGAAACTGGAAATTAAAAAAAGAAGAATTTTAAAATTAAAGCAAATGAAAAGTGAATAAATAATTTAAGAGTTGAAAGAAAAACGACTTAAAAAAATAAATACGTAAAAAGTAACACATAGAAGAAATAATACTTAGACGTTAAAAGCAGATAATTAGGAAGTAAATAAAAATTACAGAAATTGAAAAAATACTCAGAAATGTAAGAAAATTATGTAAAAAATTATATGGATGATTGAAACTAGTTATATAAAATAAAAATAAATAACTAAATAATAAAAAAATTACATTCTAATTCTGATCAGTAAAAATTTACTTATTTGAAAGAAAAACCGTAAAGGAGCTTTTTTTATTTGTACCAGTAAAAAATAACTAATTTTTTAATTGGCAAAAATCTACTAATTTTTTTATTTTTAGTGGTTTTATAATTTTCGCATAACCTAAAAATTACTTTCCAAAATTGCATTATTATTTTTTGAGAAATTAAGATTTAGTCAGTAGAAAATTATCCAAAATAACGATTAATAAATAATCTTATCATTGCTAATTCGCAATTTAAATAAGCCACAGTGAATCTAAGTCTACATTAGATCGAATTTATTACTAAAAGTTTAAACGAAATTGAGCTAAATTTAAGCCATGTTGAAATATCATTTGACAATTTACTTTGTTTTAAGTGTAATTAAGTCCATTATTCCCGGAGAATTTTCTGTGTGAATGTATAAGTGCTAATTAGACGATGTGTGTGTTTAATAACAGAATTGCGACTAATGGCTTATTGCCACATAAACCATACTATTAAATCTAATATGCTAATTTCCGATAACAGATTAAGATACATTTGCTATTTTGAAAAGGAAGTGACATTGAATCAATTAGACACATTCACTTGATCAATTTTATTCATCGTACATTTATTAAATTCGTGTTTATACTATTTTGCTATACTGTTTTTTATTGAAGTATTATATCATTACGAGATAATCGGGTAAAATTACTATTTGGGTAAATTGGTATTTATTATAGGAACTTGGCCACAAATAAATATTAAACATAATTGTTTTTATTACTCAAATATAAGTTAAAGATACTTTCTATAAAAAAAAATAATCATATAAAATTTGTTTATAATTGCAAGTTAAAAAAAACAATTAAAAATTGAACAATAATGAAAATCCTTGAAGAATATTATTGCAAAGAGATAAAAATAGTTGAAATTTGTAGATATCAATTCCAATTTTAGAAATAGAACTTTAAAATATACAGAATATTTATGAAGTAAAAGAAAGTACTTTATTACAACATAATTTCAAGAATTCTAAACTTAGGAAAATAATTACAACATTATAGAAATAATCGAAACTTGAAGAAAATAATGGAAATTTGAGAGAAATAATTTAAATTTTCGGAATTAATCAACAATTATTCAAAATAATATAAAATTTGTGAAATTCATTTCAAATAAAAAAAAAAAATTATAAAATTGACTAACGTAATTAAAATTTAAGAAAAATATTTGAAGATTAATTAAAACATTGAAAAGTGGAGACGAGATAACTTTGATTTGATATAATAAATGAAAATTTAGGAAATTAATTGCAAAATGATAAGAATAATAATGGAAAATTAAAGAAAAATGAGAGAAATAATCGTAAATTGAAGGAAATAATGGAAATTTGAGAGAAATACTTGAAATTTTCGGAATTAATCAACAAGTAATCAAAATAATATAAAAAATTTGTGAAAATCATTGCAATTTAACAAAAAAATAATCATAAATTTGTCGAAAGTATTTAAAACATGAGAAAAATATTTGAAGAATTATTAAAACATTGAAACGTGGATACAGTAACTTATATTTGAGATAATAAATAAAAATTTAGGAAATTAATTAATTAATTGAAAAATAATTGATATATCTAATTAAAAGGTGGAGAAAATTATAATTGAAGAAATATAAAAGGATATGAAAATTGGAAAAAATGTTTAAAAAATGAGATAAATAATTGAAAATTGAAGAAAATGATTGCAAAATGATAACAATAATATTTGAAAAATGAAAAAAATTATTAAAATTTAAGAAAAATATTTTAAAATCTAGAAAATAATTTAAATAATAATGAAAATAATGAAAAACTGGAGGAAATATTTGTAAAGTAATAAAAATAATTAAAAATTAAAGAAAATAATTTTAGTCTCTGAAAAATAATTGAAAAAATTTAAACATATATTTGTAATATAAGAAAATAATTGCAGAATGATGAAAATAATTGTAAATTGAAAAAATAATTAAAATTTGAGATAAATGATAAAAAAATTAGAAAATTATTTAAAAAATAATTGAAAATGACAAAAAGTAATTGAAAATTAATTAAAAAATAAGTTTAATAGTAAAATAATTGATAGAAATAATTGTAAATTGATGAAAGTAATAAAAATTTGTAAAAAATAATTTTAAAAATTACAGAATTTGAGAGAGTTTTTTTGAGAAAAACAAGACTACAATTACAATTAAATATTATAATTCTTTGAACTTCAATTAATTTGAAATTTCATTGATTAAAAATTTAATTAATCCACTCTTTGAGAATAGTAAATTTAAAATGATATTTAAAAATTTCTTTAATTTTTAAGAGTTATTTTCTTTTATGAATTACTATTTTTATAATTTTTCAAAAATTTGCTTTAAATTTATTTTCATTATTTTTTATTTTTTCCCTTCATTTTTAAATTCCATTCGCGAAGTTTCAATTCTTTCTTTCTTTCATTTTAAAATTTTTAAAGAATTTTGTAAATTTTCTTTTAAACATATATTCTATGAATTTTTCAATTATTTCTCTCAAATTTTCTTTACTACTGTTTTCAATTTTTCGTATTATAATTATTTTCATCATAATTCAATTTTCTTTCTTAATCTTAAATTATTTTCAGCATATTATTATGCTATTTAAAAAAATTTTTTTATCAATTTTAAATTAATTTTATCATTTTTCAATTATTTTCCTCGATTGTTAATTATTATTCTCATTTTCTAAAATTATTTTCTAAGTTTTTCAATTAATTTTTTGAAAATTCAAATATTTTCTTAAATTTTTAATTATTTTCATTCGTTATCAGAATTTCAAATTTTTTCTATTAATGATAGTAATTTTTGGTTATTTTCTTTTTTTTTAATTGATTTCTAAGATCTTCATGTATTTTTCTCAAATTTAAATTATTTTTTCTTTATTTAAAAAGAATTCTTTAATTTTTTCAATTATCACACTTACATGTCATTAGTTTTTTTACAGCTTATCATTCTTTGTATCATATTTTAATTATTTTCGTCAAGTTTTAAAATTTAAAAACATTTTTCAATTATTTTCCTAAATTCATTTCCTTCAATTTTCAATTCATTACATTTGTTTTATAATTTCAAACATGTTTAACTCTTTATCTGACTTTTCAATTATTTCATTCAATTTTCAATTTTTTCTCGTTGTTTTTCATAATTGACAAAAAGTTTTTACTTATTTCACATTAATTAGAACTTGTTCTGTTCAATTTTAAATAATGTTATTTTTTTTTGATTTATTTTCTCTAATTTTTAATTATTTTCTTATATTTCGATAAACTTCTGAAAGTTTTAAGTATTTTTCTTAAATTTTGTTTAACTTTCCTTTATTTAAAATATTTTATGTAATTTTTAAAATTATTTTCTCAAATTTAAATTATTTTTTTAAATTTTAATTTATTTCAATTTTTAATCATGTTTTTTCAATTTTCAATTATTTTCTCTAACTTTTCATTATTCAATTTTGTTTAAATTTATTTTTAAGATTCTCAAATATTTTTCTTAAATTAAAATTATTTTTTTTTATGTTTAAAACATGTCTATGATTGTTTAAATTACTTTCCCAATTTTTAATTGATTTCATTTTTTTTTTTTTAATTAATTTGCAAAATTTTGCAATTATTTTAGTTAATTTTAAATATTTTTTTTAACTCTTTTTTATTCTAAAATATTTCAAATTTTATCCTAAATTAATATTTATTTTATTTATATTAATTGATTTTTAAATATTATATTTAAAATATTTATTTCTTCTTATTAGATCAATATTATTAATTATTTATCGATTTGTTATATTTAGTATTGTATTTTATAATTTTTAAGATCTGTGAAAAACTAATCGCGCGCTTGCGCGCGTTTTATTTTGCTAGTCTTATTTAATTCTTAAAGGTTTTTATTTTAATCTGTGATGATTTATATTTTCCGAAAATATTATTAAATAATTATTTTGTACTCCAAACTTTTACATAATCAATTTATCCAGTAAACTGAAAATTTATTTGAAAAGTGCACATAGTATTCACATTCATCCATACTCTCTAAATCTGAATTAGTTAAAAATAACTAATTATTAGTAAAAAATTACTAATTGTTTGTAAAAACATAACTAAAAAATAGTTAAAATTTGACTAATTGAATTAGTAACCAGAATTTTACTAAAATATTAGTTATTTTGACATAACCTAAAAATGAATTTGACTATAATAATTAGTTATTTTTTACTAAATGATTAGTAGAAATATAACTATTTGAATTAGTGACTGAGTTTTTTGCTTTCAAATTAGTTATTTTTAATTAATTCAGATTTAGTATTTATATATAAATAATACATATTGAATATATGCACATTTTGAAGCAGAAACCAGTCGTTATTTATTCTATCATTTTCTGACAAGGACGAAAATAGGTTTTATATAACCTAAAGTAATTTTTCTAACTACATAGCTGTTGTAAGTACATACTTTACGTCACGCTATGTTCATCCTTAAGGAACTCAAACATATATAAATTATATCTAAAAAAAAAACTTTTGGCTGTTGATAAGATACACGACTAGTAGTAGAATTAATGATGCGTTTGTTATCAAAACGATATTAAGTGGAGTGTATTCGTGCACTCATTGCGATATGTGGCAAGTGAGTTTACCATTCGAATGGATTAATTATTCCATAAATCTCACAAATTGCTTTGCGGTGTAAATTCGAATTAAAGATTTTTGCCAATTTGTGGAATTTTGGTGCAATTTGCAAACATTAGTTATTACTATTTATCGAACACACTGAGAGAGATCAAAGATATAAAGCCTTCCAAAATTAGTTTGCAATTATATCAGGAAAACCAATAAATTCTTTTCAAAAGAAATGTTCTGTATTATTTTAAGCATTTTTTGCCTCTCGTAATTGATGATTTAATCTTAAAGGCTAACTCGATCCATAAATATTCGAGTGGCGAATTAAAATAATAAATAAATTTTAAATTCATTGTCGAATATAAACTTGTTAAATTTATTTTAGAGTAAAACTGTTTCAATTCACTTTTCACTTAAATTGACTAAAATTGTGAAATTTATTTTCCAGTAAAATTGGCGAATTTATTTGTTAAGTAAAATCACCGAATTTATTATTCACTAAATTTATTAAATCTATTCTTGAGTAATTTTTAAACAGTTTTAAATTCGGTCTAAAGCAGAATCGATTGTCGGAATAAAAAATTTTAATATTTATTTTTCTTAAAACTGTGCATGCAAAGATTTCTACGTTTTGACTAAATGACAAGAAAGTCATTAAAAATTTGGTTGAGTGAACTAAATTTACGAGTAAATATTTTGCTGAGTGCAGAACCCCGTCAAGAATAAATAAGGAGAATCGTTGCAAAACTTACGAGAAAAGTTAAGAGCTTGGAAACAAGATATTGCGCAAAGCGTGTAAGGAAGTGTGTTTTTTCTTTTGGTTCAAAGACTGCGCCCGCAGCATTAAACATATATTTCAAAAGTAACGGAATAGAGAAAATGTGTTAAATCAAATTTTAAAACTGTGATTCAAGCAGTAATACACACTTTATTTAATAATAAAATAAATTTAAAGTGAAATTTCATTTATTCATTACAGATCGTAAACTAATAATATAAATAATTAATTTAATAAATTAATCAATTCGAGAATTAATTAAAAACAAAATAAATAAAAAAACAGTCAATATGTATATTCACGTGTTTATTTAATCGGATGTTGTGAATAAATTACAACAGTAGCTGAGTACTTTTGCTCACAAATTCAATTTCCCTACACTAGCTGCTGTCAGACCAAGATACAACTTCCGGTTGCGTTTAATGTGCGAATAATTCGAGCATGATGAGTAAAATTATTGCAGTTATACGGATGTAGCAAGAAGCAGGAAGAACTTTGTGTATTTTGGGTAAAAATTTAATAACATTTCCCAAAATTTGTAATTTTTATTTGCAATTCTGATTTTTAAATATTCTCGACTTTTGCAGAAATATCATTCGGTTATTTTTCAAGATAATGAAATATTGAGAGAAATATTTTTTAAGATTTATAAATCTTAAAAGTAGACAGTATTACTTTTAGGATTTATCTTTTAAAAAAAAATCTCCTTAAAAAGAAAAAAATTTAAATTACGTTTGCAACTTTGTGAAAAAAGAATTGATTGACAACTTGAGAAAAAAGTACAACCTTTATTGAAAATTAAAGTCTACCATCTGAAAATTGTCGATTTCCTTTTTACGATAAGTTTGTTGATCATTCAAGTGCGAGGATCATGTACTTATCGTTCTCGCCCAGCTCTTATAAATCCCCTCTCAACAAAAATACTTTCTCCAATACGTATAAAAAAGAAGAAATCATTTATATCTATTTATTGTTCATAAGAACGTGTATTGTCGATAAAATCCGGGTAAAATTTTATAAATTTATAGATAAATTTATCATTTAAGTTTTAGAATTTAAATTATATAACTTAAATTTTAAGTTAAAATTATCTTTTTTAATATTCAAATCGTATTTTGAGCTTTTTATGCTTGAATAAATCCGACTTAGGGAAATCCAGCTGCTATATAAAATTGGCAATTTGAAAACTTTATTTATTTTGACTTTCCAACTATTGAAACGGTATTTAAATGAACGAAGAGAAGTTTAAAGAGTACAAAAATTAAAAAAAGAGTAAAAGTTGCAACTTAGTCGAAATCGTCAAATCTCCAGGCTTGAATGTCTTGACCGTGTTGCACCATCCAAAATGCTGACCGCAATTAATTTGCGGTCAACTTCTTCGATTTCATAGTTAGAGTTTTATAGTTAGTTTTATAGTTAGTTTCTTAATAAGCGTAATTATTGTAACGCAAAAGTTGACAATTTATTTTATTTCGAGTGGATTTTCGGAATTAAAAAACAAATAACATTACAAATTAATAAAAAAATTAAAAATTGACAAACTTGATTGAAATTTGAAAAAAATAATTGAAAAATGAGATAAATAATGGAAAATTATGGAATTTAAATAAGGAATAGTAAAAATAATTAAAAATTGAAGAAAATTACTCGAATTTAAGAAAAATATTTTAGAATCTAGAAAAATTAATTGAAGAATATTGAAAATAGTACAAAATTGAAGAAACAAATTTGGAAAGTAATAAAAATAATAAAAATTGAAGAAAATAATTTTAATTTGTGAAAAAATAATTGAAGAATTTACAACATATATTTGTAATAAAAGAAACTAATTGCAGAATGATAAAAATAATGGTAAATTTAAAAAATAACTGGAATTTGAGATGAATAATAAATAAATTAGATAATTTATTAAAAAGTAGGTAATTGAAAATGACAAAAAATAATTGCAAAATGATAGAAATAGTTAAATAATTAAATTAAAGAATTTAATAAAAATTTGTAAAAAATAGTTGGAAAAATGCAGAATATATTTGAGATAAACAAGACTACTTGAAAAAGGATAAAAATAATTGGAAATTAAAGTTAATTATGGAAATTCAAGAATAAAATTGAGAAAATTACAGAATTTATTTGATATAAAAGAAAGTGATTAAAAATCGAAGAACGTTATTTAAATACTTGAAAAATACAACTAAAATATAAAAGCAATAAATAAAAATTTAATAAAAATTAATGGATCATGAAACAAGTTTTTTAATATTGAAAATTATTTGAAAAATGATTATGGAAAACGATGAAATTAAAGAAAATAATTGAAACTGCCTGAAATTTCGAATTTAAAATTTAGGGGAAAAATTTTAAAATAATGAAAATTTTTGAAAAATTATAAAAATAGTTGAAACTTGTAGATATTAATGGCAATTTTAGAAAAATAATTTTAAAAAATACAGGATATTTGTAAAGTGAGAGAAAGTAACTTTTAACAAAATTATTTTAACAATTTGAATTTCAGGAAAATAATTACAACATTTTAGAAATAATATAAAATTTATTGAAGAAAATAATGGAAATTTGTAATAAATAATTTACATTTTTGGAATTAATCAACAACTATCCAAAATAATATAAAAATTGTAAAAATCTTTGCAAATACAATATTAACAAATATTTAATACAATGTAAAAATTGTAAAAATCATTGCAAATGAAAAAATCAATTAAAAAATTAACGAAGTAATTGAAATTTGAGAAAAATTAATTGAAGAATTATTAAAAAAAACATTAAAAAGTGGATGCAATAACTTAGATTTGAGATAACAAATGAAAATTTTAGAAATTCATTTAATAATTAGAAGGTTAAGAAAATAATTGCAAAAGTTTTAAGAAAATGCAAATTAAAAGAAAGTAATTGTAATATTAGATAAATAATTGAAAATTTAGGGATTTAATTGAGGAATAGTAAAAACTATAAAAAATTGAAGAAATTGATTGCAAATGATAACAATTATATTTCGTCGTCTCGTTCTTCTAGATCAAATTGTAGTAGTACTCTTTCTGCCAGATCTGATCACAGTTTTTAAAGCTTTTTTGAAAAAACTACATTTTCGCGCCTATAGTCCGCGGATATCCGAAGGTGGCGCTGCATATTTCCGCTGCATATTTGTCATTGTATTTTTCTGTGTGATCTGAATCAGTTTTAACTCCGTAGTTTTTAGATTTATTTAACTTAAATAATCGATTTTTGTAAAAAATTCGAGTTTTAAAAGTGACAAATAAATGTGCAAATAGTGTCAAGTGGAAAATAACGCATCAATCGTACGAATAAAAGCTCAGAACCACGCGGAATAGAGTGTCATGCGGCAGCAAGGTTATGTCGCCTGCAACGGGGTCCTCTTTAAATTAATTGCCTGTTTTTTACAGGTCTGTCTTTATCTTTTTATGGTTCGTCCAGTGGCATATGAAGAACAATCTCATGACAAGTAGTCAAAAGGAGTTCGCCAAGATCGGATTCCTATCTCCGTCCAAGATACGAGAGAAGAGATTGAAAGGTAAGGTCAAAACGGAAAAAGAGGGCGCCACGATCGCCCAACTTCGTTTAATTTCTTCCAATACTAGAAATTTTGAAGAAAAATCTCATGACAAGTAGTCAAAAGGAGTCCGCCAAGATCGGGCTCCGATCTCCGTCAAAGATACGCGAGATATATGAGATTAAAAAATGATAAGAGAGAAAGCGCTACGATCGCTCAACGTCGTTTGGTATGGTTCATTGGTTATGTTTGTTTGGTTTTGGTATGGAGTATGATAAAATGAAGGTTTAAAAAAAAAAAAAAAAAGATATCCTACAAAATAAAGGGCGCAAAGATTGCTCAACTTAGTCAGTCTCAGACAAGTCTTTAAAAATCATTATTGCATACATTTTGTATTTATAATGTACCAATTGTTAAATTACAATGTATAAGAGACACCAGCTAGCTGTAATATAGTGGGCGCAATGCTCGCTCAATCTTATCTTGTAATCTAATACATACATTTTTTATTGTCTATATTTAATTTCTACATTGTAATCTATAATAACAATAGCAAAAATAGATTGAATCAGACAGCACCTAGCTCAGGCAGAGGGCGCAATAATCAATAAATCTTATTTGGCTTAAAAAAAAAAAAAAAAAAAGTGATCTAATAGGTCAATCTCAATTGACAAATATGTCAAAATTATTAAACATTAAAATTTTAATCTAATAAAACAAGTGGTAAAAAGTAGAGAAATAAAATAAAGAAATCTCAAATATCAATTCGAATGAAAATATTTAAAAAATTCTTATATGCCATTATTTGAGATTAATGGTGACAGAGTGGCTGAGACCGTGATTTCTCAGTGACTTCGTAAAAACTTCCATTTTATTCTGGGATAACTCTCAATAATTTTTCCTAAATTCAAAATAACAGTTATAAGTACAAAAACAGAAATACCAAAATCAGAAGTTAGAAATTACATTTTTTATTAAATATTATGTTAAAAAAAAAAAAAAAAAAAAAAAAAGTCCAAGAGTAATTAAAAATATTCACTGATTAAGGCCCCAATTTTAATTTTGAATTGAGAATTCTATTGCTTGGTTTTTGAATTTTAACTATTTCCATTAAATTTATCGGGATTAGTAAATTTACCATACACTGTTGAAAAATTTCCACTAAAAATTAATAAATAAATTAATTATTAAATTTTAATTTATAAATCAATTATTTATTATATGATTTAATTATTAATAAATTAAACGTTTTTAAGGTTAATTTTATAATGTGACGCGTAACAGAATTTATTTTCTGTAACATTTAGAAATTTTTTGTTGCAATTGTAACATAAATATTTCGTGATTTTCAAAATATTTTTAACAGTATAACTAAAGAAATTTTGCAGTTTATTGGAAATTTCTATATTTCTTAAATCTATAATATTTAATCGACCATTTCTATTGACTTTACCAGAATAAGAAAATTAACCATAACTGAAGAAACTTTTCGAATTTCGGAAAATTGATTAAATTTAAATAAATAATTGATGAATAATTAAAATAAATTTAAATTAAATTCCGGAGAACTTCGAAGTCGGCAATACTGCTGAACAAATTATATTTATTACCTATTCAAAAATATTTAATGATTCTCCATTATCGAGTCTTAGTAGAGTTTTCTTGGGGAAGATTTGTTGGAAAATAGACTTACGTTTCTAACCTTTAACATGATTCATTAAATTTTAACTGAGCAATGTATAGAAATGAAACATTTATATGGTGAATTAGAAGCCAAAATAGATGTTTTAAGTCATTCAAATTAAAATTTTGTTTTTACTGTCAGTTTGGTTCTAACTTCCATGTTTACTGATGGCAACGCGACAAGCCTTGAAAGTAATGTAGGAAGAATTTTATCTGTCGCACATTATAAAGTATCAGAAATATACATATAAATCATAAAATAATCAAAAGTTAAATACATTAAGAAAAAATTTTTTCCTATTAATAAAATCTGGGCTGAAGAAGATCATTCTTCACGATTATAAGTTGCAAACTGAACAACAAGTGCTCGTTCAAGAAATATTGCATACCCAGAACATAGGTCTTCTGAGCAAGATTCATCAGAATTGTCTGGAGGGCGTAATCTTATAATCGTCAATACTTTAGTCATTAAACTGTTAGTTAGGAAAAATCTTTGAATTTCTGGTAGGTTAAAATATTTCAAATTTGTCGGAAAAAGTAGGTATCATGAATGGTACAGATGTATTAAAATATATAACAGAATGCAAAATTGCTTGTTTCAATAGAATTTTTCAAGATCAAGCCTGACATTGTGATAAATCACTCGGACTCTAATGTTCATTATTCGTCCAGGAGGATTTCATTTTTGAATTTCAGAGAAGCTTTCCAAGTTTCGATATTTACCTTCAGCTTTTACCACTTTCTTTGTCTGTACAAAACTATGAAAATTTGTAATACACGATCTATGATATGAGTTATTTATGGCCTCTACATAGTTGGACAATAATCATAGGCAAAACTAAAGAATGATGCCAGTCAACAATTTTACGATCAAGCAAAACTTTTAAAATCTTTGAGATATATTTTAAACAGAGAAAATCTCATTCCCTAATCCAGCACAACAAAGTGAATGTTTGGATAAAAATATTTGGTCGACGAATTATTTCAAAAAGAGCAAGAAAAAATCTGTAACCTCAAAAAGTCTTTTTTCTCTTAAAACAAGTATAAAATTAAAATATTTGCGCAATGTATAGGAAATCAAGAATTTTTTCCAATTTTGACAAATTCTGTCAACTTTAACGTTGCCCTGTTTTCAATTAATATTAACATAAAACTTAAAAAATTTAATCACTAACCCAATGACTGGGCAGGTCTGACCAACGATGGTTTTTACAGTACCTTAGGAAAAATTTTATTTTTCACACCTTGACCCATTTCATTTTGCTTTACGTGTAATAAGAAAATAAAGCACAGAGTTTTAGTGACTTATTTAATTTTAAGGGCAACACAAGTTTGTGACCGGCTAAATGAATAAATAAATTTAAAAAAAAAAAAATAATAATAATAATAATAATAATAATAATAATAATAAAAAAATAATAATAAATAAATAAATAAATAAAAAAAAAATAAAAAATATATATATATATAAAATAAATAAATAAAGAAATTTCCTTTTAACTCATTTTAGAAGACATTATTAGCCTCATAGTAGCATTACTTTATGAAGCCAGAAAAATAATCTGGCTGGAACTTCGTAAGAAAAGAGCTTCAGAATCGTTATTACAATATTTAGACAATTATCTCTCCGCAACCACAATCAAACAATATGAAAATGATTTGCGACTACGGTGGCAATACTTCAAATAGAAATAATATTCTGTTATTCAAATTTTCCCAGAGTTTTTGACGTTGAAAGACTCGAGTTCAAATCCCGGCGAAGCTAAATTTCCAATATTTTTTCACAGAATTTCAAATGCTAATATTCTGTTATATTAGCGCAAGTTCGTCTGTAGTCAAAAATTTTTAACACAAACAATTTATGATGCGCAAGTTTCTATGTAGCACCGGAAATATCGTCAGTTTCTATTATATCGATATTAGGTTTACGATTATAGTAGTTGCTGAAACGTTCTTTTCATAAAATAATTTTCAATTACTAAACTTCAAACGACACGTTTTTATATTACACGAGTGATACTTAAACTATATTAATGCCTTACTTCAGTCAAGTCGAAATTCATCATTATAAGATTCAACGCTAAAAATATCTTTGATAACGTTAGTCACTATTTAAAAAGTGAATTTCTTTTCTAAACAATATACAATATTATTTATATTAAATAAGTTATATCTAAATAATTAAAAACATAGAATCAAACCAAGAAATAATCGTTGAATCTCTATAATTTTTTTCTATAATATTAGTTCAACAACTGAAAAATAATTAAAAAATTAATAAATAATTCAAATCGCAAAACGACTTTAAACATCTACAATTTGATCTAGAAGAACGAGACGACGAAATATAATTAACCGATTAAACGAACTTACCTTAAGTGAAGTTCAATCGGAATTATATGAGTCGTCTCGTTCGAATAGATCACTCCCGCCCTTATTAAGATAACATAACTTTTTACTTATAAAACCCTTCATTTTTCAAAAAATACCCCAAATAAGTTTTGCGATTTGTCAAAACAGCTTTAAAATAAATGACAAATATGCAGCGGAAATATGCAGCGCCACCTTCGGATATCCGCGGACTATAGGCGCGAAAATGTAGTTTTTTCAAAAAAGCTTTAAAAACTGTGATCAGATCTGGCAGAAAGAGTACTACTACAATTTGATCTATTCGAACGAGACGACTCATATAATTCCGATTGAACTTCACTTAAGGTAAGTTCGTTTAATCGGTTAATAATAATTGAAAATTGAAGAAAATTATTAAAATTTAAGAAAAATATTTTAAAATCTAATAAATTTATTGAAAAATAATAAGAATAATAAAAAATTCGAAAAAATATTTGCAATGTAATAAAATAATTAAAAATTGGAGAAAATAATTTTAATTTGTGAAGATTGATGAAGAAAATTACAACATAAATTTGAAATAAGAGAAAATTATTGCAGAATTATAAAAATAATTTTGATTTGAAAAAATAACTAAAATTAGAGATAAATAATAAAAAAAAATTAGAAAATAAATTTAAAAATAATTGAAAAATTATAGAAATAATTGAAAATTGAAGAAAGTAATGAAAATTTGAGATAAATAATTGAACTTTTTGGAATTAATCAACAAATATTTAAAATAATATAAAATTTGTGAAAATCATTACATATTAAAAAAAATAATTAAAAATTAATAAAAGCAGTTCAAATTTGAAAAAAAATATTGAGAATTGATTAAAACATTGAAAAATTTTTTATAATTGGAAAAACCAAAAATTTTCATAAATTTTCTATATATTATGCAACTTTTCTAATTTTATACTTATTTTTATATTGAAAGCAAATAATGTGTTTAAAAATTCTTTTTATTCGAAAAGAAATTCAGTTAAATATTTTCTATAGTTTTATGTACAACACCTAGAAACTTGCGCTTTTATGCTGGAATTGGGGGCCATTTTTCTTAGTTCAAAATAATTTTCAAAACTTTGAAAGTTTCTTTTATCGGAAAATATTCGACTGGCATTATACTTTAATTTTGCTTATAACTATAGTACCTTTAGCGTCCAGATATGTAATCGATACAAATACTTAGAAGGTGTATTATGGATTTTAATAAATTTGTACAATCAAAGAAGGAGATACAAAAACCAAGAGGTTCATATTTAGATTTGGAAAAATTTTTCCTTGGTTTATCAACTAAAAATTTTGTAGACAGAAATTAACCACTGCAATGTTTACATTACTTAATTATTGTTATTTTTTAAATCAATAGTGAATTTAATGAATTAATAATAATTGTGTAATAATAATTAAAAATCGAGTCATTTATCGTAACGGCAAACTTTTTACCTTCCAAAAAACTCACTTAAAAAACGAAACTTTGTTTTCTGTTATATATTTTAACATAACTACATCATTCATGATATTTTTTCAAGAATTTTAATGATTTAAGCGGTTGAAAAAATTTGGGTCCTTCTGGCACATTCTGCCTTGTGAATTTTTCTTTAATGACCTTTTTCTGGGTCTCACAATTTTTCTTGAATAGACGCTTGGAGTTTAATGAGACCTTGTATGTTTCATTTCCATAATATTAATTTTGTTGGAATATATTAGATAATTTTTTATTTATTACATAAATGTTTCTATTTTATCCCTACATTTTTTGCAACTTTCATCCATGAAGAAAGTTTTTTATCAAACAGAACTTTATCGAGGGGAAGATACTCCTTAATGTTTTAACCGTTTGATTAACTTAAAGAATTACAGATGTTTTTCTCATTACTGCTACATTATAGTGTGTGGCAGATAAGATTCTATTGCAATACTTAATAGGCTTATATATTAGGATTTTTATGATTTGCAGTGTTGCCATTGTTAAATATTGAGGTTACCTTCAAACTTACAACAAAATTAATTGCCAGCACTTTTGTTGAATCCTGCTTATACTATTTTTGTCTACTTTTCAGTTAAAATATTTTAGTCCTTGTAAAAGGTGGGTTTACTTTTGGACAAATTTTCCACGAGAAGTTTGAAAATTTTTGTTTTAACTGAATGACATCGTTTTCAGTATTGTCAGGCAAAAGAAGTTTCTTTCTCGGAAAGATCCTTAGATCTTTTCTTTCTCAAAAATGATCCTTAGATCTTTTTGACTGTGAGCAACAACAATTCATTCAGCAATATTGCTATATAGAAATTGCGTAAAATTGCTTCAGTCATGATGAGTAATGTATTAATTTTAATAATTTTCGTAGAAATCGGCAAACAACAAACAATAGACTTTACAATCTTAAACAGGGTTTAAATTAGTAAATATTTTAAATACTATTAGTATAAAAATTCTTATAAAATTTACAGAAATTACATTGTAATGAAAATTAGTATTGCAATAATATTTATTCCTGTAAATTGATTAATTCCAAATTCAGCTGTTATTTTTATATGTGAGAATTTATTCGAAATTGGTAAGGAAGAAATTAATTTTTTTTTTTTTAAGTTTTATTTTATTGTTTATATATATTACTAAAACAATGGGAAATCACGATCATAGTGGCGTTATATGAATATTTATATGCTAACCAATATTTGGAAATTTTAAAGTAATTTCACTTTATTTAATTCTACTAATTTTAATAATTAAATTAATTGATTTAAATATTTAAACACTTTTTGGTAATTAATAATATTGTCATGTTTTACAATAAATTACAATTGATTGTTAGATCGTAAATTATAATTTAAAATAGATTAGATCAAGCGATCATTGCGCCTTTTATTACCATAAAAATGATGTCCTTCTTAATCGAAATGTGCGATTTATAGGTATTATAAATTATAATTTTAGAATTTTATCCAATTATATAAAAAGTTAAATTAATAATACAAATAATTAGAACCAGACAAGATTGAGCAATTTTAGCGCCCTCTATTTCTATGAGATGTCCGATTTAATCGATCTTTGAGATTTTTATAATCAATTATAATTTTTGAATCAATCCAATAATAATACAAAGTTATAAATACATGTAATCGGAAACAAACGAGGTTGAGCGATCTTTGCGCCCTCTATTTTTGTAAGATTTTGTCCGATTTAATCGATCTTCGCGATTTTTACTATGAATTATAATTTTTGAATTAATACAGTAATATAAAAATTTAAATTATAAATACATATAAACGGAACCAGAAAAGATGGAGCGAGCTTTGCGCCTTGTCCTTCTGTTAAATGCTGTTCCTGTTTTCTATGATCGATCTTTGCGACCATTAATATAATCTGAATCAGACGATATTTACCTTTTCTATATTTATATATTCATGTATTATTATTTTTTATAATTACATAAAATTGTTTATTGTTTATTTAACAGACGATCTAACCAGGCGATTGGCGTTTGGCCTTACATTATTGTTAGATGCTGTCTAATTTGATCGATCTTTGCGATCTTAATAAATATAATTTAAGAATTAGCCAGAAAAAATCATAAAATAAATCTAGCGTTATTTGCGCCCTTTATTTATTTTTAAAATATCGTGCGCCTTGATCGATCTTTGCGATCACTTTTGCATTCAAATGCTCCAACTGACGTTGACGTTGTCCACCTTTCAATCTCCTCTCGAGTATCTTTGACCGAGAAGGAGTCCAATCTTTGCAGACTCCTTTTGACATTGCTTGTCATAAGATTGTTCTTCATGATTTCCATATTTCGGAATTGTTGAGCTACACTTGACGTGGATTCTGGAAAATGGCGTCTCAACCCCGTTGGCGTATCACATTTTGTGATGCTATGCTTTTATTCTTGTTTCTAACAAGCTTATCACTTTACACTTTTTTGCACTTCACTTATCGCTAACCGAATGACAAACTTCAAGGGAGAAATTCTATTAATTAAGTAAAATAATGCGAAAAAAACGGAAAAAACTATAGATCCAAAACTGTTTCAGATCTCACAGAAAAATACAATGACAAGTCGGAAGTGTTCAGCGCCATCTACGAATATCCGTGGAGTATAGGCGCGAAAAAGTATTTTTTTTCAAAAAACCTTTAAAAACTGTGACTAGATCTAGCAGAAAGAGTACTACTACAATTTGATCTAGAAGAATGAGACGACGAAATATAATTATTTGTAATTGTAATAAAAGAAAATAATTGCAGAATGATGAAAATAATATTGTAAATTGAAAAAATAACTAGAATTTGATATAAATAATAAAAAAATTAGAAAAATAATTAAAAATGACAAAAAGTAATTGAAAAATAATTGATAGAAATAATTGTAAATTGAAGAAAATAATAAAAATTTGTGAAAAATAATTGAAAGAATAATTTCAGAATATATTTAAGATAAACAAGACTACAATTATAATAATATATTATAATTCTTCGAACTTTAATTAATTTGAAATATCATTGATTTAAATTTTAATCAATCCACGTTTTGAGAATAACAAATATAAAAATATTTAAAAATGTCTTTAATTTTTAACAATTCTTTTCCATTATGATTTTAATTATTTGCTACAATTTTTATCATTTTTTAAAAATTTTCTTCAATTTCTTATGATTTTCATTATTTTTTAATTTTCTCCCTAAATTTGAAAAGCAATATTTCCGCAAGTTTTAATTATTTTCTTTAATTTTTTCAAATAAAACTTTTTCATTTTTAATTATTTCCTTTAATATCAAATAAGTTTCATTATTTATTAATTAATTTTCCATTTCTTTTGTCATTTTTCAATTATTTTTGCAAAATATGATTTTTTTTTAAATTTTAATCTTTTACTTCGAATTCTAAATTCATTAATCCACTATCTTATTAAAAAATTTATTTTTGTCTGTAATTTTGCCATATGTAATTCACATAGCGACTTTTTGCTCTATGGAATTTGCAGACGTACAATATTTTAGTGTCAAAAAAAAAAAAAAAAAAATTAAAATCTAGGTATAAATTATGAAAAATAGAAAGTAATTTTACGATACACAGTTATTCCCTTATATAAATAAATAAATATTATAATAATATATAGTAAAAAATTGGAATAAATAAATAAAACTTTATTGCAATAAATTAAGATAAATAAGACTAATTATGTATATTTACTAACTGGAGTCCATTAAAAATTTAATTCAAACTTTCTTGAAACATTATTCTCATTTCTCATAAGTAGTGAATTTTCACGTTTGAAGCATTTTCATGTAAGTCAAGTTTATTACATTGCAGATTACGTGCATGTTCTATCGTTTATGTATAGAACCATAAATATGAGACGTGAGGTTAGGACCTTAACTACTCTTTATGCGATACCTTCTGTTCAGACATGCACAACAATTACGCACTTGTCTAATTTGCAGACCTAATAAAACTACTTGTCACCTTAAATTTAATTATAAGAAATATCATAATCTATATTTTATTAATACAGTATAATTATTCTTTTCTAATTAATAAATATATATATTCAAATCGTAATCTTTGAATTAATAAAACTGCCGCACTTGAAAAATGTTCCTTAAACCGGAAAAATTTCTATTTAAAAAACGTCTCTTTTAATTAAATAAAAATGTGTCCAATAAAGGAGAACCTTTTTTTTGCGTGAATGAAAAATCTGTAGCTGTTTGAAAATCAAATAACGTTTTTCTCTGATTGTACTTTCCGGTAAAATTATTTGCAATATATTATTATTTCACGTATTTTTTAATTCGCGAATTAATTAATATTTTTATTTATATTTATTTATATATATATATATATATTAAAATTATTAATTAACAACTGTTATTATATTAAATTTCTAAAATTCAGAAGATGTGCAATTTAGAAAATATGTTAGACTGGATTAAATTAAAATAAGTAACAGCGCCTTTCCTGTTCAGTTATGAAAAGTGACATGTTGAATTCACCAGGAATACACAAGTTGGATTTTAGCCAAAGGCGTTATTCCAAATTACATTAAAGTTACTCCAGAAAACAATTTACTCGAGCAAATTGTGCTTTTTCAGCTTTTATGATAAAACTTAATTCGAAAAAGGCAAGTTGGTTAATAATAATGCAGCAAATGAGAAACGATGAGTTTTATATATTGAATTATAATATAAAATCTACATAATTATTACATTCAATTTATATTCAGTTAATTATTACTTCACAAACAAAATTCAACTTTCGATTTAAATTAACTTTGCTTTACAAAATTTGACCAATATTTTCACAGAATAATTCTCATAAACTCTGCCCTGTGCACTAATTTGTTGAAACATAGTTGCAAATATGTAAAAAATGCGACAGGTATCTGAAAAAATGTTGAAACTATTTTCATTAATAATAGAGGGAAAAGTTGTATAAAACTTGTAAAAATATTCTCCTTCATAACAATACCCTCATAATTTCAACGCAGAGAATGGAAAGCTGTGTTTTGCATAATATAAAGCTTACAAATCATAAATCCGTCCCATTTTATGTAGGAATGTTTCTTTAACTTTAATCTGCTGTAATGATTTTTTGTGTAGAATATTAAAGTTTCTATATTTTTAAAATACTTTTAAATAAATCGTTATGGCACAATTTTTATCTTATGAATTTTTTTCTGTAATTTTTCGTAATATTCCCTGGAGAACGGTAATGAGAACGAGAATATAACCGGGAATATAACCGACCAAAATTCTAATCGAGAATGTATAAGAATTTAAGTTTTTTATTTATTTATCAAATTAAGTCCAATTTTCTAAATCAATGTACGAAAAGAGAATCTCTAGCGTCATTCTTATTAGAAATGATTTGAATTAATAGTAAGAATTATATATTGAATATTTGCAAATTCAAATAATAAAAATAACGAAATGGAAGAATATTTCTGAATAATGATAAAAATAATTGACAATTGAAAAGAAAATTTGAAAAATGGCTAGATTAACATACAACCGGACAAAATAATTTAAAAAATCAAAGAATAATTATAAAATTTTAAGATAATAATGAAAAATTCTAAACATTAAAATCATTGCAAATTGAAAAATTAAGAAAATTATAGAAATAATTGCACATTTAGCAACTGTATTGAAAATCGATAAAAATTATTTAAAATTAAAAAAAATAGTTGTAAGTTAAAGAAAGCAATTAAAAATAAAAGAATAGAATTCAAATTTAAAGAATATGCTTAAAAATTGAAAAAGTCGAGAATTAATTAATATATAAGAAAGCAATTGAAAAGTGAAGAATAGAAATAAAAATTGACGAATGGAATTAAAAATTAAAGAAAATAATTGAACCATTGTATTTAAAATTCAAGAAACTTAATAATAATCGAAAAAAAATAGAAGAAAAAAGGCGATAATTTTGTAATATTAAAGAAAATAATTAAGAATTGAAAAGTGGAATTTAAATTTGAAGAAAATAACTGAGAATTGAATAGAATAGTTCTAGAATTGAATAATTGAATTAAAATTTTAAAATATTTTTACGAGTAAAGAAAATAATTGAAAAATCCGAGAATTATTGAATATTGAGGAATTAATTGAAAAGCGATAAAAAAAATTGAAAATTAAACAAAATTTGAGAATTGAAGAAAATAATTAAAAATTGAAGAAATAAATAGGAAATTAAAGAATCAAATGGAAATTTCAAGAAAATAATTGATAATTAAAAAAAAAATTACAATATAACGAAAATAATTAAATATTGACGAAAATTTATTTATTTATTTATTTAGATAACAAACGGGTTATGTAACCCAATTACATAATAATTAACTATTAAAAAAAATAATTGCCAATTGAAAAAAAAAATCGAAAAATGGTGAGAATAATCGTCATGCAAACAAAAAAAATGTTAAATTGATGAATAATCATAAAATTGTATGGAGAAAAATAAATTTTTAAGTGAAAAATTATAAAAATAATGGAAACAATTCTAAAAAATAAATGAAAATTAAAGAAATCAATTGGAAATTTAAGAATTGTATTTAAATTTGAAGAAAATATGTCATAATTGACAAAATGCGAGAATTATTTAATTTTGAATAAAATAATTGAACAACGAAAAATGCAATTTAAAATTGAAGAAAATAATTGAAAATTAAATAAATAAATACAGGAATTAAGAATTACATTGAAGATTAATGATTGAAATTGATATTTTAAAGAAATAGTTAATAATTGAAGGAAAAATTAGAAAATTTTTTTCAACTTATCATTGTTTTCATCATATTTAAATTCTTGCCTTCAAGTTTCAAAGTTTAAAATCATTTTCCAATTATTTTTCACAAGTTTTAACTATTCTTATATTTTTAAATTATTTGATTCAGTTTTTTATCTTTTTCAATTATTTAATTCAACTTACAGTTATTTAAATTATTTATTTATTGTTATTCAATTACTTACGTTCTTTTTTATAATTTCCAAAAAGTTTTTAATTATTAATCTAAAATTTTCATTTTTCCATTCAATTTTCAATTACATCTACGATTTTCTTGTATTTTACGTACCTAAATACTATATTTTTTGCAATTATTTCTCTTAAATTAAAAATTGTTCTTCTCAATTTTCAATTATGTTTATCTTTTTTCATCTGTTTTGTCTAATTTTTAATTATTATTTTTTTTTTTTTTTGCAATGAACTTCTAAAAGTTACAAGTATTTTTCGGAAATTTTCTTTAAATTTCCTTTATTTAAAATATATTATGCAATTTTTTCAATTATTTTCTTCAATTTTAAATTATTTATAATATTACTTCTTAATTTTCATAAACTTTTAATCATTTTCTGAATGAATTTTCTAAATTTTTAATTATTAGTCTCATTTTCAATCATTTTTTTCACTTTTCAATTATTTTCTCCAATTTTCCATTATTTTAATTTTTTTCAATTTATTTCTGAGATTTTCCAGGTTTTTTTTTAAATTTAAATTATTTTCTTTTATTTTAAAATTAACATTGTTCATAATTGTTATATTTAATAATAATAATTTTTACACTTCATTGACTTATAGTTAGTTTGTAATGATAATTATTTTGTTATTTATCCATTTCTTTAAAAATAAATTGTTTGTGTTTCATAATAGTGAAGCTCATTCAAACATAGAAAATTCTCATAAATTCTCCGGAAGAAGAATATTCTAGGTTATATTCTTGAGAATATAACCGGATTTTAAATTACCGAGAATTTTGCAACTCGACCCATTAGTAAGTTTTTCTATGAATTTCCAATCTATGTTCGATAGGTAAAGTAGATCCAGGTGGCGCCCTAGACAACGAAAATTAGCTGCGCGGTAAATTAAAATTTTTGTTTGAAAAAATATTACAATATATTGTATAGATGTTTGTTTGAATAAGTTTCAAAATATTTTGATATAAAAATACTTTGCCAGAAGTAATGTATATACTTAAAAATGCTAACAGAATAATTTTTAAATGAAAATTTAAATTTAGTCCGCAATTTATTTCCATTGCCTAGAGCGCAATCCAAATCTACTTTACCTATCCAACATAGATTGGAAACACATGTAGAAAATTAGTAACGAAGAAAATTATATAAAATGTGAAATAATATTGATTTAAAATGAAAATTATGTGAAATGAGAATGATATAAAATGTGAATATTGCAAAATGACAATAATTACATGAAAGAATAATTACATATTCTGCTATATATTCTAAATAAAAACTCTACAAAATACGAATTCCATTAAAAATCAAATATTTCTGATACATAGAAAATTGTTAAAAGTTTCTTAATTTCTATTTTTGAAGTCCCATCGTTTTGTAAAAATTCAAAATTTCTCTTTTCTCCAACGTTTTCAATCGAACACTTACATATTTCAAGAAATATTTTTCTCATTGTCAGTGTTTTCATATACTTTGCCTGAAAGAAAAGAAATGAAAGGATCGAGAGAAAGAATAGTGCAAACGTGATCAAGAGCAACTTTGTTTGACTGAAAATAAAATGGATGAACGTAATGAGAAAGCTGTTGAAGATTTTTCAATATATTTGAATTTGAAATTAATTTGGAAAAGTGAGGCTTTATTCTAAGAAAGAAAATACTAAAATTTGCCATTTTAGAATTTTTATTTAAACTCGAAATACAGAAGTGATAATAAATTACTATTTACTGCTAAAAGTGTTAATGAGGTGTTTGAGTCTATTACTATTTCAGAAATGAAATATGACTTGAAGGCACGCTTAGCACTCAAGTTTATTAATTTAACTGTAACATGAGAGATAAAGATTAATAAGATTTTAAAACAAGATTACAATAAGCATAACATCTCTCTGTCATTTGCCATTTTTTTTAATTTGAACTTTTTTCAGCCGTTTCCGTTTCAAATTATAAATAATTTTTATAATTGTTCCCAGATATTTGCATAAGTTTCTGTTTTAGTTTCTAATCTAATTGTTGCTTTACAAAAAGTTTATTCAAAGGATTTTTTAAATTATTTCTCCATCTCTTTTCTAAATTTACAGTTTTTGCTACGATATTATATCTGGGATGTGAAAAGTTTTTCTATTCAACTTTTGCGATGTCTCTCCGAATCAGAATTCATACCTTTTCGGAATCATTGAATCATTCAAATACCAAAGTTTAAAGTAAAATTGAAACGAGAATCGATTTATCTAGAATTATTTTTATCTACTTTATTTAGAATAGGATTAAATGGTTTAAGGTGCATTTTATTTTTTTTGGTAATTTTTCACCGTATTTTTGAAATAAGGTAATGTTCAATTCAAAATATTTTTTAATTCATGTAACATTTGAAAAGAACAAAGAAGCATCTAAAAGAAACAAAGAAGCATCTAAAAGAAACAAAGAAGCATCTGCGAAAAGATTAAAAATCTTCTGAAAAGAATTCAAAAAGAACATCTAAAAAGAATCAGGAAGTATGTAAATTAATAAAGAACCTTTTTAATGAAAAAAAAAAAAAAAACGGAACAATTTAATAGAAGTAAATCAGAATAGAGCGTCTAATTAACTTTTATAATTAAAAATTCAAAAAATCAACAGACTGTCGAGCTTGTTAGAATTGTTGGCCTTAAAGTAAGAATTGTCCAATTTAATAAAACTGCTTCTACAATTACAACAAACATTGTAAAAGTTTTAATCTGAAATGTTTAACTTGGGAATTAGTTGCTGCTGTATCCATCTAAATCAACACGCAAAAATTGTCCTGAATAGATATGAGCTAAAGTTTGCGTGACAATTTTGTTGAAAGTTGTAAGTTAATTTGCAACTAGAATGAACAGAATATTTACTTTTTATTGACTTTATGAAAGATTCATTCTGGAGACTTCTCTTGTCGCCTGTATATTCAGCGGTTTCATTCTCTTTGTCAAGAAGGAAGAAAATGTAATAGGAAATTGTATCTGTCAGAACCATTAACCTCACATTCGTCAAGTTTTTTTTTATATTAAATTACATTCCAGAGTTTAGACAATCCTGTATATGTATAGATATTTATTTCAAAGTTTTATAATCTTGTTTATATTTTTGTTAAAATATTACAAACTTATACAAAAAGTTCATAAAAAAAAAAAAAATAGAAAAACTTATTTTTGTAATAACGTACTTTTAGGAATTCGGGAAATTTATTTCGAAATTATGCTAATAAGTATATAATGACCGTGCTGCGAATAATTATCAAACTTTGCCAATTTAGAGTTTTAACAAACAGAAATACAAATTGAATCGAAATATTCCAAATTATGAAACTTTACTCAATTAAGTGGCGTCAATGTGACAATGAGTCGATGAGTCTTCAACTTGACATCAGTAACATTGTGTCAACTTTTGAAACAGTAATTAACACTGACAATTGAAAATTATTTTAGAGGGCGAGATTTATTGTATTATTTAAGTATAACGAGCGCAAGTGCGAAATTATTTTTCAGTGAGTATTTTAGTAATATTGAAATAATAAATTAAAACAAATATTCGAAGTAATAGATTCAAATTTAACAAAGAAAAACCATATTTTGTAAAAAACATTGAAAAATGGCGAAAGAAGTTGAACATCAATTATTAAATAATTTACCTAATTTGATATTGAAGGAAATAATAAAAACTGAAAAAGTTTTATTTGAAAAAATTAAAGAAAAAAATTTAAACTTGCGGAAATTGATTTTAAAAATTAGGAAAAAAATTTAAGAATAATGAAAATAGATGAAAATTGTAGCAAATAATTAAAATTATAAAAGAAAAGAAATGTTAAAAATGAAGGGAAAAAATGAAAAATAATGAAAATAAAATTGAAGAAAATTTTTGAAAAATGATAAAAATAGTAAATCATAAATGTAAAGAATTCTTAAAATTTGAAGAAAATTTAAAATATAATTTTAAACTTACTGTTCTCAAAGAGTGGATTGATTAAATTTTTAATCAATGAAATTTCAAATTAATTGAAGTTCGAAGAATTATAATATATAATTCTAAGGAACCTTTAGTCTACAAAAAGGTCTAAACATAAAGTTATAATATATTATTGTAATTTTAGTCTTGTTTATCTTAAATATATTCTGTAATTTTTTAAATTATTTTTTACAAATTTTTATTACTTTCTTCAATTTACAATTATTTCTATGAATTATTTTACTATTAAATTTATTTTTCAATTAATTTTTAACTACTTTCTGTCATTTTCAATTATTTTTTGATTAATTTTCTAATTTTTTTATTATTTATGTCAAATTTTAGTCATTTTTTCAATTTACAATTATTTTTATCCTTCTGCAATTATTTTCTTATATTACAAATATATGTTGAAATTTTTTTTATTATTTTCAAAAGATAAAATTATTCTCTTCAATTTCTAATTATTTTTATTAATTTGCAAATATTGTCTCGAATTTTTTATTTTTTTTTACTCTTCAATTAATTTCCTAGATTTTAAAATATATTTCAAAAATTTTTAAAGTTTTCTTCATTTTTCAATTATTATTGTTAACATTTTGCCATAAATTTCTTCAATTACAATTATTTTCATCATTCTTCAATACATTTTCTAATGTTACAAATATATGTTGAAATTTTTTCAATTATTTTTCACAAACTAAAATTGTTTTCTTAAATTTTTAATTATTTTGATTACTTAACAAATATTTTCTCCGATTTTTTATCATTATCATTATTCTTTGATTAACTTCCTAGTTTTTAATTATCTGTCTCAATTTAATAATTTTTTTCAATTTTGAAATATTATTGTTATCATTTTGGAATCAGCTTCTTCAATTTTCAATTATTTTTCTCATTTTTTAAACATTTTTTCCAATTTTCATATCCTTTTATATTTCTGCAATTATTTTCTCTACCTTTTAATAAGATATATTAATTATTTTTTTATAATTTTTTAAATTTTTATTTAATTTCTCAAATCCAAGTAAACGTATCCAAGTCTCATTTCTAATACCGAAAATTTCAATTATTTATCTTAACTATCCATTATTTTAATTTACGATTATTTCTATTATTTTTCCATTACTTTTTGTCACATTGAATTATTTTTTAATTAATTTTCAATTTTTATATAATGTATCACAACTTCCAGTTATTTTTTCAATGTACAATTATTTTTATCATTCTGCAATTATTTCCTTTTATTTTAAATATATGTTGCAATTTTTTCGATTATTTCTCAAAAAATAAAATTATTTTCTTCATTTTCTAATAATTTGTATTACTTTGCAAATATTGTCTCAATTTTTTTATTATTTTCACTACTCTTTAATTAATTTCGTAGATTTTAAAATAAATTCCTCAAATTTTAATTATTTTCTTCAATTTTCAATTATTTTTGTTATCATTTTGCAATCAATTTCTTTAATTTTTTATTAATCCTACTATTCATTCCTCAATTAAATACCTAAAATTTCAATTATATATCTCATTTATCAATTATTTTTTAAAATTCATTTTTTTTTTTAACTTTTTGCAATTATTTTCTTCACCTTTTAATTAGATATATTAATTATTTTTCAATTAATTTCCTAAATTGTCATTTATTATCTCGAATCTAAGTTATTTCATCCGCAGTTTTCAAAGTTTTAATACATCTTCAATTATTTTTCTCAAATTTTAATTACGTTCGTCAATTTTTAATTATTTTCTTTCATTTTTGGTTTTCACAAATTTTATATTATTTTGAATATTTGTTGATTAATTCCGAAAATTTTAATTATTTATCGCAAATTTCCATTTTTTCTTCAATTTTCGATTAATTCTAGAATGTTGTAATTATTTTCCTAAGTTTAGAATTCTTGAAATTATGTTGTTATAAGATACTTTCTTTTACTTCACAAATATTCTGTATTTTTTAAAATTATTTTTCTAAAATTGGAATTTACATCCACAAATTTAAACTATTTTCATCACTTTTCAAAAATTTTCTTCAAGGATTTTCATTATCTTTCAATTTTCCCCCTAAACTTTAAATTTAATTTTCGGAAGTTTTATAATTTTTTTTAATTTTTTCTAATAAAACTTTTTCAGTTTTAATTATTTTCTTCAATATCAAATTAGTTTAATTTTTTATTAATTAATTTTCAATTTCTTTCGAAATTTTTCAATTATTTTAAAAAATATGATTTTTGTTCTTCAAATTTTTCAATGTTTCAATCATTTTTTAATTATTTTTCTCAAATTTCAATTAAGTTCCTTAATTTTTAATTGTGTTTTTTTAACTTGCAATGATTACCAAAAATTTTATATTATTTTGATTATTTGGGTAAAAATTCCGAAAATGTACTCGAAATCAAATAAAATTGTCAACTTTTGCGTTACAATAATTATACGGTAATTAAGAAACTCTTTAATTTATTATTGTTTTATTTCTCTCCTCCCTTCACCCCCTCGGTCAATATTAAGTTTGGAGATGACAAAAATTTACAAGTTTTCGCCCCTGATATTATTATGTATTGTTGATGTAATGATTCATGTAAAATTAACTTCAGTTCATATTATGAATAAAAAATGTTTTTTTGCGTAGACTTTTATGAAAAGCTTCTGAATAAAATAATATATTATTATAGATTACTTTTCAGATAACTAATATTTTAATTAAATACAAAATATGTTTTTTTTTTAAATATAAACAATTGTGAATTTTTGTATTACAAACATTTAAAAATGATTTGCCTAAAATTACAGCTTTTGTTTTTAAGCAATTGCTAGTTGATGAGAATTATGATAAAAATTGTACATAATCTTATTATAATCCACAAGAAAAAATAATTTGCATTTATTTTAATAAAGTATAATCACACAAACCTGAAACAAACGACAATAATATCAGTTTACGAGAATTTCTTGATGCAAAAAATATTGAAAATTAATATTTCTCAAAGGAACTACTGAAGTTATACAAGAAATTGTAAAAAACATTCGTTCTTAAAGTCTACAATTTCAACCTGAATCCTTTCTTGAACGTTTATTGGAGTTAAAACCTTGATTATAAGAAAAGCAATTCTTCCCTTATGAAGAAAGAAGAAAGAAAGAAACTGTACACTTAACGAAGAAATTTTATGTTCTATCTTATTTTATGTTCTAAAAAAGAAGTTGTAAAGTTGACAAAAAATGCGACATATAAACCTATTTCTGTAAATGAAACAAATAGTTGAATTCGTCGAATAAACTTAATCTTAAATATTTGTCTATTTGACTTTAAGAAACAAATTTAAATGAATTTATCTCTGTTTCAATGCAAATTCCAAATAAGAGAAAGTTTCCCGCGCCTGACTAAACTTTGTTTTATCTACTTAAAAGTAATTCACTTATTACTCGCGACAAGAATTATTTAAAATTAAATTACTTGTTTATCGAATTGTCTCTATTTATTCCACTGTGAATATATATTTTCAAAAAGAAAAAGAATTTACATTTGACAGTTTTTTCTCTAAATGCAATTCCGTCTCAGGATTTTGTGAAGCAATTTTTGTTTGAAATCTCGGATTTCAAGGTATAGTAATCCTCTTATGCTTGAAAATACTTTCGTAAAAATATAAAGTTAATCCAATAAAATCTCAACTATTTTTCAATATCAAATTTATTAAATTTAAATATCTTGCTAGAGGAATTCTAAAAATTTTTTTAGTACAGGGATATTTATTTACTATTTTTGGAATCTTTTAAATCCAGAAGTAAAATATTTTATTTCAAAGATTAGAAATATTCTTGAAAAATGTTTCGAGGGAATAATTTATGATTACAGAGATATTTTTAGATGTTTAAAGAACTGAAGATTATAGCTGATAGCGGTAGGATAAAAGTGGTGCACACAGAAGACATCAAAATTTACATATGGAGATACATTTATAACCGGTGTTACGAAAAATACGTTTTACTTTAAAGCTCTGATATTTTACGACGTCGCGCTACGTTTTTTATCTTCATGTTTTAAACGGTCTTTGAAACTTGTGGGTCTTAAGAAGCTCACCGAGTTTGTCGGTAATTTTGCTGGAAATAAAAAAAAGTCCCTTTTCAAATGTATCATTCTGAGGTGTAAACTTTATTTGTTCTTCAAAATTAATAAAGCTCAACATCCTGGTGAAACTCATTAGAATATAAGGAGTTATGATTATGACTGTTGGAAGCCATAAAGAACGGTTTTGACTATCACAGTCAAATTTACTTGCATATTCATAAAGCATACATTACTTTGCTACATCATTTAAAATTCTATTTTACTAATAGCCATTATAAGTACTTCGAAAACTCGATATGAAAAAATTAACGTCATTAATTTGTTAAGAAATAAGAAAATAAAATTTTTATTTTAGAAATCAATTACAAATTATGAAAGAAATGACAGAAATAAAAAAAGGGATATAAAATATTAATGAGTAATAAAGAATGAAAGCTGAGTAAAAATTTGAAAAAATGTTTTTTCAACACTGTAAACATGAAAGTAAAACTTGAAAGTCAAATGTCAACGGTTCATAATCGAGGTTTTAAGAAGCGCATAAAATGTTTATTGCTTTTTAACAACGAGGGTGTAAGTGTATTTTATAGTTGATACACAAGGTTGGTCTGTAGAATGTCGATAAGATGAAAAAATAAAAAAGTTTAGGTCTTATTAAAATTTTAATTTTTATACAATCATAACTGCCGTATAAAAATGTATCCACAACTGAATCTTTTTAAATAAAAATATTTCTTAGAAATGTGGAAATGATATTTAAACAATTAAATAAAGAATATAGAATTTAATACACGTTAAAGAAGAAACAAATAATAATTAACAAAATCTTAAATTCAACTACATAGAAATAAATATAAATAAAAATAACTTTTGTTGTTTAAATATTTTTTAGAATTTAAAAATGTAAACTCAAAGCAATAAAAGGCACAAATCACCTAGTTTACATTCTGCTAAACTATGAATTTAATTATATTGAATTAATCATTATCAGATTAAATTTTAAAAATTAATTTTTATTTATTAAAATTGGTTTCAAATTAATAAATAGAAAACAATTTTAAAGAATAAATCAGATTTTCTTCCTCAGTTAAAAGTAAAAATTTTTATAGTATGTTACAAAAAGTTTCAACATTTTTTTTATAGTTTTTTGAACAAAAAATATTTTAATATCTACACAAACTTAATTTATTCCAAACTTTCATTAATAAGAATTCTTGATTCCTAATTTCTTCAAACAATACGAAATTAAATTAATAAAAAACAATTCATCAAAATTTCTATCAATATAAATATTACTTTTTCTAAATTAAAAAGTTCCTAAATATTATCTGATTTAAATTTAAATTATTTCAAACTTCATCAAAATTACAATATAATCAAAGTTTTAAGTTTTATAACTCATTTTTATTTTAATTTCTAATAATTGGTGGAAAGTGGAAACAAATGTTATAAGAATCTTTAATCTTTACAAAATTAAATTAAATTAAAAATTTTGAACTTGATTTTATTAATAAGAATTTAAATTGCTTTAAACTTTATTTAATATGAATTAAATTCATTCTTTTATTCCATGAATTATTCAAATTTCAATAATAATAAGCTTCAATTATTCAAATATTTTATTGGTTTAAATTTTAATCAATTTATTTTTAAATTTATTATAAAGTATAAACTTTAAATATTTTCTCTAGCCTGAAGAGATTTTGGCAAATCTTTATTATAGTGAAAACTATATTTCAGAAATTTTTTCTTTTTTTGTTAATCCAATTGAACTGATTAAAATTAGAATTGATCCTAATTTCAAACCTACAACATATAATTAGAAATAAAATAAGCTTAATAATTTACCCATGCAATGAAAGATAAGCATTTTGAGATAAAATGTACAACATTTATTTAAAGAAATTAAATTTAATACGTATTTTTATTTAAAATAGTACAAGAAAGTTTTAGATTCAAAAAAAAGGAATTTATTAAAAGGGGAGTAAATTATAAAAAGGCATTTAAAAGCCTTAAAAAATATTTGAAAACGGTGCTTGATTTTTTTTCAATGATATAATTCATGGTAATTCATTATTGTTGAAAATAAAATATAAATTTGTTAAGTAATTTAAAATTTAAATTTTATAAAGAAAAGAATTCTTAAAGATTAAAGAAATGTTTAAATATAATTTTAAATATAATATTCTCAAAGAGTGGATTAATTAAAATTTTAATCAACGAAATTTCAAAGTAATTGAAGTTCGAAGAATTATAATATATACTTGTAATTGTAGTCTTGTTTATCTCAAATATAATTCTGTAATTTTTTAAATTATTTTTTCCAAATTTTGATTACTTTCGTCAATTTACAATTATTTCTATCAATTATTTTACTATTAAATTTATTTTTCAATTAATTTTCTAATTTTGTTATTATTTATCTCAAATTTTAGTTATTTTTTCAATTTACAATTATTTTATTATTCTGCAATTATTTTCTTATATTACAAATATATGTTGAAATTTTTTCAATTATTTTTCGCAAACTAAAATTATTTTCTTCACTTTTTAACTATTTTTATTACTTTATAAATATATTCTCCAATTTTTTCTTATTTCCATTATTCTTTAATTAATTTCCTAGATTTTAAAATATTTTTCTCAAATTTTAAGAATTTTTTTTAATTTTCAAATATTATTGTTATCATTTTGCAATCAATTTCTTCAATTTTCAATTATTTATCTCATTTTTCACAATTTTTTTTAATTTACATTTTCATTTATATTCCTGCAATTATTGTCTCCACCTTTTAATAAGATATATTAATTATTTTTCAATTAATTCTCTAAATTTGTATTTATTATCTCAAATTTAATTTACTGCATTCACATTTCATTATAACACCTAAAATTTCAATTATTTATCTTAAATATCCAATATTTTCTTTAATTTATAGTTATTTCTATAATTTTTGCATTATTTTTTGCCATATTCAATTATTTTTGAATTAATATACAATTTTTATATAATTTATCAAAACTTTTACTTATTTTTTCAATGTATAATTATTTTTATCATTCTGCAATTATTTCCTTTCATTACAAATGTATGTTGCAATTTTTTCAATTATTTCTCAAAAAATAAAATTATTTTGTCCAATTTATTCTCCGTAAAAGGGAGAATAAACTATTTATATATTTATATACCTATATAATTATTTTCATTACTCTTCAATTAATTTCCTAGATTTTAAAATAGTTTTTTTTTTAATTTTAATAATTTTTTTCTACTACAATTATTTTTGTTATCGTTTTGTAATAAATTTCTGCAATTTTTTATTAATTCATTTCTCAATTAAATACCTTAATTTTTAATTATTTATCTCATTTATCAATTATTTTTTTCAAATTCATGTTTTATTTATATTCTTGAAATTATTTTCTCCACCTTCTAAATAGATGTAATAATTATTTTTCAATTAATTTCAATAATTTTTATTTATTATCTCAAATCTAAGTTACTATATCCAGGTTCCAATGTTTTAATCATTCTTCAATTACTTTCCTTATATTTCAAATACTTTCGACAATTTTTGATTATTATTTGTTAAATTGCAATAATTTTCACAAATTTTATTTTTTTTTTATTATTTGTTGGTTAATTCCGAAAATTTTAATTATTTCTCTCAAATTTTCATTATTTTCTTCATTTTACGATTATTTCTATCTTCTTCTTTTTTCAGTTTTAATTATTTTCTTTAATATCAAATAATTTGTTAATTAACTTTCAATTTCTTTTGACATTTTTTAATTATTTTAAAAAATATGATTTTTTTTCTTTAAATTTTTAATGTTTTAATCATTTTTCAATTATTTTTCTCAAATTTCAACTAAGTTCGTCAATTTTTAATTATTTGTTTTAACTAGCAATGATCTCCACAAACTTTATATTATTTTGGTTATTTGGCTATTAATTCCGAAAATGTACTCGACATTAAATAAAATTGGCAACTTTTGTGTTACAATAATTATGCTACTTAAGAAACTCTTTAATTTATTATTGTTTTATTTATCTCCTCCCCCCCTTCATCCCTCGGTCAATATTAAGTTTGCCGAAGGCAAAAATTTACAAGTCGCCGTCCCTGTAAAATATATAGGTATAATTAATATAAAAATACATTTCTTTTTTATAGTAAATTTAAAACAAAAAAGGAACTATAGTGACAGACTGCGTGGACAGAATGAGAATAAACGAATCTTGTGGATTATTATTATAGATTATTATTATTAACTCAATTACAATATGATATAATATTATTATAATTATATTTTTAAATCCATTTAAAAATATCGTGCGACGTAAATTTTTACCTCGTCACAGTGTGTCAAAACATTTCTGTAGCATTTATATAAAATGAAGGGTTCTCTTTTCTCAAATTTATTCTTTCCGGTGCATTTGTTATCAGTTCACGAGAAAAGAATTTACAGACCAGACTTTTGACAAAGAAGCACTGTTCTGGAAGAACGAGATAGATTTTTTTCTACTATAACTTTCTTTGGCTCATTAATTTAATGTATTTTTTATAAGACTGGTACTTGAAAAATCCTTTGATTTTTTTCGATTTAATTATAATTTGATTTATAAAGCTGAAAAAGTTGAAGAATATTAATAGTAAATATAAGAAAATAACAATAAAAATAAGAAAATAAAATTGAAACAGTTGCGCGGATTGAGTGCTTGGGAACAATTATAATAAAATGAACATTATTTTCGTAATATTTTATAATTCTGTGCTTCTTTTTGATTTGAAATATCATGTACATGGCGTAGATGAATTACACTTGGGAAATCTTCCTTCTCGTGTTGTAAATTAATTCAAAGGATGAAATGTTTTATACGATAATTTTAAATTCAGCAACCATTTTTGTTACTATTTGTATGCATTGCACGAAGTCTAGTGATTTTGAGCTAGTTGAGAATCGAACTTTGGAAATGGTTTGAAGATCTCTTCAATGTTGAGTTGCAATACGAAGATAGCTCGATATTCCATTAGTCGGGTGTAAATGCAAACATTGAATTGTATAAGGCCTTGAAAATTGAGAATTCGATTTCTCTACTTTTATCGAAAATTCCAGGCATGAGGCAATAAAACCACAAAATAAAAAAAGATTTTTTTCCACAATTTACAATATTTTATTGCTCTTTTTTCATCAGTATTTCAACTCGATATTTTATTTTTTCATTTTTCTTTTTTAATATTTTGATCATTTCTTTATTTATTTAATCAATGCTGGGGAAGAGATAAAAATATAATTGAAAATACCTGAAATATAAAAATAAAAACTAAGAATTCAAGTATTTTTTTTAAAAGAAGGTTTCACGCTTTGTACAATTCTAGGGAAAATATTTTAACGCATATTTGCTTTGATATAGAAAAGATGCCTATTTTATGTTGAGTGTAAATATGTATGCATATAGTGAAGTGTTTTTATTCAAACATCACTTGTATTCATGCTGGAATGTCTGGTGTACGTGCTCATTCGTTTTTTTTGTTCCGCTGAATTTAAGCAATAAAAGAATGAATATATTCACGCTAAATCTATACCATAAAATAGAGAAAAGAGTAGTGAACCATTAAATGATACATTCAAGAAAAAATTTTAAGGGCCGAATTAAAATTTCAATCTTAGGAATACTGATATTTTTTCAATTGGTCGGTAAGACCTTATTCGTAGAAGAGAGATACACACATGACACCAGAAAAAAATTTGCATTCAAATCGAAGCCACTCCCCGTGCTGAAAAACCACTTTTCCATTCAACAAGATTCTTTCTTCTTATATATATTTGACTCTTTTGGAAAATCCTCGACAAAAAAAGTGTCTTTTATCTGCAGACAATATAGTCTAACTTGAAAGTGGATTTAGTGGTTTAAAAAGTGTATTTTTACATATATTTGAGTTTAAATATCAAGAAAATTAAAAAAAAAAATATTAAAAATCTTGTGAATAAATGCAAAAAAATACAGTGTTAAAAAATATGCAAAAAGCGTGTAAAAAATGATAAATTTAGTTAAAAATAAGAAAATTGAGAAAATTATTGAAAAAGTTAAAAAAAAAACTATGAAAAGTCTTTTAAAAAAACGAACAGAATACTTTATCAATTTTTTGTAATACTGAGAATATATTACATATTTTATGAAAGCGAAAGAAATAAAATATTTATTAATAGTCATAGAATGATAAATAATCAATAAAAAGAACTAATAAAAAATAAGAATATCCGATTTTAAAATGTCGTCTACAGACAGACAGACAGACAGACAGACAGATATATATTGGATCGACTATTTCGATTTTCACAAATCTGACGTGAAATTTGTACTCATCGATCTAAAAATAATTACATAAAAATTTGTTAAAAACTTATGTGTTTGAATAAATAGAATAATTAGAATTTCTTTAATTTTGAAAATGTTTATTTTTGGTATTTTTTTACTAAATTGTCTGACTAAGAAATAGTAACATCATGAAAAATAAAATCCGAGATAATTATTTGTGTCTCGTATTTAATCCACATTTAAATTTCCTCATTCTTTTTTCTAATTTTTTTAGTTTTGTTGGATTTTTTGTCAATTGCGTAGATTTTTTAAAACTATTTTTTAAGGTTTTAAAAAATGTTTATTTTTCAAAAATTGTTTCCTTTTATCAAACGTGTTATTTTTTTTTAATTCTTATTTTTACACAAAGTTTTCTTTTTGAAAAAAATTTTTACAGTCCTTAAATAAGATAGTATAGTTATTAAAATTCTGAAATTCAAGATTTTTGTAATATTTTTTCGAAAAACTGTTTTTCACAAAAGTGTCATCTGTCTGTCTGTCTGTTTGTCTGTATGTTTATCTGTCTATAATTTTCGTAGACGAACTTTAAAAATCGGATAAATTGAGTAAAAGTTAAAATTTCGTCAACGGACAGACAAACAGACAGACAGACAGATGAAAGTTTTGTGAAAAACAGTTTTTCGAAAAAATATTACAAAAAACCTTGAATTTCAGAATTTTAATAACTATACTATCTTATTTAAGGACTGTAAAAAATTTTTTCAAAAAGAAAACTTTGTGTAAAAATAAGAATTAAAAAAAAATAACACGTTTGATAAAAGGAAACAATTTTTGAAAAATAAACATTTTTTAAAAACTTAAAGAATAGTTAAAAAAAACTACGCAATTGACAAAAAATCCAACAAAAATAGGAAAATTAGAAATAAGAATGAGGAAATTTTAATGTGGATTAAATACGAGACACAAATAATTATCTCGGATTTTATTTTTCATGATGTTACTATTTCTTAATCAGACAATTTAGTAAAAAAATACCAAAAATAAACATTTTCAAAAATCAAAGATATTCTATAGTTACTCTTTTTATTTAACACTTACGTTTTTAACAAATTTTTATGTAATTATTTTTAGATCGATGAGTACAAATTTCACGTCAGATTTGTGAAAATCGAAATAGTCGATCCAATATATATCTGTCTGTCTCTCTGTCTGTCTGTAGACTACATTTAAAAATCGGATATTCTTATTTTTTATTAGTTCTTTTTTTAGATTTTTTATTATTCTATGACTCTTAATAAATATTTTAAATACGAGACACAAATAATTATCTCGGATTTTATTTTTCATGTTACTATTTCGTAGAGGATTTTTCAGTTATTTTAAAAGTTTCTTCTTAATAAACATTTCATTTTATAGAAATTTATTTATCTACATTTTGACTGAAAAACTGAATCCTTTTTTCGAAATTATGTCTAATTTAATTGTTTGTTTAAAAATTCTTATTTTTTAATACTATTAACAAAGTATTATTTTCTAATAATTACAATTACGATTAATTATTTCTAATTATCACTTTTTGGTAACTTCATTTTGTGTTGATTTGTTTTTCAATTTTTAAGACACTTATTTTATTTTTTCGTAAATTTATTCACATTTTCATAAAAATTTCTGGTATTTTTTTAATTTTTGAAAAAAGTAAACTATTGTGAAAATTTCCTTACATTTTCTATGTTATTTAAGTAAGTACAATATTTAAATATTTATACATTATTTATTGAAATTTTTTTACTCTCTGAATCTGAATTAGTTAAAAATAACCAATTTGAAAGCAGAAACTCAGTCACTCATTTAAATATTTTTGTTTCTACTAATTTTTTAGTAAAAAATAACTGAATATTAGTCAAATTCTTTTTTAGGTTAAGTCAAAATAACTAATATTTTAGTAAAATTCTGTTTACTAATTTAACTAATATTTTAGTAAAATTCTGTTTACTAATTTAACTAATATTTTAGTAAAATTCTGTTTACTAATTTAATTAGTCAAATTTTAACTATTTCTTAGATATCTTTTTACTAATAATCAGTCATATTTTACTAGCAATTAGTTCTTTTTCACAAAATCCTGAAACAAAAACTGAACCACGATTTTACTAATAATTAGTTATTTTTAACTAATTTAGATTTATATATTATTTAGATTCAGGTATAGAGTATTTTTAAAATCTCCTTTTCTTTAATAATATCCTTAACTTTCTGATTTACAATTTTTTTTTATTAATTCAAAACAAATTTATTTCCTTCTTATATTTTCTTAATTTTTGCTAGATTTTTACCTTTTTTTCCTAGATTTTCTAATATTTTCCTGTCTTACACTTTTTCCAACATTTTATCTTACATTTTATCTGTACTGTAGATATTTTGCATAAATTTTTCAGGAGTTTTATATCTTTTCTCTTAAATGTACTTTTTTCCTTGAATACATCAAGTAATAATTTTTATCTTGGTTCCTAAAATCTCTTTTTTTAAATATATAAAAGTTCCCTTTCTTAATGCTAAAAAAATGCCTAAAATTATTTTTAAACAAAAATTATCATAAAAATTATGGTAAATTGTGTATTTTTGAAGTTAAAGAATAATAAAATTGAAAATCAAAGTGATAAAATATGTTTATAAAATAGGTATTAAACGAAACGAAATTTAAGAATTACACAATTTTACATTATAATACGTGACTTGAAAAGTCCTCTAGGGATTATAAAAGCAGTTTTGACTCTATATTACTAAGCTTCACAATTTGTTTCTATCAATGTAATTTCCTTTGTTAAAATGGCATTTTCCTCGAAAATTCGTGTTAATTAATATATATTCATAGTTCGAGTCAAACACTTGTTTACGCATATATATATATATATATGTTTTACTCCTCTGTTGGCTCTTTACTGGTGAGCTAATTATTATATTAGAAATGCCACTCCTCGAGTTTTAGCTACAAAGCTACTGCGGGATTATATTCTGGATATATATTACCATCAAAGATTAAATCCTTAAGACTTTAAAAAAGTGTTGAAGAATAAAAAACTCCATAATTGTTTTGAAGAGTGAATTACTCTTTTCATAAACAGGGGTTTTGTTTTAAAAAGTTAAGAAAAAACAAACTTTAGTTACCTCTAGCCATACCTGTTTCAAACAGTCAAAACTAATTCTTTTTAAGTAAGTTGCACGCTAAAAAAAATAAACCTTTTGTAATACTTTTTACTTTAAATTCGTAGGTTTTAATAAAACTTTGTTTCAAAGGATCAAGGTACGAAGAGTGAAACTTTTCACTAAACTCTCTGCTAACACAGCTTCTTCCCTTCAGTATTTAACAATTATTAAGCGCGGAAAAGTTTGCAACCGATTTAATGGATACAAAAAGAGTTTTAATGAAATGGAATTCTCTAGACGGTCTCCTTCATTTAAACATTCATTTTCTATATATACATATATGTTTATTCATTATTGTATAATTAGCATATCGCGGTCCTGGTGGTTTCATGTTCTTCCACTAAAGGATTATTCAGTTTTGTTATCATCATTTTCCAGAGATAACAAACCTTGGTTGTTCTCGCCCATAGTTATAACTTAGGTTTCAAAAATGTCACTTTTTTTATTATCATTATTAATTCATTATTTTAAAAAAGTTACTGCATATTATCTTGTTGCTTTGAGACTTTGATATACAGAGAATATTTTTACGAAATTTCTGCTGATGCAGATCTTTATAAGAGGTTGCACGGCGCGAGTAGAATTTGCATTTAAAATTTTACGATTATCATAAACAAGTTGATGAGAGTTTTATTTTTTAGTGTCTTCTCGAAGTACTGGGAATTTTATACATTTAGGGTGTAGAGTTAGTGTACATTTGCATTTAGAAATGCTCAAGTTTTTAGTCAATTTATTTGTAATAGAAATTTGCATTCAACATCTTACGTGAGATAAAAGATTAGAATTTCAATCACCTTAAATAAAATCCTTGCTCTTTCAGTAATTAAAAACAACTTTTAACTGCTGAACTTAAATATAATTTTATAATTAGTATTTTAATTTTTTTAATTCAATTCAAAACTGTATAATAATCTGTGCTTTTATTTATATTTTAAGATAATAATCAAGGGCGGAAACTTATAAATTTTTGCCATCTGCAAACTTAATATTGACCGAGGGATGAAGGGGGGGGGGGGAGATAAATAGAACAATAATAAATTAATCAGTTTTTTAATTAGCGTCATTACTGTAACGCAAAAGTTGACAATTTTATTTAAATTCCAGTACATTTTCGGAATTAATAGCCAAATAATCAAAATAATATAAAATTTGTAGTGACCATTGTAAGTTAAAAAAAAAAAACAATTAAAATTTGACGAACATAATTGAAATTGGAGAAAAATAATTAAAAAATAATTATAACATTGAAAATTTGAAGAACAAAAATCATATTTTTTAAAATAATTGAAAAATGTCGAAAGAAATTGAAAGTTAATTAATAAATAATGAAACTAATTTAAAATTGAAGGAAATAATTAAAACTGAAAAAGTTTTATTTACAGAAATTAAAAAAAAATAATTAAAACTTCCAGAAATTAAATTTAAAATTTAGGGGAAAATTGAAAAATAATGAACATCCTTGAAAACAATTTTTGGAAAGTGATAAAAACAGTTGAAATTTGTAAATATTAATTTCTATTTTAGAAAAACAATTTTAAAAAATACAGAATATTTGTGAAGTAAAAGAAAGTACATTACAACATAATTTCAAGAATTTTAAATTTAAAAAAATAATTACAACATTATAGAAATAATCGAAAATTGAAGGAAATAACGGAAATTTGCGATAAATAATTAAAATTTTCAGAATTAATCTACAAATATTCAAAATAATATAAAATTTGTGAAAATCATTTCAAATGAAAAAAAATAATTAAGAAAAGACGAAAGTAATTAAAATTTAAGAAAAATAATTGAAGATTCATTAAAACTTTGAAAAATGGAGACGAGATAATCAAGATTTGGGATAATAAATGACCATTTATGAAATTAATTGAAAAATAATTAATATATCTTAAAAATAAAAAAAAATAAAATAAAAAATAAAATATGAAAAATAATTGCAAAAGGATAAAAGAAAATTAAAAGTAAAAATAAAAATAATTGAATAATGAGATAAATAATTAAAAATTAAGGAATTCAATTGAAAAATGAATAGTGAGAATAATAATTAAAAATTAAAGAAATTCATTGCAAAATGATAAAAATAATAATTGAAACTTGAAGAAAAATTATAGAAATAATCGTAAATTGAAGAAAATAATGGAAATTTGAGATAAATAATTGAAAATTTCGGAATTAATCAACAAATATTTAAAATAATATAAAATTTGTAAAAATCATTTCAAATGAAAAAAATAATTAAAAATTGATGAACGTAATAAAAATCTGAAAAAAATAATTGAAGATTGGTAAAAACTAAAAACATTGAAACCTGGATACATTAACTTAGATTTGAGATATTAAATAAAAAATAAGGAAATTAGTTGGAAAAAAATTAATATATCTAATTAAAAGGTGGAAGACGAGGATGCAAAAAATTAATAATATATAAGTTAATTGGGGAAATGATTAAAAAATGAAGAATTTTTAAATGAAAAAATAAAAAACCTGAATTATTTTACGAATTCTTAATTAATTATAAACTTTATATAGGTCAATCAATTCGTTTTGAGATAAGGAATATGATTTTTCTATTTTTTAAGTTGTATTTTTAGCATGAAAAATTTTTTTGGCCAAAACCGATTTTTTTCGATGAAAAAAGCAGCTCGAAAAAACTTGGTTAGGTATTTTTAAAAATCCTTATGTCCAAATTTAGATATTCATGAGCTTAATAGGTCATCCAAATTTTATTGGAATCTGTTATAGCGTTCTCGAGATATCTTGTACACAAAAAACGCTATACACATACACACACATACACACATACATCTGGACATTTGCTTAGAAATGAAAATTTACGTTTTTTAGATGAAAATAAGTTCAATTAGACTATTTTTGGAAAATCGAAAATCTTAACAATCACAGAGCTTCCTCTATGGGGAAGCAAAAAATTATTAAAGTTTGAGAATAATATTTTAAAATCTAGGAAATTAATTGAAGAGTAATGAAACCAATAAAAAATTGGGGATAATATTTGCAAAGTAATAAAACTAAATTGAACCTAATTGAAGAGTAATGAAAATAATAAAAAATTCGAGACTATGTTTGCAAAGTAATAAAAATAATTAAAATTTGAATAAATTAATTGCAAAATGATGACAATAATAATTGAAAATTGAAGAAAATTATATTAAAATTTGTGAAATATATTTTAAAATCTAGGAAATTAATTAAAGAGTAATGAAAATAATAACAAAATCGAGACAATATTTGCAAAGTAATAAAAAGAATTTTTATTTTTTGAAAAATAATTGAAAAAATTGCAACATTTATTTGTAATGAAAGAAAATAATTGCAGAATGATACAAATAATTGTACATTGCAAAAATAAGTGTAAGTTGTGATAAATTATATAAAAACTAAAAATGAATTAAAAAATAATTGAATGTGACAAAAAGTAATGGAAAATTAATATAAATAATCGTAAATTAAAGAAAATAATTAAAATTTACGGTATTACAATGAGACTTGGATACAGTAAATTGGATTTGAGATAATAAATAAAAATTTAGGAAATTAATAGAAAAATAATTAATATATCAAATTAAAAGGTGGAGAAAATAATTGCAGAAATAAAAAAGAAAATGAAAATTGGATAAAATATTTGAGAAATGAGATAAATAATTGAAAATTGAAGAAAATGATTACAAAATGATAACAATAATATTTGAAAATTGAAAATAATTATTAAAATTAGGGAAAAATATTTTAAAATCCAGGAAATCAATTAAAGAATAAGGAAAATAATAAAAACTTGGAGAAAATATTTGTTAAGTGATAAAAATAATTAAAAATTTAAGAAAATAATTTTAGTTTGTGAAAAATGTTTGAAAAAATTTCAACATATATTTGTAATATAAAAAAATAATTGCAGAGTGATGAAAATAAATGTAAATTAAAAAAATATCTAAAACTTGAGAGAAATAATAAAAAAAATTAGAAAATTAACCAAAAAATAATTTTTGTGACAAAAAGTAATTGAAAATTAATTGAAAAATAAATTTAATAATAAAATAATTGGTAGAAATAGTTGTAAATTGATGAGAGTAATAGATAAAAATATTAGATTTGCAATTCTTAATGAAAAAAAGTATTAAACTGTGTTTCAAAGGTATTTTAAAGCAGAATTATAGTCAAGTTTTAGTAAAAATAATATTTATTTAAAGATGTCTATTTTGCTCATTGAAAAAAATATTTTATATTTGTTGGGTAATTTCGTTCATGAATACAATGTATCATTCATTTGTTTATCAAGTATCTAAGGTTATTTCTCATGACAAAATTCTAAATTTTATCAAATTATAAAACACAAAATGTGATTTAATATTTATTCTGATGACTTTAAATGCTATTTAAATATTATTATTTTCTTTCTAATGATTTTATAAAGTGATTATAGCTTGTAAACTAACACATTTTTGTTGTTAAAAATTAAAATGAATAAAGTTGAGCGAAATTACCCCACATTGAGGTCTAATTTCGCTCACAGTAAAAAGGTATGTTAAATAGGTTTACGCAATATATTATAATTTTTTTATTTTGTGAAATTAAAGAGGAAGAGTCAGAGATTATATATTTTTAATACAAAAATTAATTATTAACTTTTTCCTATACTTTTTGAAAAGAAACATGAAAATTTGAGCGAAATTAGCCTGTTTGACGGTAATTTAAAAAATTACAGAATATATTTGAGATAAACAACACTACAATTACAATTACATATTATAATTTTTTGAACTTCAATTAATTTGAAATTTCATTGATTAAAAATTTAATTAATCCGCTCTTTGAGAATAGTAAATTTAAATTTACTATTTTTATTATTTTCCAAAAATTTGCATCAATTTTATTTTCATTATTTTTCATTTTTTTCCTTCCTTTTTAAATTATATTTACCAAGTTTCAATTCTTTTCTTTAATCATTGAGAATAGTAAATTTAAAATTATTTAAAAAGTCCATAAGTTTTTAACAATTCTTTTCTTTTATGATTTTAATTATTTCATACAATTGTCAACTATTTTTATCATTTTTCAAAAATTGTCTTCAATTTCTAATTATTTCCACTATTTTTCAATTTTTTTCCTAATTTTTAAATTAAATTTCCGCAAGTTTCAATTCTTTTCTTTAATTCTTTCAAATAAAACTTTTTTTTAGTTTTAACTGTTTCATTCAACATGAAATTAGTTAAATTATTTATTAATCGATTTGCAACTTCTTTCGTCATTTTTCAATTATTTTTACAAAATATTGTTTTTCTGTTTTAAATTTTAATCATTTTCTTCGAATTGTAAATTCATTTATCCATATTCTTATTAAGAAATTTATTTTTTGTCTGTAATTTTACCATATGGAATTTGCAGACGTACCATATACAAGTCGCCGACCCTGATAATAATTTACAACGGAATATTATAGTTTCTAAAAATCTGTTAGCTTTAGCTGGATTTAAATATTAGACAAGAGATTAGTGAGCTTTTAAAGTATTTGTATTATGATCCTCAAAACCGCAGGAAGCGTCGAGGCAGAAGCTTAAATCATGACAAGGGAAGTATCGTAAATGAAAACCACGTCAAAGTGGTTTTTCAAACCCTACTATTAGACTTTGTTATTTTTTTTCAAATCCCTATTATTTTTTTCTTTTGAAGATTCAAAACCATTCATTTGTGAAATGTAGTATCTATTTTCAATTTTCTATTACAAATGGTTTTAAATGAGAAAAAAAGGTAACTTTGAAAAGAGTTATTTTCATATTAACCTATTTTTTCTTCTACAAAATATGACGCAATAACAAATTGAGCATTTAATATATTTTTATATATCCATTAAATAAAATCTTTTATTTATTTACTATTTATTATACAAATTATATATTTAAACACCACTTTTATAAATTTAAAAATATTATTTATCACTAAGTTTTTGAATCACTTCCTCTCATTATAAATCACAGATTAATTACTTTTTATTAATTTTAACTTCAAGTCTCATTTATTAAATTTCAATGTAACGTTAATCATGAGAAAAGTTTGCCATCAAAGTATGAAAATTAGTACCAAATTTTCGACGTTAAAATTACAAGTACTATAGGATAGATTATCAATTAAGTTTTAAAACCAATTTTTGTTCATGTAAGCGTTAAGTTAGAAGACAACTAAATTGGTTTTAATACACAATTATGAAACAATTTAATTTAATAAGTGCTCCTTGAGAAGATATTAGTCCGATAATTTGAGGAAGTTGAAAATGCTTTTTATTGAACATTCTTCTTCAAAACTTTCAAGCACTAGACAAAAGAGTCGATAGTTTTGTTATAGAAACTGAGAAAATAAAGACTGCGGATACTCTCTCGACTAATGAAACGACCACGTTTAAAAGGATTCTTGATTACTCTATACTTCAAACAATAACGAGTATTTCTTAGTGAGCAACATTGTTCCCAGATTCTTAATCTTCAGAAAGTTCTGGATACAAAACACTTTTCCTTTTAACAGTGAGGGGAAATAATGTACAATCAAGAAAGCTTCAGTTACTCCACTTTAGAAAAGATTTTTTGCTTTTTTCTTTAATTGCCGTAAAATCATTTTTACGACTGTTTTATTCTTTTTATAATATTATATGTGCTTACACGTTTTCTATATATGACTCTTCTTTCTTCATAACTGCTCATTTTAATTCTTTTAAAACTGAACAAATCAGAAAAAAGATTTAGATATTAAAGAACTCGATTTCGATGTAAAAGAATTTTGTTTATAGAAATGAAACTTGAAAAAAGTTCTAGTCACGCCGTGGAAATTGAATGAGCTGAAAAGTTTTTTAAAAATAAAAATGAAGTGAGAGTTGTAATGATGATTTCGTTTCCCGTGAACGCTCATTAGCACAGATTTTAATGAACTAAAGTATCACTTTGAACAAAGTAAACCTCGTACGCGTTTCGAGTATAGCTGAAAGATGACTTTAATTATGTATGGTAAAATGTTGATATTATGCATTTCTTTCTGCATTTCATATTTGTATTTATCTCTATTTAATTTCTTAAAAAGCATGTAGCTAAGTATATATTCAGTAGCATAATACGAAGAATTATTATGCATAAAAACGTATACTTTCAACAGTATCTCTACTTTTTACAACATTCAACTTGAAACAATATTTATCAATCAATGTACTATTGTAAATTGATTCTAAAACACAGAAACATTGAAAAATGAAATTTCTTGTTTCACAGTTAAAACTTTTTTGCACAATTAGACTTTTTTTCACAATTAAAATTTCTTTGGCAATTTTTTTTCTGTTCATACTTTTCGTGACATCGATCGTTACTCGCATTCTTTTCACGACATTTCTACGTAATTGATTGAGGAAAGAAAACGACCCAAATATAGAGTTGAAGTTCTTTATTTTTTCTAATTAACTGATCAAAAATAATCGACAATGAATGGTGAATACAAATTGAATCAATCGAACCAACAAAGCCTATTGCTGTTGGATGCACGTGAATCTTGTTGATTCATAATTAATCAACATTACTGAATAATGAATAACTCATTTCGTATCGTTCTTGGCAAAAGAATATTAACCCACATTACTATTTTATGAATTCTCTGGAGGACAGGCGCAAAAAGACTAAGAGAAATAAAAACTAACCATCAAGAACAGAGCAACCAAGACACAATATATTTCAACAAAGATTTGCTGTTGTGAATTGTGTATAGGACGAAGGGGAAAAACAGGAAAGGACGATAGAAAAAACAACAAACAATAGGCACTTCAAGGGTCCCTGCTTCAACAAACTGTGTACATAAACTGTTCTTGGGATTCTTGCTATAAATTGTCATTGATTTTAAAATGTGCCTGTTACAGTTCAGAAAATTCGAGACTCACTAAAAGTCAGGTAATATACTTTAAACTTTTTTTTATTCAGCTCTTTCGCTAAAGTTTGAAATTGTAAGAATTTGACCTTCAATAAATATTAAATAATTTAATCCATACCAAATTCCTATAATTAATAAAATCACTGCAAAAACTGCTGTCTTATAAGTGTCTTATTTTAAGACATTTTGGTGTCTAAGATGCAATTAATGTCTTAAAATGAGTCATTTTTTGCGTCTTAGATACAAAAATGGCTTAAAATAAGACACTTAGAAGACAGCAGTTTTTGCAGTGATTATCCTATTATCATTAAGAATGACTATTACGTAAACCCATTACTCAATCTTGAATAAAAATATATTTAATTCCTCAATTAGACTTCTTATTAACTTATCATTTTATTTCTCTTATTTAAAAAATGTTGGATATTCAAACGAATAGAACATTAATAAAATACTTAGATAGTTAAAATATCTTCATAAGCGAAAAACTATCTTATTTTTGTTAATAGTAAAATTATTCGATTGAGAAATTTTTCTTTTAGTCCAGTTAGATTTTGAATCTACAGTTTCGACATTTCTTCAATCAAATTTGTGACCTAGTTCATTCTGATATTTAAATACAACAGTATTTTTCCTCTTTTGATGTTCATTCATACGGACATACAAAACACGCTTAGTTTCACCTAAGTAAGTCGTTGGGCAATCAATACAATCAAATTTATAAACAACTTTAATACGGTCACATTTCTTAATAATATCTTTACCTAATATTACGATATTATTAAGACTGTTTGATTTTATAATATTTTGATGATTTGGCAAAATTTTGAAATTTATATATCTTTTGAAAGAACACAATAAAATTCTGAAGAGGAGGCTGGGTTCAGTTTCGAAACGTTAAACAAATAACTGAAGAATTTATTTTATCGATGTCCCTTTTGTTCGTCTTCTGTCTTTAATGATATTATTAAAATTCTTTTTAACAATCGGAATAGCGGTTATGTTATATTTTTGTAAAATATTTTTTAATTTAAAAAATTGTCGGTTATGAAAAGATAAACAAACATATGGTAAGAGAATCAGAATGGTCAGCATATGGATTTTTGAGTTTATTCTTGTGCATTATAATATGTTTGTTGACAAAATTTAAACAATATTGGTTATTTTTCAAAATATCTCGAACAATAATTAAATTTTGCGAATGAAATTTTTTATGCAATATCGAGTACATTTTCGGAATTAATAGCCAAATAATCAAAATAATATAAAATTTGTGAAAACCATTGCCAGTTAAAAAAAACAATTAAAATTTGATGAACTTAATTGAAATTTGAGAAAAATAATTGAAAAATGTATAAAACATTGAAAATTTAAAGAACGAAACGCATATCTTTTTAAATAATTGAAAAATGTCGAAAGAAATTGAAAGTTAATTAATAAATAATAAAACTAATTTAAAATTGAAGGAAATAATTAAAACTAAAAAAGTTTTATTTACAGAAATTAAAAAAAATAATTAAAACTTCCAGAAATTAAATTTAAAATTAAGGGAAAAATTACAAATAATGAAAATCCTTGAAAAACAATTTTGGAATGTAATAAAAATAGTTGAAATTTGTAGATATTAATTCCAATTTTAGAAAGATAATTTTAAAAAATACAGAATATTTGTGAATTAAAAGAAAGTGCATTACAACATTATAGAAATAATCGAAAATTGAAGGAAATAATGGAAATTTGCGATAAATAATTAAAATTTTCGGAATTAATCTACAAATATTCAAAATAATATAAAATTTGTGGAAATCATTTCAAATGAAAAAAAAATAATTAAGAAAAGACGAACGTAATTAAAATTTAAGAAAAATAATTGAAGATTCATTAAAACTTTGAAAAATGGGGAGGAGATAACTTAGATTTGAGATAATAAATAAAAATTTAGGAAATTAATTGAAAAATAAATAAAATATCTAATTAAAAGGTGGAGAAAATAATTGCAAAAGGATAAAAGAAAATTAAAACTAAAAAAAAAGTATTTGAAAAATGAGATAAATAATTGAAAATTAAGGAATTCAATTGAGGAATGAATACTGAGAGTAATTAAAAATTACAGAAATTCATTGCAAAATGATAAAAATAATAATTAAAACTTGAAGAAAAATTATAGAAATAATCGTAAATTGAAGAAAATAATGAAAATTTGAGAGAATTAATTGAAATTTTCGGAATTAATCAACAAATAATCAAAATAATATACAATTTGTGAAAATCATTTAAAATGAAAAAAAAGTAATTAAAAATTGACGAACGTAATTAAAATTTGACATAAATAATTAAAGATTGATTAAAACATTAGAAAAGTGGGGAGGAGATAACTTAGATTTGAGATAATAAATAAAAATGTAGGAAATTAATTAAAAAATAATTAATATATCTATAGTTAAAAGGTGAAGAAAATAATTGCAAAAAGATAAAAGAAAATGAGTTCGAAAAAATAATTAATAAATGAGATAAATAATTGAAAATTTAGGTATTTAATTGAGGAATGAATAGTGAGATTAATAAAAAATTGAAGATATTGATTGAAAAATTATAACAAAAATAATTGAAACTGGAAAAACATTATTACAATTTGAGAAAAATATTTTTAAATCTAGGAAACTAATAGAAGAGTAATGAAACTAATAAAAAGTTCAGAACAATATTTTCAAAGTAATAAAACTAATTTAAAATTGAAGAAAATAATTAAAATTTGAGAAATATATTTTAAAATCTTGGAAATTAATTGAAGAGTAATGAAAATAATAAAAAAAATCGGGACAATATTTGCAAAGTAATAAAAATTTTTAGAAATTGAAGAAAGTAATTTTATTTTTTTAAAATAATTGAAAAAATTGCAACATACATTTGTAATGAAAGGAAAGAATTGCAGAATGATAAAAATAATTGTAGATTGAAAAAATAACTGGAAGTAGTGATAAATTATATAAAAATTGTAAATTAATTAAAAAATAATTGAATGTGACAAACAGTAATAGAAAAATGATAGAAATAATCGTAAATAAAAGAAAATAATGAAAATTTAAGATAAATAATTAAAATTTACGGTATCACAATGAGACTTGGATACAGTAAATTGGATTTGAGATAATAAATAAAAATTTAGGAAATTAATAGAAAAATAATTAATATATTATCTAATTAAAAGGTGGAGAAAATAATTGCAGAAATATAAAAGAATATGAAAATTGAAAAAAATGTTTGAAAAATAAGATAATTAATTGAAAATTCAAGAAATTTATTGTCAAAATGATAACAATAATATTTGAAAAATGAAAAAAATTATTAAAATTTGAGAAAAATATTTTAAAATCTTTAAAATTAATTAATGAAAAATGAAAATAATTAAAAATTGAAGAAAATAATTTTAGTTTGTGAACAATAATTAAAAAAATTTCAACATATATTTGTAATTTAAGAAAATAATTGGAGAAACAGGAAACTAATTGTAAATTGAAAAAATAACTAAAATTTGAGATAAATAATAAAAAAATTAGACAATTAATTAAAAAAAATTGAAAATGACAAATAGTAATTGAAAATTAATTGAAAAGTAAATTTAATAGTAAAATAATTGATAGAAATAATTGTAAATTGACAAAAGTAATAAAAAGTTGTAAAAAATAATTCGAAAGATTACAGAATATATTTGAGATAAACAAGACTACAATTACAATTATATATTATAATTCTTCCAACTTCAATTAATTTGAAATTTCATTGATTAAAAATTTTATTAATCCACTCTTTGAGAATAGTAAATTTAAATTTATATTTGGTATTCTTCAAATTTTAAGAATTCTTTACTTTTATGATTTACTATTTTTATCATTTTTCAAAAATTTTCTTCAATTTTATTTTCATTATTTTTCATTTTTCGCTTCACTTTTAAATTCTATTTACTAAGTGTTAATTCTTTTCTTTAATCTTTCAGAATAAAAAATTTTAAATTATTTAAAAATTTCTTAAATGTTTAACAATTCTTTCCTTTTATGAGTTTAATTATTTGCAACAATTGTCAACTATTTTTATCATTTTTCAAAAACTTTCTTAAATTTCTAATTATTTCCATTATTTTTTCCTAATTTTTAAATACAATTTCCGCAAGTTTTAATTCATTTCTTTAATTTTTTTTTAAAAAACTTTTTCAGTCTTAATTCTTTCCTTCAATATCAATTTAGGTGTATTATTTAATAATTAATTTTCAACTTCTTTCGTCATTTTTTAATTATTTTTACAAAATATGGTTTCTCTTTGTTAAATTTTAATCCTTTTCTTCGAATTTTAAATTCATTTATCCACATTCTTATGTTAAGAAATTTATTTTTTGCCTGTAATTTTGCCACATGGAATTCTACAGGGCGATTTTTTTGCTCCATGGAATTTGCAGACGTAGCATACGCAAGTCGCCACCCCTAAAGTTGATTATCTTAATTAGGCAAAAAATGACACACAAAAGATATTTTTAAAAACTTTTTTTTTTAAATTTTCTCAGTAAAAGTTAAAATATTCATAACTTTATTGTAAATGGTTTTTTTGAAAATTGGAAAGACACATTAATTTTACTTGAAAAATAATATAATTATGTGCCAATCAAATGTGATCTGAAGTTGGTCATTCTGCCTTATTTTGAAATGGATCAATCTATTATTTATTTAATCAACAACAATTAATTTTTTGAATGATATAATTAATCATTATTTTGTTGTATTTTGAATAATTAAATATTAATTAATGGTTAATGATAGTTTGCTTCTTGATGCTCTGCTTAATGACAGTTTCTTGTTTCATAAAAGTGTTTATTTTCTTGCGACATAAATGCACATTCTCTTCAAAGCCACGAACTAATTACAGAGAACATAAGCCATTTGTTACCCTGAGTTCACCATCCAAGTCCACACGAACCTGTCACCCTGAAGTCGTAGCCGTCATTGGCAACATGGGGACATGTTCTGTGTACAGAATAACAAATTTATGTCCATTCTTTCATTATTACCTCCACGTGTTCTCCCTCGTGTTTGCTTTTCATATTTGAAGCAAAACACTATTTCTACATTAGAAGAAAGATTTGTTTAGTTTAAAAATAATAAACGACCAAATAGATATTAATAGTCCAAACCATCAAATTTATAAAAAATGATTAAAACTTAATTTATTTAAATCAGATATTCGTTCTAAGTTATTTTTTAAAAACAGCATTTTAAAAAGACACTGAAAAAAGCTTGCGCTGCTTACAAATAGATTTGGATTTTTCACAAATTGTTTTATGACATAATACCTTAAATTTTTAATTAAAACCTTGTTTTACTTTTTGATATAAAATTCTTTTATTAAAATGAAACATAAACTGTTGAAAAACTGTTTTTCATTTTTTTTAAAGAATATACTGCTTACCCATTCTATAGAAAATGACTGAAAAATATCTGGTCAGGCATTTTTTTTTCACAAATTTCTTCAATTTTTAATAATTCTTTTCTACTATGATTTCAATATTCAATTACTTAAAAATCTTAAAATACGATTTTGTACTATTTTTATCATTTTCAACTATTTTCTACAATTCTTAATTATTTTAATTTTCTTTAAATTGTTTTCCTAAATCTTAAATTTACCTTCCTTAAATTTCAATTGTTTTGTTTAGTTTTCTCAATCACTTTTTCATTTTTAATTATTTTTGTCTTGACATTACGTCAATTTAATTATTTATTTCTTAATTTTATATTATTCATCGCAAATTTAAATTAATCTTTAATTTAATCTTAATTAAATTCTTTAATCTATCATTGTTTCTGTCATTTTGCAATTATTATTTTCAATTTTCAATCATTTTCACAATTTCTAAATTACTTTACTGAACATTCAAATATATATATTAATTTTTAATTATTTTGTTCATTTTTCATTTTTTTTTATTATCTCCAATTTAGATTACTGTCTTCAATTTTCAATTTCTTAACCGATTTTTCAATTATTTTCTTTGGTTTAAAAACAAATTCTGTAATTGTTTATAATTTTCTCCGATTTTTAATTATTTTCATTCTTTTGGCATAATTTACAAAAATTTGAATTATTTATCTGAAATTTCAATTATTATTTTCATCAAGTTTAGATTATTTCTGCCATTTTTTAATTATTCTTTTTAATTTAAAATTTTAAATAATTTTGTAATTATTTTCTTTCCTTAACCATATATTCTATGGTTTTTTTTTATTTCTCTCGAATTTTTATTTACTGTTTTCAATCTTTCATATTTAAATTATTTTCGTCATGCATAAATTTCAATTATTTTTTTCAATCTTAAATTATTTTCAGCACATTTCATATGCTTTTTTCAACTTTGAATTAATTTTATTATTTTTCAATTTATTTCCTCGATTGTTAATTATTATTCTCATTTTCTAAAACTATTTTCTAAAACTTTTAATTATTTTTCTGAACTTTTTATTATTTTTTTTAATTTTTAATTATTTTTATTCGTTTTCATGATTTCCAAATGTTTTTTTATTAATTATCGTAAATTTCATTTATTTTTCTTCTATTCATTTCTCCAATTTTTAGTTATTCTCATTTTTTTTTCAATTAATTTCTAAGATCTTTATGTATTTTTCTTTTTTTTCAATTATTTCACTCAAATGTGATTTATTTTTTACAACTTATCATTTTTGTATAATATTTGAATTACTTTCTTCAAGTTTCAAATTGTAAAATCATTTTTCAATTATTTTCCACAATTTATATCCTTTAATTTTCAATTTTTTTCATTTCTTTTATAATTTCAAAAATTTTAAACTATTTATCTAAAGTTTCAATTATTTCATTCAATTTTCAATTATTTATATTATGATTTTTTATTTTATTTTTTCAATTTTCAATTACTTTGGTTCTTTTTCGTATTTTCCAAAAAGTTTTTAATTTTTATGGCTTTTTATTTAAAAATTATTCTCTTCAATTATAAAAAATGTTTATCTAGTTTCATTTGTTATCTCTAATTTTCAATTATTTTTTTTCTTTTTCAATTAACTTCTTCCTTTGTTTAAAATATGTTATGTAATTTTTACAATTATTTTCCAAATTGTAATTATTTTGTTCTATTTTATAATATTTATCTCAATTTTGAATCATTTTTTTTCAATTTTAATTATTTCTCCTTATTTTTCATTCATCAATTTTTTTCAATTAATTTGTAAGATTTTCAAATAACTATAATGTAATATAATATAATTAATTAAAATTAAAATTTTTTTTTAACTCGGTTCTAACATTTTTATTTAATTGTGTTTACAGTAAAGTCAGTAGTGTTATTATATTCATTGTGTATTGTATATTTATTCCGAGTTATTAATTCATCTTCGGAGCAAGGATTTCAATTAAGAATTATTTATTCACAAATATGATTATCTGATGAAACGTTTATTATTTCGGAGCTGAAAATGTGTTATTAAATTATCCAAAAATATTTTTAATGTCTGAGTAGTGAGTCCGATAAACATTAATATGATTATTATAATATTCTGAATTTTCATTCTTGACGTGTCTGTTTATAAAACGTATTTAGCTTTTATTAATTGTAAATTCAACGGAATTATTGTGTCAATAATTTATTAATTTACTCAGTTTAGAATTTCCATAATAAATAAATAAACAAACAAACAATAAATTATAAAACTACAATACCATGTACAAAATCATTTTTTCTATCATATTAAAAATAATAGTAAAAATTCTCTTTCACAACTTCAATTTTCTTACTGGACGTATAATATGTTAGGTTTCTCTAAAATTAATTGTTGAGCTTAGCACCCGCCTGAAACATGCACCATGCTTTGGCCTAAAATAGAGGATGTAACATGATTCAATTGAACATAGATAATACTACATTGAAATTGACACAGCGTGAATCAGGACAAGCATTTCGAATGACATGAATATTTTCTTCAATACAAGATATATGCTAGGCATTATTGATTCTTTTCTGAAACCGAAAACTGTTTTTAATTTAAATTCTGAAAAAGTCCAGACGTTTATGATATATTATTTAAGAATCCTCTCAATATAGTAAAGAGTAGACGTAAATTATTAAGATTAAAGTGTTTTTAATTAAAAAATAAAATGATAAAAAAATTAAATTAAATTCAAATGATATTCAAAATTAAACGATCGAGACATTTTCATCAACCAGAGGTTAATGTTTATTTACAATTACGTCACTTCAGCTTTACTATGTTATCTTCATATTGATGGGAGGAAATACTGGCGACAGATTGCTCAGTATGTATATTATTAAAGCACACATAGTGCCCCTTCACGTCTACTAGCACTCGAAAGCCTGTTCAATTTGTAAATAGGAGTACTATCAATATTTCTTTTACCAGTATTTATTTATTTAAAGTATTTACTTATTTTGTTTACTAACTTTTAACTTATTTAATTCACTTACTTTTCACTTATTTATTCATTTACTTTTTTCTCCATTTTATTTAATTTATTCTTTATTTATTTATTTATCACTAAAATTTACTATTCATAACTCAATTATTATGCAAAACATTATTTAAGGCACTGGTCGCGACAATCTAAATAAATAGTTAATTATATCATTGTGTATGTAGAATGTATATTTAACAAGTTTATTAAAACGTCTGATGTTTAAATTCTATTCTTTTTATATCTGTTATTTTGAATTTTCTGATATTGCCCAAAATGGTAAATTTGATTTTCAGTTGATTTACAAAAATTGAGATTTATCTTTCGTTAAGTCTTCTTTTACTTTTCCTTGAGAATTTCATTCTGAATAATGAAATTGTAATTCTATTAAATATCTATTTCGTATTCAAAATTAAAGAAGTTATTTTATTTTATTTAATCGTAGATATGTCATTTGATAATCCTTATTTTTGCAAGTGAATAATAAACCCTGTTAATTGAATGTTCGAAAGTGGTAGTCAATATCAGGGTATCGAGTCCAGATCAAAGCTACGGAAGATAAATAGCGAGTATTAATCAGGATGAAACGAGAAGTTTGAAAATTCGAATTTCTCTGTTTTTCTTCAGTTATAATAAATTCATTTAGAGAAATAAATAAATAACTATTCTGAAAAAAATGTATTTGAATTAAAGAAGTTGTTATTTGATCATTATTGAATAAATATTTAAACGATGAAATCTAACAAGTATAAATAGTAGCTTGAGTTTGAGGGAATCACATAATTTAAGTTTTCATTAAACAATTTGTTATAACTTATAATATTCATACTTAAAGGAAACTATATTAAATTAGAAAATTATTTACTTTAAAACTCAAGAAAAATAAGAAAATAATAAAATTATCTAAATATCTACAGCAGAATATTGTCTGGCTCATCAGGGCATTTTCTACTTAATCCAAGCACAACTAATTTTCGCATTGGTAATATTTAAATTAACTGAATAAATAATAACAAAATTATTTAATAAATATTAAAAACCGAGATATTTGTTGTGTCTGATTAAACGCTGCTTTTTCTACTTAAAGTGGATTAATTTGAATATTAAAACTTGAACTTCTAAACTTAAAATTTATTGCTCTTGTAGATATTACTGTTAAAATTTGATGATGACAAACATAAAGATTTTTATAAACAATTATTTGCTTTTTTTTAACCAAGAAAGATTTTTTAATTTTTATTTTTAAATATTACAAAAATAATTGTCTTTGAGCAAAAGTGAAGTGATTTTTTTCAATCTCAAAATGAAGGCTTTAACATAGCGGGCAAATTTACAAACATTGATTAATTTTTTATTAACTTTTTTTACCTAATAATAACGGTTAAAAAATCGTTGTTTAGAAATTCTTGTTTGTTTATTTAAAAAAATTGTTTATAATTTTTTCTAGGTTTAGAATAAAGAAAAACTTTTACAACCAAATCTAAAAAAGCGATAATTTTTACGTCAAAAATAGCAAAAAATTTTTGTATATCAAAATTTTTGATTTGTTTTTCAATTTTAGAAAATATTCTTAGATTTGTGTAAGATAAACATTACAATTACAATATGAAAATCGAACAAAAAAATTCAAAATAATTTACAAAAATATAAAAATCTAGAGATAAATAAACTTTTGCAAAACTTTTTACGTCCTATTTCAATTGTTTTTTTCTATTTACCTTACACGGAACTAAAAATCGTGTTTCTGTAATTTGATACATTATTTGTATTATTAAAATGGAAAAAATGTGAAATATTTACCCAAATTAGTCAAATTGAGAAAATAATACGCTGTCTGACCCAGCACGGAATTTTCTACTGATACTAAACGAAAATCAATGTTTTATTCATGTAGAAATTATCCAAATCTTTTATTATATAAATGAAAATAACAGCAAATTAATTTAATTAACTTTAAAAAACAATTTATTTTTGTGTCTGGCCAGGCACGGTTTTTCTACTTAAAACACACGGACATTATTATCATGATTCTTAAATGATTATATTCACGTTATATTATATTTTGACATTATATTCGAAAAAAAAATTGAAATAATTTACCAAAATATGAAAAGCTGGCAAAATTTTCCTGTCTGACTTGCCACGGAATTTTCTACTTAACCAAAGTTCTAATCTTACATTAAGTTTTAATTTTAATATTCAGTATTATAATTCAAAGAATAGCAAAGTTTTTATTTTGAAAATTTTGAGAATTATTGAATCTTGGTCTACACGGTTTTTTCCATACGCGGAAGTTAAAAGCACTTGTTCCAATTTAATGGTTATATGCATATTTATATCACACACTATACCAAGGCTGCAAAATAATCTATCAATTTATCAAATATTTAAACAATGTTTTAATAGACTTAACATCACTTGACCGAGTGGCAATATAAACTAAAATGGAAAAATCGGAGAATTTAGTCATAAAAGAATTAAAGTATTAAACAATTAAAGGTTTAAGTATGAAAAAATTGACATTTTAAAAACTAGAGGATAAAAAAGTTGAAGGATTAAAATACATTGAAAAAAAGTGAAATTATCTAAAAGTAAAAAATTAATACTTTTGTAGATTAAACAAATATTTTAAAAATTGTTTTAAATAACAAATCAGAATATTTATTATAAAAAAAAACTTGGTTGCTTTGAAAAGGTATTATTAGATACTTATTTTCAAAGGAAGCTAGGTATAAAGTGAAAGTTTCGATTTTGTGCACCAGATGGTTTAGTCAAACTTCGTTATGTGCAGTTACTGTTCGGGACAGTTGCACAATAATTGCGTATCATTGTTGTCAATTTTCAGTTCTACAGATGTTCGAATGACTTTTAAGCACCTCATGAATCTCTCTCAAAATTCAAATGCCCTGTGTATAATAATAATCTCTCGTGCAATTGAAGATATTTCGTAAATTTACATCTTGTAGTTGAAGAGGAAAACCGAAACTGGGTAATAATAATAATAGTTACAATATTCGTGAAAACCCTCCTGCTTTTTTTGTAAATAACTTAACCTTATTTCAGTTTTATAATTTATCATTTTTGCGGGATGTTTAGCTAAATATCATTTTTAAATTTTAAAATCCTAAACTACATTCTCTACATCTGAATTAGTGACCGATTTTTTTTTTTTTTTACTAATTCAGATTATGAAATCAATTTTCATAAGTCTCTTCCTTTGATGATTAAAAATTTGTTCAAACTTTAAAGAACATACAACGTTCAAAGAATTTGTAAAGGCATACTTTTTTTATTAAGTAAACATTTGTGTATTTTTCACTTATTACAACTTGTTTTAATTTCAATTTTCAAATGATCATTAACAAATGTTTATCCTGCATTTTACCTCATATTTAATTTTTCTACTATTTAACATTCTTGATGAATTATTAATTTTTTAATTCAAAAGGAACGCGCAACTAAAATTGCATTACTTCTCAATTCTGAGCAATGATTACACTTTGTATTGTATTCAGAAAATGAAGTTGTCATACATTTTTCAAAATTTGATATTAAAGTGCATAATTGCGCGCTATTCAGGAAAATTCAGAGCAGTATAATTATCTCAATTTAAAACAGAGTGTTTTTCGTTTTCCAAACACGCAAATAAAAGTTGAAAATGTTCATAAAATATGTTAAAAATACAAAATATCACACGTTTATATAATTTAATTATTCATCTGGACTGGAAGCCAATATTTTAATCTATCAAAAGTCCACTTGAATAAAATTAACATTTTTCCAAGGAATTATATTTCTCAAAAAAGAGATAGTCACGAAAAAAAAAACACTTCGCTCAAGAACATACTTCAATATGAAATATTTCTGAAAATTAAATCTTTTTTACCCGTCACATTTTTCTGGAATTCTTCTGACCAGATAATTCACTTGGAAGTCGAACGGCAAAATTTATGAAATGGCTTTTAAATCATTTTCTTTGGTAAAAGTGAGTGGAAAACTGTGTCGATTTGATTGTGCCGAGCAATCCATTTTCGATATCAATTTAGCATTAAGTCAGTTTGATTAATTTGACACTTGATTTTAAAAGAATACTATATAAAGATTTTAAAAAATAGATAAAAACAGACAAAAAAAGATTGAATGATTATGATTCTTTTAATTGCCGAGTTAAAAATAAGATTGCGTTTTTCAAAACGTGCCTAGAACAAATAATAGCCTTTGACATTTGTCGTCACGTAAAGGTAATTGTCACTCTCACAAGTACACAACTTAATTCTGATGACCTATAAAGATATTTGAATTACCTTTGGTCCAACATTGATTCCCAATGTAAAAAATTGCCATGTCTAACTTCAATTTTACTCTCACTTTTATTTATAAATTTAAATATCATCTTGTTAACTCAAGTTGGATAATTACCATTCTTGAAAATTAGAAACACTAATAATTGTTATAAGTAGACTCTACAATCACTGTTGTACGTTAAAAAATTATATCCTAGAATTATTAAGAAATTATGAAAAATTATACAGGCGTGCAAAAAAAAATTTTTTTGTCCAAATACTTATTATTTACATATTCTATGTATTTTTCTTTGATAAATCCGAATCCGAAGTCAAGATAACTAGATTAAATAAAATTTTGTAGATTATCTAAAAAAAAAATTAAAAACACAAATCAAACCAAAAAAAAAAAGTTTTTTTCCGGGACACTACGCTCGCGTCTGTCTGCGTATTTTTTTCCAATGCATCCGAATCTATATTCAGAATAAACAGAACCGCTATAATTTTTAATATAATCTAAAATAATTGCTAAAAAAACCCGGAAAACCGCCAAAAACATTTTTTGTGTCCGGGACAGTATGCTAGTGTATTATTGCTACTCACTTTCCTCCGCTGAATCCGAATCCCAAGTCAGAATAACCAGATTAGCTAAAAAATTTGAAATAATTTCAAAACCCAGCTTAAAAACCCTAAAAAACCAAAAATAAAAAAAAATTCCGGGAATAGACAATATGCTAGTCTATTCCTGCGTATTTTTATCAGTTGAATCCAAATCTGAAGTCAGAATAAACAGATTAGCTAAAATTTTTGAGATAATCTGAAAAAAATTGCTCAAAAACCCGGAAAACCCGAAAAAAAATTTTTTGCCGGGGACAGTATGCTAGTATATTTTAAGGTATTTTTCTCCTCTGCATCGGACAATGAAGTCAGAATAACCAGCTTTGCTAACATTTTTTAGACAATCTCAAAAAATTGATCAAAAACCCGAAAAAACTAAAAAAAGACTTATTTTCCGGAACAGTATGCCAGTACATTACTTTGTTAACATTTTTTAGATCATCTCAAAAAGAGCTTAAAAACCTGAAAAAAAATATTGTCCGGAACAATATGCTAGTCCATTCCTGAGTATTTTTCTCCTCTGAATCAGAATCTGAAGTCAGAATAAACAGATTGGCTAAAATTTTTGAGATAAGCTAAAAAAATTGCTCAAAAACCCGGAAAAACCGAAAAAAAAAATTTTTGTCAGGGACAGTATGTTAGTATATTTTTAGGTATTTTTCTCCGCTGAATCTGAATTCAAAGTTAGAATAACCAAGGGATCTAAAATTTTTGAGACACTCAAAAAAATATTAAAAACACAAATCAAGACAAGAAAAAAAAGTTTTCTTTTTTTTCCCGGACAGATTGGCTAAAATTTCTGAGATAATCTAAAAAAAATACTCAAAAACCCGGAAAAACCCCCAAAAAATATTTTTTTTCCGGGACAGTAAGCGAATGTAATTTTAAGTATTTTTTTCCGCTGTATCCGAATCTAAAGTTAGAATAAACAGATTGGCTAAAAGTTTTGAGATAATCTAAAAAAATTACTCAATAACCCGGAAAAACAAAAAACAAATTTTTTTGTCGGGAACAGTATGCTAGTATATTATTAGGTATTTTTGTCTGCTGAATCCGAATTCAAAGTCAAAATAACCAAGGGATCTAAACTTTTTGAGACAGACTCAAAAAAATATCAAAAACACAAAAAAAATGTTTTTTTTTTCCGGGACAGTACGCTAATGTATTTTTACGTAGCTTTTTCCGCTGAATCTGAATCTGAAGTTAGAATATACAGATTTGGCTAAAATTTCTGAGATAATCTAAAAAAATACTCGAAAACCCGGAAAAACACCTCAAAAAATATTTTTTTTCTGGGACAGTACGCTAATGTAATTTTACGTATTTTTTTCGCTGAATCCGAATCCAAAGTTAGAATAAACAGATTGGGTAAAATTTTTGAGATAATCTAAAAAAATTACTCAATAACCTGGAAAAACAAAAAACAAATTTTTTTGTCGGGAACAGTATGCTAGTATATTATTAGGTATTTTTCTCTGCTGAATCCGAATTCAAAGTCAAAATAACCAAGGGATCTAAACTTTTTGAGACAGACTCAAAAAAATGTCAAAAACACAAAAAAAATGTTTTTTTTTTCCGGGACAGTACGCTAATGTATTTTTACGTAGCTTTTTCCGCTGAATCTGAATCTGAAGTTAGAATATACAGATTTGGCTAAAATTTCTGAGATAATCTAAAAAAATACTCGAAAACCCGGAAAAACACCTCAAAAAATATTTTTTTTCTGGGACAGTACGCTAATGTAATTTTACGTATTTTTTTCGCTGAATCCGAATCCAAAGTCAGAATAAACAGATTGGCTAAAATTTTTGAGATAAGCTAAAAAAATTGCTCAAAAACCCGGAAAAACCGAAAAAAAAAATTTTTGTCAGGGACAGTATGTTAGTATATTTTTAGGTATTTTTCTCCGCTGAATCTGAATTCAAAGTTAGAATAACCAAGGGATCTAAAATTTTTGAGACACTCAAAAAAATATTAAAAACACAAATCAAGACAAGAAAAAAAAGTTTTCTTTTTTTTCCCGGACAGATTGGCTAAAATTTCTGAGATAATCTAAAAAAAATACTCAAAAACCCGGAAAAACCCCCAAAAAATATTTTTTTTCCGGGACAGTAAGCGAATGTAATTTTAAGTATTTTTTTCCGCTGTATCCGAATCTAAAGTTAGAATAAACAGATTGGCTAAAAGTTTTGAGATAATCTAAAAAAATTACTCAATAACCCGGAAAAACAAAAAACAAATTTTTTTGTCGGGAACAGTATGCTAGTATATTATTAGGTATTTTTGTCTGCTGAATCCGAATTCAAAGTCAAAATAACCAAGGGATCTAAACTTTTTGAGACAGACTCAAAAAAATATCAAAAACACAAAAAAAATGTTTTTTTTTTTCCGGGACAGTACGCTAATGTATTTTTACGTAGCTTTTTCCGCTGAATCTGAATCTGAAGTTAGAATATACAGATTTGGCTAAAATTTCTGAGATAATCTAAAAAAATACTCGAAAACCCGGAAAAACACCTCAAAAAATATTTTTTTTCTGGGACAGTACGCTAATGTAATTTTACGTATTTTTTTCGCTGAATCCGAATCCAAAGTTAGAATAAACAGATTGGGTAAAATTTTTGAGATAATCTAAAAAAATTACTCAATAACCTGGAAAAACAAAAAACAAATTTTTTTGTCGGGAACAGTATGCTAGTATATTATTAGGTATTTTTCTCTGCTGAATCCGAATTCAAAGTCAAAATAACCAAGGGATCTAAACTTTTTGAGACAGACTCAAAAAAATGTCAAAAACACAAAAAAAATGTTTTCTTTTTTTCCGGGACAGTATGATAATGTATTTTCACGTATTTCTTTTCCGCTGAATCTGAATCTGAAGTTAGAATATACAGATTGGCTAAAATTTCTGAGATAATCTAAAAAAAATACTCAAAAACCCGGAAAAACCCCCAAAAAATATTTTTTTTCCGGGACAGTAAGCGAATGTAATTTTAAGTATTTTTTTCCGCTGTATCCGAATCTAAAGTTAGAATAAACAGATTGGCTAAATTTTTTGAGATAATCTAAAAAAATTACTCAAAAACCCGGAAAAACAAAAAACAAATTTTTTTGTCGGGAACAGTATGCTAGTATATTATTAGGTATTTTTCTCTGCTGAATCCGAATTCAAAGTCAAAATAACCAAGGGATCTAAACTTTTTGAGACAGACTCAAAAAAATATCAAAAACACAAAAAAAATGTTTTCTTTTTTTCCGGGACAGTACGCAAATGTATTTTTACGTATTTTTTTAGCTTAATCTGAATATATAGTTAGAATAAACAGATTCGCTAACATTTTTGAGATAATCTAATAAAATACTCAAAAACCCGGAAAAACCCCCAAAAAATTTTTTTTTCCGGGACAATATGCTAGTGTATTTCTACGTATTTTAATCCGCTGAATGCGAATCCGAAATCAGAATTACCATTATGATTCATTTTTTTAGATAATCTTAAAAATTTGCTAAAAACACGAAAAAATCGCGATTTAGAGATATCTCAAAATTTTTAGCTAATCTCATCATTTTGACTTTGGATTTGGATTCAACGTAGATTAATACGTAAAAATACACTAGCATATTGTCCAGGACAAAAATTTGATTTTTTGGTTTTTTAGGGTTTTTAAGCTGTTTTTTTTTTAGATTTTGGGCGTTTTCCGGGTTTTTGAGCAATTATTTTATATTATATAAAAAATTATAACCGTTCTGTTTATTCTAAATATAGATTCGGATGGATTGGAAAAAAATACGCTGACAGATGTGAGCGTAGTGTCCCGAAAAAAAATTTTTTTTTTGGTTTTGATTTATGTTATTCAATTTTTTTTTAGATTATATTAAAAAAATTTAGTAAACATATTTATTCTGACTTTGAATTTGGATACAGCGGAAAATAATAATTAGGAATACTGTCCCGGATAAAAAAAATTGCTTTTTTGAGTTTTTTTTTTTTGATTTTTGCTACTTTTTGAGAATATCTCAAAAATGTTATCTAATCTGGTTATTTTGACTTCGAATTCGGATTTCGCGGAGAAAAATACGCATAAATACACATGCGTAATATCCCGGAAAAAACAAAAGATTTTTTGTTTGTTTTGATTTGTGTTATTCAATTTTTTTTTAGATTATCTCAAAAAATTTAGTAAACCTATTTATTCTGACTTTGAATTTGGATACAGCGGAAAATAATAATTAGGAATATTGTCCCGGATAAAAAAAATTGCTTTTTTGAATTTTTTTTCGGGATTTTGAGCAATTTTTTGAGATTATCTCAAAATTGTTATCTAATCTGGTTATTTTGACTTCGAATTCGGATTCTGCGGAGAAAAATACGTATAAATACACATGCGTAATGTCCCGGAAAAAAAGAAAATATTTTTCTTTGGTTTTGATTTGTGTTTTAAATTTTTTTTGGAGAATATCTTAAAAATTTTAGCCAATCTGGTTATTCTGACTTCAGATTCGGATTCAGCGCAGAAAAATAAGTAGGAATTCACTAGCGTTTTGTCTCGGTCAAAAAAATTGTTTTTTTGTTGGACTTTTTTATTTTTAAATAAAATTGTTTTTTAAAAGTAGTTTGTAAAAAACCACGATTTTTATGCAAAATTCATTTATGAAAAATATAATAATCCTTAACACATTATCATTTAAACTCTGTGCATCCTCAAGTAATAAAGAAAGCAGAGTTAATTAATTTTCAGTACCTTTTTTCTCAGCTGAAATATAATTTTATTAAAATGGTAAAGTTCCCTCATAAAATGGAAAAGAAAAAGCAGGGAAAATATCTGTTCTAAAACCCAAAGACTAAGTTAATAAATTGCGGGTAAAGCTCCTGGTACCATCTTCAATTGGCCCTTGGAGAAACCTATGTATTTCAACATGATGCACAGTCCTGGGGGCTTTTCATCGACCTTTTCATCATGGTTTTTTAAAAAGTCTTTTTGTCCAGGATTCCCTCTGTTTTTATAAACTCCCAGTCGCATTCAAATTTCTTTATTAACATAAAATACTAGTTTCCCAGCAAAGATTTCAGATTTCTCTATTTTTATTTAGAATATTTTACATTCAAGAAATCTTGTGTGTGTTTTGAATTTTAAAAATTTAGAAAAATAGTACACTTTGATGGGCTTCAATAAAAAAGAGTGCTTTTCTGAAAATCAGAGAAAAGATTGCAATGCGGATTTTTATGTTTCGTGTTCATCTGGCGTTCACGAAGACTGACACGCGATATCTGCTTTCTACTATTTCCGGACAAGAAGTACAATCTATGATGAAAGGGGTTTTTATTTTTTCCTCGGCAGAGGAAAATTACTTAAGAAAAGGTTCATAAAAATGGTTTATGGATGAATTTTAAAAGTTTACAATTATAGATAAGTATTGGAATTAAAATTTATTTTATATTTTGTTCTTAGAAGAAGAAAATTCTAGAGAAAGGTAGAAAAATACAATAGATGATATAGACCAATAAAAAGGAAACGAAAACTGTCGAGTTGTACTGTAAATAAAAATAGTAGTAATTTAATTTTTCTTGAAAAATATGTGACAATTATTTTCAATATATTTGAAACACAGTTTTTTTTATTTTATTTATTATTACTTTTTGTTTATAGAGCCTATAAAAACATTTATCATTTTTTTTATGAAAATTTTAGTTGTGGTTTTTTTATTCTCATCGAAATTAATGCAAATAAATAAAATCAACAAATAAAACTGAAATGGATTAAAAGGCAGTTAATAAATTAAAATTTTAGAGGAACCGTAATAAATATTCTAATATTTATCATCCGGTAATTTGCAACCAAAAATAATTTACGTTTATTATTTTATTTTGTTATGTAAATTAAACAGTTGAAAATTTAATTAAAATTTTACAGCCAGTTTCTTGTAAATCTTTTTGAATTTTGGCTCATGTTTTTGATGCAATTACTTTAGGAAGTAAATAGATACTAAAAAGTTCGTATATTTAATCAGATAATGGAAAATTAGTATTTTCAGATATTGTCTGGTACTCGTTTTGCTGATTAAATTGAAAATACTGTTTAATACGTCAATGTGTTGTAGAATTCCAAAAAAGTTACGAAAATATAAAATATTTATTTATTTCAAATTTTGAAGATAGTTGATTATAAATAGCAGAAATTAAAAATGTCGAACACAAATGTATATATAATATCATTTTTAGAGTTGCTGATTACGACTTCAAAATACAAAATATCCGATTAAAATGTAAAAAACATAAAAAAAAGAATTGTAAACAAAAAAAAACTACAAGAAAGTAATTTTTTTATATATTGCTAAAGAGAGTTCGTTCAAAATCCATTCTAATATAAAAACTGATGAGCTTCATTTTAATATGAAAATTTGTTTTCATAGCGAAACACGACACGAAACTTGATTACTTTTAGTAATCTTTTTAGTATGAGACTAATTAGGAAAATTGCCTTGCTCTAGATCATAAATTATAATTCTATTTTTTGAATTTTCGTCAACTTGTGCTTTTGTTTCACTTTGTAGGTAAATTTTCAGTATAAATATGTAGTTAATAAAGAGCATTCAACTTTAAACCGTCACAGTAGGAAAAAAAACTCGAAGCTTTAATTTAATGGATTTATTTCAAACTTTAATTTAAAAAGGAAGCTAACCATTCTTGTTAAAGTTCGCTATATTGAAAAGAAGGTTAGATTTTATTGTTTCTTCTTTGTAAGGATTACAATGAGCTTTTCAGAAAATTTAGATAGAATTCAGATAGAAATTAAAACATAAAATCCGTTTTATAAATGTGACATGAATATAAAATCAGAATGTAACCAACCTCGTGGTTAAATTTATTTTTTTAAATAATGTTCCTAGGTCAGATTTCATGAAACGATTTTATAATTTTATTATTTTCTGTGAATCTCATGAAAAGTCAGCTTTAATGTTTTAGAAGTAGAAACTAGAGAAAGTAAACTAAATTAAAACTAGTGGAAATTGTAGGAAAAGCTCACTGTTTAAGACTTATAGAAACTTATTTTAAACTGGTCAAAGTTTTAATTTTCTTATGTTTCAAATTAATAGAAAACTTTTAGATACTAAATTATTTCCCGAATAAAAAATTCGTACCCTTGAGTATCGTAAATTTTGATGGGTTGAAATCTCACTGGTCTCTCCCTTTAAACTGATTATCTGAATTTTTCACGGTTATTTTCTTTTTCTTATTTTCTCTAAGTATTTATTTCTTTTTATTAACTTTTCCTGTCTTATAAAAAATGTGTGACATTTTATGTTGGTTCTTCATTTTCAAAATATTTACGTAATCTGTAATTTTACCCTTCAAGCTTTACCTAATTAATTTTAATATTTTAAGCTTATTAGGTAATTTAAAATATTTAAAAAAAACCACAGACGTGAAATAATATGACCTTACTCTAATTAGTTAATTTTTTGTAGATTTTATCGGCATTTTAAATCTTGTTTAAATCCCTTGATCTCTTATATAAGTTTTTAACTTTGTCACTATTTTTCTATTTCTTAGACATTTCGCACAAACAGTTTAATGTCTTTTATATAATTTATTATTTCTTCAAAAAATATATTTAATGATATTTTTTCACTATATTTTTAAATATAGTTATTCTTAAGTTTTCTGATTTATTTTCTTATTATATTTATTTATTTTGTTGTTGTATTTTTCATTGATTTATTTAGTTTTGTTAAATATATTTTCTTAAATTTTCTCATTTTACGTAGTTTATTTTAGTTAATTGTAGAAATATGAAAAATGTTACCTTGAATGTTGAGCTTCTTAGGGTTTTTCTAGTTTTACCTAATTAAAAAATCAGCTTCCAAAAACAAAATTAAAGGTTAAAATTCAAGTAGTTTTACAAAATTGACGTTAGCTATCTCAATATCGATGGATTAGTCAAAATTCAAATTTAAGTTTGTAAATATGATTTAATCATTGAAATTGACAGAGATTATTATTGTTAACAATAATTTTTAAATTCATATTAATATTTTAATTAAAATACATAATATACATTATTTTTAATGATTAAATCTTATTCACAAACTTAAAGTTGAATTTTAACAAATACATCGATATTGAGATAGCTAACGTGAGTTTCGTAAAACTACTTTCATTGTTAACCTTTAATTTCGTTTTTGGAAGCTGATTTTTTAAATTGAGTAAAACTAGAAAATATCTCAAAATCCATCGCCAAAATTTAATATAATGAAAAACAAGGTCTAACTTAAATGTTAAGACTAAAATAGTATTTTTTAATTTTGCACCTGAGGAATTATATGTGTCTAAAATCACGGAAAATGTAATAAAAATATTAGTGATAATAATAATAATACTAATAATAATGAGCAAGTTCTTTTATTCCTTTATTCATTTTTTGTCTGTTCATATCCGAAGTTTGTCACATAGATATTTTTTGTTTTAAATCAGATACTTTTTTAAAAAAACATTTAAATTGTTTAAAATTTAAGTTTATAAATATCAGTTCAAATAATTTAAATTTTATTAATAAATAAATCTATACTTTTTTCTATAATTTTCACCAATTTTCAATATACAATTATTCTCTTTAAATTTTATAATTTTATAATTTTTTTTTAATTATTTTGTTCTGTTTCAATGTTTCTCGAAAGTTTTCCAATTTTTCTTTCTATTGTCAATTATTTCCCTCATTTCTCAATTATGCTACGTCGTCTCGTCCTCTAGATCATTTGTAGTAGTAACGCTAGTTGCTCGATCCATCTCACAGAATTTTAAAACCACGCGCCAAAGTTTTTAGTCTCCAACTCTCACACTAGGGAGCTCTCCTTACTTCCTATTCATTACGCTTTTCTGTGCGATCCAACTCGCTTGTGCGCGTCTTTTTCTCTAGTATATTAGCAGTGTTTTTGATTAATTAAGAAGTTTTTAATGAACAATGGAGAAAGTATTGGAAGATTTAAAAACCTTAACAGATAAAGTCAACAAGATTGAAGAATCGAAGGAACGGCGAAGAGATCGTAAAAAACGACGAGAATCATCGAGGAAGCAATATGGCGTAGAGCGTTACCCAGATCGAGGTGCGTCACGTTATGATGGTCAAAAATCGGCAAAAAATCATCGGGATCAATTTCGTGGAGAACTTTCCTCACACAAGGTTGATAGAAGGGCGTCACACGGTAGATTTTTAAGTCGTTCAAGATCCCCTTATTACAGGAAAAATAAAAATAATGACGAAGAGCGATATCCGCGAAAAAGTTGAGATACGTCGCGTCATAATTCTTGGTCAAATCAAAGAATTTCACAATCACCTGCGAGATACAGTGAAACTAGATCGCATTCTTCAAAATATTAAAGGAGTAGTGATTCGGATTCTAGATCATCGAGTTCTCGGTCAACTTCTAGACGATCATCATCGAAAGAGACGGTTCCTACTTCGCCCTTTCAGCAATATTCTACAGAAGAGACAGATGGTCACAAAGAGAGGAAAGATAGAAAAGAACCTTTCTGAACAAACTCTTCAACTTCTTGGCGCTGAGGAAACAAAGAAGTTCGGCCCTGATGTACATAATTCTATTGTGGAAGCATGGACTAATTTCTTGAAATCTGGATTGCAAAAAGAAGAAAAGAGACTCCTGGTGGAGAAATATCCAACTGCCAAAAATTTTGTGACACTTAAGCCGCCAGATTTAAATCCGGAAATTAAAGAGTTGGCAAAAGGCATTGCACTGAAAAAAGATAGTTTTTACGTGTCTTCACATACATTGTTAAGTGCCGGTATGAATGCGATTGCCTTGTGTCTTGATGAATTTTTGACAAAAACGGAAGTGAATGTTGATTCACTAATTAGTCGATTAGGAGATTCAGGAAAATTGTTATCTGGTTTACACCACTCCTTGTCTATTTCAAGACGTGTTACTATGACGTCGAGCATTGAATCCCTTGACCCTTTGGTGAAAAGTGTTGCCATGGACTGTACAGTGGATCAGTTATTATTTGGTGAGGAATTTGCCGAAAAATATAAAAAAGCGAAAACTTTAGAAAAAACTAGTAAGGAACTGATAAAGTCCAAAACAAGCTCTAGCAGACGACAAGAGGATGTGAAGAAAAATTATTCATATGACAGTTCTAGAAAACAAAATAATTTAAACTGGAAAGGCCCTCCCAAACGAGTTCCTCGAGGTTATATGGCGAACCAGCAGGGAGGGCGCAATTTTCAACAACACCAAGAGTCCAGGAACTACCAGAACCAGAAATATCGTCGATAAATGTGGTAAGTAGACCGGCAGGTCGTTTACAATATTTTATTGAAAGCTGGGAGAATTTAACTTCTGATAAGTTCATACTCCAATGTATAAAAGGATACAAGATTCCTTTTATTACTGCACCAAAACAAAACATTTCTCCAAAAGAACCTTCAAGGTCCATTGAAGAGAATAATAATTAGTTAAGAGCAATAACAAAATTAATTGAAAAGGGTATCGTTTCGGAGTGTGAACCAGTTAAAGGTGAATTTATTTCGACATATTTTCTTGTTGAGAAACCCAATGGGGAAAAACGATTTATTTTAACCCGTTGTGGACACCCCAGGACTACTTTGCGTTCAATGTCTTTGAAACCACGCATAAAAACCTTTAATCTTCAAAATAAATATACTTTTTGCATATTACATGGCATATATGGATATATCATAAAGAAGTAGAATAACAGCGCTTTTGCGGCCTGGGATGCGGAAAACCCCATGTGACCATTTATAGGTGTGACCACTACGGGTTAAATTGTAAAGGTATAAATAAATTTATTTCTCCTCCTCATTTCAAGTTAGAGGATAGAAAAACTCTCAGTAATTTATTATTTGAAAATGCTTATTTAGCCACTATTGATCTTAAAGATGCTTATTTCTTAATTCCAATTCACAAAAATTTTAAAAAATATTTAAGGTTTAAATTTAATAACAAAATTTATGAATTTAATTGTATTCCCTTTGGCTTATGTGTGGCACCATATGTTTTCACTAAAATCATGAAACCGGTTGTTCAAGCTTTAAGAGCAAAATCCTTATTATCTGTAAATTATCTTGATGATTTTTGTTTAATTGGAAAAAGTTTAAAGCATTGTTTGGATAATGTAAAAATAACGAGAGAAACTTTAGAAAATTTGGGGTTTTTATTAAACATTGAAAAATGTAACTTTCAACCAGCCACAAAAATGAAATTCTTAGGTTTTATCTGGAATACAGAAAATATGAGTATTGAACTAACTGAAGAGAAAAGAAAAATAATTCTAAAATTCGCTTTAAAGTTCGAGAAAATTAAGTCTTGCAAGATTAAGGAATTAGCACAGTTTATTGGTACATTAATTTCAAGTTGTCCAGCAGCAGAATATGGTAAACTATACACAAAGGTACTTGAACGAGAAAAATATTTAGCCTTAAAAGCTGTGAAGGGTAATTTTGAAAGTAAAATGCTTCTAAATTCAGTTGTTTTACCGGATATAAAATGGTGGATAGAAAATATTAGGCTTACTTCCCACCCTATTAGAAAGTTTGATTTTAAACTTGAAATTTATACTGATTCTTCCTTAACAGGTTGGGGAGCAGTTTGTAAAGGTAAAAAGGTCCATGCTTGGTGGACTTCAGAGCAACAAAAAATGCATATCAACTATCTGGAACTTTTAGCAGCGTTGTGACATTGTAAAATTTGTTTAGAAGAATTTTACAATTCACAAGTTGCTTAATTTAAATTAAAAAAAAAAAAAAAAAAAAAATCAATTTCCGATTTTTCTTTCAATTTAATTTAATTGCTAAATTTGTTTAAAATAAAAATTTTGTTCCAAATTTAATTATTCTAATTAAAATAATCCGATCTCAATGATTGTTCGACATTCCAAGACTTGGTTCAAAATTTAATTTATTATTAGAACTTAATTTTAATTATTCCCTTTCTATTTATGTTAACCTGTTTCGAGTCAACGCATGTATTAAGGAAAATATTACGAATTTGGATTTTATTGGAAATTTTGAATTAAATTTGGATTTGATGATTTAAACTGGATTTCAACCTGCCAAAATTTTGAATTTACCGCCAAAAAAATGAACTGTTGGAAATTGCTGTCTAAATTATGTAACCTGTTTGTTAATTTTGAAGTCTCTGAAGAGGATTTATTGAATTTTCTAACATAATATTCTAATTCGAATTTTGCCGCCTAACCTAAAAAAATATTGGATTATTGATTTGAAGAATTTTATCGATTTATTTTCTGGATTTATGTAATTGATCTTCATCTGAAAAATCTTTTGATCGAACCCAAGGATTATTTTGTTGAATTTATTTAAAATGCCAACCTTTTTCTTGCTGCGTTTCCTGCCACGTATAAAGGATTTGACTTAGTCACCTGGAGTGACATTTAAAAATTTCATGTCTTGGAAGGTTTTATTATTAATTCTAAATTTTATTTGGATCTCTTGTTGCTGCGGGTAGCCAAAGCCCATATAATTGTCAATTTATGTGACCGGGACTATATCCACTTGGATCCAGGAAATTCGGATAATATTTTATCATTTTCTTGGGATACTAGGATTTCAGTTGGCTGGTTCACTCCATTGAAATGATATTGGAAGAGTAAAATAATAATCTAACATCAACTGGATCGAATTAATTATCGTAATTAATTCAGAAGATTTATCCAATTTTATGAAGATTCCTTGAAGATTCAAATTTTCTTTTTTTTTTTTTTCGACCAATAGAATTAAGAAACAACAGAATGTAGCCAACTTCATTTATGTCAATTTAGTGATGTAAATTAATTTTTTAGAGTAGCTTTCTTTTTTTTTTTATGAGCTTTGGAACAATTATTTCTCCATGGTTACGCTGGTAACCATGGAAAATAACTAACGTCACTTTTTCACTTTTTATGAATCATTCATTGAGATTGGACGGAATCTTTTCGGAATTATTTGGATTTCACCTAATTTAACGATTATATTTATTCTCTCTGGCTCTAAATTGGACGATTTCAAGGATTAATTAATTTTTGGACAAAGATTTTAAAGAAAAATTGGAAAATTTCAACAATTTAAAATATTGATTTTGATTTCGAAGTTTGGATTTTTTTTTCGTTTGGTAAGATTTCTATCATTTCTCTTAAATAAAATTCGTATTTTATTATTTTATTTTGTTTCTTAAAGATTCTAAAATTGATTTATTAATTTTCATTTGTGCGAATTAAACTTAACCTGTTAAAAATTAATTTGAAATTAAAATTTTGCTTTCCTTTTCCTTTTGTTCCAAAACTCATCCTTTATTTATTTAAAAAAATGTCACATTAGTTATTAACGAAAAATTGCTTTAATTTGCTTTTGGATTAAATTTGATTTAGATTGGACCAAGTCTTGGAATTGTTTTTTTTTTTTTTTTTCATTTATTTATTTAAAAACGTCGCCTCAACTGCCAGGGTTATTAGCGACGGGAATACAGTACGTAAGATATTATTTTATTACAGATTATACTTTCGGAATTTAGTTAAATTTTATCAATGAAATCTACAGTATTTAGGAGAATAAGGACTTTTTTGAACATTTTGGGGTCATTTAGAAGAAGATTCAATTGACTTTTGAGTTGAAGTCTGTTTCGTAGCACATTATATTTCGGACAGTCCACTAATATATGTTGTATTGAAAGAGCAATTTGGCACTGATCACAGATGGTGGGGTCTTCTTTGGTTATGAGATGTTGATGAGTCAGGTGGGTGTGTCCAATTCGAAGACGAGTCAACGTTACTTGGTCCTTGCGGTTGTCCAGACTTATTTGGTGTTTCTCAAAAACGTTATTTTTTATTTCGTGTAGTTTTGTGTGAGGTTCGGCTTTCCATTTCTCATTCCAAATTTGAGACGTTTTTTCTTTAAATAATTTTTTGAGATCTTGTGGCTCATTCTTTGCTAGTTCGTCTACGTTTCCAAGGTCACATGCAGAGTTTGCGAGGGAATCCGCTTTTTCGTTCCCGGGTATACCTACGTGAGAAGGGATCCAGGCGATTGTGATCTTTTTTCCATCGTCAATTATTTTTGTTGCTACCTCTTGAATGAGTTGTGTGATGTGATCATATTTTCTGGTGTTCTGTATTGCTTTAATACCACTGAGGGAGTCTGAGAATATAATGAAATTTCTTTCAGATGAGTTTTGAATGAAAAGTAGAGCCTTCAGAATTGCATATGTTTCACATCTAAAAATCGGATAAGTGTCCGGTAGTTTGAATTGAAGATTGATTTCAGCAGTGTGAATTGCGCATCCCGATCCAGAGGAACTTTTAGAGCCATCAGTGTATATGTGAAAATAATTTTTGAATTTTGATTTTAATTCTTCGAAAAGACTTTGATATATTGAAATTTCTGTTTGTTTTTTACTCAGGTTTTGTAAATCGAAATTTATTTCAGGTAGTGAAAGTTGCCAAGGAGGAAAATTATGTAGTCTGCTACGGGATATTTCAGGTACAGTGTAATTTATTGAGGATAGGTCCTCTTGAATTTGAAAGTAAAAAGGTCGTGGGTATCTAGGTATTTCATTATATTTCTCTATATAGCTTCCTTTGAAAATCGTGTCATAAGTGGGATTGTCTGGCGAGGAGGCTATTTTTATTGCTGTTATGAGCCGTAGATTTTGTCTTCTAATGTCTAAGGGGGGTTGGCCTGCTTCGCTTAGGATACTGTGAATTGGGCTGGAGCAAAAAGCTCCCAATGATATTCTGAGTCCTAAGTTGTGGACAGGTGATAATTTGTCTAGAACAGATTTATTTGCTGAGCTGTAGATTGTGCAGCAGTAATCGAGTTTTGATCTGATAATAGCGTTGTATGCGTTGATAAGTAGTTTCTGATCAGCACCCCAATTTCTTTTTGCTAGAGTTTTTATTATACCTAATTTCCTTTTGCAGCTATTTTTTAATTCTGTTATATGTGGTATCCATGTCAGGCGCTTATCGAAATTTAAACCAAGTATTTTTACATTGTCTGTGACAGGCAGCAGCTGGTTATTTAATTTGAGGATGGGATTTCTATTTACTGATTTTCCTTTTGAAAAAACTATACAAGTTGATTTTGTAGTTGAAAACTTATAACCAGTAGTCTCAGACCATTTTTGGAGAGAGTTCAAACTTTCTTGCATAGTATCTTCAGTTATATTAAGGTTTCTTCCTTTACAGTAAGCTGTAATGTCGTCAGCATATGTTTTGCACTTGACTGGGGAGGTAAAACATTTATTCACGTCATTGAAGGAGATTAAGAATAGAGTGACGCTGAGAATGGATCCTTGAGGAACTCCGTTTTCTAGTTTAACTTTATCAGAAAAATGACCATTTACTCGTACTTGTATGTATCGGGTTTGAAGAAAATTTCTAATAAAGACCAGAATTTTTCCTTTTATATTGTTGCTTGAAAGCACTCTAATGATGTGATTTCTCCACACCATTTCGTAGGCTTTCTCCACATCTAGGCATACTGCGAGGAGGTGCTGTTTGTTGATAAAGGCATCACAGATTGATGTATTGAGATTTATTAAGGGATCTATAGTACTTCTTTTTTCTCTGAAACCACTTTGATTTTTATCGAAAAATTTGTTTTTTTCTAGAAACCATCTTAGTCTTTTATTGACTATTTTTTCCAGAAGTTTACACAAATTACAGGTGAGAGCTATAGGTCGATAACTGGTTAATTGCCTTCTATCTTTTCCTGGCTTAGGAATAGGAACAATTATTGTTTCGGCCCAAGACGTGGGAAAAACGCCATTTATCCACATAATATTGTATAGCTGAAGAAGATACAAGAGAGTATTATGTGATAGGTTTTTTATAAGAATGTTTGGTATTTTATCGGGTCCTGGACTTGAATTTTTGCATTGTTTTAAAGCATTTTTTAGTTCTGCTAAAGTTATTGGTGAATTTAGTGGTGACAAACTGTTATCAGAGAGATTGGTATCAGGGTTATTATTTTTATATTTGTATTTTAAGAATTTTGCGTCATAATTGGAGTCACTTGAGTTTTGTTGGTAAACTGTTGCGAGAGCATTTGCAATATCGATGGGGTCTGATATAATTGATTTATCTTCTTTAAGTAAGGCATTTATTTTTAGTGTTGACGGTGATCCTTCAATGCTGTTTATTTTTTTCCATACCGTTGAAGTGGGGGTGTTTTGAGTTAAGGAGGAAATATATTCAGTCCATGATCGTCTTTTTTCAGCTTTACAAATTTTTCGTGCCAAGGCTCGAAGCTTTTTTAGGTTTATTTTGTTTTCTTCAGTTTTATGTTTTTTGTAAACGTTGTATGCATGATTTTTATCTTTTATAGCTTTTGCTACAGTTTCGTTCCACCACGGTACCTGCTTTTTGTAACATTTTTTTGTTTTTGTTTTTGGGATACAAAAATCAGCTGCTTGAATTATTAAATCGTTAAAGCTGGAAAGAAGTTCGTCTATTTCATTGGAATTTGCATCCGAAGGAGTGTTTAAGGATTTGATTTTTTTATCTAGAAATGTATGGAATTTTTCCCAATCTGCGTGTTTGAACTTCCAGGTTGGTTCATGAGAGTAGTTATTATTGTTTTTATTCTGGACATTGACAATAATGGGGAAGTGGTCACTGTTATAAAGATTATCGAGTACTTGCCATTTTAAAAGATGGCCTATGGATGCAGTGCTGAGAGAAAGATCAATTGCACTGAAGCTTGCATTTGCTATACTAAAATGAGTTGGTTGAGTATTATTTAGTAGAATAATATTTTGATCTTCTAAGAGATTGTCTATTATTTTTCCTCTGGGATCGCTTTCGGAACATCCCCATAACTCGTTGTGACTATTAAAGTCGCCCAGTAGTATGAATGGTTTTGGTAGTTGGTTAATTAAGTGGTTTAATTCTTGAAGATCAAAGTTGTAACTATTTGGAATGTAAACATTGCAGATGCATATATTTATGTGACAGAGGATTGTTACTGCAACGGCTTCAAAATTGGTGGTTAATTTTATTTCTTCATTGTAGATATCATTTTTTATGTATATGGCCACCCCGCCGCTTGCACGTTCAGCATTTTCTCTGTTTTTGAAACAAACTGAAAAGTTTTTGAGATTTGCGTGTGAGGAATCTTTAAAGTTGGTTTCTTGTAAACATAAGATGTGTGGGTTTTGTTGATTCATTAATTGTTGTAAAAATTCAGATCTTTTTATAAAACCATTTAAATTCCATTGTAAGATATTTAGATCCATTTATTTTATTTTTATTTTATTTTATTTTTTTTTGATTATATTTTATCAGTTTCAGAACTAGAAGATATTATATCCTCATCTGTTACATCAATGTCTGTGTTTTGAAGGGCTTTTCTTAACTTGTTTATGATTTTTGTGTGTTTTGTTTTTGCGGTTTTGTTATGAAGGTGAGGGTATAAGTCTGTTAACATTGAGATAAGGGAGTTGAGATCAGAGCAGTATTCCTGAGCCATGGGTGTGATGTCTTTAATTCCTTTTGCGTTATCGATGAAGCTTTTATATTGCGTATAATTTAGCGGGTATTTATTTTTTGGGTCTTCAATTCTTTCTTGGATATCTTGTAGGGGTTCTTGGGGGCTGAATTCAGGAGGTGGTTCAGAAGCTTTTGGTTTTTTTGCCGTGTGCTTCATTTTTTGACCATTTGGATTTTGTTTGTTATTTTCTGCATTATTTTTTTTATTTATTTGAGTCATTGTAATTTGTTCATTTTCGAGCTCTGTTATATTGTTTGTGGATTTAGAGGACGTTGCGTCTGAAAGAGGGCGTTTATGACGTTGTGTTTCTGTAGATGTTTTTGTTTCCAATAATGGAAAGGAATCAAAATTGTCAGTCGTGTTTTGATTATTATTTGCTATTTTTCCCATTTCGCTCTGTTGGTTTGAGGGACATTGTTTGGCAATATGTCCACTTTGTTTGCATAGGAAACATTTGAGTGTGTCTGTGGAGAGATAAATCCAGTAAGAGGTATCTTCAAAGTTTATATGTAAGGAGTCCGGAATTAATTGTTCGTCTTCAGGGTGGATGTAAATCTGTCTTCGGAAGCTAAGGATGTGAGAGTATCCTGGGTTTGTGATTCCGGCTCTTAGGAAAGTCATAGCAGAGTTATATCTTATTTTTAGTTTGTCAAGATTTCCAGTTAAAACGTGGTGAGGAATTACAGGACACACGTTAGAAAGTATAAGTCGTTTGAAGTGAGTGATTAGTGGTCTTATTTGTAATGTATTGTCGTTGATTGTAAGGTTTGAGTGATTCGTTAGAAGGTCGTTCACTGTTTGTTTACTGTCAAGGTATAAACAAACTCGGTTACCCGATATTCGTGATACAAATCTTATATTGTCTGGGCTTGTAAGTTTGCCAATTTCCAGAATGTACTTGTCGATGGGGATATCAGATATGGAATCTATGACTATAGCTTGATCTTTTTTAGGGAACTGGCTTCTTTGAGTGGCAGATGCATAGCTGTGGGAGGTTTCGGGCCTGTTAGTTTCCTGTGAAGTTTCGGTCATTGGTGAACTTTGTGAATTTTCTGGGTTATCTTCCATTTTTCAAATTTTTGGTGAGTGCACCGAAGTGCATCTCTCTTCCGGTTGAATAATGGTGCACTAAAACTAACCACTTTTTCACTCGAGCACTATTTTAAGCACAAAAAGAATAATAACTGTAAGAACCTCGAAACTTTTTCGATTTGGTGAGATACACGTTTACGAAAAGTAAGGTAAACACTGTACTACGTCCGTTCTCGATGAAGGACAAGACAGAACTGTCTTGGAATTGTTATTCCTAACTAATTCATAGTTTAGGATTATATTTATTTTTTTTTTATTTTTTTTTATTTATATATTTTTTTTTATATATTAATTTGGTTTAATTTAACTTAACTTAACCTAACTTAACCTAACTTAACCTAACTTAACCTGATTTATCCTAACTTAACTTTATTTTCCAAATTGTTAAAAATGTAGTTGATTATTTAATCAATTGTTAACTTTATAAAAAAAGTTTCCTAACCTCAAAATTTGTCATTTGTATCAAATTTACATTGTTTTTCTGAATAAAATATTGTTTATTTAATTATGTAGATGTCTTATTTAAATTATTATAATCTTTTCAAATAAAGTGCATTACAGAACCATCTCCTCTACTATCATCCAGATTGGGGCTAAGCTAGCGGAATTAGTCGTGGAAGATTAATAAATTTGGGTTACTTTTCTTTTATTTATTTATTTTTTTTTTTGTTTATTGAAGTTGAGCTTCCTATTTGGTTGTCAACTTGCTGGTGTAATTTTAGGTTAAGCTTCCTATTTGGTCGTTAACCTTATTCTGCGTCACTTTAATTGAGTTAATTTTTTATTATTTTTATTTATTTATTTTTTATTTTTATTTATTTATTTTTTATTTTTATTTATTTTTTTTTTTTGATCCAAGAAAGATCTGGCGCCCGACTTTTCGATTTTTTTTTTAAATCTTCCAAATTGTGATCGTGACTTAAGTTGATTAATTGATTTAGATTAATTAATTAAAATTTTATTCGATTACAGCGTTCAATGGACTTAAGTGTTTTGCAAAAGATTCACAATCTTGTGAAGTACTGCTAAGAATAGATAATACAACGGCCATAGCTTATATTAACAAAATGGGTAGCATTCAATACCCAAAACTTACAGTTCTATGTAAAGAAATTTGGCAGTGGTGCGAAAAACGAAGATTGTGGATTTTTGCATCTTACATTAGTTCAAAAGATAATTTTGTTGCTGATCAAGAATCTAGAATTCTACCAACAGAAACTGAATGGGAAATAGCACATTGGGCCTTTGCAGAAATTGAGAAAAATTTTGGAAGTTTTCAAATTGATTTGTTTGCATCACAAATTAATACGAAATGCAAAAAATTTGTATTGTGGAGACGAGATCCAGATGCAGTTTCCATCGATGCGTTTACCTTAAACTGGTCTCACTTCAAATTTTACGCATTTCCTCCTTTCTCCCTCATATCAAGGTCCTTAAGAAAAATAGTGGCAGATAAAGCTGATGGCGTTTTAGTTGTTCCATTTTGGCCATCACAACCCTGGTTCCCACGTTTCAAATCTCTTGTGGTGGGGAACATTTTGTATTTAGGTCCGAACAATGACTTATTATTATGCCCTTTCAGGAATCAACATCCTTTGGCGAAGAAACTTATCCTGGCTGTCGCGAGATTATCAAGCAATCATACTTAAAACGTGGAGTTCCAGAGCCGTCGCTTCCAATAATCCTCGCTTCACTATCGGAGAGTACACTGAGACAATATGAGAAACCTATTCGGCTTTGGTGGAATTATTGTAAGATGAAGAACATTCCAATATTTGAGGCTGCACTCTCGGAAGTTTTAAGTTTTTTCACTAACTTGATGAATAATATAAAGGTATATGGAACATTAAATAGTTGCAGATCAGCTATATCATTAATTACTTTCGTTGAATTAGGAAATGATCCTAGGGTAAAGAGATTTTTTAAGGGAGTATCTATTTTAAAGCCTCCGAATTCAAAGTATAATGATATTTGGGATCCAAAACCAGTTTTAAATTTTGTTTCTCAATTAGGGGAAAATTCTAATTTGAGTCTTGAAAATTTAACTAAGAAATTGTCAATTTTAATTGCCTTATCCACGGGGCAACGGTTACAAACACTATCGAAAATTAAGATTGGAAATATCAAATTCCAGAAGGATTTAGTGAGGATAATTATTACTGATAGAATTAAAACTTCGGGTGTTGGTCGAGCGGAACCAATTTTAGAATTTCCATATTTTAAAGATCTACCTAATCTTTGTGTAGCTAGCGCATTAAGAGAATATTTAAAGAAAACGAAAAATATTCGATCTGTGGATAAAAATAATCTATTTTTTACATATAAAAAACCGTATCATCCAGCGACTTCGCAAACAATTAGCCGTTGGCTAAAAGAAATTCTCCACACAAGTGGAATTGATACTAAGATTAACAGTGGATATAGCACAAGACATGCATCCACTTCTACTGCATCTCGAAAAGGTGTAAGCATAGGAAAAATTCGACAGGCGGCTGGTTGGACATCTAATTCTAATTGTTTTGCAAGATTTTATAATCGGCTGTTAAGAGATACAAGTTGCGCTTTTGCTACAAGTGTAATTAATTGTTAAAAAATAACATTAAGCATTTAAATGTAAATGTTGTTAATGATACATTTAAATAGTTTGGGTTTTAAATAAATGAATAAATAAATCGCAAAATTAGTGCTTTAAATAGCTACAAATGATCTAGAGGACGAGACGTACTTGCATAATTTCGATTGAACTTCACATAAGGTAAGTTCGTTTAATCGATCAATTATTTTCGTCATTTTGTAATTTTTCTTTCAATTTTCAACTATTTTCTTAACAATTCAATTTAATTCTTTAATCTTCAATTTATTTCTTTAATTTTAAATTATTTCCTTCAATTCTCAATTATTTTCTTCAATTTTTAATTGCGTTCTTCGTTTTTCAGCTATTTTATTCAATAATTCTCGCATTTTTCAATTATAAGTTTCTCCTTTTATTTATTTTTCTTATTATTTTTTCTTTTCTAAATATAAAATTGGAAAATTCGTGCTTTTTTAAAATATTTTTTATTTACTTTCACTTATTTGTTTATTTCTTAAAGTCGGCAGCAATTTTAATTTGCATAAAATAAAAGTTATATTTATCTAGAATATTAAGTTTATTTGAATTACAAATTTCATTAAATTATTATTTATCTTATTTGTACTTGCAAAAATTTATAGTTGTAAATGACCAGAAACAATTCAATGTTTGTCAATGCTTATGTTACTATTTTCAACAGTTTTCAATATACAATTATTCTCTTTAAATTTTATAATTATTCTTTAATTTTTTTTTAGATATTTTGTTCTATTGTCGATTATTCTCGACAAATTTTAAATTTTTCTTTCGATTGGCAATTATTTTCCTCATTTCTGAATTATTTTCTTTAATATTTAATTTTTTTTTTCATTTTGTAAATTTTCTTTCAATTATCAATTAATTTATTGAAATTTCAATACAGTTCTTTAATTTTAATTTATTTTTTACAATTTTATCCATAATTTTCATCAGTTTTTAATTAATAATTTATTATTCTTTTTCAATTTTATGATTATTCATTAAATTAAAAAAAATTCTAATCCCGATTATTCTCACCATTCTTCGGTTTTTTTTTTCAATTGTTAATTATTTTTTTTAAAAGTTAATTATTTTCGTTAAATTGTAATTTTATTTTAAATTTTATAATTATTCTTTAATTTCTTTAGATATTTGTTCTGCTGTCGATTATTCTCGACAGATTAAAATTTTTTCTTCCAATTATAATTATTTTCCTCATTTCTAAATTATTGTCTTTAATATTTAAATATTTTAATCATTTTGTAAACTTCTTTTCAATTATCAATTATTTTATTGAAATTTCAATACAATTCTTCAATTTTCATTTATTTTCTACAATTTTATTTATAATTTTCATCAGTTTTTAATTTACAATTTATTATTCACCTCCAATTTTATGATTATTCATTAATTAAAAAAAAAAATTCTAATCTCGATTATTCTCACAATTCTTCAATTTTTTTTCAATAGTTAATTATTTTTTTTAATAGTTCATTACTTTTGTCAATATATCATCAATTTCGTCATATTGTAATTTTTCTTTTAATTATCGATTGTTTTCTTGAAATTTCCAATTAATTTCTTCAATTTTTAATTACTTTCTTTAATTCTTAAATATTTTCTTTAATTTTCAATTATTTTTATCGATTTTCCATTAATTCCTTAATATTCAATAATTCTCGGATTTTTTCAATTACTTTTTTCACTCATCAAAATCATTTTAAAATTTCAATGCAATTGTTGTTATTATTATTATTATCGCCTACTTTCTATTATTATTTTGATTATCATTAAAATTCTTTATTTTTTAAGTTAATTGTTCAATTATTTTCTTTAATTGTTAATTCCATTCTTCAATTTTTAAGTATATTCCACAAATTTAATTTCAAATCTTCAATTTTTAATTGTTTTTTTCAATTTTTACTTATTTTTTTGATTTTTAATCCGATTGTTAAATGTGCAATTATTTCCAACAATTATTCCTTCAATTTTCTTAATTTTTCAATTTGCAATTATTTTCTTTAAATTTAATATTTCTTGTTTAATTTTTTGAATTATTTTTTTCAGTAGTCTATTACTCTATTCATTTTTCAAATTTTGTTTTCAATTGACAGTTATTTTAGTTATTTTTCAAACATTTTCATGAATTTTTTAATTATTCTCGTCATTTTTCGAGCCAGTATCATTTTGACACATGACTTAATTTTAGATTGTTATATTGTACAGAATGGAAATGTTATTTTGTACAACTGCTAAATGTTATTTTGTACAGTTTTGAAAAATGAATTTGTTATTTTGTACAATTTTTTAAAAAAGCTAAAATATTGGGAGTACAATATTTTAGCTTTTTTAAAAAATTGTACAAAATAACAAATTCATTATTCAAAATTGTACAAAATATCATTTAGCAGTTGTACAAAATAACATTTCCATTCTGTACAATATAACAATCTAAAATTAAGTCATGTGTCAAAATGATACTGGCTCCATTTTTCAACTATTTCTTTCAATTATTGATTATTTTCCGCAATTTTCAATTATTTTCTACAATTTTTTTAATGTTCAATTATTATCTTAAAATTTTATAATTATTCTTTAATTATTCAAATTATTTTGATCGGTTGTATATTAATTTAGACATTTTTTTAATTTTGTTTTCAATTGTTGAATATTTTCGTCATTTTGTAATTTTTGTTCCAGTTATAAATTATTTTTTTCAAATTTTAATTTAATTCTTAAATTGTCAATTTATTTCCTCGACTTTTTATTATTTTTTTTCAATTTTAATTTTTTTTTTCGATTCCCAATCCAGTTGTTCAATTTGCAATTATTTCGAACAGTTATTCCTATAATTTTTCAACTATTTTGTTTAAGGAGGATAGTTTGAATGAGCTAGTCAAGTTAAAACCTTCTTTTTTCCAAAATGCCAAATATGAAATAAAAAGTTTTATGTAAAACTAAATTTTTTAATTTTAAACAATATTCCTTGTGTTCCGACATTAAAAAATGTAAGTAAAAAAATTTTAAAGAAAAATAGTAATTTTTTGAAAAACGTAGTGCAGAGCATTTAGAAATCTGTCAAACTAACCATGATTTCAATGACAGCTACAGAATTTTCGATTTTAAGTTTATGACTATTATTTGAAAGATATTTTGTTCAGTAGCAGTTATTAAAACTTTAACTAAATAAATTTATATTTTATTAGAAGTTTTTTGTGTTACTTCCCTTTTTACGCCAAAAAATTCGTTTTAAAATTTGTCGTTTTATTCGAATATTCGCGGTATTCAACTTTTTTAGTCTCTTGTTTTGTGTTTTCAAAATAAAATTTTTTTTGAAATATTTTAATTTTAGGATAAATAATACTCAACAACTAAACGGTAAATTTTTTGGTCTTTCAAGAGTAATATGATCCTTGAATATTGAATTATTTTTGTTTTAATTTTGAATTAAAACCTAATTGTACATCAAAAGTTATTAAATGATATATTTCAAGTTACTAATTTTTTTCGCGTTGGCCATCAGAAAAATGCAAAATATTAAGAAAAATTGTGAACTTTGGATGACAAGATCTCAGAAACTATACGGTAAAATTATCTCAAATTTAACAATAATGTGCATTAATATTTTAATTATTTTTGCTGAAAATTTCAAACTCGTACCGACGATTAGTGATTTTCAACTAAAATTTAATTTTTTAAACTATTCATCTCAAATGTGTAATTATGTAGTCATGAATCGAAGTTTTTTTCAGCTGTCAATTATTTTCGTCATTTTTCAGATATATTCTTCAATTTTGTAATTTCCATTATTTGTATTTGCAAAAATTTATAGTTTTAAATTACCAACAACAATGGAAAGTTTGTTGTTAATGTTGCTAGTGACGAGAATAATTTAATATTGCAGAAAATAATTGAGAAATGCGCAAAGTAATTGACAATTGAAAAATTAATTCGAAAACTGTCGAGAATAATTTACAACAGAACAAAATAATTAAAAAAGTTAAAGAATAATTATAAAATTTAAGGAGAATAATGGTAAATTGAAAACGGTTAAAAATTACAGAAAAAATTGTAGACTTCTTTACAAACTAATTTATATCACTTTCTTGAAATATTTAATTATTCTTTCTTGCAATTTTTTCTTTATCAAACAATTTTTTTGGTAGGTTATGTTTTTCTAAATTTTTAGAAAATCACTTAGGTAACTTCCACTTCTTATTAAAATTTTTTCTTTTTTTATGCGTTTAATATAATACTTTCTTATTTTTTAGATTTTTTTTTAATTTTATTCTTTTTACAAAAATTACTTCAGTTAATTTTATACAGTGTTATTTTAACAATATTTAAAAAAATGTATTTACTTTTTCAGTGATTAATTTTATTCATTATTATAATTTGGAAGTTGTAAAATATAATTGGTTTCAATTTTATGATTTTTAAAATTAAATTAAATTAAATTTGGTTTTTTTTTCATTTCTCATAACTTATTAATTTTTATAATTTTTAAAGACTTTTCTTCTTTTATTTAATTTTTCGTAAATTTGATCTTATAATCAATTTTCTTATTTGATCAGAATTTCTCTATTTCTTAGAAATATTAGTTTCTTTCTTAAAATTGTTTAATTATTATTTTTACTTAATTCTTCGTTTAAGGGCATGTGAAGGATTATGACGTCACTGGTATAGGCAAAATTTGTCCGTAAACTTTCTCTTAAAATAATAAATATTTTTACATCAAACTTTATGGAATTACTTAAAATATCATTAAGATGGTCTCTCTGACCCAAATTTGTTTAAATTTTGCTTTAAAATTACTTTTTAAAAAATTATCTGATTTTCGAAAAATAAAAAAAAAATTAATTTTAAGGCAAAATTTAAACAAATTTGGGTCAGAGAGACCATCTTAATGATATTTTAAGTAATTCCATAAAGTTTGATGTAAAAATATTTATTATTTTAAGAGAAAGTTAACGGATAAATTTTGCCTATATACCAGTGACGTCATTCCCTTAAAAAAATTATTGCTTTTTCCTTGATTTTCAAAACAAGTTTTTAAAGTATTTTTTTATCTTTAGTAACATTTTTCCGTTTTTTTACTGATTATCTTATTGATTTTCTTAATTTAAAAAAACATGTCCGCAAATATTTTAACTTTTTGAAAATCACTTTTTCCTCTCTTTTGTTATTTCAATTTTTTGCTTTAAAAACTTTTACTGTTTATTGCGTAGTATTTTGATTTTAAAAAAGCAATTTAATCAATCTTCCTTAAACTGTTTAATATTTCATAACGCATTATTACCATACTTCTTAATTTTCTTTCTTTTACTTTCATTAATTTCTTAAACTTTTTTATTTTTGAAGAATTTATTTATCTTTTGCAGGTTTTTCAATTAGTACATTTTTTACATCTTTTTGCTTTAATTTTCCCATTCGAATGTAAATTATCCTTAACTTTCTTATCTGTTTATTCATAATGCTGGTTTTAATAGAATTTTGTAATTTTTGTAATTCATGTAAAATTTCATTTTTTTACATTTTATTAAGATTCTTTAAAAATGTTCTCCATTGTTAATATGATTATTCGCTAGACACTCTGATAAGATAAAAATGCAGAAACTTTTGTTGTTTTTTAGGGGGACCCTGAATTTTTTTTGTGCTTCAGGCTTGCTTCAGACTGCCTTGATTCGGCCCTGCCTATTTTTGAAAAAAATCGCACCTATTCTACTTTTTTAATATTAATAGGTACTGTGATCCCTATAAAAATAAACATAATTTAAAGTTGAGGCATATTAATTATTTCAAAAATTAATATTCATAGAGATGATTGTTTTAATTATTTTTTCTATTTATTAAATTCAGAAGAGAATTTTTATCTCTACTTAAGTTGTGAATTTACCCTTTGAATTTTTAATGTCTAAATTTAAGTGAGCCTTTATGTCTACTGAATACTTGTACGGGAGTGGGGCAGCAATTTCCTAATTATCTGAAATTCTGGTATCAATGATTGAAAGTAACGATTTTCACTTGATTTTCGTTCTTCAATCAAGACGTCAGCACTGATGCCACACTCGTGGGTACTGTTCAGTGACACCATAAGGTAATTTTCAATTTTTAAATTAAATAATAAAATTATAATTAATTTTTTCATTTAGCAGGAATTTATTTTCTTTGAATTTGTTTTATAAATGTGTAGTGTGGCGTTTGTAAAATCCCGGAGTGCAAATGAAATTAGGCGCAAAGTTGATGACAACTTTCTGTGTGACTGCATCGCTATCTTTGATCTCAAAAAAATCGTGCTAATGTGAGTTGGATGGATTTTTGAATCTTTGACAAATTATTTGTATGTGAATATATTTCTCGTGTTCTAATTGAATGACTTTAAATGTCATAAATTGTGAATTATAAATTTATAAAAGAAAAAACTATGGTTGAAACTCGGACCCGAAAATGACTGATTATTATATTCTGCTGAGTTTGAAAGTTTTTACTATTTATTTGTGCATCAATATAAAAAAACTTGTATATATATAAAAATCGTGACTAAAATTTTGCTATAAATTGACATTATATTTTAAACTTGTGTGTTTATTTTCTTATTATTCACCAGCCGATCATTTGGTTACATTTGTTTGTTTTTATTTCAGTAACTTTACAGATTTAATTTTAGTTGATTGAATTCGATAGACCTTGAAGCTAAATAATACGAATTCTTACAATTTATTTTGTACTGAAGATTATTTAATTTTAGAAAAGAATTTTGAAATTAGAAAATATTATAATATTGTAATGATAAATTAAACCATTCGATTTAAAGGAATAATTATAAATTTCGTGTGATAAAATAAAAGAATTTTGTTACAAAGTTATTTTCTTACCTTTAATAAAATCGACAGCCATTTCCAATCCATAGGTGTCCTTGTCACAATCATCAAGAATGTGTGCTCCAATTTTCACACCCGGAATAATTCCCTCTCCCTCATTAAGCTTATCCAGTGTATACAACATTGCCTCGAGTGCTTGGATTCCTCCCTGAGGCATTATGGGACCACAGGTAATGGAATCCTCTCTCTCATGTACCATCATCAATCCTCCTAATAGTAAATTACCTTCGACAACTGCTTCCTTCTTAACGGGCCATGTTGGTTGAATTGTAACTTCTGATCGATAATGAAGATTTTCACTGTGTCTGATGGGATGATGGGTCTCTGGATTTTCTAAACGATGATGTCGGTGTTGTCGAAATCCATTTCGACTTTCATGAGTAATTTCAGTTTGAGATTCAATCAAAGAAGATTTCATCATCTCAAGGATTTCCTCTCGAATGGAATCAGAAGGCTCTTCCTGATCGTTGGAGAACTGAGATTCCATCGAAGTTCCGGACACTGAATCAGTTCTCCAATCCCAGGCGAGGGAAGATTTCGATCTTCGTCCCTCCCCAAGCCAAAAGAAAATTAGAAGGGCGAGGGACAGGGTCCTCATGACGAGAACATAGTTGAGATTTTCAAAATCCTTGTTTTTTCGTCACTTTCATTTTTTCATAATGCGCTGAATTTTCAGCCACTGACGCTCTTAATGTCATTTTGTTAAGGAACTCGAGTTTTTTTATCTTTAGTGCACAAAATGAGATTTTTTTGTTTTTATATCTCAATTTTTTCATATTAAGAAATAAAAATATTCAGTTGAATTTTGTAAAAAAGTCATGATTATGTTTTCATATTGTAATGGTTGTTTGGGTTAATTACTACTTTGCACTTTCAAATCAACAATATGTCGGTATAATATGCACGTCTAATTATGTTATTTGGTGATAATTAAAAGTAATGCAAAGAAATTTTAATTCATTTAATGTGAAGAAGGAAAATCGTGAAAAATTATTTTTCAACCGCAAAATGTAATAACGTAATGCATATGGGCAACACTTTCATGATTAATTAAAAACTTCAAGAAATACGAGGGCATCATTAATTTTTAATTACAATTTTGCTAAGGATGTTTTATCGAGACCCAAAAGCAACCTCAAGAAAAAATAACTCTAATCAGGAGAAATGTTCACATTTTCTTAAGAAAATATATTTTTCACACGATTTTCATTTAATTCTTGAATCTGTTTCTTATTTAAAGTAATTAATTAAAATTTAGTCAAGTTGGAAAAAATGACGATTCAGGTTTACTTAGATAATTGAGTTTAACTTATCATTAAATTAAAAGAAAGGAATTTAATTCATCGACCAACCAAGAAGTGAATTTATTCACGCGAAAATTTTAATCTCTTCTATATTTGTTTTCTCTGAACAAACGTGAGCCTTCTACGAGAAATTTTGCAAGTTTTAATAAAAAATGTCCTCAATAAGTTGATAATGAACTAACTTATATAAGTATTCTTCAAGTGCATCGTTAAAACATCATAGAAAATGTATTTTTAGCTCTTCTTGTATTTTATCACTCTTGCAAAGAATATTGAAATGTTTTTATAAAAAATTTACTCAATAAGGAAGTTAAAAGTCTTTATAAAAGAATAAAAGTGACAATAAAACTTGTGTCAAATAAAAGTTCGGTCAAATAAAATTATGTTAAACAGAAGTTTTACAACAAAATCTATTAAATCGTTATTTTGTCACATAAAATTATGCCCATGAACAAGTTTGAGAAATATATGTGCATAATAATTAATATGAAAAATAATATTTATTTATTTACTTAAAAATACGTCAACTATGCCAAGATTATAGTAATTTTTATGATTGAAAATTCCCAATCTTTTTTTTTGTATCAGTCACATTTATTTGATTTTTTAATTTTTTTCAAAAGCAAAGAAATTAGAAAGCAAAAATAAATTTCAAAACTCATTAGTTTGTTATTATTTTCATTTTTTAGAATTTTATTAAATTTCTTCTAGACTAATTATCATTCTTCAAAATGATAAACAAAAGACCAAAAAGAAATTGAGTGGACTACTTATTTTAAAATGAATAAAAAACATGTTTAAACGTAATAAATATGAAAAATAATTTTTTTTCTTATTTCATAAAAGCTAACAAAATTTCTCAAAAAGAATTGGAATTTGGTTCGACTGAAATCTGAATCGATTGAAAATTGGATAAATTGAAGTTCGCACTATTAGTAAATTGGAACCAATTAATAATAATCAAAGAGATCAAATATTATAAAATAAAAATAAAGCATTACATTGAAAACTGGAGAAAATTGAAAAAGGAAGAAAATCTAAAAAAGAGGAAATAGTGGAAAATAATTTACAAAATAAAATAAGAAAATGTAAAAAAGTAAGTAAAACTTATATAAAAGAAGTGACAAATTCTTTTAAACAGAAAAAAGTTTAGGAAATTATTCACAAAATGAATAAAATTTAAAAATAAATTGTAATTAACTTAACAAAATAAGAGAAACAAAATTGTTTAAAATCAGACACATTTTTAAAACAATTTTAAAAACAAATATTGATAAAAATAGAATCTAGAAATTTTATCAAAAAGTAAATTTGCAAACAAAAAAACAAAATGTAAAAAGTCGAATAAATTTGCAAAAAAAACAAGCTAATGTAACTGAAATTATTAAAAAGGAATGTGCCGCGAATAAAATTAAACTTTTATTTATGATTTAAAAATAAATTAAACTTGGATTAATTTTATGTCTTTCTGCAAAGTTTAAATAATTTTTACAACCTAGTTTTGGAGACAATTCAAATTAAATGTACATTGTCTCTCATGGGATTATCCTCGTAAAGTCCTTAACTACCTTATTTTTGAGTACTTAAATAAAACTTATAAGGTCAAACCGTTGATTTTCATCTGAGGGCTGCTTTGGACAATTTTTGTTTTTAAATTAGGTTTAGAATTTTCGAAACTTAAATTTTTTCTGAATTCAGTAACCATAATATTATATCAAAACTTACGCAAACTAGTAATTTTATTTATGTAACCTCTAGAAATTAAAGTACATTTTACTAAAATACATTATTTTAAAATAATAATATAATTTGAAAAATTTCTACTTGTGAAAATTTTCGTAATATTTTTAAGCTTTCAACTTTTTTTTTGGAGCTCTTACAAATTTGATATTTTGAATATGTTTTAATAATAATAGAACTTACTTACTATTGAAATTTGGTAAAGGCGTTTTGCTACATTTAGATAATATTTTACTTTTAAATTTTGTATTCAAAAAGATTAAAATGTTATTTGAATGAGCAATATGAAATTGCTTTGTGCACTGTTTTAGTCCCAAATTAACCTTCTTGATTACCAAATTTAAAAATAAAATATTTTCTAAATGAAGCAAAACGCCTTTACCAAATTTTAATAGCAAGTAAAATCTATTATTATTAAAACATATTCAAAATATCAAATTTGTAAAAGCTCAAAAAAAAAAGTTAAAAGCTTTAAAATTTTACGAAAATGTTCACAAGTAGAAATTTTTCAAATTATATTATTTATTTAAAAAATGTATATTTTAATAAAATGTACAAGATTTCTAGAGGTTACATAAATAAAATTACTAATTTGCTTAAGTTATGATTTATTAATTAAATTAATTTTTTAATTATAATGTTTTTAAGAAAAGTGTCACATTTGAAGTAACAAAAAAACATCCTGAAATATACTAAAAATGAAGAAATTTAAAAATTTCTTCAATTTTTAATAATTCTTTTTTATTATGATTTCGATTACTTAAAATACAATTTTATATTATTTTAATCATTTTTTAACTACTCTCTACAATTATTTATAATTTTAATTATTTTTAAATTGTGTCCCTAAATCTTATATTTATCTTCCTCAAATTTCAATTATTTTGTTTAGTTTTCTCGATCACTTTTTCAATTTTAATTATTTTTGCCTTGACATTAAATCGATTTAATTATTTATTCCTAAATTTTACATTATTCATCGCAAATTTAAATTAATTTCTTTAATTTGCTATTATTTTTGTCATTTTGCAATGATTATTTTCAATTTTTAATCATTTTTATAATTTCTGAATTAATTTAGTGAACTTTCAAATATATATCTCAATTTTCAATTATTTTAGTCAACTTTCATTTCTTTTTATATTTTGCAATAATTTTCTCCACCTTTTAATATTTCTATTATTTTTCAACTAATTTCCTCAATTTTCAATTTTTTGAACGATTTTTTAATTTCTTATTTCCTTTAGTTTAAAAACAAATTCTGTAACTTTATATTCTTTTGTTCGATTTCAATTTATTTTCATTCTTTTGGAATAATTTTGAAAGTTTCCATTATTTATCTGAAATTTCAATTATTATTTTCATCAATTTTCGATTATTTCTGCGATTTTTTAATTACCCACTTTAATTAAAATTTTAAAGTTATTTATTTATTTATTTTTAATTTAAACATATATTCTATGATTTTTTTCATTATTTCTCTCAAAGTTTAGTTACTGTTTGCAATCTTTCATATTTAAATTATCATCATAAGAATTTAATTATTTTTTACAATCTTACAATCTATTCAGCATATTTCAATTATTTTTTTCAATTTTGAATTAATTTTATCATTTTAAAATTATTTTCTTCCATTGTTAATTATTTATTCTCATTTCCTTAAATTATTTTCTACAATTTTTAAGTATTTTTTTAAAATTGCAATTATTTTCTTCTATTTTTAATTATTTTCATTTGTTTTCATAATTTCCAAAAAGTTTTTAACTATTTCTGTGTAATTAAAAATTATTCTGTTTATTTTTAAATTATGTTTATTTTGTTTCATTTATTTTCTGTAATTTTTAATTATTATCTTATTTTTTTATAAACTTCTGAAATTTTCTTTAACTTTTCTTTATTTAAAAATATATTATGTAATTTTTTCAATTATTTTCTCAAATTTTAAATATTTTTTTTAATTTTATATAATTTATCTCAATTTTCAGTCATTTTTTTCAATTTTCAATTATTTTCCCCTATTTTTCATTTATCAATTTTTTTCAATTTATTTGTCAGATTCCCAAGTAATTTTCTCAAATTTGATTATTTTCTTTACTTTTAAAACATTTCTATCATTTTTTAAATTACTTTCCCCAATTTTTTAATTGATTTTGTTTTTTTTTAATTAATTTGCAAAATTTGCAATTATTTTGTTGAATTTCAATGATTTTTTGCAATTTTTTTTAATTCTAAAATTTTCTAAATGTTTATTGATAAACGAAAACGCGAAAATGATTAAACATTTTTTAATTTGTAGTTCACCATCGATTAAAAAAAAAAAGAATTTTAAAGTAAAATAAATAAAATTTTGCAGCAAAAGTTCTGTAAGATTTGTCAACTTAGAGATCTTTGAAATCAATTTGTTCAACGCGAAATTCAACAATTCTAAACATACAAAAAGAAATCAAAGATTGATATTTGTTTGACATGATCAATTGACTTTTGGATTAAAGAAATAAACTTTAATTTTAAATTATATTTCCTCTCTTAAAATCTCTACATTATTGATCCGTAGTAACGGAACTTTTTTGTCTTTCTATTTACTCAAAATTTTTACATCCTACTCTGAATTTTCATTTTAATTGTTCAAGATACTGAAGAATACAAGGTTCTATTTACATTTTTTTATATTCATGCTCTAAGTTCACAGAAATTTCTCGAATAACTAGATACCCTAACTTTAAACAGATTTTTGTGAAAAATAAGGGAGTTTACAGCACTTTTTATTAAATTCCCTGACACGTGTCAACCTTTCAATAATTAGTTAAATTAAAAGATTCAACAATTTATAACATTATTTTGTGAACAATGAGAAGTGAATTAATATAGTTGATTAGAATGTATTTGCATGAATTAAACAGTTTGTTAAGTTTACTCATTCAATATTAGACAAAGCAATCAAATATTTTCTCCAGTTAATTGAATTGCTGATAATAAATTTTCTCAGAATTTTAAACTCTCATTGAGAGACACAATTTTGAATTCGTATACAGGAAATTCGATTAGTTTCCTCTGACACCTTTTTCCTTGATTATCATTCTGATGTGGTAATTTCAACTCTTTTTTGTCTGAAAATTGTCGCTAGGTGGCAATGCAATCTCTGAGATTGGGTTAACAAAATCGGTTTCAGGACATTTGATTTCCAATGACTATAGCACAAGAATGCATAGTTGAAATACTTGTGTATAAACTTCAGCAAATAACTGTCTAAAGTTGGATATTTTATTGAAAAGCAGAAACGTAATATAATTTGTCTGAATGATGTAATTCTAAAAAGGAAATATTTAAAAATTCATTTAACAAATTTTGAAATAAAAATAAAATCAAAATATTACACGAATTGAAATATTACAAGATAATTCTGAATTCGTAAACTGAATATTAATAACTGCATTATAAATTCTAAAATGACTTTGAGATGAAACTTTAAATAACTTGCGTGTCAAAAAGTATAGTTCGGAAAATTCCGTTTAGGTTAGAATACATCTGTTTAAGTTAGATTTACTCTAACAGTCGTGGAAGTCTGTTCACAAGTTTAAATTACTTTTGTAACATGTGCACGATCCACTGGGGATTTTCCAGTGGAGAAAGAGACCAAAGAAATTTGTTTTAAAAGAATGCTTCAGTCTTGATCAATTAATTTTTAAAAATCAACGAGAAAAAGGTACTTGTTGCATAAAACATGAAATTTTCTTTTTTTTTAACAAATTATAGTGACTTGAATGTACCGAATAGAAAATATTGAAAAATATTTTTAAAACGGTAATAAAATATTTGATTTTTAACAAAGAACAATAAAATATTTTATAAAGGAAAGGCCTTTGAAAGTTATGTAGTAATTTTCAAAAAAATATATTTCATTTTGCTCGAGGGATTAAAATATCGTATAACATTCTCCAATTATGGATAAACCATGAAAAGGTTATTTAATACGGATTTAGACATATTTTTTATACAAACAAAAAAATGAACTACAATATTATTCATAAAAACAGTTTTTTTGTAAAGTTCTTTTGTAATGAATAAGTGTATTTAGTTTTCTTTTGATTTATTTTGATTGGGAAATTTTACACAATTACTTTTTTGGCAAATTGTATTTAAATGATAAAGTTGAATAAGTGAATAAATAATACATTTAATTATAATACATACAGATAAATAATAAATTTCAACAAATTCGATTTATAGTTTAGGTTAAATCACGTGAAACTTTAATGACAAAATAATTAGTATTGAATGAAAATAATCGCCGATAAATTTTGACTACTCAAATAACAATATTCTCCCTGATATGATTCATAGGTTTATAAAATTATAATTACAATTGGTACAAAGTGTTTGCAACTTTCGTAACTGTTTCAAATTTAATTCCTATCCATTAAATTGAAATCTAAAACCCACTTCAAAGGTTTCATCGGGAGATTCCAAGCGTACAAATTTTATGCTGTGATTGCTATTTGGACTTTGTAATTCTATGTGGTAGTTTGAAAGATAATCTATTTAGTGGCTTTAATTTGAATTCGTTAGAGTTAATTTAATAGAATTTAAATTCCAAATATTTAATTTCAACAAGAAACAGAGAGGAAATATTTTTACCCTCAATTAAACGTTTATATTCCAATTCGACAGTTTATATTGACGCATTCATTAACTTAATAAAATAAATTGAAATAAATTTGAAAAATTAGGGAAATAAATAAAAAAATGTGTTGCGCATGAGCAGTATATATTTTTATATGGTATTGTTGTGTCTTACTTTTATATCTACCTCGTAATTTGTGTCATGTATTTTTTTTTTTTTTTAAAAACAGTAGAGTAGAAAGATAGAACTGTTTCAAATTAGTCTAATTAAACACTCATGAAAATACGAGAAGAGAGAATGTATTAAAAATTTTTAAGTGAAAAGCATATATTCAATCGTAACTCTCAAGTGTTGGAAAAAGTAAAAGAACTGAAACACGTAAAGCAAATTTGCTTTACACTGTATTAGTTGACGTTTGTTTCCGAAACTTGAGCTCCTATATGAGAACTTTTTCTCAATAAATTTATTACAGTGTAACCTGCATTTCAGTTTGAGAATGCACGGAATGCAGTGCGATAAAACCGCAGAAGCGCCAGTGTTTTTAAAAAGAATGTTATATTTTACCTAACACATTTTACTCATGATATGAGTAGTATTCCCACAGAGAAAGAGATATTCAGCTTTTTTTTCTCTTCTTCTGCCCTCAGTTTACATCAGTTTTATTTTGAAAATTGAAACAATGTCATTTTAATAAATAAAGTAGTTAAATTGAAAAAGTATTTTCATTCTAAATACTGAAATTGTTATGGCAATAAATTTAATTTTTCCATGCTTTGAAAATACGAGTTTTTAGGTTTGTAAAACTGTAGGAAAGTTTTCTAGATTGAGTAAAAAAAAACCTTTGTGCGACAGTTTGTTAAAATATTTTAACGAAAAAAAATCAAAATTAACTAATGAGTAGATTAAGGTTCATTTTCGGATTATTTTCAAGATACTTTAAGAATGAAATAAAATGGGTGAAACCTAATTTGACACTTTGCAAAATTTGAAAGCTTGTCAACATAAAAAAAGATAAAAATTAATTAACAAATGATTTAAGTTATCTAGAAATTCAAAAAAAGTCCTGAAAAGTGAGAATGGCTAAAAAGAGGAAAAAATGTAACGTTACAAAAAATCTAGACTTTATAATATATAATTAAAAAATACTAGAAGATTACTAAGAAGAAATAATGTTTCTAAAAGAGGTTAGTAATTAGAAATTACAAAATAACCAGATAATGAGAAAAAATAGCTAGAAAATGACAAAAATAACTATGGTTAAAAAATAGAAATTTCTATAAAGGAGAATTTCCTTAATGCAAAGAAAGGGTAACAAGAAAGTAAAAAAATAGTTACGAAAAATTGAACAAGCAAATAGAAAAAATGTAGACAAACTGTAAAAATAATTAAATTAAAGAAAAGCAACTAAAACTAAGAAAAAATATAGAGAAGCAAAAAAAAAAAAATTTAGTTCTTCAAAAACGATAATCTAGAGAATAATGGGAAATTTCTAAAAAGTAAAATAATAACTAGAATGAGTAAAAGTGGACTAAAAATAGCGAAATAAAAAAAAAGAATTACTTGACGAGAAAATATAACTAAAAGTTGAAAAATATTAATTGAAAAAGAAAAAGTATAACAGATGTGAAAAATAACTAAAAAGAATAAAAGCCATAAAGCGAGTGACCACTAAGTAAGAAAAATCTCTAAAAGGTAAAAAAAATAAATTCTGAAATAAAGAATAAATGTTATAAAACACCATTAAATGGAGAATCATCAGTTAAAAAAAGAAATATAAATAAACAATTAAAAGAAAAATGTATATTTTTTAATGTAATTTAGGTAGAAAAGGAACTAGAGAGTTAAAAAATAACTAGAAATGGTAAAAAAGCCACATGTTGCCGAAATATTACTAGAATGTATTAAAAATTACTAGAAAAAGTAGAAAAATAACTAGGAAGTAAAATAAAAAAAAAAACTTAGTTTTTTTTAAATGTAACTAGAAAAGGAATAAAATTAACGTAAACTTACAAGAGAATCATAAAGTTGAGGGGGAAAAACTATAATTAAAGAAAAATTATTATTAGAAGGTAAAAAATGACTACAAGTTAAAGAAAATTATTTGAAAAATAAAAAGTTATTAGATTTTTTGAAACCGAAAAGTAGGAGTAAAAGTTACTATTTCCAGTGGGGTTCATTTATTCTGTCCACACCTGACATTTGTCACTAGATGTTTTTTTTTTCTTTTAAAACCTTAAATCATATTTTACCTTTTTAAAATTTTCTCAAATTTGAAATATATAGCAATTTAAATTTTTTTTGAAATTTCAGTTAATGTAAACTTGTATTGATTAAAAGTTCAATTAATCCAGGTTTGAAATATACTAAATTTGAAGAGATTAAAAAATTTCTTCAATTTTGAATAATTCTTTTTTATTATGATTTTAATTACTTAAAATACAATTTTTTATTATTTTTTCATTTTTCAACTATTTTTTACAATTCTTTATTATTTTCATTATTTTTAACTTGTGTCCCTAAATCTTATATTTATCTTCCTCAAATTTCAAATATTTTATTTAGTTTTCTCGATCACTTTTTCAATTTCAATTATTTTTGCCTTGACATTAAATCAATTTAATTATTTACTCTTAAATTTTATATTATTCATCGCAAATTTAAATTAAATTTTTTTAATTTGCCATTATTTTTGTCATTTTGCAATGATTATTTTCAACTTTTAATCATTTTCATAATTTCTGAATTAATTTACTGAACTTTCAAATATATATCTCAATTTTCAATTATTTGGTTTAACTTTCATTTCTTTTTATTATTTTGCAATAATAATATGCAATAATCCATTTGCAGAGATTTAAAAATTTCTTCAATCTTTAATAATTTTTTTATTATGATTTCAATTATACTTAAAATACAATTTTATATTATTTTTATCATTTTTTAACTATTTTCTACAATTTTTTATTATTTTAATTCTTTTTAAATTGTTTCCCTAAATCTTATATTTATCTTCCTCAAATTTCAATTATTTTATTTAGTTTTCTCGATCACTTTTTCAATTTTAATTATTTTTGCCTTGACATTAAATCAATTTAATTATTTATTCCTAAATTTTATATTATTCATCGCAAAATTTAAATTAATTTCTTTAATTTTCCATTTCAATTTTTTGAACGATTTTTTAATTATTTCCTTTTGTTTAAAAACAAATTCTTTAGTTTTATATTCTATTCTCCGATTTTTATTTATTTTCATTTTTTTAGAATATTTTTCAAATTTTTTTATTAATTATCTGAAATTTAAATCATTATTTTCATCAATTTTCGATTATTTCTGCGATTTTTTAATTACTCACTTTAATTAAAATTTTAAAGTAATTTTCTAATTATTTTCTTTTGTTTAAATTTAAACATATATTCTATGATTTTTTCAATTATTTCTCTCAAAGTTTATTTACTGTTTTCAATCTTTTATAGTTAAATTATTATCATCTTAATTTAATCATTTTGCACAATCTTAAATTCTTTTCAGCATATTTCAATTATTTTTTTCAATTTTGAGTTAATTTTATCATTTTTCAATTATTTTCCTTGCTCGTTAATTATTATTCTCATTTTCTTAAATAATTTTCTACAATTTTTAAGTATTTTTCTAAAATTGCAATTATTTTTTTCCATTTTTAATTATTTTAAGTATTTGTTTTCATAATTTCCAAAAAGTTTTTAATTATTTCTGTTTAATTAAAAATTATTCTGTTTGTTTTTAAATCATGTTTATCTTGTTTCATTTATTTTCTCTAATTTTTAATTATTTTATTTTTTTTCAATGAACTTCTGAAAGATTTAAGTATTCTTCTGAAATTTTCTTTAACTTTCCTTTATTTAAAATATATTATGTAATTGTTTCAATTATTTTCTCAAATTTGAATTATTTTTTTCTATGATTTATTATTTATCTCAATTTTTAATCATTTTTTTACAATTTTCAATTATTTATCCTAGTTTTTCATTATTCAATTTTTTTCAATTTATTTGTTAGATTTCTAAGTAATTTTATTAAATTTAATTATTTTCTTTATTTTGAAAACATTTCTACGATTTTTTTAATTACTTTCCTCAATTTTTAACTGATTTCATTTTTTTGAATTAATTTGCAAAATTTGCAATTATTTAGTTGAATTTTAATGATTTTTTGAAATTTTTTTTAAATCATAATTTTTTAAATTTTGTTTAAAAAAAAGGTTTATTAGGATTGACTGAGGGCCCCGGGGCATTGCGCCACTTTGCCCCTTAATAGTTACGCCACTGACTATTACCTGAAAAAATTTTCTAACTCAACTGCTATTAGATTATTAGACTATTATACTAAAAAAAAAATTATAACTAGATTGTTAATTATAAATTATAAGCCTACTATTTCGTAGATAGATAAAACTAAAATTTATATAATATTTTATGCTACATTTTTATTTGATTTTTTTCCCACAAAAAAGAGGTTTCGCCTTCTTTCTCTGTTTCAATGTTTTGCTCATGGAAATGATTTACTAAATATATTTTTGATTTTGTATTCAGTTTTCCTTTAGAGATAATACGGTTTTTTAAAAATTCATTTTTAATGCGCCTTTGAAATGTATATCACATAATTATCTGTCATTACTCAGAAAAAGCACTTTGAAGTCTTTCTTTCTGTATATTTCAACATTTCCACGAATATTGGTTTAGCAAAAATATCAAATAAAATATTTTGCTAAATAATAAAAACAAATAATTTTTGTTCCCTATTTATTATTATTTTTACATTAATAATTTCACAAATAAAAAAATATTCACATCTTTTTATCAAATTTTTAATTTAAATTTAATAAATTTCAATGTTTCAAATATACTAAACTAAACAATAATAAACCCGAAAAATTTCCAAACTCCAGAAACCTGTCCTTCCCTCTATTTTTATCGAAAATCTAAAATTATAGTCCAACTTTTTATACTTGAACGACAGCAGGGTAGATTGCGCCAATACAAAATTTGGCCTTGAAGTAATCGTTAAACTCACGACAGCGAATCTAATGAAATCTAAAAAAGAAATAAAAAAGCCCGATTCAGTGAAATTCAAGATTCAATTCAACTGGACTTTCGTATGGATCAAAGGAAGATAGTTTTCTTCTTTTTTTTTCAACCTCTTAGCGGAAAGCTTGCTATCGCGATTAACGTCGATCCCTTAATGCTCATACGAATTTCCACAAGTTTCTCTCTACCATGTATCCGCCATTCAGACTTCACGATCCTTCACCCCTTTCCTCTATCCTCACTCCAGTACTCGATTTCTTTTCTCTAAGGTGCCAGATAATCCAAGCTTTTCCACCGAAAGTATTCTCATCATTGTGGTTTTAAAATTGCTTGAAATTGTCTGACAGAATACTGACTTGCATCACTTAAAATTTATTAAAAGCAAGAGGAATCATGATTAATTATTCTAACCTGAATAAAGTGATGGTAATTAAACGTGTCTGCAAACATGTTAGGTTTGAAGTCATGTGCAGCTATTGATACGGAAATGAATTTTGAACCTCTGATCAAACCGTACAAAGCCCGGCCGTCAATTACATTTCAATCGTGCCCTGGAATTTTAAACGTCAACAAACCTTGTGCGACAAATTTATACTCTCTTTGAAAATCACAATTTTCTATTACCTTTCTTTTTTATTACCCTTGTATCAGTTTTTAGTACAGCATTCGACTACAAATTTATCGTCATTTGCTCATTTCTTTTTTTGTGTTGAATTTTTTATCGAATTTTTGAATCTGTGTCGTATTGACACAAAAATTATGATAAAGATTTTTTTATTGTACAAACATTGGTAAAAGTTATTTTGTACAAGAGCTAAAATTAAATGTTTTAACATTAATCAATGGAATTTATAAATTACATAAATAATAAACACTTCAATTAGCTCGACAGAAAATTGTTTTGGATTGAATTAATCTACAACGCTTTTTTTTATACCAAATAGAATTTAAATAATCTGAAATTGGCGTAAAACAATCGAGCTGCAGATTATTTTAATACGTAAAAGTTTTCAGTGTCATAAAAATCAAATATTAATTAAAACTAGCAAAATAAAACGCGCGCAAGCGCGCGATTAGTTTTTCATACCTTTTAGAAATTATAAAATACAATAATAAATATAGCAAATCGGTAAATAATATTTATCTCATAAGAAGAAATAAATATTTTAAATATAATATTTAAAAATTAATAATTATAAATAAAATAAATATTTATTTAGGAGAAAATTTATAATATTTTAGAGTTAAAAAGAATTGCAAAAAATAATTGAAATTAAACAAAACAATTGCAAATTTTGCAAATTAATTGAAAAAAAATAATGCAATCAAGTAATTTAAATTTGAGAAAAATACTTGAGAATCTTAAAAGTAAATTAAAATAAAATTGAATAATAAAAAATTAGAGAAAATAATTGAAAATTGAAAAAACATGATGAAAAATTGAGATAAATAAATTAAAATTTAAAAAATGACTTAATTTTGAGAAAATGATAAAACAAAATTACATAAAATATTTTAAATAAAGGAAAGTTAAACAAAATTTGAGAAAAATACCTCTGTCTTTCAGAAGTACATTGAAATAAAAGAAAATAATGAAAAATTAGTGAAAATAAATGAAAAAATGAAAAAGATAAACATAATTTAAAATTGAACAGAACAAGTTTAATTTAATAGAAATAAATAAAAACTTTTTGGCAATTATGAAAAAGAACGAAAAAAAGATAAATAGTTAAAATTTTTGAAATTATGAAACAAATGTAAAAGAATTAAAAATTGAAGAAAATAGATTTTGGTAAATAATTGAAAAATGTTTTAAAATTTTAAAACTTGACGAAAATAATTAAAATAAAATATAAACAATGATAAGTTGTAAAAAATAAATGACATTTAAGTGTGATAATTGAAAAAATTACAGAATTTTTTTAAAAAAAGAAAAAAATAATTAAAATTTGAAAAAATACATGAAGATTTTAGAAATGAATTAAACAAAAAGAAAATAACTAAAAATTGAAGAAAAGAATTGAAGAAATAAGCAAAAAATAGGTAATTGAAATTTACGATAATTAATCCAAAAAAAATTGAAATTATGAAAACAAAGGAAAATAATTAAAAATTGAAGAAAATAATTATTAAAATTTTAGAGAAATTCTTAAAAATCTTAGAAAATAATTTTAGAAAAAGAGAATAATAAAAAATTGGAGAAAAGACTGGAGGAATGCAAAAAATAATTGAAATTTACGATAATTAATAAAATTTTTTTAAATTATGAAAACAAATAAAAATAATTAAAAATTGAAGAAAATAATAGAAATTTGAGAAAAATACTTTAAAATTATAGAAATTAATTTTATAAAATGAAAAAACTAAAAATTGTAGAAAAGTCTGGAAGAAAGCTAAAAATAATTTAATTTACGATTATTAATAAAAAAAATTTGAAATTCTGATAACAAATGGAAAATAATTTAAAATTGAAGAAAATATTTGAATTTTCAGAAAAATACTTAAAAAAAATTTAGAAATTAATTTTATGAAATGAGAAAAACTAAAAATTGGTGAAAAGTCTGTAAGATAGCTAAAAATAATTGAAATTTACGATAATTAATAAAAAAAAAATTGAAATTATGAAAACAAAGGAAAATAATTAAAATTGAAGAAAACAATTAAATATTTAGAGTAATTCTTAAAAATCTTAGAAAATAATTTTAGAAAATGAGAATAATTAAAAATTGTAGGAAACACTGGAGGAATGCTAAAAATATTTAAAATTTACGATATTTAATAAAATTGTTTGGAAATTATAAAAACAAATAAAAATAATTTAAAATTAAAGAAAATTATAGAAATTTGAGAACAATACTTTAAAATTTTAGAAATTAATTTTATGAAATGAGAAAAACTAAAAATTGAAGAAATGTCTGGAAGAAAGCTAATAGTAATTGAAATTTACGATAATTAATAAAAAAAATTTGAAATTCTGATAATAAATGAAAATAATTAAAAATTGGAGAAAATATTTGAATTTTTAGAAAAATACTTAAAAATCTTAGAAAATAATTTTAGAAAATGAGAATAACAATTAACAATCGAGGAAAATAATGGAAAAATGATAAAATTAATTCAAAATTGAAAAAAATAATTGAAATATGCTGAAAATAATTTAAGATTGAGAAAGAAAATGGAATTATGATGAAAATAATTTAAATATGAAAAATTGAAAACATTCAATAAAATTTGAGAGAAGTAACTGAAAAAATTATAGAATATATGTTTAAAAAGAATAATAATTACAAAATTACTTAAAAAATTTTAATTAAAGAGAATAATTAAAAAATCGCAGAAATAACGAAAATTGATGAAAATAACTGCAATATCGGATAAATAATTGAAATATTTAAAAGTAATGCCAAAATAATGAAAATAATTATAAATTGATGAAAATCAAGAAGAATTGCAGAATTTATTTTTAAGCAAAAGAAAATAATTAAAAAATCGTTATATAATGGAAAATTAATGACAATAATTTAAATTAATAGCGTGTGTATATATTTTAAACTTCTTTAAAAACCACAATAAATTTTTGAAACATTTTTCGAAACTTTTTTCTTTACAAAAATGACAATTAAAAACCAGCACAACATGACACTAACGAAAAAGGTTACCTTATTCTTTTAATTCAAATTTCAAAATATTTACTGATAAAGAGAGTAAAAATTAATAAATTAACAGGGACTAACTTCACTTCAGTTTTTAAAACGTGGACAGAAAAGATGAATAAATATAAATACGAACTAATTTCAGGTGTTTACGGAGATTATTATTATTTAATAATTAATAATTAATAATTACAAGCTTAAAATCTTTTAATTTTTGCAGTTGTGCAAAATAACATTTACCTATGTTTGTACAATGGGTCAAACTATTATATTTTAACTAAATCCGACGCGCCCTATTTTTCAAAAATTTTTATTTTGTAATATATTAAAGATTAATTTTTTAGTAATTTATTTCTGACATTAACTTAAAAAAATATCTAATAGATTAATAGAAAATTAATTTTTTACCTTTGAAGGTTCAGAAAAATGTCACTGTTATGCACATTTTCATTATTGATTAAAATTGATTAGACTTTGAAAAAATTTAAATTTAATTTATACTACAAAGTTAAAAATCCTTTTAATTTTAATAATGAAATAAATAAAGAAAATATTGTTTGCAAAAGAGGATAAAAGTGACCATTTGTCAATATTTTGAAAACTTAGTTAAAGGAATTTTTTAGTTTTTTTAAACTGAATCTTACCTTATTAGATGTGTTTTTTGTTGGAGTCATGAGATTTTTTGGTTTCTTGTTTTAAATTGTAACCAAAACAAAAAAATTGTGGATTAAAAACCCATTCATTTGGAGGTTTTCTTAATTTCTAAATTAAAATATCTTCCAGAGAAGACCACGGAAAAATATAATTCTTCTTGTAAAAAATAAATTATTTATTTCACTACTCACTTTTCAATGTTCACTCGGTTTTTGATGTTAGTTTTAAAGATAAACTTATTTCAAACTTTCTGTTTTAATAATATTTTCAAAAGGTTAAATCTTTCACTTGTTTCTAAACTGAAGTTAGCTTCTATATAATCGATTTCTATTTTCAAGTAAATTTTAAAATTTTAACTTTAATTTTAATTTTTTAATACATTTTTTTTAATTTAATGAAAAAAAAAACATTTTTCATAAGAAATTTTTTTCTATTAATGAATAAAATAATTATAATATTAATTATTTTCTATTAATTACTATTTTCTATTTGTTTTTGTTTAATATATGCACAATCACTGATTTTAAGGGCAACGAAAAAATATTTATTGAATGAACAAGAAATATTAAATGGTAAAACTTTAGAAGTTTAATTTAATTTTTTATTAAAACATCCTCAAATAAAGTAGCTTTGATATTATTTTTGGAAAAAATACTAGTTCCCTTTACTTTTTTTACGAAAGGTTATATCCGAGGGGATTTTTTTAAAACACAATTTTAAATTTTAAGTAAAAGAAAATTTAAATAGAAAAACATTTTTTTTTTAAATATTTTTTCTGCATTAAATTAAAAAATTTTAAATTAAAAAGTTAAAATTAAAATTTTTAAATTTACTTGAAAATAGAAATCGAATATATAAAAGCTAACTTCAGTTTGGAAACAAGTGAAAGATTTAACCTTTCAAAAATGGTATTAAAATAGAAAATTTTTAAACAGTTTATCTTTAAAACTAACTTTAGAACCCGAGTGAAAATTAAAAAGTGAGTAGTGAAATAAATAATATAATTTTTACAAGAAGAATTATTATATTTTTTCCTGTTCTTCCCTGGAAGATATTTATAATTCAAAAATTAAGAACACCTCCAAATAAACGGGTTTTTAATCCAAAATTTTTTCGATTCAGTTACAATTTAAAAGAAAAAACCGAAAAATCTCAAGACTCCAACAAAAAACACGTCTAATGAGGTAAGATTCAATTTCAAGAAACTGAAAAATTGATCTAAATAAGGTTTTTAAAATATTGACAAATGGTCACTTTTATCTTCGTCTTCAAACAATGTTTTTTTTTATTTATTTCATTTTTAAAGTTACTTTTATTAATTAAAAATAAACATTTAAAGAATTTTTAAGTTTGTAGTATAAAATAAATTACAATTTTTCAAAGTCTAATCAATTTTAATCTATAATGAAAATGTGCATAAGAGTGGTATTTTTCTGAACCTTCAAAGGTAAAAAATTAATTTTCTATTAATCTATTTAATACTGTTTTAAGTTAATGCCAAAAATAAGTTAATCTTTAATATATTACAAAATAAAAATTTTCAAAAAATAAGGCGCGACCGACTTAGTTAAAATATAATGGCTTGACCCTAATATAAAAATCTTTATGGTAAGTTTTGCGTCAAAATGATACTTAATTGAATTTTTTATTACATGAAATTTTGAGATTTACTTTCAGAAATTGTAACATTTATTTACTAAAATCTTACGATTCACAAATTGCTTAATTCTTAAAAATTCAATTTCATATTTTTGAACGTAAATTTAAATTCTTTTCTTCAAAATAAAAATTCTATTCCAAATTTAATTATTCTATTTAAAATAATCTAGTCTCAATGATTGTTCGACATTCCAAGACCTGGTTGAAAATTTAATTTATTATTTAGAACTTAATTTTAATTATTTTCCTTCTATTTATTTTAACCTGCCTGGAGATTTGGATAATTAAATAATTGTTGCCAAAATTTTTGGATTCTTTATCTAAATTACGAATTTTATTTGGTAAGATTTCTATCATTTGACTTGAATAAAATTCGTATTTTCTTATTTTATTTTATTATTAGGATTATTATTATTATTATTATTATTATTAGTATTATTATTATCAAATTATTAATAGAATATTATTACTTTTATCATTAAATAATTACATTTATTTTTTATTTGGATTCTTAAATTTAACCCCATTTGGGGTTAAACGGGTTACATTTTTCGGAGTAAGGGTGGGAGGTTCTTTTTAATTAAAAATTTTAAATTAAACCTTAATTGGGGGTGAACGGGTTAAATTTTTCGTAGTAAATGTGGGGGGGGGGTTATTTTTAGTTACAATTTTTGAATTAAACCTTAATTGGGGGTAAACGGGTTAATTTCTTCAAAGTAAAAAAAAGTTTCTTTTAAAGTAAAAGGAGAGGGGGTTTTTATAAAATGTGAGGCGAAATTAGTTTTAAATAATAATAATTTTTACTTTATTAAAAATTAATGTTAATATCAAAGCAATGTTTTCGAAAACGTAAAACAAAAAACAAATGCATGTGACAAATTTATGAATTTCGAATAAATTTGATATGAAGTTACTATTTGTATAAAAAAAATTTTATTTGTACAAAATAAAATTGTGAGATTGTCCTAATCTTGGAATTTTTCTTTATGAAAATTATTTGTAAAACTTGAAATTAATTTTACAATAAAACATTATCTTTATAATCTCATGAAAATATTTCTACACAGAAACTGTCTTAATTATTTTTATTATTTATCTTTATGTTCTGCCCACGACTGTCTTCTATTAAATTTCCAATTTGTACCTTAATCTCCCACGTAACGCCGAGTTTTAAGTTAGAAGTTATGTAGTTGAGACACAGCAACATTTTTTAGAGAATATTTTTTTTAAGATACAAAAGAAAATAAACTAAAATCGATGACAAAATTAAGCAACCGTAAAGGTAAATAATGATACCTTGTAGGGATTAATATGTTTCAAAAAACTGCCATAATTTTTTAGAATTTTTTTCAGTTCTGAAATTGTAAAACAAACAGAATTATGTTTTTTTCATAAACACGTTGTTTCTATGTAAGCAAAGAATTTTCTTCCTAATGTGGAAAGCAATAAATATTAAAAGTTGCAAAAAAATCTAACTTCTTAAAAAGTATAAAAAAGTAATTAATTCTACTGATTTAATGAAATTCTGTTAATTTTGGTAAATTTACCAGAATTACTAAAATTTATTTTTATCTAGAGTTTGGTAAAGATTTTTAAAATATATTTCTAAGAAATTTGAAGTATTGATGTCGATTTTTCCTCGTAAAAGATTTTGACATACTAATAGAGATTTTTCTGAATTTTGGAAATTTCTGTCACTCAAGATTTTTCAATCAAAAATTGTAAGAAGGTTTAATTTCCGTTTATTTGAAAATCCATATTTTACTTTTTATATTAAATTTCTTATAAATTTTTATTTGTAAACTTCCGTTTGTCAATGACAGGAATCAGCAGATCAAAACATTTAAATTATAGCACACAAATATATAATTTATAAATGTTATTAAACTTAAAATATATGAAAATGTTTTATTAAGTATAATATTTATAATTATTATTTATATAAATGTTTTTATATAATATTAATATTATAAAAAACGTTCAAATTAAATTAAATAATAAAAATGAAAGATACGTTATAAAAAATATTCTATTCATGGTAAAGTCACTTTGTTTAAATTGATCCTTATAAATAAAGTATTAAATTATTTAATGAAATAATAATAATAATCGTTTAATATTTAATTATTAAACAATTGATAAATTATTTATAACTTATTTTTGTGGCTTAAGTGCAAAATATCTTACTTTAAAATTTGACAATTTTGAAATAAAATATGGATCTTAAGAAATAAAATTTAAACCATTAATCATAATTCCGTACTTATACATACTTTATTTTTTTGTAAATTTCTTAACGCTTTATTTAACTTAAATAATAGATACACTTACAAAAACGAAAATCTTTAAAAAATTGCTAATAATACGCTAAAAATTGAATAATTTTTAAAACATTTTATGGTTTCACGTCATACTGAAAAAAATTTAGAAATAAAAAAATTTAGATTTCGATGGCTTCTACAAATGAAAAGATTCTACTTGTGATGAAAAAAAGGTTGTTTACGAAATTGAATAACAAAAGAACATTATTCACTTGAATATACAGAAAAACGTAATTGACTTTTATAATTAAATTTTTTTCAGGTTTCGAAAAATTCATGTTCAGGTTTCGAAAAATTCATTTTCATCTAAATTTGATATTGTTGATCTTGCTATATAGAAATACACAATAAAAAGTTGGATACTGATGAATTAATTTGTTTGGAATTCCCCATTCTGATAAAAATTGATACAGGTAAATATTTGCGCCAATTGTAGAGAAATGAAAAAAAAAATGAAACGTACTAACCTTAATTGTTCGAAATTTAACATGAACGCTTCAAAATGGTGGATTATTTCAAGTGCATTTAGTAAATTAAAAAAAATTTTGTATTATAATCGCTGTTTTTAAATTTCGATAATTTGAGGTTAGATTCAAAATCAGCGACTAAAAAGAAACAAAACAATCAATTTTCAGATAGAGAAATTTTTCTTTAGTTGAAATAATAAAACTTGCTCTTTACTGAAAAAAATGTGAGAAATCTTCAATGTGAAGCTTGTTTAGAAATGCAAATTTAAAAACGAATTTTATTTACTGAAAAACGGGTTGAAGAAAGAGCTGACTGGAAATCTGGGTAAAAAGAGATTTTTGTCAGATTTACAGTAATTGTAAAAGGCTCCTGTCTTAATGGCTGAGATCGACTAAAACATGATGAAGGGTTAAGCTGTCAGGAGATACTGAGCTAGAGATAAATTAGGCCGATAAAACGTAAAAAGGAGAGCTGAAAAAAAAGCAGAAAAATGGATGATCTTTTTTACTTTACGAAACTTTTCGATTAGAAGAAATTGAGATATTTTGAAAGATTTGGTAAAAATAAACTTTCATTCTTCGCTAACAAAAATATAATTAATTATTTAAAATTGATGATTAATTTATCAGTTATTAATTTATTATTAATCTATGAAAATTAGTCCAGATTTTCTAGAAATAATTTCTAATAAATTATCAACTTTGTAAATAAAACAAAGCAAATATTAAACAAGGAATATTGATAATTTCGCTAATCACAAAGCAAGCAAAATTTAATCAAATATCACTCTAATTAGCAAGTTTGATTAATAACTTTTCATTCTATTCAGAAATACTGCGCTTTTTGTGGCTCTTGGTTTTTTATTTATTTCCATATGCCATAAGTACGAAATTTATGCTGAAATTCCGGAGATTTTGTAAACAGACTTTTTCATGGAAATTTTGCAGCATTGCACAAGTTTTGCTACTTTTATTAATTACAGAATGGATTATTGAATAGGACCGAGTAAGTTATAAAATATTCATTTTGTCGAAAAACGAATATTCATCTTCCGATTTATCTATTGAATATCGATTTAGTTCTTGATTTACATTAAATTGGGAACCTTTTTTCCATTTACTTAACACCTATTGACATTTATTTCCAAGGAGACAATTTAACATTCTTCCTGCACAATTTCTATAAATTTAATTAATTCCTATCAAAGATAATAATAGCAAATTAAATAAGCACAAGAAATAAAATGAGACCGTAACAGAAAAGCAGAAATTTAATAAATTTCTGAATTCCGAAACATTAAAATTTGTTAAATATTTTAAAATGCTTTTTATTAAACTGTGTACGTGGATTATTCAAATTTCCAATAAATCCAACACAGTGTTCTAGATTTATTATATTCGATAATGAATTGTGTCTATCAATCTAAATTAGGAACTGATTATTAATTTAAATTAGTGAACGGTTTTAAAATTTGACACTAAAATAAAATTTAACTCAAATAAACTGGATTTAATAAAAACAGATTTTCTTAATATGAATAAATTTTTTGTTTTGTAAATTAAAAATTTTAGCTGTAACAAGTATTGATTGATAACAATTTTACGAAATAATTAATTATCGATAATGAGGACACGAATTTTGAAAATTGTATATTCGGAAGATTTTTCCAAGAATAAATTGAAAAATTTGATTATTTAATTTAATTATAGTTTGGTATATATGGAACAATTTTTTTAAATAATTGTTATAAAAAACTTTCTCGCTAGTGTAGACTCTAATTATATTCTAAAAATGATTTAATTATAAGATTTAATGAAAATTAAATTTAGTGAACTGGAAAATAATTAAAAGATAAAGAAATTAATAAATGTTCAAAAGAAGGAGGAAAAAAAATTAAAAATTGCATTTTTAAAAAAGAGAAAAATATAAGTTTTATTTGAAATTCAAGAAATTTGAATAAAATTGATTAGTGTAGTTCATTTGAAGTTTTAAAAAGAATCATTTACTCAAAGAAGAAGGATTAAATAAATTCCAAAAAAAGGAGATAAAATAAAATTCTTAGAATTACGTACTTTTCTGTTAAAATTCAAGAAATTTGGAGAATTTCGATAAGTGTAGAACTTCATTTGAAGTTTTAAAAAGAACCGTTTAGTCAAAGAAAAAGGATTAAATAAAAGTCCAAAAAAGGGAGAGAAAATAAAATTCTTAGAACTACACAATTTTCTTTTCAAATTCAAGAAATTTTGAGAATTTTGATTAGGGTAGAACTTCATTTGAAGATTTAGAAAGAAAAGTTTACTAAAAAAAAAGGACTAAATAACTGTACAAAAAAAGGGGGAGAAAATAAAATTCTTAGAATTACACAATTTTCTTTTAAAATTCAAGAAATTTGGAGAATTTCGATTAGTGTAGATACTGCATTTGAAGCTTGAAAAAAAAATGTCGTTCACAGTATAACAGCTTGGACTGATTTACGAGCACCTTTAGAATCATAAATTTAGTTTGCTTTCCTAAGCAGCTGTTGCGCGAGGTGCCTGTATTTATTTTACGGATTTTTCTATAGTATTATTATCAGACATTTTCAAAAATCGTAAAAAAAAATTATTTTACTTATTTTTACGTAACCTTACCTTACAACTTTTTAAAATGCTTTATGAATATTTTTTAAAAATTGTAAACTCTTTTAAAACTTCATCCATGTTCTGGACCTAATTAAGTCAGTTTTAGAATTAAAAAAAAAGTTGTTAAAAATAATTAAAATGAAAAGTAAATAAAACCAAAAAGTTGTCAACACGTGGGTAACAATTTCTGGGTAATTTTTTAAAATGTAATAAAGTGGATTTTGAGTATTAATTATATTTTTAAATTTAAATATTTTTCAGTTTGAATATTTTTAAACTTGAATATTTTTAAATTTCAATATTTATAAATTAAGATGTTCAATTTTAGTAATTTAAAATTTTGTTTTGTTAAATTTACGTAAGATTAAATTTCTAAAATTTGAAGGTTAATGTAAATATTTTGTTTTGAAATATCATGATGATCGTAATTTAGAACTTACAACGCGCGCGACTCAGGACCAGAGAAGCCACTGAGGCAACGCGTCTCCATAACACTGCGTCCTGGAAAATGGATCAACCCCTCTCCGTACCCACAATAGTGAATGATCGTGCATTGCTACCGCGCAGCTCTCTTATTCACAGCTAACGAAACCTGAAAGTTAGATTTTTCAAACAGATTTCACGTATCAATGCATTTTCGAATACTCGCTGACTAGATTCAAAAATTCAAATTCTGATTTCTATTTTTTGTTTTGTTTTTATCAACAATTGGAAACAGACATGAAAGAAGTTAAATTTTTTTCTGTCATTTCCATAAAATTGCAACAAAGGCTGAAAGAATTCGGATCCAAAGCTTGCTCTTATCTCTTTGGATCTTTGTTGAAGGTTTATTAAATTAAAACTTATATTGCAATAGTTTTCATGCGGAAAACTCTGTTTTCGAATATGAGCTTCTTTAATTTTTGCTACCTGCTTTTCAAAGATTGTAATCGAATTTCAATTATTTACGAGTGAAGAGAAATGTGCTCAAAAAGTATGAAGGTTCTTTTGTTTCCTCTTGTGTGACATGTATTGAAAAAGTCCGGAATTTTTTCGAATGAGAATTGTTTTGGTTGTAGATGAAATAAGGAAAAAAAAAACGCAAAATATTTGTTTAAGTTAGAATGAAATTTCTGAGGTTTCCGCTCATAAGGAAATTAGGTTTTTTTTGGTATTTACTTTACTGGTGGTGACGGTAGGGTTTACTTAAAACATTGTAGTTTCACTGTAAAAATGTTTTTAATTGGATTTGTAATTTTTGTTTTAAATAAATATAATTATGTACATTTAAGAGGCTCGAGTGTGTTTTTCTGGTTATGAGCACTGGTGTAGGAATTAGTGGGGCACTTAACAATTATAGCTGGATAAAATAATTAAAATAATCTCTAGATATTGAAGGAAAAGTACTGGAATATAAAATAATAGTCAAAAGTTGTTTATAATTAACCAGTCAAGAAAGAAAAATTAATAGAAGTGAAAAAAAAAATGGAAAATTGGAGAAAAATAATAACAAAAGAAAGATAAGGTATTAGAGTGTTTGAGCATAATTATGACTTGATGAAAGTTATTCAAATGTATTGGAAAATAACTGGAAAATGTAAAAAAAATTACTAAAACGTAAAAGGAAATAGAAGTTGTTTAAAAGCAACTAGTAGAGGGAGAAAAATTATTTAGAAAAATTAGATATTACATTAGATAAAATTTCAAATTTGAAAGGATAATGAGAAATTTCAGAAAACAAACTAAAAGATAAAGATAAATTTCTAGAAAGTGAACAAAAGTAGTAGAGAGTTCGAAATAACTAGAAAGTTGCGAAAATAACATTTAATTAATAAAAATTATTAGAATCTATTAAGAAATAACTAGGTACAAAAAAATATTTAGACTCTAAAAAGATAATTAGAAAATATAGGAAAATTAGTAGAAAATAAAATAATAGCATAAAAGTTGATTAAAATTCATTAGAAAATGAAGAAAATTGGATTAAAGTAAGAAAAAAATAAAAAAGTGAAGTTAAGTAATAATTATTAGAAATAAAGATCGACTTTTTGAAAATAACTAGAAGTTAAAACAAATATTTAGAAAATAAAGATAAAGTATGAAAATGCTTATACACAATGAAAAAAAAATCCGCAAAAAAAATTATTAGAAGTAAAAAAATAGAAACAAAAAATATTTAGACATATTAATTGAAAAATCCAGAGAAATTACTAGAAACTAGAATAATAACTAAATCTTGATTAAAATGCCCCAGGAAATGAAAAAATACAATTAGAGAATAAAATACTGGACTGTTGAAAATAACTAAAAGTTGGAGAGAAATATTTAAAAAATTAAAATGAAGTAGAATTGTTAGGCAGAACTATATCTAGATGGAAATTGTAGAATATTTTGCGAAATTATAATATAAGACAATATTTAGGAAATGCTGAAGTGTAAAAAATAATTAGAAGTTGTTTAAAAAAGTAAATTAGAAAAGTAAGAAAAATGACGGAAGAAAAAGAAGATTGAAAAATTTAAGATTAAAAGACTAAAAAATGTTATAAAATCACCCAAAAGTGATAAAGTACTAAAAATTTACTAAATAACGAAAAAGATAGAAGAAAATATCTATAAATTAATGAAAATACTTAAAATTTATTGAAAAATAACTATAGAAAGTGAAGAAATAACACTTGAAAATACAAAAATAACTAGAGATATAAATCAAAGAATAATTACAAGAAAGTAAAATAAAAATTGGAAGTTGATTATCGGCAACTATAGAAATTAAAGAAAAGATACTAGAAGTCAAGTAAAGTATTAGAAATTTAGGAAAAAAATTATAAAATGCAAAAGAATTAATAAACTGGGCAAAAATTATGTGCCTACATGAACATTTCGCTATCATGTAAGAAAAATAGTTTCTTTCCTCATAGAGGGTGCAATAGATTATAATAATGCAAAAAAAGAGAAAAAAATTAATTTCGTTAAAAATAAAAAGTTCGTCTTTCAATTTAAAATATTTTATCTAAAGGACCTATTATTATTAAATAAAAATTGAAGAAGTTATAAATAAAAAAATAATTTTAAATGGAAAAAAATTTTTAAAAATAGATTATTTTACGAATTTGGATCAATTATAAACTTTATATAGGAATGGAATGGAAAAAAAGTTAGTCAAAAAACAATTTTTTTCGATAAATAAAGGTGTTCAAAAAAATTTGACACATCTGGACATTTGCTTAAAAATGAAAATGTACGCATTTTAGATCAAAATGAGTCGATTTAGACTATTTTTGGAAAATCGAAAATCTGAACGATCACAAAGCTTTCTCTTTAAGTGGGCAAAAAAGAAAAAAAAACTTTAGAAGTGATAGAAAAATAATTTGAAAATAAAGATAAAGTACTGTCATCAAAATGATATATCTAGAAATCACTGTTTGCTGATAAAAATTACTAGAATATACAATAAAACAACTAGAAATTAAAAAAAAATTACTATATAGTAAAATAATACCTATAGTTGTTTAAGAACAAGTAGAAAAGAACGAAAATTTACTATAAAGTAAAAGAGGAAATAAAAATTAGAGAAAAATGGAGACAAATTTCTAAAAAGTGAAGAAACTGACAGGAATTCATAGAATAATTAGAAAATGTGGAAAGTAATTATAAATCGATGAAAATTTCTAGCATTTAACGAAAATAACAAAAAATTTAAGATAAAACATTAGAAAGTTAAAAATTATCTAAGTTAAATAAAAACTACTAGAAATAAGAGAAGTAAATAAAAACGTATAAATATTTGGATTAAAAAAATTTTTACCCAAATTACTGGATAGAAAAAATAACTGAATATTAATTATAATTAAAAATATGCAGATATAAAAACTGATAATCGGAAATTAAAAAATGAAATTAAAAATAAATAACTAGAAATGATAAAAATAGCTATTATATTATTAATGACAATATTCCTAGAATTCACTGGAAAACAATAACCTGAGGATGGAGAAAAATGACTAAAAATTACAATAAAAGCTAGAAATTGATTATAAGTAACTAGAAAAGAAAAAGAAAACAATTTTAAAGAAACAATTGAAAATTGCGGGTAAAACTATAAGATAAAGAAAAATAACAGGAAGTTTAAGAGAAAAAAAAATTGAGAAAAAAAACATTATCAATTTTTTAAAAAGAACTTGAAGGCGTAAAAAGTATCCATTTAATTATTAAAAACAATGAACGTAAAAGATTATTATTTATTAATCGTGTATTGTCTTTTGTAGGGAAGTGCAAAATTTGGTAAAATTATTTTATAGTTTATATATAATATTATTCGAATTAAAATATAAAGTATCAAGAGAGGATATTATAGTTATTTAGTTGATTTAATTTTCATTAAGTGAATAAAGGAATCTGCAAGTTGAATAGGTGCTATAAAATCGAGCTCTTAACTTAAGGAAAGAGCTATTGTTTCTGCAAGTTTAATTCCTTTGGACTCGAGGTTTTATTAAGACTTACGTCACTTTTGTATGATTACTGCCTAGTATAACATTTGTTATAATTTTAGTCATCTATGCAAATCCGGAATCACAAATGTTTTCACCTGGGTTAATTATACTATTTTTTAATTGCTCCTAAAAAAAAGATCCACAAACTAATACAGAATCAGTTCAGTTGAGGCCTTCGTAGTAAAAAGACTCAATTTTCAAAGTTTCTGATTTTGTCCGTCATTCAAGTTTCGCTTTTATAATATTTCAACGCTTCCAAATTTAAAAGAAACAAATCTTGACTTATTATATAAGAAAATCCACGGAATCGTACGATTTCATGTTATTCATGATTTAAACCTTTACATAATAATATATTATAAATAGTTTTAAAATATCCGTTGATTCAATGTTCAATTTATCGACGTTTCAAATATACTAAATTTAAAATAATTTAAAAATTTCTTCAATTTTTAATAATTATTTTCTATTATGATATCAATTACACTAGTTTACAGCCAAAATGTACATTTAATGACACTATTTTTTTTTATGTACTATGGTTCTCTAAACTTAAAAATTACATTAAGAAATTTTTCTATGGATAGGTTTCCGAAATATGAATTTTTTAAATTTTTTTTACGTTTTTTTCGGAGGTGACTTCACGTTTTAGGCCGTATCTCGAGTTACAGAAGTCCGATTGAGTTTTTCTAAGTGTCAAATTAAAGGTAATCAAATTCCAAACAATCGCTTTTGAAATTATTTTTTAATCGGTTAAATATTTTAAGTGATATAGTCAAAAAAAAAATAGAAAATTTGAGTTTTTGGCCCAAAATCTGAAAAACAAATTCATTCTACCGCCATGCAAAAATAGAAAACGTCAAATTATGTCCAGTTTTAATTTTCTTACATATATGGCTCACTTTTAGGAAGAAAAAAATGTATGGATGAAAAAAATCTATGTGTAATTATTGAAGTTATAAGCCAGGGTACTGATATTCTCGTTTTACTCCATTTCGGTATTTTACCTCCTTTTATAGTGATTATGTTGATTAATTTAATAAATACAATATCTAATTAGAAAATGGACTTTTTTCACAGATTTCAAATAATTTTCAGTGCTTCACTAATTCAAATTTGACTGAAAAATTTTTTGGAGTTTTTGACAAAAATTTCTGGAGAGGCATAAACTGATTAAAATTTGCTTCTTTGACAAGTTGCATTAGATGCGCATTGGTTCAATTTTTGTTGAATTTTGTTCGGTAATAGATAAAAAAAGTTTGAAATTAGATATAGAAATGTAAAAAATAAATGATATTTGACTGGAAATTTTTTTGGAGTTTTTAACAAAAATTGAACCACTGCGCATCTGATTCAACTTGTCAAAAAAGCAAATTTTAATCAACTTATGCCTCTTCAGAAATTTTTGTCAAAAACTCCATAAAAATTTTCATTCAAATATCATTTATTTTTTATATTTCTATATCTAATTCGGAACTTTTTCATCTATTAACGAACAAAATTCAACAAAAATTAAACCACTGCGCATCTGATGCAACGTGTCAAAGAAGCAGATTTTAATCAATTTATGCCTCTCCAGAAATTTTTGTCAAAAACTCCAAAAAATTTTTCAGTCAAATATAATTTATTTTTCTTATTTCTGTATCTAATTTGAAACTTTTTCATCTATTAACGAACAAAATTCAACAAAAATTGAACCTCTGCGCATCTGATTCAACTTGTCAAAAAAGCAGATTTTAATCAATTTATGCCTCTTCAGAAATTTTTGTCAAAAACTCCAAAAAATTTTTAAGTCAAATTTGAATTAGTAAAGCACAAAAAATTATTTGAAATCTGTGAAAAAAGTCCATTTTCTAATTAGATATTGTATTCATTAAATTAATCAACATAATCACTATAAAAGGAGGTAAAATACCGAAATGGCGTAAAACGAGAATTCCAGTACCCTGGCTTATAACTTCAATAATTACACATAGATTTTTTTCATCCATACATTTTTTTCTTCCTAAAAGTGAGCCATATATGTAAAAAAATTAAAACTGGACATAATTTGACGTTTTCTATTTTTGCATGGCGGTAGAATGAATTTGTTTTTCAGATTTTGGGCCAAAAACTCAAATTTTCTATTTTTTTTTTTGACTATATCACTTAAAATATTTAACCGATTAAAAAATAATGTGAAAAGCGATTGTTTGGAATTTGATTACCTTTAATTTGACACTTAGAAAAACTCAATCGGACTTCTGTAACTCGAGATACGGCCTAAAACGTGAAGTCACCTCCGAAAAAAACGTAAAAAAATTTTAAAAATTCATATTTCGGAAACCTATTCATAGAAAAATTTTTTAACGTCATTTTTAAGTAACGAGAAGCTTAGTACATAAGAAAAAAATAGTGACATTGAATGTACATAAAATTTTTTTTTTTTTTTTTAAACTAGTGTTATTTAAACTACGAATTTTAACTTATTTTTATCATTTTTAAATTATTTTCTGCAATTTTTAATTATCTTAATTATTTTTAAATTGTTTCTCTAAATCTTAAATTTACTCTCCTCAAATTTCAATTATTTCGCTTAGTGTATTTTCAATCACTTTTTCAATTTTAATTATTTTTCGCTTGAAGTTAAATCAATTTAATTATTTATTCCTAAATTTTATATTAATTTAAATTAATTTTGTATAATTTACCATTATTTTTGTTATTTTGCAATTATTATTATTAATTTTTAATCATATTCATTATTTCTGAATTAATTTCCTGAACTTTCAAATACATATCTCAATTTTCAATTATTTTGTTTAATTTTCATTTCTTTTTAATATTTTGCAATTATTTTCTTTATCTTTAATATTTTCATTATTTTTCAATTAGTTTGATAAATTTTCAGTTATTATCTTAAACTTAAAAAAGTCTCTTTAATTTTTCATATTTTGAACGGTTATCAGTTATTTTCTTCAATTTCTAATTATTTTCATTATTTTGGCATAATTTTCAAAAATTGCAATTATTTATCTGAAATTTCAATTTTTCCATTAATTTTCGATTATTTCTACGATTTTTTAATTATGATGTTTAATTAAAAAATTTTAAGTTATCTTGTAATTATTTTCTTTTTTTTAAACTAATTCTATGATTTTTTCAATTACTTCTCTCAAATTTTATTTAATGTTTTCAATTGATCATATTTCAATTATTTTTCTCAATCTGAAATTATTTTTAGTATCTCTTTCAAATATATAGTTGCTCCTGCAAGAAGGTCCTACTGCCAAGGAAGAGCCAAAGGTGGTCTGGTGATTGCGTTTAATGCGGATGTATATAATGTTACGGTAATATCAGTTTCTTTCAACCAAATATTTATTAAAATAAAATTGTCTTCGTGTTTGCGGGAATGGATTTTAGGTTTAGTTTATATTAATCCGGAGGAGGACCTAGATGTCTTTTTAGATAATCTTAACTTAAATATTGATAATTTGATTGTTAAATTTCGTAATGTACCGATTTTTATTGGGGGGGATTTTAATTGTAGGGTAGCAAATCTAAATCAGCTGAGTCCTGATTTTTTTAATTTTATGCATTTTTTGACTGCTGAAAGGCTTTCTCTGGACAAAACTGTAAACTCAAAGGGTAAAATTATTACTAGTAATTTTGAGGCTCATGAATTTGTTTTATTGAATGGCCGTACCATAAGTGATTCTCCAGCTAGTTTTACATTTTTGTCCCCACTTGGAGCTAGTGTAATTGATCTGATATGGTGTTCGTCGGAGGCCCTCTCTCTTGTTCGGGACCTACAAGTCTTGCAAATCACAACTTCATCCGATCATTTTCCTGTTTTTGTAAGCACAACTTATTTGCAATTCAACTCTTCAACTAGAAATCCTATGAAGTTACAGTTTGAACCTAATAATGCTGAGTTGTTTTTTTCTTGTATGTCCTGGAGAGGGGAGGTGGGGCTCGTATCGGAAGAAATTGATGATCTTAATGTGAACATTACATCTACGATCAGGGATGTTGCCCTGTTGACAGGCATGTGTAAATACTCCTACACCGGTATCAGTGTGGGTCGTAAACCATGGGTGGATTTTGAGTGTAAGCAAGCCAGGAAACGTGTCTCAGAGGCGCTGAGGTTTTGCAAGAAGAATAACTTTTCTGACTTATCTAAAGAGCTTTATTATAGTGAAAAAAATAATTTTAGTAAGATTTTAAAAATAAAGGAAAAAAATTATTATTTATCTAGAATCGCGGCTGTTAATAATTGTAAAAGTTCTTCTCAATTTTGGAAAGCCATCGGCGCCTGCCGTTCAAAAAATTTTTCTCAATCATGTATTGACGATGATACCTGGTTTCAGTTTTTGCAACAATGTTACCCCTTTTCCCCCAATTCCTTGGAAATAAAATTTTTAAAGCGCTCAGTGCCTCTACTAGACGATGAAATTACAACTAATGAGCTTATCAAATGTTTATCTACTTGTAAAAATGGGAAAGCCCCGGGTCTTGATGGGATTAATTATAATTTTTTCAAAAATTTACCTCAAAACTGGATTTTATATTTAAATTATTTTTTTAATAAAATTTTAGACACAGAAAAAGTACCCAAGGATTGGGGTCAGTTGACTACATCGATGCTTTTTAAAAAGGGTGATCCGAAGTCTCCAGATAATTATAGACCTATCACCCTGGTAAATTGTATTGCCAAAATATTCACTCAGATTTTAAGTAACAGACTTCGTCTCTGGTCTGCAGCACATGATCTGATACCTGAGTCACAGGCTGGTTTCAGAAGTGGCAGAAGCTGCTTGGATAACCTATACTGTCTTTCGGCTATTATACAGATTCGCCTCAGTACTCCGAGATCAGTAGTATATGCTGCATTTATAGATTTTAAAGGGGCTTTCCCATCTATTTCTCATCAATTACTTTGGAATAAATTGTACTCTCTGGGCCTCAGTTCGAAGTTTATTAATATTTTGGTTAGCTTTTACTCTGTTGCAGAAACATGTATAAAATCTAGAGGCGGTTTTACCGATAGTGTAAGAGTTACCCAGGGGGTACTTCAGGGTGAGGTTTTAAGTCCGTTTTTGTTCCTCTTGTTTATTGCCGATATGGAGGAGTTTTTTGTAAATCAAGGATGCAGAGGACTTGCGATGGATGAAGCCTTAGAAATTCTAATGCTCGGCTATGCAGACGATTATGTTTATCTCGCAGACACGCCTGTTGAGTTGGTTAGGAAGCTTAAAGCTCTGCACTTATACTGTAAAAAGAATAGCTTGATTGTTAATACCAGCAAGACAAAGATTGTAATCTTCACTAATTCTCCTAATTCTTCCGCAAATAAATTTAAATCTTTTAGATTCGGAGATGACTGTATCGAGGTGATTAATGAATATGTCTATTTAGGCGTTGTTTTTCATAGATTTGGTTCTTTTTTTCCGGCCACAAAAAAGGCAATTAGCGCTGCAAACACTGCCGTTGGTTCAATTCTTAAAATAATATTCGCTGTCAGAATGGAATCCTGGGATTCTTGCATGAGGTTGTTCCAGAGTCTAGTGGTGAATATATTGGGCTATGGTTGCCAGGTTTGGAGTCTAAATCATCTGGAACAGATCGAGAGGGTGCAACTTTCTTTCCTTAAGGGATTGCTTTCTCTGCCGACTTGTACTCCAAACTTTGCAGTCAGATTGGAAACAGGGGTTAACCACCTTGCATATACAGTTTTTAAGTATACAATATCTTGGGTTAATAAAATTTTTGAAATGGATGATTCTCGGTACCCCAAGATATGTTTTCGGAAACTATTGAAATTAGCAAGGAGAGACCCGAATAATAAATCTAATTGGTTTAATCAGTTAAAATTAAATTTTTTTGAGCCCTGCGGTTTATTGGATATTTGGAATAATATAAACCCGGAATCCTTCTCACTTGACAGCGAATATCTTCTTGCTAACTTTAAACAATTCCTCAGAAATAGAGATGAAGAACGCCGTTCTCTCTCTAAGAGTTTACAAATATACCCTTATTTGTCTTTACAATCTGGCACTCAGCGTTACTTGCTTTTACATATGCCAATGTTTTTTAAAAAGGTATTGGCACAGGTTAGACTTATTAATAGACACGTGTGCAGGATTGTCTTCAAACAAAAAAGGTTTATTTTTCACCTGGATACAGTTTGTGCTTCTTGTAATTTGGATTCTGAATCTTTGCATCATATTCTTACTACTTGTCCAGCCTGTAGACATTTATTTGTTGGTATTAGCAATCAGGTTGGCAACGATCTGTCTTCGACTGAAAATTGCCTCGAAATCATGGAGTCTGATAATCGCAGAGTATTGAAAACTTTTGTTAACTTAGTTGTAAATATTTTATCGGATAGGCTATGAACGGAAAGTTATCTTAATTATGTATGTTCTTTGCGTTACTCTCTTGTAGTCACGGATAGTGATAAAGCAAATGTAATAAATATATATAAAAAATAATATATCTGAAATTATTTTTCTGCATATTTCAATTATCTTTTCAATTTTGTCTTAATTTTATCATTTTAAAAATATTTTTCTCATATGTTAACAATCTCAGTTTCTATAATTTCAATTATTTTCTTCAATTTTTAATAATTTTCATTTGTTCTCATAACTCTCAAAATTTTATTAATTATCGTAAATTTCAATTATTTTTAGCTTTCTTTAATTCAGTTCCCCAATTTTTAGTTATTCTCAATTTTTTTTTCAATTAATTTCTAAGATCTTCATGTATTTTTCTTAAATTTCAGTAAATTTCATTTTATTTGAAAAAAAAATCTGTAATTTTTTCAATTATTTCTCTCAAATGTCATTTATTTTTTTACAACTTATCATTGTTTTTATCATATTTTAATTATTTTCTTTAAGTTTCAAATTATTAAATCATTTTTTAATTATTTTCCAATATTTATTTTTTTCAATTTTCAATTTTTTTCATCTGTTTCATTATTTTCAAATTTTAAAACTATTTATCTGACATTTGAATTATCATTTTTTTCAGTTTTTAATTAATTTTGTTTTTTTTTCATAATTTCCAACAAGTTTTTAATTATTTCTCTTTAATTTCAAATTATATATATATTTTTTTTTATTCATTTTCTCTAATTTTTAATTATTTTCTTCTTTTCTCAATGAACTTTTAAAATTTTTAAGTATTTTTCTAAAATTTTCGATAGCTTTCTTTTATTTAAAAAATATTATGTAATTTATTCAATTATTTTCTCAAATTTTAATAATTTTTTTCAATTTTCAATAATTTTCTCTGATTTTTCATTATTCAATTTTTATCAATGAGTTATTTTTAAGATTTTCAATTATTTTTTTAAATTTAAATTACTTTCAAATAAGAAAAGATTATCTACTGTTGACAGGAGGTAATTTTTAAGTTAATTTTTATTTTATTATAAAAATACTTATTATAAAAAAGTGATTAATTTTAGACCCGTTTTGCTGCTTATGATAATTAATTGAATAGATTATCTTCATTTCAGTGTTAAACATTTTATTAATTACTTCAGCCTGAACTAATTACACACGTTGAAAATTTTCACTATCTACTGTTGGATGGTCTCCATACGTATTTCTTACAGATATATCAAGAAATAAAGAGTGTGCTTGTAATTTTAAAATTCTAAAATGTATAACATGAAATCGTACTGTTTTGCCCCTATCTCTAAAAACAGACATTATTGCCATTTTTTCAAAAAATTAAACTCTTTCAAGTTCGTTAAGATTGTACTGATTAAAAGTGTTCTCCGTTTAAGTTATAGGTCACTTTCTCAAGTTCTTGGAGCTCATCATATTGTTCTCATTAAGTTTGCAGTACCTCGGTGTTTTAATATGCCTTTAGAAAATTTTCAGTGTGGTTTAATCCATCTTCATTATGCATACTAAGAGGAATGAGTGCCTCAAAAAGTCCACAGCAGTTTATCATTCCCGCCCTGCCTTTCACGGAAGGGATCAGGCTAGTACAAAGCACATCCTGCACTGGGAACTTAATAAGTAAAATATAAAAATAAAAGAACCTAAATATTTCTCCTGAAAATTTTTACCCACCAAGATTTTTTGTCTATTCATTTTATCGACTTTCAAATCAAGAATTCGTAAAGAGCGCATTACGAACAAAACGTGACTTTTATCCATATACGTAAATCATATATTAATAAAGAAGTTTCCCTACAACTTTTCTTTTAGGAAAAAGGATACAATGTGACAAAGATGATGGGTGGTCACAAACTTTGTGCGCATATTGAAATTGATGAGTCAGGGGAAGCAAAAAATGATACGTGGTTTTAAATTGTAAAATATATCTCTTTTGAAATAAAATAATGTTTTCCTGTCCCCACGTTGGGCGCCACATAAAAATTGTAGGGTAGAGAAAATCAGTTGGAATTTCTAAAAGATGTTTTTATAAAGAAGTTTAAATTGAAAAATGACCGAAATCGTAATTGAAGGAATCAGAATATCTTTGTGTCTTGTGATTAACTTGCGGAAGGTAATTAAATTGTCGAATGAATAGGAATGGTTATATCCTTATTAAATGACTCGTGGAAAGAATCCCGAAGTCGATAACAAAGAGTATTTCTTGATCGAATTAAAACTGATAGTGATTAATGAAATCGTTCAAAGGGTCTGACAGCATTTGTAAAAAAAAAAATAAATCAAGAATTCATTATTTTGCCTTCAACATTTTAACGAAAATTTGTAAACGAATGTTGACATTAATGGAACTAATTTGGTTACCACAAATTGGAATTATGAACAGCATTTTATTGCAGGCTTAATATCATTCGTGCAATATTTTCGACAATTCCGAGTATTACTATGAGGCAAAATCAAAATATTGTCATTATTACTATATAGTATTACTCTGTGTGTATTATTAAACATATTTTATATGATAAAATGATATGAGTCGGCACAGAAGGCAACGGTGATTTAGTTTAAGTACCAGAAACTTTAATAATATTAATACAGCTGTTATAAACATGTATAATATTCAATTACTGTTATTCGTTTCATCAAGTTTAAGAGGAGAGTAAATATAATCTTCTTTTTATTACCTTATTATATTATCCTGTTGTACATATTTTTATTTTCCTCGTTAATTAGTGATGTTAGTTCCTTCGCGTTCTTCAATTTTAATTTCATAAAATTCTTTTGTTACAAAATAAGCAACGGAGCTTCTCACTGAAAAATGCAAGAATTTATCATTTTGCTAACGACAATAAGTGCAAGCTTGTGCATTTTATATTCAAGTTCTTTTCCGGTGTCTGTCCGAGATAGTTAAAATGTACGAACTTTGTTCATTCTAAGCATGTATATTTCATGTTACGAGAATTTAAGGAAGCGAATTATAATTGTCCACATGTCATCGTGTTGTCACTTTCGAAAATGTTTTTATTTTGCAGAAAACTCGACAGTTTTAAAAGCTACGATTTATAATATCTCTCGTATTTAAAAAAAAAAAACGTTAATTCCTTTTTTAATTGAAGAGACACTTTTCAAATTTTTATAACTATTTTTAAATGTAACAGTATTTTTGCAAATAACACTAAAATAATAACAATAATAATAATAAAATTAATAATTAGGTACAATTGGAAATTCATTCATTCTTTTATTCTGTCCTCACCTGAAGTCTGGCATAATATAGATGTTTTTTTATTACTTTTGAAAAAATGTAGTTTTATATTAATTTTATTTATTTAATTATTAACTCTCCTTAATCTAGATTCAGGATTTTAGAATTATTTTCAATAATAATGTTGTATTAAAATATAATAATATTATGAATTAAATCATTAGAAAAAAGCGAGCAGCGCTTTAAAATATTTTGTAAACATTATTAAATTATAAAGTTTTAATCTTATAAAATTTAATGACATATTAAATGCACTGTTTTACATGTATGAACAGTGTGATTACAATTTTATTGAAATTTATCGTTTTGTTTTTGAGGTATAAATTTATAATATTGGAACTTTTAAATAAAAACAGTAAAAACGCGTAAAATGAGAAAATAAGAAAAAAAATAATTCGATTGATTTAAAAATTCATTAATAGTTTTTGGGCAGAAGTTTAAATTAATTAATATTTGAATTTTCGGAAATACGGATCTTAAAATGTTTCAAATAATTCTTTATTAATAGAAGTCTGAACCAATACAAAAATTTAGAATCGATAAATCCAAGTATTAATTGATAAAAGTTTGAATTTAATTTAAGTTTGAATTGATTTGAAATTTCCAAATTTTTATAAATTGAAACGAATAGTTATTTAATTTTTAAATGATTTTAAGTTCCAATTAATTGCAATTTTTATTTATACAAATTTTAGTATTTAAGGGCATTTGATGGATTATGACGTCACTGGCATAGGCAAAATTTGTCCGTAACTTTTCTCTTAAAGTATTGAATATTTTGTCATGAAACTTGCTAGAATTACTTAAAATATCCTTAGGAAGGTTTCTCTGACCCAAATTTGTTTGAATTTTGGCTCAAAATTAGTTTTTGAGAAATTTTCGAAAAATAGAAAATTTTTTAAAAATTACTTTTGACCCAAAAATCAAACAAATTTTGGTCAGAGAGACCTTCCAAATGATATTTTAAGTAATTCTACCAAGTTTCGTGACAAAATATTTAATATTTTAAGAGAAAATTTACGGACAATTTTTGCCTATATCCGTGACGTCATTCTCCATCACATGCCTTTAATGTTAAAATTTTAATCGTAAAATGTGGATTGATTACAATTTTGATAGAATGCACATTTTTTATAATTTGAAGCTTTTATATATTGGTTAAACTTTAAAAAACCTAAAATGCGCATTGTTTGAATTTGAAAATATTTAAAGTTTATAATAATTTGAACATGAAATTATTCAAATTTAAACCATTCAATGTTTTAAATAATTGAACTTCAGTATGATTGAAATTTGAATAGTTCATAGTTTATACTAATTAAGGTTTGAAACAATTTAAATTCGTATTAATAAAATCAAGTCTAAATTTTTTAATTTAATTTATTTTGTAAAGGTGAAAGATTGAAATAATTTTTAAATTAAAATAAAAATGAGTTATAAATATTAAAATTTTGGTTATATATATTGCAATTTTGATTATTTAAAGTTTGAAATAATTTAAATTTAAATCGATAGAAATTGGAAATTGTTTAATTTGTGAAAATTAAAATTTATATGTATTGATAGAAATTTTGAAGAAATTATCAATTGAATTTCGTATTGTTTGAAGAAATTTGGAGAATAAGGAATTTTTATTAATAGAAATTTGGAACAACTTAAGTTATTAAGTTTATATAGAAGTTTAAATATATTTTGTTTAAAAAGCCTTTAGAAAAAAGTATTCTGTTTGTAACAAACTATAAAAAATTTGTGTTTTTAACTCAGGAAGAAAATTTCGTATTGTTTAAAGAAATTTAGAGAATAAGGAATTCTTATTAATAGAAATTTGGAACAAATTAAGTTATTAAGTTTATATAGAAGTTTAAATATATTTTGTTTAAAAAGCCTTTAGAAAAAAAAAAAAAATTCTGAAAAATTTCTCTCTAAGTATTAATCTGTACCAAATTTTAATAAATAACAATTAATTCACAAAATTGAATCTGACAATAAATAATTTCTTAATCTAAACAAGATTATAGATTTTTTTTGACAATGAAAAACGCAATTCTTGCGCGTATTTGTCAGTAATAATAATAATGTTTTTTAAAAATTACTATTATGTTTCAGAAGATTCTCCTTGCTTTCTTGAAGCGTGAATCAAAAGAAAATTTCCATTATATGTTTGTAATAATAAAAAAAATATTTCAACCGATTTTCTATAGTGATGAATTAGCCTCCTTCTCTTAACAATGGAATCTAAAAACCTGTTATCAGTTTTTGATTATATTCAAACTTGCATTGAATTTTTGGTTTTATTTGAAATGAAACACTTGATCGACGATCTATATTAAAGTTTTGCACAATAATACTCTATTCGACGAGTTGCATGAAAGGATATTCAGTATTCAATGTTCGCTTAAGAATATGATACGTGATGCATTTCTTTAATATTGGACCATATTCAAAAAGTCATGCATTGCTTCGTTGTTGTAGATATATCGAGTAAAGATGCATATAATACTTGAAAAATGGATTCATTTCAACCTAGACAGTTATATTCACTTGTACGAAATATAAATGTTCCTCTTTCTGGATTTAAGAAATCTAAGTGAAAAATGAATCTGAAGATGTAAATTATTTATCCGTTATATTTTATAGTATAAAAGATTCTATATTGATCAAATATCGTTATATAAATATTATCTTTTAAATAGCAATATTGCGTAATCAATATATTGATTTAGTATATTGGGTTAATTAAATAAAAGACATGGTAACTGTGTATACTGATATTCTGTAAGAGGAAACATTTCAGGAGATAATATCAATATCCCATGTCTTATCTAATATGTACAGGATCTATCTGAAATAAGAAAATGATCAAAGTCACAGGATGAAGTTTGTTAGGAAAGATTTTCTAATTGATGAAAGACCTTTATCTGTAAGCTGCCTGAAATTGGATATTATACTGTGAGCTTTAATCGATAGATGAATAGTGTTTAATGATGCTTTCATCGCCCTTTATTAAAGGATTTTGTAAAATGAAAATTTGCAAGTTTCGACACTTTATCAATCAATTAGTCTTTTTGGATTGAATTTTCTAAATAAGTATTATCAATATTAATGATTGTTTAGAGAAAAATTGTAATTATGTTTCTTAAAAGGATTTTGTGTTGAGTTTTTGAAAAAACCGGATAATATTGTTAAATAATAAAAATTGTGTAAAAATGTAAGAAATAAAATAATAACCTTATTTAAATAACATATGTTAGATTCAATACTTTGTTCAATTTCATTAAATTATTATTTATTAATTATAAATTTTAATTATATAGTATTAAATTGGAACATATTAAGGTTATAAACATAAAGACATGAGTTTTAATTTTTAACTAGCAAAATAAACGCGAGCCAGCGCGCAATTAGTTCTTCATACATTTTAGAAATTATAAAATACAATAATAAATCGGTAAATAATATTTAACTAATAAGAAGAATTAAATGTTTTAAATATAATATTTAAAAATCAATTAGTGTAAATAAAATAAATATTTATTTAGGACAAAATTTACAATATTTTCGAATTAAAAAGAATTGCAAAAAATAATTGAAATTAAACAAAATAATTGCAAATTTTGCAAATAAAATGAAAAAAAAGAAATGAATTAAAAATTGGGGAAAGTAATTTAAACAATCATAAAAATGTTTTAAACATAAAGAAAATAATTTAAATTTGAGAAAAATACTTGAGAATCTTAAAAGTAAATTAAAACAACATTAAATAATAAAAAACTGGAAAAAATAATTAAAAATTGAAAAAACATGGTTAAAAATTGAGATGAATAAATTAAAATTTGAGAAAATAATTAAACAAATTACATAAAATATTTTGAATAAAGGAAAGTTAAACAAAATTTAAGAAAAAAACTTAAAACTTTCAGAAGTTCATTGAAATAAAAGAAAATAATTAAAAATTAGAGGAAATAAATGAAAAAAGATAAACATAATTTAAAATTGAACAGAACAAGTTTTAATTAAAGAGAAATAAATAAAAACTTTTTGGCAATTATGAAAAATAACGAGAAAAAGAACAAAAGTAATTGAAAATTGAAGAAAATAATATAAAAAATAATATAAATAATGAAATAATTGAAAAGTAAGATGAATAGTGAAAAATTTTTGAACTTATAAAACAAATGTAAAAAATTGAAAATTAAAGGAAATTTTGAAAAATAATTGAAAAATGTTTTTAAATTTTAAAACTTGAGGAAAATAATTAAAATATGATACAACAATGATAAGTTGTAAAAAATAAATGACATTCAAGTGTGATAATTTAAAAACTGCAGAATTTTTTTTTAATAAATCGACGTTCAATAGAATATTGAGAAAGGCTAATTCAATCCACCAGAAACATGGCCCGTTTATATTTCAATAAATAAATAAATAAATAAATAAAGAAAAAAAATTGAAATTTGAAAAAAATACATGAAGATCTTAGAAATCAATTAAAAAAAAAAGAAAATAACTAAAAATTGGAGAAAATAATTAAAGAAATAAGCTAAAAGTAATTAAAAACTAAGATAATTAATAAACAAATTTTGAAATTATGAAAACAAATAAAAATAATTTAAAATTAGAGAAAAAATGGAAATTTTAGAAAAATTCTTAAAAATCTTAGAAAATAATTTTAGAAAATGAGAATAACTAAAAATTGGAGAAAAAACTGAAAGAGTGCTAAAAAAAATAAAAAATTTACGATAATTAATAAAAAAAATTGAAATTCTGACAACAAATGAAAATAATTAAAAATTGAAGAAAATATTTGAATTTTCAGAAAAATACTTAAAAATCTTAAAAAATAATTTTAGAAAATGAGAATAATAATTAACAATTGAGAAAAATAATTTAAAAATGATAAAATTAATTAAAAATTAAAAAAAATATTTGAAATATGCTGAAAATAATTTAAGATTGAGAAAGAAAATTGAATTATGATGAAAATGATTTAAATATGAAAAATTGAAAACATTAAATAAAATTTGTGAGAAATAACTGAAAAAATTATAGAATATATGTTTAAAAAAAATAATAATTACAAAATTACTTAAAAAATTTTAATTTAAGAGAATAATTAAAAAATCGCAGAAATAACGAAAAATGATTAAAATAATTGCAATATCGGATAAATAATTGAAATTTTTAAAAGTAATGCCAAAATAATGAATATAATTATAAATTGATGAAAATCAAGAAAAATTGCAGAAAATTTTTTTTAAGCAAAAGGAAATATTTAAAAAATCGTTATATAATGAAAAATTGATGACAATAATCTAAATTTTTAATAATAACTGAAAATTTAGGAAATTAATTGCATGTGTATATATTTTAAACTTCTTCAAAATCCATAATACATTTTTAAAGCGTTTTTCGAAACTTTTTTTTTACACAAATGACAATTAAAAATCAGCACAACACGACAATAACGAAAAAGGTTACCTTATTCTTTTAATTCAAATTTCAAAATATGTGTACGTCCATATGAAAAGGGCCCAGGTTGTCGATTTTATTTATCGAGATATTCGCATTTTTCTGAAGAAGATTCAGATTTTCGAAATTTTTTTTATTGCTGAAAAACAAACTACGTATTGTCCTTCGTCGAATCATATATTTACAATAACTTTATAGTAATTAAAAACACAAAGAAATCTTATTTTTAATTTTAAAAATGCATGGGCGCTAATGGAAATCTTGCACTTTAAACTGGTTTTTCTCAAAACTAGGATTTTGATACTTTTAACTTTGAATGCTTATAACTTTGTGAATTTTTCATCTAAAGGGGTCCAAGACCTCTCGAAATGTTCGAAATTTAATAAAGAATATGGTCATATAGATAAGTCCAATAGTGCCAAAGTGGGCCCTTTTCATATGGACGTACACATATTTCCTGATAAAGAGAGTCAAAATCAATAAAATAACAGGGACTAAGACTAACTTCACTTCAGTTTTTAAAACGTGGACAGAAAAAGATGAATAAATATTAATACTAACTAACTTTAAGAGTTTACGGAGATTATTATTATTTAATTAATAGCAGAAGGGGTACCAACTGTTTAATGCGAAATTTATTGAAACTATCGGCGCCACCGTCAGAAGCTTAAATTATGGTACTAAATTTGAAAAATTATAGTTAAGCTTTATTTCTTTTTAATATTATTTAAATATAAGTAATAATTAATATTTTTGACTAAAAATTATTAAGAATTTATGTAGGTGCAAAGAGTGTTCAAGTATTTTTTAAATATTAAGAAAATATTTGTAATTTGAAATATCTTATTCTAATTCTATAACTTTTATATTACAACTAAATAGTTTCGAAAACATCATAATTTTGAATATTATTTCTTGATTTAATCTTTTAATTTTTGTACTACTATAATAATAATATTATAAATAAAAGTAATACATTTTTTATAAAAATAATTTTAGATTTTATCACAAGAATCTTATAATAAAGCTGTAAATGATCAAAGTCCAATTTATAGTTTTGATTCTCAAGACTTTGAGTCAAAAAATTTTAGGAAACAAGTCTCAAAATAACATATTTTTTAAACATTGTTTGAAGTTCGATTTACAGAACTTATTTAAATTCTGATGTGTAAAACACATTTCAGTCAAAATTGTCAAAAACTTTCAGTTATTTTTAAACGAAAACTTTTCAAAAAGATTTTCAAACCAAATAATTTAAAATAAACCCTTTTTTTATTAAAATATATACTCAAGGATTTAACTATAATAAAATTTTTAAAAGAATTCTCAAAATTGATTTTTAAATATTATTTGAAACTAATTTTTCAAGTCCTGATTTGAGGAAAATTATCAAAGATTAAAAAACAAAATTGGTAAGAAATTTCAAATATCTTTCAAAAAATGTAATAAATATTAATTCTTTTGAAATTCTTAAATAATCTAGAATTTTTGAATTAAAAATAAATTATTCTAAATAAATGTTGGGAATCCTCTTTTATTTCACTGTATTTATGAAACATTTTTACATGTCGATAATAATAACTAATAAGGAAAATGTTTTTTCTGTAAAAAAAATTTATTACTTAGAACTTATCGATTTTATCAAAAATTTTAATTATACATCTTCTTCATCTTAAAGTTTTTAATATGTAAACATTTTAAATTAGTATTTATCGTGACTTTTTAGCTCATATATTTTTTATGTGTATACTTTTGTGCATTCTTCTCTAAATAATAAATAAATAAATACTTTGAACTATTTACTTGACAGTATGAGTATAAAACATAAACAACTGCAAAAAAAGAAGGTTATGTTCGAAAAATATAAATTAAGATTCTTCCGTAAGATGTCGCAATATGTAAAAACTGCACATATGTTACCAACTTAAAAGTCTAAAAATCTTAAATTGTAGTATAACCTATCATAACCTGACCTTCTATATTATAACATTATAAAAAAATAGCCAAAAAAAATATTATATATTGTCAGGATCATTTTCAATAACTTGAAGTTTGTTTTACTGAATTTGAAATCCCAAACTCAAAATGAGTTTCATGAAATATGAGTTCAGATTTTTTTTTTATACGACAATAAATAAGTTCTTAACATGTACTTTGTACAGAGATATATTCAAAATAAAAAATTGTAAATATATCAATAAAAATTCATGTTTTATTTATTATGAAACACTCACTTTAAATTCACATTATTGGAAACAAATAACATGGAAGAATTGGGCTTGAGATTTAGAGACTTCACGAACTCCAGGATCAATCTTAAAATTTAACGACACAGTTCATGGGGGAAGTAGACGCGTCGATGACTTGGTCGCGTACAGACGTGTTCTGTTAGTGTGGTCTGTGATTTTTGTGAGGCGGAATATTTCTTTCGCCCTTGCACAGTTTAAAGCAAGTGTGTTTATATTGGAACTTGAATATTTAAATTTAGTGCGTAGTGGACGTGATATGGTTCAATCTGGGAATTATAACGTGCTATCTATGGATTGAATTTTTCAAACTGCTGTTTCTGAGGGATAATTGACTTGCATGGAGCCGGCTTTTCTCTTGATGAGATTCTAAGAAATATACGGAAAGCGGAGGATCAGCATGGAATTTATTACCAATTTTGTTGCATAATCCATTATTCTATTAATTGATGTCTTTTGGAAATTTGGATACTCAGAATTTTAACGATTTAGGAAAATTTTGCTTTGCACTGGTTCAAGGTCAACTTTGTTGTCAACACGACTGTATTCTTTTCGCTCTTCATAACAATGAGTCATCCTTGAGGTATTCCTATTTAACCTGAAATATATTATAATCTGCTTTTAAATTTGGTTTGAGCTGGAACTTTGATTTAAATGCTTATTTGGATTTTACTTGCAGTTTAGAAATATTATTTGTAGTAAACAGTATGATCCTTTTGGGTAATTGAAATTTAAGTAATTTTTGGGAACTCTAACTCTTTACTGTTAAAAGATTTAGGTTTAAAATTGCTACAGGTGAATAATAGGGTCTTTGATTTGTTTTTTAATTCAACTTTGTTCGAAAAGTTGCATGAAGAACGCAAGGTAAGAGGTGATAATTATATGTTTTATTCTTTTAATTTTTAGTCACCTCAAGTCGAATTATTTTGCACACTAATTTAAGCATCATTTTGGAGTTTTGTATAAATAAGCGTTAATTTTGGTTGGTTGCGGTGACTCAGCTTATGCTTGGTAAATATGAATGATTATTAGATATTTTGGCGGGACCAGAGTTGCAAGGGGGGAGACAAGGGGATAGTTGGTGAGAGGATTATCCTTTTTTTTTTTTTTTCCTTTTTTTTTTTTTTTTTTGGGATTTAACTTAACTCTATTTAAGGAATATACAAATAGTGATTTTAGTTTTCTTTTCTTTTTTCTTTCCTCTCTCTTTCTTTTACATTTACTTACTACTTTTAAAAAGTCAATTTATAATAGATAATATTAAAACAGCTAATAAGTGCTTTATTTTGCCATTTAAATTGCTTAATTTGTTTTTTTTTGGTTTGTTTATGCCAACATACATGTCATTTCTTTTCTTTCTGTGCATTGAGGAATTTCATCTGGTTAATTTTTTTAGGTATGTCGCATACTACACCCACGAAGCCCCCTTCGTTCCCTAATAGGATGCGAGCTAGGGGATTTGCTCGAAAAGAAGCTAGGATGCAGGCTGACCAACGCAGACCTGGACCTTCTGATGAGTCGTCGGCCTCTGGAAGTAAGCGTAACCGTCAGAACGAGGGGTCCACTTCGGGCTCCCCAATAAGTCCTAGTAGCAGGGCACCTACTAATAAAAAACAGAGAGCAGGGTCGGAGATTTCTAATTCAGGAAACCAAGAGTGTTCCAATGCGGAGGGGAATCAGGTTGAGTCCCTCACTCAGGAAATTAGTGATTTAGCGCTTGAATGGTATTCGGCTCATTCTGTCCCCACGAGGTATTCACCTGATAGAGATGAGGGTCCCTTTTTGGTTATCATAGAGAGTACTCTAGCGGATAAGAAAATCGGTAACTGTGATCCTATACTCCTTGGAAAATATCTGCATGGGGTTCTCAAGGGAGATAGAAAGATTTATATTAGTGGGAAAAATCAGGCTAAGGTCTTTTGTGAATTGATTGAGGATGCTAACACCCTTCTTGATTCTCAGGAGGTGGCTGATCGGGGTATCAGGGCAATTATTCCTCAATCGCTTTTACTCAAAAAAGGATTTATTCATGTTAATCGTATCCATTCGGTATCAGAACTAATGGAAAATAGTGACTCGGATTTCAAGAAATATATATATTCAGCTAAACGCAGAAGGGATGGGGAGGGAAACCCTCTGGTTATTATTGATTTAGTTTTTTGTTCAAATTTCATCCCAAGATCGGTTCTCCTCTGGGGAGTGTCTCATACAATCACCCCTTCCATTCCTGCTCCCAAGAGATGTTACTTCTGTCAGGAATATGGCCATGTTGCCTCACAATGCCGTTCCTCGAAACCGGTTTGTGAGTTCTGTGGCGAGAATCACACTTCCAAGTTGTGCACCAATGTTGGTAAGGATGCTTTCTGTGCCAAATGTTTAGGTAATCACCCTGCCTCTTCTAAGCTTTGTCCAGTTTATGTCTACGAATTTAATCTGATGAAGGAAAGATATTTAAACAATATCTCAAAGGCTGAAGCGGAAATCCTGCTGGAAAGAAGGGGTATCTTCGGGGTCAGACCTCGGCCGACATCGCGGGGTACTAATGGCAATGACAGTAATGTCAGTGGAGTCTCTAATCCTCCTAGAGAACGATCACATCCTATGTCTCCTAAATCTCCCTCTAGGTCAGTTAATCCGAATAATAATCCTGAAGAGAATCCTCAACCCAGCTTTAATTCTGAGTATATCCTTGACAATTCTCAAGGTCATCTGACGGCTCAATCCGATGCAAATGAGGCTGGGGAGGTGGCAGCTGGTTCGGGTGAGGCTGGTCTTCCCCCTTCTTCTGTCGAAGGAAATGGGGATGATGAGATGGTGACTGATTCTGCTGATTTGGAAAATGAAGAGAATGAGTTTTCTAATTCCCTCACTGAAGCATCGCAAATCATTATAGACATGGTTCAAAGTGACGATCTGTTGGCTGCTGAAATCCTTAGCATGCCTTTATTTAATGATACTCAGCAGGATGTTCAGTTGGTTTTTGATGGTGGAATTCCATTTGTTCCTTTGGGCACGGTTTCTGTTAAGGAGGAGGAGGAGGACTCTGATGACCTCTGACCCTTGGAGTGGGGTTGAGACTGTCTCTTTGTTGAAATTTGGCCTTTGCTCCCTTTGTTATTGTGCATGTCTACTGAATTTTGACATGAGTAGTTTTGTAGCTTTGGTCCCGTTAGTAATTAACTTATTTATTTGTTAATTTGTTCTATCAAATTTTGCCAATTTTACTTATTATTATTTTAGTTCATTGTTTCTTTTTTTATTATTTTTCCTTGTTGAGTACTTGAGCGGTACTCTTTTATTATTGATTGGTATTTGCCTATTTAATATGTCAGGAACGGTTAAGTGTTGTACTTGGAATGCGCGCAGTCTAGGGGAAAGGGGTGTTCAATTACAATCGTTGATTAAGGAGAATAATTTGGATATAGTTTCTATTTCTGAGACTTGGTTCAATAGTAGCTCATTTGGAGCGACTCTGAAAGGTTTTAATTCATACAGATGTGATAGACTAGATGGAAGACAGGGTGGAGGAACTTTGCTACTAATTAACGAGAACTTTATTGTAGATTATATTGATATGCGGGGGCCTTGGTGCAGTTTTTTGGAGGTGGTCGCGGTGAAACTTTCTTCCGATCTAGGACCCATAACTATAGTGTCTTTTTATATCCCACCCCTTGTCAAGATTAGGGATGAAGTCTGGAATGCGATGTTAGGGATGCTTCCTCGTTCTGGTAATCTGATTGTCATGGGTGATCTCAACGCCCATATTCCTTCCTTTCCGCCGTTTAAGTGTAATCTCACAGGTAAGCGAGTGTTGGCCTGGATGGAGGACTATAAACTCATCATTTTAAATGATGAGCTACCCACGCATATCCCAAGGGGGGACTCGGTGGCGAGTGTTTTGGATTATGTCCTTGTGACCGACGAAATATCAGATTTCATTGTTTCGAGGACGGGCTCCATAGCATATGGTAGTGATCACTATCCGGTATTCTTTTCAATTGCTTCCAAAGTTGAAACTCTGTGTCAGAGTTCTTTCAGACTCAGAGTGGACAAGGTGGATTGGCCCAAATTTAGAGCGGATTTAGAAGAAAAGATTCCTGGATTGAGACAGGTGGAGTTATCAAATCCTGAAGTAGATTATGATAATTTTATGAGTACTGTTTTAGATTCGTTGGTGGATGCAGGGGCTTTTATCCCGCGTGATAAGGGTGATAATTCTAAGGTTAAACCCATCTGGTGGACGGCGGAATGTGATAGGGTTGTGGAGGAGAGAAAAAGGGCTGGGAAAAGATATAGGGGTTCGCAATCTAGGGATAGTTTGTTGGAGTATCTGGAAGTAGAAAGAGAGACTCAAAGAATCCTAAGGGAGCAAAAGCAAATTAGTTTTAGGAATTTCTGCTCTTCCATCTCTCCCGAGATGGGACTCAGCAAGATCTGGACTTATGTCAGGGCATTTTCAGGCAAAAAAGCGTCAATGGTTAATTCATCTAACAATCCTTCTGCGCCTGAAATCTTAAAGCTCCAGGATGATTTAGTTAGAGAAGATATTCAGCCGATAGATTCTCCTTTTCTGAGAGTTGAGAATGAGTTAGGTCCTTATAACTTACCCTTTTCTGAATTGGAGTTTAATATTGCGCTGGATTCTTGTAAGAAGAAATCAGCTCCTGGTGTCGACAAGATTTCATATGAGACTATCTGTGCATTACCGTTGGCAGCTAGGGCTTGCCTTTTGAAGATCCTAAATAGATGTTTTGCCGAGTCTAGATTCCCTGAGGCTTGGAGAAAGACATTGGTCAAGTTTATACCCAAACCGGGTGGTAAGGGCTTTCGTCCCATATCCTTAACCTCAGCTACCGGAAAACTTCTTGAGAAGATGATCCATAGGAGATTGGAACACTTTATGGAGAATAATAGATCTGTTCCTCCTCAGCAAGCTGGATTTCGCAAGTGTAGATCGGTGATTGATTCTGTTTCTGTTTTCGTTATCGATGTCCTCAACGGATTTGGTAGGGGGGAATCAACTCTCGCGCTGGCTCTAGACCTTAAAGGTGCCTTCAATGCCGTTTTGCCGGAAAAAATTCTTGATATATTGAGGGATCTCCGAACTCCGGAGCGGATCTTTAACTTTGTGTCCTTCATGATTTGTAAGAGAGACTTGATATTTGACGAAAGGACGGGCATTCCCCGAACCTGTGGGGTGGGTGTCCCTCAGGGGGGAGTACTTTCCCCTTTACTTTTCAATATTACGCTAAAGGACGTTGTTAAATTGCTCCCGGTAGGAGTCAGAGTTCTACAATATGCGGATGATATACTTTTCTATGTTCGGTCAACTGACATCAATTACTCCTTGCACTTGCTGGAGGAGACTGTTCGGGTGTTATCACCCTGGTTGGAATCTCTTGGTTTATCTGTATCTCCTGAGAAGAGTCAGCTTTGTTTTTTTTCCAGGAAAAGGTTCGACCCCGCTCTTGTTAGATTGGAAGCACAGGGTATGGTTATCAAATGCACAGATAGTATTAAATATCTGGGAGTGATCCTTGATCCTCGTCTATCTTGGAAAAACCACATCAATTATATTGCGGGGAGAGCCCTGGCGGCAATAAATGTAATCAAGGCTTTGTCTAGAGTCTCATGGGGTGCCCACCCGCAATCATTGTTGATGGTATACAGAGGTTTGGTTAGATCTATCCTGGAGTGGGGTGCTCCTCTTTTCGGGAATGCTAACAAATTGTACCTGGGCAAGCTGGACAGGGCCCAATATTTGGCTTTGCGGTCGGCTCTCGGTCTCATGAGAACCACCCCTATACCAGTTTTATTGTCTGAAGCTAATGAGCCGACTCTGTCTTTGAGACGTGAGATGCTTACGGATAGGTTAATTCTGAGATTCGGGGCCTGGAGAGACAATCCGATATTCCCAAGATTGGCTTTTATTTCTGAGAACTTGTCGCGGGGAAGAAAGTTTCCAGCTTATATTGGAAAGTTTCCCTTAGTCGCACATTTTGTGAAACATGAGGCTGGTCTTCGCTCTTCAGAGAAGCCTGCTCGTCCTTGCTATTTTGATCACCCTTGGAGGGAGGTTTCATGGGATCTTTCGCGAATGATTGATGAGAACCTGGGTGGGGAGCTGAGGGGTTTGAGGAATGGAGAGGATAAGTTCCGGACGGAAGTCAACTTAACCTATCCCGGCGCAGATTTGATCTTTACTGACGGAGCTTACGATATGCATTCGGGTAGAGCTGGCTGCGCGTTTTTTGTTCCTGTGTCCAACTACAGATTTGGGGTTGAAGTGGGGAATTGCTGCTCTCCTCTCATGGCTGAGCTGACTGCCATAAAGAAGGCTATGGATTATGCCATAGAGAGTAACATGGACAATTTTATCATATGTTCGGATTCCTTAGCTTCTATTTCCCTGATTAAAAATAGATTTCAGGATTTCTGTCCAGTTAAGGAGGTTCACGATATTGCGAGTCGGATGGTGATGCTGCTTGATGGAGGGGTAGCCGTTCGGCTTCTGTGGATTCCTGGCCATTGTGGCATCAAGGGAAATTTAGAGGCGGATAGATTGGCCAGGTTGTCCTCTGTTATGATTTCTGGCACTAGGGCCAGCTTAAATTTTCAGGAAGCTAAGTCGAAGATTGATAGGGAGTTTAAGGCCAAACTTAAGGATCTCTGGCCCTTTTTTCCAAGGGCAAAACTTCAAGGTAGATATTTTGAAAAGGTTGATTTGGATTCTTTAAGACCCTGGTTTGGGAATATCAACCTTCCACGTCGTATAATTAACCTGATTTCAAGACTGCGCACAGGTCACATCTGTACTGGTGAACATTTTAACCGAATGAGTTGGAATCTTGATGACTCATGTGAATGTGGATTTTCCTCATTTGGTTTGCAACACCTCTTGCTGGATTGTCCAGTTTTGACCGATGGTAGGAAGGTATTCCAGGATTTTGTTAGCAAAAAATTTAAAGTTAATAATTTAAGTCAGTTTGACATTGATTTGATTGTTTTCAATCCTGAGTTCGATTCAGTGAAAAAACTGGGCGAATTTTTAATGGGATTTAGTAGAATTTTATAAGGTATTATTTTATTGGCCCTTTAGTGAGTTCTAATTCAAATTTAAATAATTTCTCCCCATAAATACAATGGAGGTATGAAGGTGAATCGGTTGCCTATAGAATGGAACGAAGGGGCTTGGTGGTGGTAAGTTTAATATGTTTAAGTTCTAATTGATTTGATTAATTATAATTCAGGATTATTATGATTCAAGTCCAATTTGATATCTATTTAGAGTTGGAAATAAAGCCGGATGCTTCCTAGTATGTTGTTAATTTGGCTTATATTTTATTGATTAGTTTGCAATAATTCTCAATTTATTTATAATAATGAATGACATGTATTGGTAAGTGCTGGGTGAGTCATCGTGTCCAGCTTCTGCTTTCTATGTATTTACAAGATGATGCTGGGCATGTTTATTAGTACATAATTCTAATTAATTTTTACAGATATATATTCATGCAACTTTGGACAGAGGAAGTTATATTTACGTAATGAGGGTTATTCTGACTTTTAGTGTTTTATTAATTTAATTATTACCTGGACATATTTGAAATTAATTGTTTTAAGTCTAATGTGGATATTAAGATTACGCGTAATGAGTTGTTAAAGCTCGGATCAAACTTTGAAGGCTACATTCCCAACCTTGTTAGCCCTCCCTGGTTTCCTTACTAGTTCCGACTCAGTCTATGGTTATGTATCTCCAAGCATAGATACATTAGTCGTCAACTGTTAAACAACCGAGAATATCGAACTTTGAGCTTGAAGCACCACTACCGGATCTTGGTCTCACTTAGTAGTGATATTATGGGACTGTGTCAAGAAATATAGAATATAGAAGAGTAACTCGTGAATTGAATTGGCTAATTTAGATAGCCATATACGAAGAAGAAGAAGAAGAAGAAGAAGTTCATGGGGGAAAAAACTCGAGAGAATTCAGCTGATATTGGAAACTTTTCGCCTTTGTGCAAAGAAGAGAGAGGAAATGAAAACAAATAACTAAATCGAACGTCCCCTTAGATTCGTTGCTTAATATATTTTGCAAATATCATTTACTCTTGCTGCAAATCCAATCAATATCTTTTCTTCTATTCCAACATACTTTCAATTTAAGTTAAGATAATAACTCTCTTAACAAATATTATTCTATTGGAATGATATCGAATAAGTACAGTTTTAAAATATTATGTTATGCAACTTTTCAAAGTTTATTAAAAAATATCTTTACAAAAAGTTATATTATAAATAACATTGATTAAAATATTGATCAGATTTAAGAGTATTTAAACAAAATTTTTTCTTTCTATTTAATGGATTAAATAACAAATATTTCGCTAATATTTAACTCGTTTTCATTTCATCTGCTTTTATTGACTATATTTTTCATTTCATTTTTTATATTATTCATATGTACAATCGTATACATTTATTTGAATATCTTTTTGTGTCAATTGATAGAAAATAAAACACAAAAATAAAAGCAGAAAATTGAAATAAAACTGAATTATTCTATAAAGTGACATACATTATTGAAAAGCACTTTGCAGATCAAAAAGTCAGTAAAATAAAAATTACGTTAAACATGGTATATGTACGATTGAAAAATAGAAATAATGTAATCACTGAAATTATTCAGTTGCGAATTTGACCGAGTCAGAAAAGAGTAAGTGATATTTATACAATAAATATTTATTTTAATTTTTCAAAGATTTTGAACTTGTCTGCGTTCAATTTTTTAAGTGATACAGTATTTCCGATTTGAAGATTAAAAGTCTAAAAGGATTGAACTTAAATCTGTTCGTTTTTTTTTAAAATACAAATTGGAGAAAATCAAGTTTTCAACGCTTGTAAATTAGAATGCCAGCAGATCACAATATTTCCAATTTTTCAATATCCAATTTTTATTGCTTTCAAATCCAATTTCCCTTAATTTTCAAAGGTTTTAAATTCGAAAAAGTTTAATTTACAAGGCCTTTAAATTCTAATACTCTTAATCTTCAAACCTTTATTGTTAAATTACTTTTTTTTACAGCTTTTTGATTAAAACACTTGTAATTGTTAAAGGTTTCCAAATAAAAAGGCATTCGATTTCAAACGATGCAAGATTTGTTTTTTTTTTCAAGTCTAAACAATCCTTAATTTATAAACACGTTCAGTTTTAACGTTTCTAAATATTTATTACTTTCAGATTTCTACGATCTTTTTATTCAATCTTTTGGATTATTTATTTTATTACAAATATTACTTATTAAAATTGTTTGAAATAAATTCGAAAGAATTTAGAAAGGGATAAATTGAAAAGTAAACTGAATTATGTAAATTGGACATTATATCGAAATAAATAAATTGGAAATTATATTGATTAAAATAAACTATAAACGAATTTTATTTATGTATTAAAACGAGTAAAGTAATTGGAATAAGGTTAAATTTCGAGAAAGCAATCGAAGCTAAAAGTTTGATAAATTTATAAATTGGAAAGTAAACTGAATTATGTAAATTGGACATTATATCGAAATAAATAAATTGAAAATTATATTGATTAAAATAAACTATTTAACGAATTTTAATTATGTATTGATACGAATAAATTAAGTGGAATATGGTTAAATTTCGAGAAAGCAATCGAAGCTAAAAGTTTGATTCAATATACCTTTAAGAGGTGATTTATCGACAGCTTCGTAAGCTTCGAAAGCTCAGTTATCGACGTTAATAAAGGTAACATTATTACCGACTGTGGATTCGCGAGCTTTATAAGCTTCAAAATAGTTCATTTAATAGAGCAGCAGGAGCTAAGGACAGACTAAGATAATTATTTAAAATTATTTTCTTTTAAAATAGAACAATAAATGTAATCGATTGATTGTTGCAATATAAGTTTTAAATTAAAAAAAAAAGCATTAAAATTACGTTAAAAACTAAAAAATTAAAATCCTTTAATTACGTTATTTAAAGATTTTTAAGAGCAAAAGAATATTTTGATTCAGAAGTTAGACAGAAAGAATATTGTATTTTTATCTATTGAAATTCGTTACTATTTTTGTTTATTAAAATTTGTCGAATTTTTTTCACAGAATTACAGAAATTAAAAAACTGACCTGTTTGTTTGATACAAATCGTCTTAAATCATAGTTTCATTTTCTGTTTCAGTTTAAAGAATTTTATTAACAATAAACTTTTATTTTTACATTTAAATTAAAAATTTAATACTTTAAATTTTAAAATAAATTAAACACCAATATTTTTTTTCTGAAAAAGTAGTACATCATTTTGTTCCTTTTAATATTTTTGCGTTCTGCTTTGTTATGTTTAAAAGTTTAAAAATGAATAAATTAGCATGAACCACTGACCAGAAAATAAATTAGAGGAAAAATTTATTTCCAATTTCATGCCAAAGTTGGAAAAAAGGTTTAAAAAGAAAAGAGTCGATTTTTCGATGTCGAAACTTTTGACATGTTTATGAGCTTTTAAAGTTTGTTCTGAATAAATACACGCGATTGGAAGATTATTATTATTCTTTATTTACTATAAAAGCTGCATTTATTAAATCTAAATTCCTGCTGTTTTTATATTTTTAATATCACTCTTCTCATTAAAAAAAAAATCTTCACTTTGTACAATAAATCCGTCTTCTTTTTTCTTTATATTCCTTCCAATATTACTCCTTTTCAAGAAATGCACTTTATTATTAATTTTTTCACTAAATTCCTTCTTTCATAACAGGGATTAAATTTTCAGAGTTTGAAAAAAGGTCGAATCGCATAAAAAATTCTCAGACCTTGTGCAAGTGGCAATAGGTAGACGACTTCCTATTTTCCTTGAAAAATGACACCTCTTGACTTCATCTGATTCTTCGACTTGAGAACAGATTGGATATATGATTTGAAATCGATTCGATCTTACGTAATCTTGAAAAATCGATGAGCTGAATTTTTTATTTTTGTGGCTTCGACCTGAAATTTCCCTCAGGGCGAAAATAAATATAATCTAAAATTGCGAAATACGGTTTCAAGGCACTTTTTTTTATTAAAATAAGTTTAGTTTCGATGTAGAGTGGAATTTAACATTGATATATTACTTAATATGCAAGTTTTCTTTTTGGCTTCAACGAAGAATATTTATGGGTCGTTCGACGCTAAATTGAACCCTATTTTTTTCATCTCTGGTTTTTTTGACTTTATTTTTATTACCAATTTAGACTAGCTGTTTAGAAACAGAACTTAAAATTGTTCTCAAGAATTATCGAAGGGGAAAAAATCAAGAGTTCGATTTGTCGTGGAATGTCCCAAATATATTTGGTGCATAAATATGGAAAATAGAGCTTAGAGTATATAGGTTACGTGTTGATACTTTCTCGGTGATATTATGTCTATATCGTAATGCCACAGCATATTTTATATTGTACTACATCGAACTCTCACATGAACTAACAGAGGACGCGCAGGTGCTCTCTATATGATCTCGTTTCCGTTCTAGAGTATCAATTCCAAGGATCGTTGAAAACTGCCTCCTCGACAAAGCTTTTTTGTCAAACAATTGCATTCCGTTGTCACCCGAGTTTTAATAAACTCAACTTTCATTTAAACTCGTCATTAAAAATAAAAAATATTGTATTAAATTAATTTAGAATAAATATCCAAATAATAGACTAAATTAACAGAATGTGGTTTATTTTGGTAAAATTAACAGTTTTCTTAAAATTAAGAGAAATTATATTAAAATTTAAACTTAATTATTTCTATTTTCTTATTTTGTTTTTCTTCTCTTTTTATTTCTTCATTTTATTTATTTATTCTTTTTTTATATAAAAAAAAATGCGGAACTCAGGTATACTAAATTTTATGAAAGTTTGTAAGCTGTTGTGTAATAAAGCTGAAAAATGATCATTTTTGTGGAGAGTCTGGCAAACTGAAAGTATATGTAATCTTCTAAGGCGTATTATCGATTTTATATGCATGCACATAATCAAAGGAAACCATTTTTCGATGTTAGTACAAAAAAGTAGTACTTGATAACAAAACAATAACGAAAAATAAATTACTTTCCGAGAATTCTGCGGCCTTGTAAATCACCTTGCCTCTAGAATATTCAAATACATTATTCAATTTTGTTTTGTAATTTTCTGTCTGACAAGTATTTATGCAAAGTCTATTATCGACACATCAATTTGACATTTTAAATTATTTTATTTACAATGGGATAAATGGTCGGGTTTCAAAATTAGTTTAAAAATCGATTTTGTAAATTTTCCAATTAGTTTTTGGAAATAAATCTAGTTTTAATATGGGTAACTTTTTAATTAACTAAATGTATGAAAAGTTACTACTTATAGGTGTTCAGCGACTTTTAAAGAAACAATTCAAGTTCTTTTTGAGGTTTTTAAGGTCGACAATAAATTAAAGCAAGGTCCACTTTTTAATAATTGAAACAAATTTTGAATATACTTTTAAATTGGAGGAAATAATTGGAAACTTTAAAGAGAATAATATTGAATTAGAGAAAGAAAATTGAAAAATGCAGAGGATATAAAAGAAAATTAAAAACAGTCAAGAAAAATTAAAAAAAAGTGAAGAAAAATAGAAAAATATAATTGAAATATGGAAATAATAATTTTAAACTGAAAATATTAAAAAACCTAACAGAAAATTGCAGAAAATATTTAAACATTTGTGGGAATAATTGGAAAATGAAACATTTATTCAAATATTCAAAAATATACCCGATACTTTAAAAAAGAAAAAATAATTGAAAATTAGAGTAAGAAAAATTTCAAAATAATTGAAAATTGCAGAAAGTTTGAAGTTTGAAGTACAAAGTTTCAGAAATTTTAAAGTCATTGGAATTGAAAAAAATAACTAAAAACAAATAAAAAACAGATAGTTTTAGAAGAAATTTACAACAATTGAAGAAAATAATTTAAAATTCAATAACCTAACAGAAAATTGCAGAAAATATTTAATCATTGGTGGAAATAATTGAAATACGAAACATATTATTAAACATTTGAAAAATATACATGACATTTTAAGAAAGAAATAATAATTGAAAATTTAAGGAAGTATGTAAAACATTAAAAATAATTGAAAATTTAAGAAAGTATATAGAAAATTTCAGAAACTTTAAAGTCACTAGAATTGAAAAAAATAACTAAATACAAATAAAGAACAGATATTTTCAGACAAAATTTACAACAATTGAAGAAAATAATTTAAAATTAAGGAAAATATATCAACATTGGTTAAAATAATTAAAAAGCGAAAAAAATTATTGAACAATTGAAAAATGTACATAATACTTTAAAAAAGAAATAAAAATTGAAAATTTGAGTATGAAAAAATTTTAAAATAATTGAAAATTGAAGGTAGTACCTATGTATAAAATTTCAGTAACTTTAAAGTTATTAGAATTGAGAAAAATAACTTACAACAAATAAAAAACAGATATTTTCAACAACAAAAATTTACTCCAATGGAAGAAAATAATTGAAAATTGAATAACCTAACAGAAAATTGCAGAAAATATTTTTCAACATTGGTGGAAATAATTAAAATACGAAAAAATAATTGAACAATTGAAAAATATACATGATACTTTGAAAAAGAAATAATAACTGAAAATTTAAGTATGAGCAATTTTCAAAATAATTGAAAATTGACGATAGTATGCATAAAATTTCAAAATAATTGAAAATTGCAGATAGTATGCATAAAATTTCAGAAATTTTTAAGTTTTTAGAATTGAGATAAATAACTCTAAATCTAAACAAATAAAGAACAGATATTTTCAGAACAAATTTATAACAATTGAAGAAAATAATTGAAAATTGATTAAACTAACTGAAAATGTGGAAAATAATTCACGACTTGTGGAAATAATGGAAAAACAAAAAAAAATCATTGAACAATTTAAAAATATAAATGATATTTTGAGAAAGAAATGAAAATTGAAAATTTAAATATAAAAGAATTTTAAAATAATTGAATATTGAAGAAAGAATGTACAAAATTGTAGAAACTTCAAAGTCACTAGAATTTAGAAAAATAGCTAAAAACTAATAAAGAACAGATATTTTAGAAAAAAATTTTAAAAAATTAAAGAAAATAATTAAAATTTAAAGAATCTAACAGAAAATGCAGAAAATAATTCAAGATATGTGGAAATAATTGAAAAACAGAAAAAATTATTGAACAATAAAAAATTTTAAAGGACATTGAGATAGAAATAATAATTGAAAATTTAAGAAAGTATGTAAAAATTTTTTAAATAATTGAGAATTGAATAAAGTATGTACAAAATTTATTAAACTTTAAAGTCACTAGAATTGAGAAAAATAACTAAAAACTAATAAAGAACAGATATTTTTAGAAAAAATTTACAACAATTGAAGAAAATAATTAACAATTGAATAACCTAACAGAAAATTGCAGAAAATATTTAAAGTTTGAAATTTAAATAACCTAACAGAAAATTGCAGAAAAAATCTCAAGATTTGTGAAAATAATTGAAAAAGGAAAAAGTTATTGAACAACTGGAAAATATAAATAACATTTTTAGAAATAATAAGAATTGAAGAAATCAGAAAAATAAAATAAAAGTATCTAACGATATAATATTGAAAAAAGGAAAAAAATTAAAGAATATAATTGGAATTAGAGATATCAATTGAAAAGTGTAGAATACATTTGAATATTAGGAATATAATATACAATTGAAAAGTTAAAAAAAATAATTCAAAATTCAAGAAAATAATAGAGGTATTAAAGATTATATTTAAAACAGAAGAAAATAATTAAAAAGCGAAGAAAGTAATAAAAAATTATAGTAAAGAAGAATCAGAATTCTCAAAGAAATATAATAATTGAAAAAATTTTATAATCCATTCATAATGAGGTTACATAAAGCTTGGGCTAATTAAACTTTTAATCAACGCGAATTCGACTCGATTGAAGTTTAGAAAATGATTTTGAGCAATTTTAAAATACTTAATTGTAGATACGTAATTTTCAAAAAAAAAAAAATTATTTTAGTTAAAATTTATTCCCAGATAAATATCCCCTAATTTTATTCTTTGAAATATTCATTAATCTTTTAATATTATTTGAAATTTGCTCCTAAGAAATTATTTAATAAATAAAAGTTTTTTTGTTTATATTTTGTTTAACAAGAAACTATTAGCAAAATACTAAAATATTTACGATTGTAGTAAATAATAATATTTCAGAGAGTAAAATAAAAAACTCAGATTTTATTTCACAAAATCCTGCAACTAAATCTCGAAAATCGAGTTGATTTAAAGAAGAAAAAGTTTCAGGAGAATTTAACGTTTTTACAATTGCTGGATTGTGAACTTAGATTTTTCTGGTTACATTAACAACAGAATTAGTTAAAGTGACTAATATTCTGAGTTGATTTAATAAGTAATCACTTAAGTCTTTTCAACTTTACTTACATATTAATCTAAACCAAGTCTCTGTTGAACTTTATTTAACAAACATTAAGGATAATGAATCCTCCCAAATTCTGTATAAAGAGAAGATAATATGCGCCTGATCAGAAAAGTACATAAATAAGTTTACGTTGCCTGTATATAAGTCGTGTTGTTGGCATTATTCACTGTCAACTTTGAAATTCTAATTTTAGTCTCTAAATAATCCGAATGTGGGTGAAAATTATACGGACAGTCTGTTGGAGGACTAAAGCTTAAAGATATTAGTTTCGTGTTGTAAACTTGACAAGTTAGGAAGAAGATGCATTTTTTATAAAAGAAAAAAAAACAGACGCCCACTTTTTTTTATGGTATTAACTGATTAAATATCCATCTGAAAAAATGTAAATCAAACAAGCAGATGAAAATTGATTATACTAAAAAAACATATTTAATAATCAAAAACATAAATACGATAAAAATAAAATTGATTTTTGAATTTCAAAGATTTTGTAAACTCTTAAATAATCCAAGTTTCAAATTAGTGTTTTACAAGTATATAGAACTAAAATTTATCGAATTAATTACTTCCTCCGTAAAATAGGGAAAATCCCAAATTTAGGTTTTTTATATAATTTATCATGTCTTTTTGTGCTCACCGAAGTATATTGCAACTATTGGACGACTTGCAAATAATGAAGAAAAGCGCGAGCAGATATTAAACACGAGGACTTTAGAAAATTAATTAACGAATATCTCATTGTCAAGGTAGGAAATAATTCATTTTCTGTGAAAATCGTACATTTGTTAGGATTTAATATTTCACAAATGAAAATTAAATTCTGTGATTCTAAATTCAAATTTATTTCATTTTGATTAACTTAGCGAATTTATATAGTTTAACTTTAAATAAAAAAGGGACCCTTTCAAATATAAAAGAATTTTCTTATTTTCTCATAATTTAGTTTTATACCGAATGGTGTTTTAGTAATTTCACGCTTCAATGATAACATTAAAGTTCTGCTGGAATTAAACTGAGATTAAAACTCACACGCCCTACTGATTTAAATATGGTAATGATTTCATATTTTCTTTACAGCTTGTGTATATTTTTTCGACGTCAAAAGAACAATAGACTACCATTATAATTTCAAAAATGCAATACAAAATTGTTCGAACGCCCATTTTTTATTATTGCAAAAAATCATTTTATAATATATAAAATTTTATAAAATATATTCCCTTATTAAAATTCAATTCCTATATTAAAAAAAAAAAAAACCATAAAATTACGCTAAAAACTATTCAAGTGGACTTTTCAATATTTCTTGGATTAACTTCAGAGATTATTTTTGCCACAATTTTAATTCCTTTTAGTGTCTTATTAAGAAAAAATTCTAATTAATGTATATTTTAAAACGCCGATTTTGTGGGCTATTAAAAAAAGGATCTTTCACGTAATTTCCGGCGGAAGTGGATTCTTTAATCTTTAATTGAGTCGGTTAATTAAGGTAAAGATGAAGCTGCATTTTATATTGATCTTGATAAAGCTAGAACTAATTTATGTGTAAATTTCAAAATTCTTACAATTAGTTTAAAACTTTAATAAGTCATCACTATGCGAAAAAAAGTTTGTAAAATCTTTGTCAGGAAATTTCTAAAGTATATCAAGATTCCGAGTTTTCACTTTTCGACTTCATGTAACGTTTCAATCTTTTTTTCTCTTATGTAGCTTCTTTGAAGAAGAAAATCTCATTTTGTGAATAAACCACTTTTTCCGTATTCCTTTTACTTATATGAGAAAGAATTTATTCTGACCTAATATGTCTAGAAGGAAAATTACACTGCTGTATTAAAAATTCCGTTCCAAGAAAAAAAAAGTTTATCTATTGAAATTTATACATGAAAGAATTTAAATAATATAAAGATATTTAATACGATTTCATTTTTTCAGTAAAAATGATGTTTTTATAAATTCGACCCTCTTGAATTTAGATTAATTTTTCGAATGTATCATTTCTTTATTGATTAAAATTACAAATCTAATCATAAACGCAGATTTATAAATTTCTTATTTTTTGAAATTACGAATAACTGAAAGAGAAAATGCTTTTAGAAATTAAAAAATTTCCGCCATTTAAAATTTTTAAAATCTGAATTCAGATTTATGATCAGAGACCCTAAAAATTCCCGAGTAACAAATTTTCAACAAATCCGAACGATTTTAAAAACTTTGGGTTCCTTGATCACGATTTTGAAGTCTGATTAAAAAATTTAAAATAGCGGACTAAAAATGGAGGTCGAATATTTTTAACATTTCTAATAGCAGAAAAAATTCAAGTTGAAAATGATTAAAAAAAGCGTCTGAGCTGGTCTTGATAAAAAAATAAATAAAGAATATAAGTTTAATCTAATAAAAGTAAAGATTAACTTTATATTCACTTAATTGAAATATCTATTTGATAAAAATTTAAACGAATTAAAGTAACATTAATAAATAATACGTATATCTATTTTAGTTCCGATAAAATAGAGTTTGACCTATTCTAAATTAAGGTGAAATGGAATCTGTAATTATTGAACTGCAAATATTAATGATTCAATCTAAAATGGACTGAAATTAAAATTAGTTTAAAATTATTGGATCAGTTAGACGTTTGAATAATAAAACTTTTAATCAATGACATTTCGGATCAATAGATTTTTGCATTAACGAAAATTTTTATAAATTGAAGTTTTAGTCTGTTCAAATTACATTAGGTAATTTTTTATTTTTATTTTTAATTATATTATATTTACTATATTTAATTATATTATATTTATTTTTTATATTGAAGAATTTTTCTTGAAATGGTTTACAAAATTTACAAGATTAAAAATTTGTAAAAATTATTTTACAAGAATGAAAAATGTTTATTAATGAAATTAAAGAATGAAGAAAATAATAATTGAGCAAGGTGTAAAAAAATGAATAAATTTGTAACAATAATAAAAATAATGATGAAAGTAATTGAAAACAGGTGTAAGAAATTTAAAAGTTCATGGCAATAAAAAAATTGAATAAAATAATTACAATTTGTAAAAAAATAATTTTAAAATGGCAAAAATAACAAAAATATGAACAAAAGAATTCAAGAATAACAAAAATAATTGAAATTTTAAGAAAATGATTGAAAAGTCACGAAAGTGAATTGAACTTGCGTAGAAAATTTGGATGTTCCTGACAATAATTTGAAGATTGGAAAACATAATTGGAATTTAAAATAAAATAATTGAAATCTCAAGAAGATAATTGAACAATAACAAAAATAATTGTAATTGGAAAAAAAAAAATTAATAACTGGTGCATAAAATTAAAAAATTAAAGTCAATACTTAAAAAATTGATCAAACAAATGAAATTTTAAGAAACTGATTGAATAATGACATAAATAATTGAAAGCTGGTGTATAAATAAAAAATTTGTAGAGAATAATTGAAGTTTGAAGAAAATGATTGAAATTTGTTGAAATTAATTGAAAAACAATGTACGAATTTAATAAACTCATGACAATAATAAAAATAATGAAGAAAATGGTTGAAATTTGTAGAAAATAATAAAAAACTAATATAATGAATTTAAAAATTCATGGCAATGAAAAAAATTAAATTTATTTTTTTACGGGCAAAAGCCCATTACAATATAGATGTCTTTAACGTCCGAGAATAAAATATTAAAAAGAAGCAAGAAATTTGAAGTCATGCGGACATAATTCGGAACAATAAATATATTAAATATTAATAGGTCGCGTTCAATAATTTGAATAAAATAATAATTGAAATTTGTAGAAAATAATTCTAAAATTTCAAAAATAATAGAAATATGGAAAAATAATCGTAAATTGAGAAAAATATTTGAATAATGACAAAAGTAATTGAAATTTTAAGAAAATTATTGAAAATTAACAAAAGTAGAGTTGAAACTGATGTTGAAAATTTAAATATTCCTGGCAATAAATTAAAGATAGAAAAAAATAATTAAAATGTTGAGAAAATAATTGAAAAATGACAGAAGTATATAAAAACTTGTGTAATAAATTTAAATATTTATGACAATAATTTAAAGACTGAGGAGAATAATTGATATTTAAAAAAATTAAATTCAGAATCGAAACCTTTCCGGAAGTTTTTAAACTTGCAGCAAACTTGATAAAAGTTTCGGAACTTCAAAAATGGTTAAAAAAGTTACAGAATAATTTAAACTGTATTTAATTTTTTAATATTTTCCAATAAAATAAAATAACGGCATTTGAATTTTTAATAAATTCGACTATACGACACTTTAAATTAATCTAAATTATTATCAAAATTCATATAAGTGTGTAATATGTAAATTATTGTTAGTCATAATCAATATTTCGTCATTAAGGCTACCTCATCTGCATATTTTGTCTGTAAACTAAAACAATTTCAAAATTTTATGATGAAAATAATCAAAATTAATGAAAAAAAAGGCAGGGACTAACTTCACTTTGGATTTTAAAACGTGGACAGAAAAATATGAATAAATATAAACAGTAACTAACTTCAGGAGTTTACGGAGATTATTATTATTATATTAGAAAAATAAAACGCGCACAAGCGCGCGATTAGTTTTCCATATATTTTAAAAATTACAAAATACAATAATAAATATAAAAAATCGGTAAATACTATTTATCTAATAAGAAGAAATAAATATTTTAAATATAATATTTAAAAATCAATTAATATAAATAAAATAAATATTTATTTAGAAATTAGAACAAAATTTATAATACTTTAGAATTAAAAAGAATTGCAAAAAATAATTTAAATTATACAAAATAATTGAAAAAAAATGAAATCAATTAAAAATTGGGGAAAAAGATAAAAATAATTTAAAATAGAAAAAAACAAGTTTTAATTAAAGAGAAATAAGTAAAAACTTTTTAACAATTATAAAAAAAATGAGAAAAAGAACGAAAGTAATTAAAAATTGAAGAAAATAATATAAAAAATAATATAAATAATGAAAGAATTGAAAAGTCAGATAAATAGTTAACAATTTTTGAAATTATGAAACAAATGTAAAGAATTAAGAATTGAAGAAAATATATTTTGGAAAATAATTAAAAAAGAATAGAATTATAATGTAATACAAACAATGATAAGTTGTAAGAAATAAATGACATTTAAGTGTGATAATTAAAAAAACTACAGAAATTTTTTTTAATAAAGAAAAAATAATTGAAATTTTAAAAAAAATACATGAAGATCTTAGAAATAAAATAAAAAAAAGTGAATAACTAAAATTGAAAAATGAATTGAAGAAATAAGCTAAAAGTAATTGAAATTTACGATAATTTCTGAATAATTAATAAACAAATTTTGATATTATTAAAACAAATAAAAATAATTTAAAATTAGAGAAAAAATGGAAATTTTAGAAAAATTCTTAAAAATCTTAGAAAATATTTTTAGAAAATGAGAATAACTAAAAATTGGAAAAAAGACTGGAAGAATGCTAAAAATAATTTAAATTTACAATAATTAATAAACAAAATTTGAAATTATGAAAACAAATGAAAATAATTAAAAATTGAAGAAAACAATTAAAGTTTTACAAAAATTCTTAAAAATCTTAGAAAATAATTTTAGAAAATGAGAATAACTAAAAATTGGAGAAAAGTCTGGAAGAAAGCTAAAAATAATTGAAATTTACGATAATTAATAAAAAAATTTTGAAATTCTGATAACAAATGAAAATAATTAGAAATTGAATAAAGCATTTGAATTTTCAGAAAAATACTTAAAAACCTTAGAAAATAATTTTAGAAAATGAGAATAATAATTAACAATCGAGAAAAATAATTAAAAAATGATCAAATTAATTCAAAATTGAAAAAAATAGTTGAAATATGCTGAAAATAATAATTTAAGATTGAAAAAGAAAATTGAATTATGATGAAAATACTTTAAATATGAAAAATTGAAAACATTCAATAAAATTTTAAAGAAATAACTAAAAAAATCATAGAAATATGTTTAGAAAAAAATAATAATTAGAAAATTAATTAAAAAATTTTAATTAAAGAGAATAATTAAAAAATTGCAGAAATAACGAAAATTGATGAGAATAATTGCAATATGAGATAAATAATTGAAATTTTCAAAAGTAATGACAAAATAATGAATATAATTATAAATTGATGAAAATCAAGAAAAATTGCAGAATTTATTTTTAAGCAAAAGAAAATAATTTAAAAATCGTTATATAATGGAAAATTGATGACAATAATCTAAATTTGAGATAATAACTGAAAATTTATTAAATTAATTGCATGTGTATATGTATATTTTAAATTTCTTCAAAAACCATAATAAATTTTCAAAGCCTTTTTCGAAACTTTTGTTTACACAATTGACAATTAAAACCCAGCACGAAATAAAATAACCGAGAGTAACTTCATTTCAGTTTTTGAAACGTGGACAGAAAAAGATGAATAAATATTAATACTAACTAACTTCACTTCAGACTTTAAAACGTGGACAGAAAAAGATGAATAAATATAAATACAATACTAACTAATTTCAGGAGTTTACGGAGATTATTATTATTAATTATTAATTAAATAATAATAATCTCCGTAAACTCCTGAAGTTAGTTACTTTTTATATTTATTCATTTTTTCTGTCCACGTTTTAAAGTCTGAAGTGAAGTTAGTTAGTATTATTCATCTTTTTCTGTCCATGTTTTAAAAACTAAAGTGAAGTTAGTCTTACTCCCTGTTATTTTATTGATTTTGACTCTCTTTATCAGGAAATATTTTGAAATTTGAATTGAAAGAATAAGGTAACCTTTTTCGTTAGTGTCGTGTTTTACTGGTTTTTAATTCTCATTTGTGTAAAAAACAGTTTCAAAAAATGCTTTAAAAATTTATTATGGTTTTCGAAGAAGTTTAAAATATACATAAACACATGCAATTAATTTCCTAAATTTTCAATTATTATCTCAAATTTAGATTATTGTCATCAATTTTCCTTTATATAACAATTTTTTAATTATTGTCTTTTGCTTAAAAATAAATTCTGCAATTTTTCTTCATTTTCATCAATTTATAATTATATTCATTATTTTGGTATTACTTTTAAAATTTTCAATTATTTATCCGATATTGCAATTATTTTCATCAATTTTCGATTATTTCTGCGATTTTTTAATTATTCTCTTTAATTAAAAATTTTTAAGTGATTTTGTAATTATTATTTTTTTTAAACATATATTCTATTTTGCAGTTATTTCTCTCAAATATTTATTTATTTATTTATATATTTATTGAAATATAAACGGGCCATGTACAACAAAAAGAACCTTTAATATTATTAAATGTTTTTAAGTTTTTATATTATTTAAATTATTTTCATCATAATTCAATTTTCTTTCTCAATCTTAAATTATTTTCAGCATTTTTCAATTATTTTTGTCAATTCTTAATTAATTTTATCATTTTTCAATTATTTTTTTCGAATATTAATTATTATACTCATTTTCTAAAATTATTTTCCAAGATTTTTAAGTATTTTTCTGAAAATTTAAACATTTTCTTCAATTTCTAATTTTTTTCATTTGTTATCAGAATTTCAAATATTTTTTTTTAATTATCATATATTTCAATTATTTTTAGATTTCTTCCAGACTTTTCTCCAATTTTTAGTTTTCCTCATTTTATAAAATAAATTTCTAAAATTTTTTAAGTATTTTTCTCAAAGTTCTATTATTTTTTTCAATTTTTAATTATTTTTCTTTGTTTTCATAATTTCAAAAAAATTTTATTAATTATCGTAAATTTCAATTATTTTTAGCATTCTTCCAGTCTTTTTACCAATTTTTAGTTACTCTCATTTTCTAAAATTCTTTTCTAAGATTTTTAAGAATTTTTTTAAAATTTCAATTGTTTTCTTTAATTTTTAATTATTTTTCTTTGTTTTCACAATTTCAAAAAAATTTTATTAATTATCGTAAATTTCAATTATTTTTAGCATTCTTCCAGTCTTTTTACCAATTTTTAGTTACTCTCATTTTCTAAAATTCTTTTCTAAGATTTCTAAGAATTTTTCTAAAATTTCAATTGTTTTCTTTAATTTTTAATTATTTTTCTTTGTTTTCATAATTTCAAAATTTGTTTATTAATTATCGTAAATTCCAATTACTTTTGGCTTAGTTCTTCAATTCTTTTCTCCAATTTTTTAGATATTTTCTTTTTTTTTTTATTGAATTCTAAGATCTTCATGTATTTTTTTCAAATTTCAATTATTTTTTTTTATTTATTTAAATAATTTAAATGAATTATATTTTAATTATTTTCGGCAAGTTATAAAATTTAAAAACATTTTTCAATTATTTTCCAAAATTTATTTTCTTCAAATTTCAATTCTTTACATTTGTTTCATGATTAAAAATATTTTTATCTATTTATCTGATTTTTTAATTGTTTCATTATTTTTATTATTTTCTTCAATTTTCAATTACTCTTGTTCTTTTTCGTAATTGCCAAAAAGTTTTTACTTATTTCTCTTTAATTAAAATTTGTTCTGTTCAATTTTAAATTATGTTTATCTGTTTTCATTTATTTTCTCTAATTTTTAATTATTTTCTTTTTTTTCAATGAACTTCTGTAAGTTTTAAGTATTTTTCTCAAATTTTGCTTAACTTTCCTTTATTTAAAATATTTTATGTAATTTGTTTAATTATTTTCCTAAATTTTAATTATTTCTTTTGGCTCAGTCCAGCTGAACCGTGTCAACAAAATTCCATTGATTTTCTGAAATGTTAAAACTTTCATGAAAATCTGTAGTTCACAACATAACAAAAAAACACTTTTAACCGTTTTTTTAAATTCCATATCTTTGTTGGTTTTTTTTGCATTAACAAATTTTAGCAACATTGTAAACAAATATTAATAACTCAACAGTGGTTTGCAATAAATTAATGAAACTTATGTGGATAATCTAAAAATGTTCACTCTTTTTAACGAAAATAATTGCAAAATTTTAATATAAAAAATTACATATTTTTAATAACAATTTTATAAACAATTTGAAATATTTAAGTGTTCTACCCCTACGGTTGAGATGAAACTCATAGAAAATGTACACAGAGATGTCTTCTTTAAGTTTCTAAAAAAAAAAATTGGTATTTTCAATAAGAAGTGTAGATAATATATTTATTTTCTCTTCGCGCGCCAACCGTTACGCTGCGAGAAGCTCCGGTGCACTGTGGTCAGAATCTGCAATTTACTGTTCAAAAAAGGCTACAGCCTCCAAATTTTAACGAAATTGGTTGACTCTTGATTTAAAACACTCAGGAATAAATTCTTAACAACTTTAAGGAATAAGTTTTTTAAATTTATGTTTTTATTATTATTATTTTAATGTTAATAACAAAATAATGACAAAGTTTTTAGTATATCTTCATTTTATCAAATAAAAGTCGTCTTTATGCTGAATATCATTTAAATCGGCTGACTATCGATCTTTAAAAGGCAAAAAATAAAGTTTAAATGAATAAAAAAATTGTTTATTTAGTTAATAAATATTTTATTTCATTTAAGTTAACAAATGAATAACGCGCATTTTTATGGTTGAAATAAATTAGTTTTTTTGCATTTATTTTAGTATTTAGTTACAATTGACAATTATACATTAATATAAGGTTTAAAAAGTGTTGTTTGTCATTATTATAAACAAATTAAGTTTGTTAACTTAATTTTTTAAACTTAACTTTCCTTAACTTAATTTTCTGTCGAAACTAAATCGATTTTTTTCTTAAATTTTTATAATTTTTTTAACAGTAACATTTCTTTTTGACTAGTTTAAAAATTGCTTTTTATCATTGTTATAAACAAATTTAATTAAAAAATGAATAGCACGAAAATCAAACTTATTAAAACTAGAAAAAGGTATTCAGTTTCGCTAAAAAACAAGTGAGCTGTTCATTTGTTAATTTAATTTGTTTATAACAATGATAAATAACACTTCTTAAAGAATATTTATAAATAAATGTTACTTTTAAGAGAATTATAAAAATTTGAGAAAAAAATCGATTTAGTTTCGACAGAAAAAGAAGTGAGCTGATCATTTGTTAATTTAATTTGTTTATAATAATGACAAACAACACTTTTTAAACTATATATTAATGTATAATTGTCAATTGTAACTAAATACTAAAATAAATGCAAAAAAACTAATTTATTTCAACCATAAAAATGCGCGTTATTCATTTGTTAACTTAAATGAAATAAAATATTTATTAACTAAATAAACAATTTTTTTATTCATTTAAACTTTATTTTTTGCCTTTTAAAGATCGATAGTCAGCCGATTTAAATGATATTCAGCATAAAGACGACTTTTATTTGATAAAATGAAGATATACTAAAAACTTTGTCATTATTTTGTTATTAATATTAAAATAATAATAATAAAAACATAAATTTAAAAAACTGCTTCCTTAAAGTTGTTAAGAATTTATTCCTGAGTGTTTTAAATCAAGAGTCAACCAATTTCGTTAAAATTTGGAGGCTGTAGCCTTTTTTGAACAGTAAATTGCAGATTCTGACCACAGTGCACCGGAGCTTCTCGCAGCGTAACGGTTGGCGCGCGAAGAGAAAATAAATATATTATCTACACTTCTTATTGAAAATACCAATTTTTTTTTTAGAAACTTAAAGAAGACATCTCTGTGTACATTTTCTATGAGTTTCATCTCAACCGTAGGGGTAGAACACTTAAATATTTCAAATTGTTTATAAAATTGTTATTAAAAATATGTAATTTTTTATATTAAAATTTTGCAATTATTTTCGTTAAAAATAGTAAACATTTTTAGATTATCCACATAAGTTTCATTAATTTATTGCAAACCACTGTTGAGTTATTAATATTTGTTTAAAATGTTGCTAAAATTTGTTAATGCAAAAAAAACCAACAAAGATATGGAATTTAAAAAAATGGTTAAAAGTGTTTTTTTGTTATGTTGTGAACTACAGATTTTCATGAAAGTTTTAACATTTCAGAAAATCAATGGAATTTTGTTGACACGGTTCAGCTGGACTGAGCCTTTTAGTTTTAATTTATTTATCTCAATTTTTAACCATGTTTTTTCAATTTTCAATTATTTTCTCTAACTTTTCATTATTCAATTTTGTTTTAATTTACTTTTAAGATTCTCAAGTATTTTTCTCAAATTTAAATTATTTTCTTTATGTTTAAAACATTTTTATGATTGTTTAAATTACTTTCCCCAATTTTTAATTGTTTTCATTTTTTTTTTCAATTAATTTGCAAAATTTGCAATTATTTTGTTTAATTTCAATTATTTTTTGCAATTTTTTTTAATTCTAAAATATTATAAATTTTTTCCTAAATAAATATTTATTTTATTTATATTAATTGATTTTTAAATATTATATTTAAAATATTTATTTCTTCGTATTAGATAAATATTATTTACCGATTTGTTATATTTTTTAATGTATTTTATAATTTCTAAAAGGTATGAAAAACTAACTTGTTTTATTTTGCTTGTTTAATTAATAATTAATTAACAATATTGGGATATATCTTTAAGGTCTCACCTTTAATAAAGTCCACTGCCATTTCCAGCCCGTAAGTGTCCTTGTCACAATCATCGAGAATATGAGCACCAATCTTTACTCCCGGGATAATTTCTTGTTCGTTGAGTCTGTCTAGAGTAAACAACATGGCTTCTAAAGCTTGAACACCTCCTTGTGGCATTACCGGTCCACAAGTAATTGTATCTTCTCTTTCATGGACCATCATCAAACCGCCCAAAACAAGGTCACCTTCCACAATGGCGCTATGCTTCACTGGCCACAAATTCACAGGCGTTGCAACTTTCGTAAAGTTTTCCTCATCCCTAATTAGACTCTCATTAAAATAAATCATAGTTGGATTTATATTCAAGATAAGACTAGCATTAAATGGACCAATTTTATCTACACTTTCCCCGTTAGTCCAAGTTTCATTAATCTTTAAACTCTGATTATTTATCGAAATCAAATTTGACTTTTGATAAAAATTATAATAACCCGAATCATTAATTCCTGGTTCTGAATCCGTTAGTACTGACGAGTCTCGCTTTATGGCTTCATCTTTTAGATTGCCCGCTTCTTTATCTAGAGTAGAGTTTCTTATCTGTCTGACAATAAAGTTTCGATCAGATCCCATCTCTTTATTTCCAAGATCCGAGCTGTAATTTGAAAATAGTATTCGAGAAAATGTTTCTCCTTTCTTTTGGGAATTTTGCCGAGACTCTACAGTAGTATTTTCTTTATCACTAAATGCACTCGTATATTCTAAATGGCCTTTTAATGAATTCTGAGTGGCGTTATCACTCGGAGTTAAAATACTTTTCACCACTTGACCTCTCTTCGTTTTTCCATGCGAATAATTAAATTTACCCTTTGAAATTGAACTGCTTGGCCCTCTCTTAATTATTCTCGAAACATTACTCAAAGTATCGTCTTTCATTTGAGTATCACTTGCCTTCTGTCTCGATTTTCCAGATATTTGTATTTTTCTGCTATCAAATTTCACAAAACTATCTTCTTCCTTTAATGACTCGCTAGCTAAAGTATCTGATTTATTGTAAATATTTTTAGTCTCATCGATTTTTTCCAACTGGTAATTTGTTAAAGTCGAATTTTTCAAAGTTTTATTACTTTTTGCCAAATATTTGAAAAGGGTTATTCTCACTTTTCTCAGACTCTCTGAATTCTTGTATTTTGGAAGACAAGATTTACATAAATTGCGCCTGATCGATTCTACCTTCAATATCCTTGGTAAATCGGCTTTTTCATTTTTTGCAAACTTTGGGTCACTTTCTTTCGTAACAGTGTCTAAATTGGATGAAGGCAATTTATTTCCAGGTCCACTATTTCCTTCCGTCTCAATTTCGTTTTCTAAACCGGTTTTATTACTCTGTACATTTTCACCGGCTACTGATATGCCTTCTTTTTCAATTTTCTTCTCCGCAGATTTTAATGAAGTCGAGATAAAGGGCTCTTTGGTTTCTACTTCAGAATCCAGATTGTTTTTAACTTTTTCGAATAAATTCCCTTTATGTGTTGGAATACCAATTCCCGTCTGAAATTTACTCCTTTCGTAGAATAAATTTGAAACTTCCTCAGCAGCAGAATCTTTATTGTCCTTGGTGGTTGAGAAAATTCGACTATTTCGATTTACAGTTTGAGGCAAAGTTTCGCCACTTTGAATTTGCTTATTTAAGACGGTATTTACTGTTATCTGAGAATTATTTGGGACTCTCGAATTCATCCTCACGAAACTTGCAAACTTTGATTGAGGAAACTTCTCAACGGTAAATAAAGATTGATTAGTTTTAAGAAGATTTAATTTACTTGAGAATGGAGCTTTTTGAGAATCGCCATTATGATTTGTCGTAAAGAAACGATCGATACTAGATTCTCTCGAAGTCCGATAATTTGATGTGTGTTTATACATCTCACCATTTCCAATCACAAATAAAACCTCCTTCTTTTTCAACGAGGAAACTTTAACAGTAGAGTGATCAAATTTGTTATAAACTTGGCTGGTTGGCTCAAGAACTTTTGAAAACTTTGTTTTTGCATGAGTTAAATGCTCATTAGTGTGATTTCCTTTCGGAGAGATAACAAGATTAGAGCTTCTCAGAGTATTTGAATCATCATCAATCTTTACCTGACTTTGATGTTCGCTGCACTCAGATTTGAGAAATTTAATACAAATTTTACGTGAATTCTGATTCGCGGCTGGATTTGAGTTTCTGGTGGTTGTAACTGAATAAACTTTAGCTAATAATAACTGAGTTGGTACTTGTGTAGTTTCGGGAATATATTTAGCTTGTATAGTGGTTAAGCTTGTTTTACCAGATTTGCCAGTTATCATTTTGTCGTCATCTTTATGAAGGTTAAGCTTCCCTAAGGAGAAGGAAGATAGTGCTTTTTCTGCGTCGTTTTTTAGCTTGAGAGGTTTTCCAGTGACAAAGGAATTGGGAGAAGAGCTCGAAGTCAAAAGTTGTTGTGAAAAACCGTTCGTGAGAATAATCAGCGAAGCCACGAGGGCCGTAAAGCCAGAGAGTCGCTTCATCAGCCTGGAGATTCATAGATCATTTTTTAGTTCTGAAACAGACAAAAAAGAATAGTTGATTCATAAAAATGTGTTAACAATAAAATACAAAAGTATTGTAGTTTGAGAAGTAAATTTTAGAATTTCGTGGTCGTTTTTAGTCTTGGAAAAGTAAAGGGTCAGTTTAAATGGAATCGTATACTTTTTTCAATTTTCTAAATATTGTTTCACGGTACATTTAATATTTAATTATGTGGGGACAATCCACGTATGTCTATGCGAGTAATTAATTTGCTGCAATTTCGAAATGCACTATTAAATACACAAAGGAGCTTTGGCTGAAATAGAACTAACTTTTACTGTCTTTAGTTGATATTGTTGTTCAGATAATTTATTTATTCAACTTCCATTTTCTAATTTCAAAAGTTCAGAATTTAATAAAATTATTTTAAAGATTTAAAGTTTATTAATCTATTATAAATCTATTATATTAATAGATATATGAATGTATTAGTATTAGAATCTATTATGTTATTTAATCAATTATTATCAGGGCCGGTCTTAGTAAATTTGGTCTGTGCAAGACCAAATACATCACACAGTGATAAAAAATCAAAAAGTAGGGTTTAAATTTATTTTCTGGGTAAATTTTCAACCGATATCAAAATTCTTTTTCTTAAAATGTTCACAAATAAATTTGTCAGAGCATATATAAACATTTTTTTTTACTATAAATAATTTATATGCTAACGTAAAGTGTGAAAAAATGGAGATTTTTAACAGTTATTTATCTCATTCAGTAAAAAAAATTTCTCCATGCTTAATACTTCATATGCGTAGTGTCCAGGAGAGTAGAAACAGAAAACAGTATTTTGTTTTTTAAAAATATTTTTATAAACAAATAATATAAACAAATTCAATCTTTCAACACTTATGAGTAGAAAAATTCTCGTTTTCACTAACATGTTCCATTATTTATCAAATTAACGAATTTTATTAAAAAAAATGTATTTGTCAATTAATTTTCTTTTTTTTTATAAACAGTTTACGTAAACAAGTGCACTATTTGGTCATATATAAACTAAAAACTTTTGCTTTTTTCGTAATTTTGACGAGAACATACAAAGTGAACTTTCTTTTTTTAAAATTTGATTTTACAAATTATTTTCCTTCTTTTTTAAACAATCCATATAAACAAAGAAACTAAAATATAATTTTTATGACAAAAAAGTTGCGTTTTTTAAAATTTAGCTTAGATTTCTCGAACAAACGTTTATTATTAAAGAAAATTCGTTTTACAATAAATATCCAATTTTATTTATAAACAATTAATATAAACAAGTGCTATTATCTGAAAATTTTTGTGACAAAAAAGTTGCGTTTTTTTAATATTTAGCTTAGATTTGTCCAACAAAAGTTTATTATTAAGGAAAATACGTTTCACAATAAATATCTAATTTTATTTATAAACAATATATATATATAAACAATTGCTGTATCTAGACATTTATAAGCTAACATTTTTTGCATTTTCTCGTAATTTTGACTAGATCGTACAAAGTGAACGCTCTTTCTTTAAAATTTGATTTTACAATAAAATTTCCTTTTTTTTATAAACAATCCCTATAAACAAAGAAACTAAAATATAATTTTTGTGACAAAAAAGTTGCGTTTTTTTAGTATTTAGCTTAGATTTGTCGAACAAACGTTTATTATTAAAGAAAATTCGTTTTACAATAAATATCCAATTTTATTTATAAACAATTAATATAAACAAGTGCCGTATCTGAAAATTTATAACTTAAATTTTTTTGCATTTTCTACTAATGTTGACTAGAACATACAAAGTGAACGTTCTTTCTATAAAATTTAATTTTCCAACAAATTTATTTTTTTTCTAAACAATACATATAAACAAAGAAACTAAAATACCGTTCTAGTGACAAAAAAGTTGCGTTTTTATAATATTTGGCTTAGATTTGTTAAACAAAACATTATTATTCAGAAAAATTCGTTTTACAATAAATATCAACGTTTATTTATAAACAATTTATATAACCAAATGATGTATCTGGACATTTATAAGCTAAATTTTCTTGTATGTTCTCGTAATTTTGACTAGAACATACAAAGTGAACGTTCTTTTTTTTTAAATTTGATTTTTCAATAAATTTACCTTTTTCATAAACAATCTATATAAACAAATAAATTAAAAAATCATTTGTGTGACAAAGAATAGTGTTTTTTTACATTATGCTTAGATTTGTCAAACTAAACTTTATTATTAAGGAAAATTTGTTTTCCAATAAATGTCCTTTTTTTTAATAAACAATTTATAAGAAGAAATGCTATATTTGGGTTTTTACAAGCTTAAACTTTTTGTATTTTCTGGTAGGTAATTTTGACTAGAGAATGCAAAGTAGAACATACAAATTCTTTCAGTAAGATTTTCGTTTGCAATGAATTTACTTTCTTTTATAAACAAATAAAGTAAAATAACAGTTTTAGGTGAAAGAATTTATTATTGTGTATAATATGCTTATATTTTGTAATACTGAATTTTTTTATGTAGAAAAATTTATTTTAAAATAATGTTGTCTTCTTTTATTAAACAATAACTATAAAAAAATATAGTATACTTAAGAATTTATCTAGGAACATGAATCTACTAAAATGTTATTTTACTTTGTTGGTTTACAGTAATTGTTTTTAAAACAACGAAATTTATTGCTAACAAAATTCTTACTGAAAGAATTTGTTAGTTCCACTTTATTTGTTCTCGTCAAAATAACCAGAAAATGCAAAAAGTTTTAGCTTATAAATGTCTAAATGAGCATTTTTTAGATAGATTGTTTATAAAAAAAGAGATATTTTATTGCAAAACAAATTTTCTTTAATAATAAACTTTAGTTTAACAAATCTAAGCATAGTATAAAAAAAAATGCAATTTTTTTGTTACAGAAATATTATTTCAGTTTAATTTGTTTATGTAGATTGTTTACAAAAAGTGTCCAAATACAGCATTTGTTTCTATAAATTATTACAAAAAAGGATATTTATTGCAAAAATACAAATTAAAAAAATACTCTACATAAAGAAGATAAATTGAAATCAGAGCCAATTACAATTTGAATCAATTTATCTAAATTACTGAATTAAAAAAGCATAAGATTAATAAAAACTAATATATATTTCGCTCTATAAGAATAAACTGAAATTTGGATAGAATAAAATATTCGTAAATTAAAATTCAAATAGAACAATATAAAAATAATTCAGTTAAAATGTTCATTTGTACTGATTTAATTTGTTTATTGTTTACATTAAAAACTGTTTAATTTTAAATAATTAAAACTTTAATCGCCAAAATTTTAAAATCATTAAAGTTTAATATTATTAAAACATTAAAAACTTGGAGTTTCTTCTCATTAAAGTTTTAAACAAATATTAATTAATAAAATGAAGTTTAAAAAACTTTAATTTAATAATGTAAAAGATAAAAAAAGTTAAACTAATTTTTGTTACCTCTATTAGGATTTAAAAAAATGAAATATGAATCTTAAAATTTTAACTAATTAAAGATTGAAATAATTTAAGTTTTAGTCGTTACAACTTGTAAATATTCTAAGTTTGGAAAAATTAAAATTTAGATTGATAAATGTCTTGAAGAATAGAAATTTGAATCAAGAAAAGTTTTTTGTATTGTTTGCATTTGAAATAAAGAATAAGAAATTTTAATCATTAGGAATAATTAAAAGTATAGAAGTTAAGTATTTTGTCTAAAAAGCTATTCCTTCAACAAACATATTCTAACTTTTTGTAATGTATGTACCTTCTATAATAATTTTTATTTTTTAACTATTTTTACATAATCTGAATAAATCTATGAAGCTTTGTTCTTTTCATTATTTTTGTAACAATTCTTAAAAAATAAATTATTAATTTATACGTAAAACTTCGAAGTTTGTAATATTTTATTAAAATTTATATTATAAAAATTAATAATTAATAAAATTATATACAACCTAATTTCATACTAATAGTTAAAATGATAATTAATTATAATTAATACACTAATTTATTTTTTCTTCCTTAAATATAAAATTGTAAAATGTGTGCTTTTGTAAATATACTTTTTATTTACTTTTACTTATTTAACTTTTAACTATTTTTATAAATCTAAAACTTTAGTAACGTTTTTTCATTTTCAAATTTCTGAGCGGATTGACAACACATTTTCTGTTTTATTTGGATTATTCAAATTTTAATTTAATGTGTGTTAATTTTGCATTAATTAAACTTTAATTTATTCCTCATTACGAGATTTCTAATTTGTTTATTTTAGGAGTTTAAAATTATATGAAAAGCTCAATAAATATTGACATATAATAATAAACAGTACTCATCTAATATTTATTTTTTTAAAAACATTATTTTATAATTTATTATAATCGAAACTTTATACACCGAATCCATAAAATTGATCCTCAATAGCTTACGTAAATGTTCACTTAGGAAAATTAAAGTAAAATAAAATGATTTCCTTGCGAAAAGTGCTTTACGAAATAAAATTAATAGAGACAATTATTCTTCTTTTCAGCGGCCTTTTCCAGACAATCTCCAAGAAACTTGCACAATGCGGGGGAAACAAATACGAAAAGTGGTTTTTCTTAAAGACGAGATAAAAGTTCAGTAAAGTCAGAGAAGCAGTAAAAGTTGACAATAACAAATGCCAGTAAGTAAGTGTACCGACTTTCATCGATTTTCTCAAAACATTTAGAAACCACTCAAGAATATTTTCATTGTTTTTAGAGTATGGCGATTTTCAAAGAATATAAATTTTATATAAAAGTGACATTAAGATTGTTTGCAACGTCGTTAAAATAGGCTCTTCCTTTTAAGCGTGCATTTTTAAGCTGGCGCTGTAAATGGGATCGATTCAAAGTCTAAAAAAGACTTAGACTAGAAACAAAAATTTTCATGTCGTTAAAGAAAGACTTAAAGCTTTTAAGAGCATGTTTCCACGGCAAAATTAAAAGTCAGGTTTAACGTAGTCACTTTCTTTAAAGACAGATTTAAAGTTAACTTTGCTTTAAACCGGATTTTTAAGCTCGCGCTGTAAACGGGCTTATTGTTAAATTTTCCATAGAAAATTAAACACTTATTTTAGATTTAAAAAAGTAAAATAAAATATAACAAATGTTTCTCGCGTTTTAAGAATTCATGTTTCATGTAGACAGTGAATCTTCCACGACTTTAATTATCTTATTATACTCTTGCTCATTGTTACTTTTAAGTAATGTTTAGAAACTTGGTCAACTTATCACAAAACCAAGTTTCACGGAACTTGAGCACTAAACTTTGCATATTTTTTTGTATCTTTTAAAAAACCAAACTCGTCACTTCTAAATTGTTGTCAGATCGTTGAGCAACTGGGTAAAGTATTCCTCAAGAGGATTAAAACTTTTACAAAGGATCTTGACGTCTTTCACGGGAAGCATATTATTGACAATCAAATTCATAAAAGAATTATTAATTTTTTTTTTTTTAAAGACATTCAATTTTACAATTTTACTATTTATTCGTATTTTTTACATTCATTTATTGATAGTGTTAATGTTTTACTTATTCGAGCCGCATTAACATTCTTTCTCAAAGAAAATGAATTTATTTCTGGTGGTAATTTCTTTCGACTACAGAAACATTTTCCGTTCGTGAACCTTTTGTTCGTTTTATTTAAAAAGCGGAGGGGTTGTATTTTTTCGTTTCTCCGTGCTATTATTAAAATGTATCTAGACAAAGGAATGTGAGACATTCGCTGTGAACCGAAAAGGTAAATGTTTTCCTCTGAGAAAAAATTCGGAGATTCTTTATACATTGAATGACATATAGAAGAAAATGTTAAATTAAGAAAAGTTAAAACTTAAAAAGGAACAAAGACAAAATATTGAAAAATTTTATAATTATGACACAATGATTTATTATTAGTATTATTATTATTAATTTAAAATCAAATTACCAGACTCAAAAGTAAATAAGTAAATAAATTTTACAAATTTTTATTATATATAATTTTATTAAATTTAGTTTTTTTTTCAAGCAATTTTAAATAAATTTGAATTTATCTAACAGAATTTTTAGGTCATAGAATTCACATTTAACAGAGTTTTCACTTAAGAGAATTTTATTTTTACAAACTTAAATCCTTAAACTTAGACTTAAATCCGATTTAAATCAGATAATTTTTAAGAAATGCATAAATTGATTAAAATTTAAAATTATAAATATCAGTTCAAACAATTTTAATTTCATTAATAAATAAATCTACAATTTATTTCTATAATTTTCAATAGTTTGCAATATACAATATTATTTTCTTTAAATTTTTATAATTATTCTTCATTTTTTTAAAATTCTTTTGTTCAGTTGTCAATTATTCCCTCCAGTTTTCGAATTTTTCTTTTATTTGAAAATTATTTTCCTCGTTGCTCAATTACTTTTTTTTAATATTCGATTATTTTAGTCATTTTGTAATTTTTCTTTTAATTATCAACTATTTTCTTAAAATTTCAATTAAATTCTTTAATCTTCAATTTATTTGTTTAATATTTTCTTCAATTCTCAAGTTTTTCTTTAATTTCCAATTGAATTCTTTGTTTTTCAATTATTTTATTCAATACTCAATAATTCTTTGATTTCATCAATTATCAATTATTTTTTTTTAAATTTTAATATAATTCATAAATTTTCAATTAATTTCTTCAATCTTTATTTTTTCCTACAATTCGTTCCATAATTTTTATCATTTTCAATTGAAAATTTATTATTCTCCTGCCATTTTATGATTATTCATAAATTTAAAAAAAAATTTGTTCGCATGTCGATTATTCTCACCATTTTTCGAATTTTTTTTTCGAATTTTTAAGTATTTTTTTTTTAATAGTTAATTATTTTCCTCAATATTTAATTATTTTTATCATATTGTCATTTTTCTTTTAAGTACCAATTATTTTTTTGACGTTAACATTAAATTCTTTAATTTCCAATTTATTTCATCAAATTATAATTATTTCTTTCAATTCTCAATGATTTTTGTCAAATTTCAATTGCATTCTATGTTTTTCGATTATATTATTTAATATTCAATAATTCTTGTATTTTCTTAATTATCAATTATTTTCTTGAAGTTTCAATACAATTTTCAATTTTCAATTTATTTCTTCAATCTTTATTTATTTCCTACAATTTGTTCCATAATTTTCATCATTTTCAATTGACAATTTATTATTCTCCTTCCATTTTATGATTATTCATTAATTTAAAAAAAGTTTTTGTTCGACTGCCGATTATTCTCACCATTTTTCGATTTTTTTTAGTGTTAAGGGGCCATCCATAAATTACGTGGCTCCAATTTTCGAACTTTTCGACCCCTCCCTCCCCCCATGTAGCTTAACGTAGCATTTGATAGACCCCCTCCCCACCCCCCTCATAAGGGCACGTGGCTTTTTTTTAAACGCCTTATAATGCCTAAATATATCATTTCTGGCGTAAAAATAATTGCTGTAATATTTAATTGTGAATTAGATTTATTTTTTTTTTATTTTACTATTTATTAAATCATTGGTTTCAATAGAATTTTACCAATTACATTAGAAAGAACTCTCCCATTAAAATATAACCTAATTAGAAAATACGTTATATAATAAACATTTTGTTATATTTTATCGCTTGACAGGGAGATTTTTGTTATAATGGTTTTGAGGGGAGACTGCATCGATATTTTCAGCTATGTAAAAGAATTAACATAACTAATTGTCGCTACAATTTTTAAAATAATTTTTAAATTTAATCAGACAAAAATTCTTTTGACAATCTTTGAATTTTTGTCTTTTGTCAAAATTAAAAGATTTTAAAATCCATGCTTAATTTTTTTAGATAAACATGTTTCTTTAATAGAAAAAAAATTTGCGACCCAAAATTTTAAATTTTACTATTTTTGAACCTTTTTTTTGGTAAAAAAATTATTTTATTTTTTTGGAGAAAAGGGTAAAAATATAAAAACTTCTGAAGATGTTTAGGAAATTAAAAGATCATTAAAGATTTTTTATCTTTTCACATTCATAATTAAATTAGTTAGGTTATGTCAAATAACGAATAGTTTAATTAAATTCTGTTTACTTATTTAATTAGTCAAATTTTACAATTATTACAAATTACAATTTTTAGACAATAAAAAAATTTTAATAATAATTTTTTAACACGATATAAAATAGAGAGGGGAGGGGGTTCAAAAAATTTTGACATAACTTTAAAAGGGTGATTGACAAATGTGTGATAAGTTATGACAAGGGGTGGGCGGGAGGGGGGGGGGGGTCGAAAAAAGAAAAAAAAGATGTCACGTTATTTGTGGACGCCCCCTAAATTGTATTGACTTTTCACTAAAGTTTGAGTTAGAGGTAAAAACTACTAAATTAAGTAGTTAAATATTACAAAAAATTAGTGGTCCACTTTTCACTAGGTTTCCAAATTTGGGGAGCTGTAAAATATAAATCAAATAAAACAAAAATGGCTTAGGAAAAACTTAACATATTGCAAAAGAAAACTTTTCTAAACTAATTATGCAGCTAAAATGACGTAAAATCGTAAATGATTTTTTAATTTCCTAAACATCTTCAGAAGTTTGTAAATTTTTTTCGATCTTATTTTTCATTAAGATTGTTAGATATAACCCTTTTCTACAGAAAAAAATTAATTTTTTACAGAAATAATGCTTCAAAAATTGTAAATTTAAATTTTTGGGTCCCCAATTTTTTTTCTATTAAAAACCATAATTTCAAAAAAATACGCATGGGTTTTAAAATCTTTTAATTTTGACAAAAAATAAAAATTCGAATATAGTCAACAAATTTTTTGACCAATCTTTTTTATGGCCGTTGAATTCCTTGTAAAAAATTACTATAAAAATTATAATGACGATTAGTAAAGTGAATTCTTTCACATAGCTGAAAATGTCGCAGTCTCCCCTTATAATTCTTATTTTTAACAACTTCAAGGTTTTCTGGTAAACATAGACTCGGTTCAATTCAATTCTCTCGAAATGATTTTTGAGTTGCCAACGCTATTTAAAAAAAAAATATCTGTGAAATTAAAATACAAAGCTACGTTGCTCGGACTCGAACCCCTCCCTCCCCCCATGTAGTCTAGCGTAGCATTTTGCCTGACCCCCCCCCCTCCCCCCTAACAGACCACGTAATTTATGGATGACCCCTAAGTATTTTTTGTTAATAGTTAATTATATTCCTCAATATTGAATTATTTTCGTCATATTGTATTTTTTCTTTTAATTATCATTTATTTTGTTCAATATTCAATTATTTTGATCAATTTTTAATTCATTTTACAATATTAAGTAAATTCTCGGATATTATCAATTACGTTTTTCACTCATAGAAATTGTTTTAAAATTTCAATTCAATTATTCAATTCTAGAATTATTCTTTTCAATTGTCAGATATTTTCTTTAAATTTAAATTCCACTTTTCAATTTTCATTCATTTTTTTTAGTATTTAAAAATTATTGCCTTTTTTTTATTATTTTTTTCAGTTGTCTATTAATCTAGTAATTTTTAGAATTTTGTTTTTAATTGACAATTATTTTCGTAATTTTTGATATATTTTTTTCAATTTTTCAATTATTCTCATCATTTTTCAACTATTTCCTTCAATTATTATTTATTTTCCGCAATTTTCAATTATTCCCTACAATTTTTCCAATTTTAAATTATTATCTTCAAATTTTATAATTATTCTTCGATTTTTTAAATTATTTTTTTTGGGTTCTGTGTTAAATTAAAAATTAAAAATTTTAATTTAATTATTCCATTATACATCTATTCTTTTCACTTTTTTGTTAGTTTCTTCAAATTTAAATTCCACTTTTTAATTTTCAATTATTTCCTTATAATTAAAAAATTATCGTTTTTTTCTATAATTTTTTTTTTATTCTCTTTAAGTTTCTTTAATTTTAAATACTTAAATAATATTATTCAATTATTTTTTAAATTTTTAATTTCATTCTTTAATTTCTATTTCCATTCTTCAATTTATATTTCCATTCTTCAGTTTTCAATTGTTTTCTTCTACCTTCATTAATTCTCGACATTTTTTATTTTTATAATTACTTTTCCCATTCTTTATATAGGTATTCTTTAAATTTCAATTGCATTCTTTAATTTTTAATTTTTTTTTTAATTTTAAATATTTTAATAAATTTTTTTTATCCTAATTATTTTTTTTAATTTTTAATCTACTTATTAAATGTGCAATGAATTCCAATAATTATTCCTATTATTTTCTTATTTTTCAATTTACAATTATTTTTTTTTAAATTTAATATTTTTTATATAATTTTTAATTATTTTTCAGTTGTTTATTAATACAGTCATTTTTCAAATTTTGTTTTCAATTTTCAATTAATCCCTACAATATTTCCAATTTTTAATTGTTGTCTTAAAATTTTATAATTATTCTTGTTCTTTTAACTATACTTTTCAATTCTTAGTTATTTTTTTCAAATTTAAATTCTACTTTACAATTTTTAATTATTTTCTTTAATTTTTATTTCCATTCTTCAGTTTTAAATTATTTTTTTCTATATTTATTAATTCTCGGCTTTTTTCAATTACTTTTCTTCCATTTTTGAAGTATATTGTATATTCTTTAAAGTTTAATTGCATTCTTCAATTTTTAATTCCTTTTATCAATTTTTAATAATTATTTTTAATTTTAACTATTTTTTTCGATTTTCAATCCAGTTGTTAAATGTGCAACGATTTCCAACAATTATGACGATAATATTCTTAATTTTTTAATTTCAAATATTTTTTTGATTTTTAATCAAGTTGTTCAATTTGCAATTATTTCCAATTGTTATTCCTATAATTTTGCATCTATTTTGTCTAAATTTATTATTTAATCATTAGTTTTTTAAACTATTCTTTTCAATTATGTAATTATGTAGCCATTTTTCGAATTTTGTTTTCAACTGTCAATTATTTTCGTCATTTTAATTAATAAGATTATAAGAATGTATAAATTTAAAATTTAAGTTTATATTTTAAATATAAAGACGAATTTCGGGAACCGGGAATTTTATTTCATAAAAAAAGAATCCACTCTGATAATATTTTAAGCTGTTCTCATGGCAAGATCATTCTCATGGATTTGCATATCTATATCGTTGGACACTGATAAATATTGATTTCAAAGTTCAGAAAGTTCTATAATACCGGACAACAATGAATGAGAGTACGCACTGTAGTTGGTATTCCAACTTCATTTTAAACAAACAGAATAGAGTTCAAGCAGAACGTTAAAGGAAACTTCAAGGTTTATCATGGACACAAAGCTTTTGATGTAATTTCCTTTCATCTTCCATTTTCACAAAATAATCCACTGGAATGAAACTCCAAGAACTGGAATTTCTTTTTTTTCTTTTTCTTTCTAAAGTCAATTTTTAACAAGCATTTCTACTTATTGATCACTCCAATTTGTCTAATTAAATAAGAAAACCCCAGTTTTAATTCCATAAATATGAGCTAGCAATAAGTAAATATTTACTTGTATATGCAAATAAAGTTTTCTCTTATATTTCCGTATCATACAATTTATAAAAATTTAAAACTCGTGAAGCTACTATTTCCAAAGTCAATAATCCGTCATTTGATCTTTATATTCGGATTTGTGGGAATATTCCATGAATCTTGATCCCAAATGTGGTTCGAAAGACAAATAGACGAGGATCGAAAATGTTTACCTTTGGGAATAAACCAATAAATGCAAATGTAAAATACAGCTTTAATTTTCTCAGCCTCATGTCTTTGTAGAAATACTTGTTATCTACATTTTATGGAAAATTATGGTATAGCCTGTCATTGCGAGCTAAATTAGATAAAGAACAATATTTAACGAGAGAGCATCGTTTATCACTTGTACCTGAACTGCAATCAATTTCCGAAATCAATGCATTAGGAAATACAATGAGCATTGAATTACATTCTACTATAAACTCAAGTTCTCACTTTTGATTAAATACCATTATCAGTTAATTGATAATAATTCATTTCCGAGAGTCCAATTAAAAATTACGATTTAATTAATAGCCATTTCTCTTTAATTATTTTGTTTGCTTTCATTATTTCTATTCTCTCTTTATTTTTCCGCCTTAATTTTTATTTTATTCTTTTGATTATATACACAGAAAAAAAACTGTCATTCTGTGGATAAATAGACAGATGTCTTATAACCATAATACCGAAAATCTTCAAAATAATAATAATATATCTCTGGAGCTTCATTTGGCGTGAATCCAAACTATCCACTGTAAATTTCACGCACTTCCAAACAGATGTCCATTTAAAAGATCGCTTTCAAGTGTATGAAATCGTGTGGCATTATTCCAATTTTAAGCGGTCACCAAAAGCTCACAGATTTCATTTCGAATCCTTGTAATTATGTTTATTTTAAATCCATTGTTCTGCTCTACACAATTATCCGCTTGAAGTCTTTCAAAGCATAATATTTGCTCTATAACATTGTCAAATATGTATTGTATCAATATTATTCTACACAAAGCATTTGCAATTAGCTAATTAGCATCGGGGATTAAATTTTTTATTACAACGAGACAAAGGCTTGCACTTTCTCGTTCAGCAGATGAAAATTTAAAAATTCAATTTTTTTATTTGTATATAACGCTTCAAAAAGTACATGATATATTCCGTCAGACTCAGAAAGTTGAGGATAGTTGGGGCAATCGCCATATTGCTTCTAAAACGCAAAACCATGACCTACATTTCTAAAACCACTGTCCACGTATATAAGGAGATGTAACCACTATTGCAAAGGGTTTGACCTCACATTAAGAAACTTTTGACTGTTATTAAAAAGTTTTTTAATAAAAAACGACAGGAAAATGTTTTCCAAAAATTAATTTTTTACCGGAACAATTTTTTTCTTTCGAGTAGAGTATTTTAAAGACTGTGTTAATGTGAAATCATTCCTTTGAATTTTTTTTTTTATAAATCCTTGTGTAAAGTAGAAAGCTTGCATTTACAAACGTTTCTTTTAATAACAGTTTTTTTTTTTACCAAAAAAGCATTTACGTGTAACAATTCTATGACTAGATTTTTATATTATTCGAAACGAGTTAGAATTTCAGATTTTATGAAAATCCGCAAGAAATGTAGTTAATTTTTCTATATTTAATTCTTTTTTGTTCACTTTAGCTGGAAAAAAAATTTAATATAAGGTATATACGTCAATGTTTTAACTGCGAAAGCTATAATAATTTATCTACTTTCGCAGACATTTCATGAAAACTTCAATTTGTATTAAATTAGTATTGATGGTGTTCGTTAGATGCATGACGTTTTGACGTAGCTCTGACATTCAGTTTTCGAAATAATTATAAGATTAATCTGTCGAGTGTATTTTTCCAAATAGACCACTAAATTTATTAAAGCATTTGGTTTTTGGGTCTCTCAGAGAACAACTTAGATTTTTGTAATTTTTTATTTTTTAATAGGTTTTTTACCAATAAATATCGGTTATTTTTTATTCATAATATCAATCAGACACGAAAAAGTGTTAAAAAAATGTAAACAATTGTTTAATTATTAATAATACCAGTAACAAAGTTTACATTGTTATTGGTCATTTAAAACTCTACATTTTTTAAAATTAATATAATGAAAATAAGGATATTGAAGTATATATCTGAAAAAGAAGAAATAATTGACAGTTAAGAACAAAATTCGACAAATGGCAACGGCTACATAAATACACAATTTAAAAGAATAGTTTAAAAAATTAAACAATAAATATTAAATTTAGACAAAAAAGATGCAAAATTATAGGAATAACTATTAGAAATAATTGCAAATTGAACAACTGGATTAAAAATAAAAAAAAAATAATTGAAATTTAAGAAAATAATAAAAAATTTAGGAAAAAAAATAAAAATTAAAGTATTAAATAAAAATTTGAAAAAGTAATTGATAATTGAACAAAAAATTATAAAATGACAAAGATAATTGACAATTAAGAACAAAATTCAAAAAATTACTACATTAATACACTACTGAACAAAATAATTTAGAAAAAAATTAATTTAAAATTGAAAAAATTGTAGGGAATAATTGAAAATTGCGGAAAATAAACAATAATTGAAGGAAATAGTTGAAAAATGATGAGAATAATTGGAAAATTGAAAAAAATATATCAAAAATGACGAAAATAATTGTCAATTATAAAAAAAATTCTAAAAATGTCTAGATTAAAAGGCAACTGAAAAAAAACAATTGAAAAAATTAAACAATAAATATTAAACTTAAAGAAAATAATTCTAAGTTAAAAAATTAAGAATATTATGGGCATAATTGTTGGATATCATTGCACATTTAATAAATGAATTGAAAATCGTAAAAAATAATTAAATTAAAAAAAAAAATTTTAAATTAAAGAATGCAATTGAAATTTAAAGAATACCTATACAAAAAATGGGAAAAAGTAAGTGAAAAATATCAAGAATCAATGAATATAGAAGAAAACAATTGAGAACTGAAGAATGGAAATAGAAATTAAAGAATGGAATTAAAAATTAAAGAAAATTATTGAATAATTTTATTTAAGTATTTAAAATTAAAGAAACTTAAAGATAACAAAAAAAATAATAGAAAAAGAAGATAATTTTTTAATTATAAGAAAATAATTGAAAATTAAAAAGTGGAAATTGAATTTGAAGAACCCTATTTAGAAACCTTGCGTAAGATCTGATGTTGGATCTCACCTAGTAACTTATGTTAGTTTTTATGTAATTAAGAAATTACGAGAGATCTTACGTGTGCATTTGGCAAAAGATCTTACGCAAGTTCTTATGCAATTTCTTAGGTAAGTTCTTATGTATGTTCATAGGTTTTGCAAAAAATATAAAAATTTAATTTTTATATTTTTAATTTTAAAAAACTGTATATTAATAAATTAAATGAAAGTTAAAAAAACTAAATTCATTAAATTTAATTAATGTTTAGACATTTTTTAAAATGTCTGAAAAAAAATAATTTAAAAACTTATTCATAATAAGGTCATTCATAACCATTCATAATAGTTTGACGCACTTTTACTTTTTGTTGAAGGAAAGACATCTTGTGTCTTATCCTTTTAAATTTTTTTTTACATTGTGCAATGTTTTAAGTAGAAGGTTAAAAATCGGTTAAATTACAATTTTTTAAATAAAGGGTGCCGTCTTAAATCATTTTAAGATGTGAGGAGGACGAGAAATTAGTGAATATGTACGTGACAGTTATAATATTGGTAAGTTTTTATACGATAATTATGTTTAAACATTTTAATAAAAGTAAGGTTATTGTTTTGAAATGTATTATATTCCATTTAAATAATAATACTAATTTGTTCAAATTATATATTGTTTATAACTAATTATTAATTTATTATTATAATTTAGAAATATCTTTTTTAATATTAATTTAACTAGTTTTGTCAAAGTAAAACTAAAATTTATAACAAGCTTTTTTCTTAAATACAATTTTGAATATAAATGTTTAAATATATGTATTAAAATATTTTGTTATAAAATTTTTAATAATATAATTCAATAAAGAATTAAATGATATATTTAAAAAATGTTTTGTATAATTTAAAATTTTCTTTATTTAAACTATATAATTTTAAAATAAAATTCATAAAATATCATCACCATTATTTTAAGCATTAGGCTAAATTTAAGTTTAAATATAAAATAAAATAATTAGTGAACTTAATACTATATTTATTTAACGTTTATTTTAATTTTTAAATTTAATCAAATCTATAATTATAAAATATAATGTACTTAATAGTTCTTCAATTTATTTTTAAATTATAAATGATCTTATTGTTTATTACAAAATAAATAACATTATAAAATAACATCATAACATAGGAATCCGAAGTTAATATCATCATAATTTGGAGCTTTCTCTTCAAAATATTAATAAGTCTACAGCAGCTGATAAGGAATTTCTTTAGAAAAGAAATTTTTTGTATTCCAATATTTCTGGAAAATATAAGAATTATTATTTATTACAATTTTTCCCAATTTCAATGTATTTTAGCTTTCATGGATTAATCAAAAATAATTTGAGGAACACCAATAATGTGATAAAATAGTTTTATAAAACACTGTTTAGTTTATAGTTAAATTAAAACTAGTTGTAATTTATTTAACTATATACAGTTGACTTGTTTAGTTTTAAGTTAAATACAATTTGTAATTTATAGTATTATAAAGCTAAATGTAAAAACCTGAATATTTGTAACTATTAAATAAAAATACTATTAATAATTAAAAAACAATAAAATTCTTTTTTTAATTAATTGATTAAAAATATTATATAAATATTATATATTATATTATATATTATTTATTGAGGAATTAATTGGAAATCGATAAAAAATAATTAAAACTTCAAGAGAATATTTGAGAACTGAAGAAAATAATGAAAAATTAAAAAAATAAATTGGAAATTAAATAGAATTCTCAAGAAATAATTAGCTGTTAATAAAAATAATTAAAATTTTTTAAAAATTCGAGAAATAGTGAGATTAATTGTCTTTTGAACAAAAAAAATTTAATTTCAATTTCAAATTAATGAATAAAAATAAAATTCAAGGAGATTATTAAATTGTTAATTGAAAACCAATGAAAATTATGGAAAAAAATTGTAGAAAATAAATGAAAATTGAAGAAATTAATTGTAGTAATTAATTTAGTAGGTTTTTTTTTAATATAAATAACTTAGGTTGTTTGAAAAAAAAGTTTAACATTATTTAAATGAAAAAATGTTTTTGATACCTAACTGATTTAAAACAAAAAAATATCTGTGTCAAACTTCAACTGCGGATGGAATGAAAGAATAAATGAAAGAACCAATGATTCTTGTGGATTATTATTATAGAAGAGTACTATTAGTTAACAATGAATACAAATTTGTGTGTTTAAAAAAATCATTTTCTATCTATTTACTAAAAAACTCAAGAAGAAAATTTTTTGTGCTAAGAAGAGGTCACTGCGATTACAATTCACGGATCTAAATTCACTTTTTAAAAATTCAAAATGGTGGATCCAATATGGTTGACAAATTTTTAAATAAGGTGGAAATTATGTTTATTCATGAACATTGTGCTCCCATGTAAGAAAAATAATTTAGATATAGATAAAATATACCGATTATAATGAAAGAAAGAAATTTGAATTTCGTTAAAAATAAAAAATTTTATCAATTTCCAGAAAAATATGTACTTTATACAAAATAATTAGTTCGTCTTTTAATCTAGAATATTTTATCAAAAGGGCCTATGATTATAAAATAAAAATTCGAGAAGTTATAAGAAATAAAAAGAAAAATAATTTGTACTGTAAAAAAAATGGAAAAATTCGTATAATAAATGGATTATTATACGAATTTTTTATCAACATCCGGACTTTTTCTTGAAAATTTAGGCTTTTTAGATTAAAAGTTGATTTACACTATTTTGGAAAATCGAAAATCTTAATGATCACAAAGCGTAGCAAAAATTGTTTAATTCACATGAAATTTGGTGGTTTTCTTTTAGGGTTGCTGATTATGAATCGGAAGTCAGTTTTTCAAAATTCAAAATGGCGGATCCAATATGGCGGACTTTTTAAAAAAAATTGTTTGAATCACATGAGACTTCGTATCTGGAATTTTTTGGGGATTCTGATTACGAATCTGAAGTAAGTTTTTGAAAATCCAAAATGTCGGATCTAATATGGCGGACAAAATTAAAAAAAAAACCTTTAATTCACGGGAATTTTGGTATGTGGGGGTTTTTAGGTTGATGATTACGAATCTGAAAATTTAAAACGACAGATCCAATATGGCGGACAAATTTTTGAAAAAATGTTTTTTCGTAATCAGTGACCCCAAAAGTCATGTAAAGTGACAAGATCCGTAAATTTCGTTTCATAGAAAAAATAATATGACTGCAAAGGTTAATAGACAATTTTACGAATTTGTACTCTTTTCTGACAAAAAATAAAAATTACCTTGAGGAAAATTTAAAACGAAATTTCCTACCTTATAAAGTATAATGAACTTGGCATTTTGTGTAATTTAAAAAATTTCACAATATTTGATTTAAAATCTCCATCAAATTTAAATTTTTAGGATGAGCTTGTCAGCAAAATTTTTACACTCTTGTTGCATTTACAATTCGTAAAATATTTGGTTTGATCCCGTGAATGGAACGGATGAACCGGAAATGAAGGTCCTATTGGCAAATCAGACAAAATTAAATTTCCATTTGGTTTATTCAGATCGACGCTAAACTTCACGTAGGAAACAACGATAATAACAATTTGTAAATTGGTAATTGTTTTTTCCATTTATATGTTTTCTGGTCTTATTAATTTAATATTTTATTATAATAATTGCAATAATAAATTATTAAAAAAAGAATTGGAAACTTTATTCTCAAGGTTTTCTTTTTAAATTTCTATTATTAATTTTCAGAAATTGCAATTATAATTTTTGAGTATTATCATGATAATAATGTTTTGTTGTTAAAATCATTACTGAACAAATGAGGTATTAACATACGATATTGGTTTTGAATAATCAGAGTATAAGCCCTCTTTCAGAGACATTCACTTTAAAATTTAAATTTATGAAAAGCACATTGAATTTGATACAAAATGGATTAATTTTCGACATTTATATTTTATACTTTCTGTTTGAAATTAACAAATATTTAACATGCAACAATTTTGTATAGGTTTACGGAAAAATAAGTTTTCGAAGTTTTAAATTCTTACGAGCGATAAACCAGCGGCAACGTGCATTGCAACTCGCTGGACCCTTTGGGCCCCAGGTCAGCTATACTTTATGGTACCCAGGGTCGACCATTTTTTTATGATTGCCAGAACTTTTCATTTCAAAATTTACCCACGTTGCCAAACTTAAATTCTATTCATCATATTTTTAACTTAAACCTGGCAACGTCGATTTTCCCTGAGAACCAAACCGAATTCCTGACCTGGGACAAACAGTCACCTCCGATACTTTGTAAGCACAACCTCATAGCAAAATATTTATACCCCTATTTTATATTTCACCATTGTTATTGCTCCCTTTTAGTATTTTAAATAAATTAAAGTTATTGTGAAATCGTTGGTCGTTACTATCCTTCCCGTTTTTTTTGGTTTCTTATTTGTTAAATTGTATTAGTTCATAAATACGTAAATTTAGATTTTTGAATCGTATTTAAACATTTGGTCCTTCGAGCCGGATTTGTGAACTAACAGTTGTGACGTTTGAACTGTGCAATGAATTTGTGAACGTTAACAATTGAATATAATGAACATTTTGTCAACATTTATTGCCAGTTTGTGAGTTAACAAAAAAGGATAGTAGTGTAAGTTGTACTTTACGGACTATATATAAAATCAAAATCGAGCAAGTTGAACTATATAAAAAGGTGAAAATTACAATAACGGTAAAGGGTGTTTAATGTGCTGTGAATAAATTCTGTGAGGTGACTCCTAAACTTGAACTAAGAAACTTTGTGAACTTTGAACTTTAATGATCCACTCGACCTGAATATTATTTCATCTTAAGGATTAGACAAAAATGTGGTGATTATGAGACTATTCGACAAGTTTACTACAAGCATATTTTGGTGAGTCTCCTTTTCCTTAATTCCTTTCTATTATTGAATTTAGACACTCAACTTGTGTACAATGACTGAACTCGATGTGTTAAAAGCGAAACGAACACCTCTGAAATCTGCCTTAACTCGATTTAAAAAGATGTTTAACGAACACGATAAAACTACGGGTGTTGGGTCCTTACCTGCTCGACTTGAACTCTTTGAACAATTGTATAAAAAATATGATGATATTCAAACACAAATTGACATTTTAGTTAGTCATGATGAAGATGAATCTGATCTTCAAGAAATTTATAGGAACGATTTCGAAAAGGCTTATTTTGATATTCTTACGGAAGTTAGAAATTTTATTGCAAAACATAAAACTGTAACTAATGGTCAAAATGTATCAAATCCTTCGACAAGTACTTCTTCAAATCCAGTTAATGTTGCGGCATCTCAATCAACTGAACAAATTGGGGTGAAACTTCCCACAATTACTTTGCCAAATTTTGATGGTTCATTTAAGAACTGGTTAATTTTTCGCGATACATTTAAATCTTTAATTCATGATAATTCTCGGTTATCAAACATCCAGAAGTTTCATTATTTAAATTCAGCATTAACGGGTGAGGCAGCACGTGTTATTGAATCACTCGGGGTATCTGAAGCAAATTATTTATAAGCCTGGGAGGCATTAACCGAACGTTATGAAGATTCGTTATCAATGCTCTATTTTCATACAAAATGCCTATTTGAATTAAATTACATAAATAAAACATCTCATGTTTCCTTAAGACAATTAATAGATGATACAACTAATCACATACTGTCACTTAAAGCATTGGGCGAAAAAACAGAAGAATGGGACTTATTGATAACGTACCTCATAACTACAAAATTAGATCAATTTACAAAACGTGAGTGGGAAAAACGCCTCTCTTCACTGTCTAAAAAACCGACTTTAAAAGAATTTTTGTCATTTTTAGAAAATCATGTTAAATATTTACAAAGAACCGCGATTGAAAGGTCAGATAATTCAAATTATAATAATAAAAAGGTTACAAGTTCTAAAGGTACAAATGCAAAAACAAATGAACGTCTTGCAACACATGCAACCACTAAAAGAACATGTCCTCTCTGTACTGAAAATCACCCTCTTTATAAATGTGATAAGTTACTTAATCTTCCAATTCAGTCGAGAATCCAAGAAGTGTCGCGACTTCGCGTCTGTTTTAACTGTCTGTCGCCGGGTCATCACAATAAACAATGCACATTTGGACCATGCCGAAAATGTACAGGAAAACACAACACACTTTTACACCGTGAACGTGGAACTGAGACACAATCAAACGTGAACAACGACGAACCTATTAAAATGCAATTAAAGCCTAATAATACGAAAGTTCTACCTGCAGATAAGAATGAAACTAATTTAACAAAACCAGCCTTGGTCATAAACTCCTCAGAGAGGCAACATATTTTATTCGGAACCGCCCTTGTTTTGGTTAAGGATAGGACAGGCAAAAAACAAGAATGTAGGGCAATTCTCGATTCCTGTTCTCAAGTTAATTTAATGACTCAGGAATTTTGTAAAAAATTAAAATTACCCTTATCAGACTCGGATACGTTAATATCAGGAGTTGGCAAAACAACATTTGAACCACAAAAATGTGTTTCTATTGCATTTGAATCGAGATGTACAGCTTTTCAAACAAACATTACATGTCTGGTAACACCGGCTATTACCGACGATATGCCGAATATACCTGTTAACAGAACAGATTTTGATATTCCCTCAGGAATAACTTTAGCCGATCCCAACTTCGCAAATACACGGCCTGTAGATTTGTTAATAAGTGCAGGTTTATTCTGGAATTTATTATGTGTAGGTCAAATTAAACTACGAGAAGGACAGCCTATTATTCAAAAAACAAAACTAGGCTGGATTGTGGTAGGTCCAATGGACCTGCCCCCTTTTAAATCGAAATCTAAAGTTGCATGTAATCTTATTACAAATCAACAATTACATGAAGAAATTTCGCGGTTTTGGCATATCGAAAATGTGTCAACGAAACCTGCTTTTCCAGAGCTCGACATACACGACCCATCCGAGCAACATTTTCGGCTTTATACCACGCGCGATTCCCAAGGAAGATATGTAGTTTCAATTCCACTCAAGAAAAATTATATTGATTTAGGTGAATCACTAACAATGGCAACAAAACGACTGTACTCTATTGAACGGAAACTTACTATCCAACCGCAATTAAAGGCAAAATATATTGAATTCATGAAAGACTATGAAATTCAAGGTCACATGGTGGAACTACCTTCCGAAGAAATCAAAACTCAAGAAGCTGTTTATTATCTACCTCATCATGCAGTATTTAAAGAAAATAGTACTACGACCAAGGTAAGAGTTGTGTTTGATGGCTCTGCAAAAACATCTTCAGGCATTTCATTTAATGAATTGCAACGTGTAGGTCCAGTGGTACAAAATGACCTTTTTTCAATAGTCATAAGATTTCGTCAACACCAAATTGTATTGTCTGCAGATATCGCACAAATGTACCGTCAAATTAAAGTCAACGAGAAACAGCAAGATTTGCAACGAATCTTGTGGAGAACAGACCCTTCACAACCGATTAAACACTATAAACTTACAACAGTTACTTACGGAACAGCATCAGCACCTTTTTTAGCTACCAGAACTCTACGACAAATTGGAGAAGAAAATCGAAGAAACTTTCCGGACACCAGTGAGGTCATTATGCGAGATTTCTATGTTGATGACTTACTGACTGGTGCGGATTCTATAGAAGAAGCATAATTACGAAAAAATGAACTGAAATCACTTCTTGAACCGGCTGGCTTTCAGCTTCGAAAGTGGGCTTCTAATTTTCCTCAGTTATTTGAGAATGATCAAGCAATGTCAGTGGAAAAGGCTATTCAAGGAGATAAAGATCCAAAAACACTTGGACTGATATGGAATCCTCAAACTGATAAATTAAAATATTCAGTTGAAGACACAAGTACTGAACGAGTTTCTAAGCGAAAAATATTATCTATGATCGCCTCAATCTTCGATCCTTTAGGATTGGCAGGACCAGTTATTATAAAAGCAAAAATATTGCTTCAAAAATTGTGGCAATTACAAGTTAACTGGGATGAATCGGTACCACAAGATATTCACACTGCTTGGACAAATTTGAGCTCACATCTCAAATGTCTAAATAATATAAGAATTGATAGACGAGTATTGTGCAATAATTCAATTGTTATTCAATTGCATGGTTTCAGCGACGCTTCGGAATCAGCATACGGAGCATGTGTTTATTTGAAATCTATTGATAAATATGGAAAAAATACGGTACATTTATTATGCGCAAAATCCAGAGTAGCACCTATAAAAAATGTTACACTTCCTCGTCTCGAATTACAGGCTGCGTTACTATTAGCACAACTTGTAAATTCTGTAAGTACAGCACTTAATCTCAAATTTGACGAAATATTTCTGTGGACGGATTCAACGATAACACTACATTGGATTAAAGCACCTCCAAATCGATGGAAAACATATATTGCAAACCGTACCAGCGAAATTCAAACACTCACTAATGCAACTTGGAACCACGTAAAATCACAAGAAAATCCAGCTGATCTTATCTCAAGAGGAGTCGACCCTGAACTACTATCTAGCTGCGAACTGTGGTGGAAAGGGCCCGTCTGGCTATCACAGAACAGCTCTAATTGGCCAATCCAAGAACCAATAAATATTACAAATCCACCAGAACAACGCAACATTGAACGCACACTTCTGGTTTCTGCTAAATTGGATTTTTCTGTACTTAAACGTTATTCATCCTTAATACGTTTAATCCGAGTTATTGCTTATTGTATTCGATTCTTTGAAAATTTAAAGAAACCAAAGGTTCTTAGAAAAATTGATAACCTTACCGTGGAAGAATTAGAGTCATCGCGTATAAAATTACTAAAACTTGCTCAGATTCAAGATTTTTCAACTGAAATAAAAACTCTTTTAGAATCTAAGCAAGTTTCGAAGAAAAGTAAATTGTTGACATTAAATCCATTTATTGATGCCCAAGGTTTAATTAGGGTGGGCGGTCGACTTGTAAATGCATCTGTACCTTTTGAACAAAAACATCCCATTGTTTTAGCGCCAAGCAACCCACTTACATTATTAATTATAAAACATGAGCATATACGTTTATTACATGCAGGGTGTCAAACAACAATGGCATCTGTTAGAACTCAATATTGGCCACTAGCTTGTAAAAATTGTGTAAAAAATATTATACGCACTTGCGTTAAATGTTTTCGTGCCAAACCAGTAGGAGTGAATTATATAATGGCAAATTTACCATCGAATCGTGTTACACCGACAAAACCATTTTCAATCGTAGGTGTTGACTATGCTGGGCCGTACTACATTATAGAAAAATTACGTAGTCGAATTCCTGTAAAATCATACTTATGTGTATTTGTATGCTTTGTGACAAAGGCTGTTCATCTTGAGCTTGCTAAGGATTTGTCAGCCGATGCCTTTTTACATTGCTTACAACGATTTATTGCACGAAGAGGTATATGTAAACAAATATATTCGGACAACGGAACAAACTTTGTAGGAGCTCGTAATGAACTGACTGAATTATTCTCCCTGTTAACTGACAATAAATTTCAAATAGATGTTCAAGATTTTCTCGCGAATCAGAAAATCTCGTGGCACATGATTCCACCAAGCGCACCTCATTTTGGTGGATTATGGGAAAGTGCAGTAAAATCAGCGAAAAAACATTTGTATCGAGTAGTTGGAGACATGCGTCTCACATATGAGGAATTGTACACTTTGTTAACACAAGTTGAGGCGTGTCTAAATTCACGTCCTTTAACACCTCAATCTAATGACCCAAACGATCTCACACCATTAACCCCTGGTCATTTTTTAACCGGAAACTCACTGACAGCCTTGCCTCAGCCTGATTTAAGAGAGCTTCCGAAAAATCGTCTCAATCGTTATCAACATTTGCAACAAATGCTGCAACATTTCTGGCAGCGTTGGCAAAGAGAATACCTTACTCAGCTTCAAGAACGAACTAAATGGTCTCAATCAATTGATAATCGTTTGACAAAGGGAACAGTGGTTCTTGTACGGGATGATGATTTACCACCACTCAAATGGAGGCTCGGAAGGATTATTGACCTTCACCCAGGACAAGATAATGTAATTCGAGTTGTCTCTTTAAAAATGGGTAAATCTACGTTAAAACGACCTGTGTCAAAAATCTGTATTTTGCCAATTGATCAAGAAAGTTCTCACGCAGTTGAATAACTTTATCCTACAATTTTGGCCCTGTTTTTAAATTAGATTCTTTGATATTTTGTTTGAATTTAGAATACTATAGTTGATAGGACTACAATTACCATGTATAATTAAACTCCATATAAGATATGATTTATGTTACATTAATAATCTGTGTAGTAACACACTTGACAAATTATAAACCGTATTTAAATTAAACTGTAAGTATAAGTGAGATTTTGGATTAAATATATTATTGTCACTTTTTTATAGGCATACTTCAAGTCATCGAAGTATCAGTGTTTCACTGGTTTTTCCTAATTGAAAAATACTTTTCAAGGCGGGCGGAATGTTTGAAATTAACAAATATTTAACATGCAACAATTTTGTATAGGTTTACGGAAAAATAAGTTTTCGAAGTTTTAAATTCTTACGAGCGATAAACCAGCGGCAACGTGCATTGCAACTCGCTGGACCCTTTGGGCCCCAGGTCAGCTATACTTTATGGTACCCAGGGTCGACCATTTTTTTATGATTGCCAGAACTTTTCATTTCAAAATTTACCCACGTTGCCAAACTTAAATTCTATTCATCATATTTTTAACTTAAACCTGGCAACGTCGATTTTCCCTGAGAACCAAACCGAATTCCTGACCTGGGACAAACAATCACCTCCGATACTTTGTAAGCACAACCTCATAGCAAAATATTTATACCCCTATTTTATATTTCACCATTGTTATTGCTCCTTTTAGTATTTTAAATAAATTAAAGTTATTGTGAAATCGTTGGTCGTTACTATCCTTCCCGTTTTTTTTGGTTTCTTATTTGTTAAATTGTATTAGTTCATAAATACGTAAATTTAGATTTTTGAATCGTATTTAAACACTTTCTCATAATTAAATTATCATTATTACTGAAGAATTTAGTAACATTTTTTTAATGAAGCGGTATTTGTTTCTTTACACTTTTTTTCTATTGATTCTAAAGATTTTATCATTAATATAATTATTATATACATTTCCTTATTCAATCTCATTAAGGAAAACTTTGAGATGAATTTTTACGTCATCAAAGGTAAAGACTTTATTGTTGAAATCGTTGCATAATTAACACGAAATAAAGACGGAAATTAGAGAAATAAATGTTTATAATTATAAATTGACGTTAACAATTATAATATAAAATATAATTAATATGCAATGTTCCTAATAAATTTTAGTATAGCGGCTTTATTTATAAACCAATTATTACGATAATTTACTATTTTGCATTTTAATGATTTTAACACCAATCAACACATGAGTTTTATCAGTTAAATTGTTTACCGCCTATATTATTTATGATGATTGCTCATCAATATAAGTATAGATTAATACAACATGGATTAGACTCATATTCAATATTACAACTACGTTTGGAGAATTCAAATTTGTACTAATATTGGATCATGTTTTATTACTCGGAGGACAGAAGGAGTTAAAATTATAGCGTACGATTTAGTAATTAAACGCATATGTAGTTTGCGGTTTCTAACTCACGTATCCGTTAATATAAATCATCCAAAGGTTTCACAAATATGATTTAAAATTGTTCTTTTTACGACTCTGTGTTCAAAATTCACGCATTAAATATAATTTTTTTTATAACTCGTAATTTTCAATATTTCAATGATCAAGAGTCACAACATAAAAGAAGTATAGAAGTTACAGTATTACATAAAACTGAAATACTTACGAGACCATTATACAAACAACTGTTTCAATATGAACTTTAAAGTTTAACTGAAATGAAGTTTAGCGACTAACGATATTTTATTTATTATTATTAAAAACATTTTTAACGAATACGTGCTTGTGACAAAAGACAAAAGGGAAATTGAAAAGAACATTCTCGTTATCTTGAATTTTACACATACCTTACAATTTTATTTGGCTGGAATTTAAAGACCTCTCTTTTACTTTCCATTATTAGTAAAAAAAATATAAGGAGCGAATAATTTAATCGTTTTTTTTTTTAATTATTACAAGTTTAACCTAGATTTGTCGAAAATACGGTAAAAATTGTAAATATTTTCACAATTGGAGTTTTTATATAAACAGCAATTAATTAATTAATTAGTGGAAAATTAGTCCGAAATTCAAAGTAGATTCAATTAGAAAACGAATTATTTTGACGTTCATTAATAAAACGTGAATACTTATAATTGTATTTTTGGACAATATTGAGCACATACAGTTCCTGTTTTCATAAAATTGCTGCAGAATTTGTATCTTCTGTAAATAAATTTTCATTTATTATATTTTGAATTTTTAAAAATATTTTCAAAATGTACATATTTCTCGCCTCTTTGAGCAGAAAATTGTCTTCTGCTAACAGCTGTTGCTAATTTTAACCTCAAAATAAAAATTTTCGTCACACTAAATCAAGAATTTAACGAACCGGATAAAAAGTTAAAAGTATCTGCGTCTGCAAACAAATTAGTGAAAAAATAATGTTTCAAGATCTTTGAAATTAGCCACATTTCACGAAATTGAGAGAATTCTGAATATTTTGAAAAATAAGTCAAATTCACCTAAATGTGATTTTTAGATTTCCTTCTCATTTGGATATTTTTTAATATTGCCCATTAATTATTCAGTACAGGGCGACCTAAAAAATGATAAAAATAGTTGACAATTGTTGCAAAAAATTAAAATCATAAAAGAAAAGAATTTTTAAAAATTTAAGAATTTTTTAAATATAATTTTAAATTTACTATTCTTAAAGAGTGGATTAATTAACTTTTTAAACAATGAAATTTCAAATTAATTGAAGTTCGAAGAATTATAATATATAATTATACTTGTAGTCTTTTTTATCTTAAATATATTCTGTAAAAAAATATATTCTGTAAAATTAGGAAAAAAATTGAAAAATAATGGAAATAATTAGAAACTAAAGAAAATTTTTGAAAAATGATAAAAATAGTTGACAATTGTTGCAAATAATTAAAATCATTAGAGAAAAGAATTGTAAAAATTTAAGAAATTTTTAAATAATTTTAAATTTACTATTCTTAAAGCTTAAAGAAAAGAATTAAAACTTGATAAATAGAATTTAAAAATACAGGGAAAAAATGAAAAATAATGAAAATAGAATTGAAGAAAATTTTTGAAAAATGATAAAAATAGTAAATCATAAAAGACAAGAATTCTTAAAAATTAAAGAAATGTTTAAATATAATTTAAATTTATTATTCTTAAAGAGTGGATTAATTAAATTTCTAATCAATGAAATTTCAAATTAATTGAAGTTCGCAGAATTATAATATATACTTGTAATTGTAGTCTTGTTTATCTCTAATATATTCTGTAATTTTTAAAATTATTTTTTACAAATTTTTGTTACTTTCTTTAATTTACAATTATTTCTATCAATTATTTTACTATCAAATTTATTTTTCAATTAATTTTCAACTACTTTTTGTCAATTTCAATGATTTTTTGATTAATTTTCTAATTTTTCTATTATTTATGTCAAATTTTAGTCATTTTTTCAATTTACAATTATTTTCATCATTCTGCAATTATTTTCTTATATTACAAATATATGTTGAAATTTTTTTAATTATTTTACACAAACTAAAATTATTTTCTTCAATTTTTAATTATTTTTATTACTTTGCAAATAATTTCTCCAATTTTTTATTGTTTTCATTATTCTTTAATTAATTTCCTAGATTTTAAAATATTTTTCTCAAATTATAATAATTTTTTTCAATTTTCAAATATTATTGTTATCTTTTTGCAAACGGTTTCTTCAATTTTCAATTATTTATCTCATTTTTCAAACATTTTTTTTAATTTTCATACTCTTTTATATTTCTGCAATTATTTTCTCCACATTTTAATTAGAAATGTTAATTATTTTTTAATTAATTTCCTAAATTTTTATTTATTATCTGTCATTTACGATTATTTCCATCATTTTTCCATTACTGTTTGTCACATTCAAGTATTTTTTAATTTTTATATGATATATGACAACTTCCAGTTATTTTTCCAATGTGCAATTATTTATCATTCTGCAATTATTTTCTTTCATTACAAATATATGTTGCAATTTTTCCAATTATGTCTCAAAAAATAAAATTATTTTCTTAAATTTGTAATAATTTTTATTACTTTACAAATATTGTCTCGAATTTTTTATTATTTTCATTACTCTTCAATTAATTTCCTAAATTTAAAACACATTTCTTAAATTTTAATAATTTTCTTCGATTTTTAATTATTTTTGTTATTATATTGCAATAAATTTCTTCAATTTTTAAGTATTTTTAGTACTTTGCAAACATTGTCTCGAATTTCTTATTATTTTCATTACCCTTCAATTAATTTCCTAGATTTTGATACCTATTTCTCGAATTTTAATTTAATTAATTTTCAAATTTTTTTATTATTAATCACAAAAATTTAATTTTTCAATTTACAAGTATTTTCATCATTCACAAACTAAAATTATTTCTTCAATTTTTAATTATTTTTATTACTATAAATATTTTCTCCAATTTTTTATAATTTTTATTATTTTTTAATTAATTTCCTAGATTTTAAAATATGTTTCTCAAATTTTAATAATTTTTTTTCAATTTTTAAATATTATTGTTATCACTTTGCAATCAGTTTATTAAATTTTCAGCTTTTTATCTCATTTTTCCAAAATTTTGTTAATTTTAATTTTCTTTTATATTTCTGCAATTATTTTCTTTATCTTTTAATTAGATATATCGATTATTTTTCGAGGATGTATCATTTTGACACATACAATTTTTTTTCGTTTTTTTGGGTAGGGTGAAAATAATTTTTTTTTTTTTTCGAGGCCAAAAATTTTTTTTCTTTTTTATGGTTGCCAAAAATTTTCAATTAATTTCCTAAATTTTTATTTATTATCTCAAATCTAATTTACTGTGTATTCACGTTTCATTGCAATACTTAAGATTTCAGTTATTTATCTTAAATATCCATTATTTTTTTAATTTATGATTATTTCTATCATTCTTGCATTTTACTTTTTGTCATATTCAATTATTTTTAATTAATTTACAATTTTTATATAATTTATCACTACTTCCAGTTATTTTTTCAATCTACAATTATTTTTATCATTCTGCAATTCTTTCCTTTCATTACAAATGTATGTTGCAATTTTTTCAATTATGTCTCAAAAAATAAAATTATTTTCTTAAATTTGTAATAATTTTTATTACTTTACAAATATTGTCTCGAATTTTTTATTATTTTCATTACTCTTCAATTAATTTCCTAAATTTAAAACACATTTCTTAAATTTTAATAATTTTCTTCGATTTTTAATTATTTTTGTTATTATATTGCAATAAATTTCTTCAATTTTTAAGTATTTTTTTCTTTCCCCTCCTTTACCCCTCGGTCAATATTAAGTTTGCCGATGGCAAAAATTTACAAGTCGCCGCCCCTGATTCAGTATGATTAAATATTACATATTTGATCATTATAAATCAATACACAGAAAGCGTCATAGTGAGTAATCACGTTTTTCATTATTAAAATTTATATGAAACTTTTTTTTTTTAATTAAAACTGCTCAAACCCTCTTGAAATAAAAAATGTCTATTACGAATGTGATCCGAGTTCTCTGTTTCTGAACAATTCAAATTATAAGTCTTCTTTAAGAGGCTTACTTGTCAGATGATCAAGGCAATTGAGATGCAAGTTCAATTTCAGAGAATCCATGATTTTCAATCAAAGCTAAAACAGAACTTGAAGCTGTTGATATATTATTCACTATTGTAGATATAAATTCAATTTTGTTAAGCTCTGTTTCGGCAATAAATTTCAGTATTTCTAAATTTCAAATTATGGTTTCTATATTGCGGAATATAGATAAATTTTCGTATATACAATTTGTCAGACGGATTTGCTTTACATGAATAATTAATTTTATCATTATTCGTTTAGAGGTAGAATATATTTTATGTAACAAGTTATATATGACGATAAAACATTCATCTGCCCTAGTCCTTTTGAAATGCTTACTAACCCACTTGCTTATTGGTCCGATGTAAAATAAAAACTTTATTCTATCCATTGAGAGCAATTTCTCAAAAGATACAACTACAGACGAAAGTTAAACAAAAATTTCACTTAATGCTTAAAGTATTTCTAAAAGATTAAATTCGCTTTGTGTGTTGTTAAATACCTATCTGATTTACGGGAAACAAATTTTATTCGACAAATTTCATTAGATTTAATTCATTAAATTAAATCTCTAACCTTAATTTTGTGAGTTTTCTTTTCTTATGAAAAAATTTGGAAAACTCGCTTTTATAACATTCCACAGCTTAAGTTAAAAATTTTGAAGAAAGTAAAGCTTGAGAAAAAGTAGTTGGGTTTTATTTCCTTATTTAGAACTTAGGAGTTAAAATGCTGTAAAATGTTATTTATTTACTAGGAAATTTACGAGTATAGAAAATGAAAAAATGTTAGAAAATTGTATTGTAAAAATAAAGTGCAAGATTTCATATTTTTTTAGATTCTATCTCTTATTTTATGTTTTTTTTCTCAACTTCAATTCTCTAATAATTTAGACTATAACAGTTTATTTCTCCGTCTGGAGTCTGTCGATTAAATTAAATATTTCTACAGAAAAGAAATTTAATCTTTTTTCTTATCTGCCCAAGAGAAACTCGTAATTGTAAATGATTGGGGTCTTTTAGTTTTTAGATCCTCAATAAATATCAATTGAGGTAAAATTTCAATTCACAAGCTTTCTAGTTCGGTTCTCGGAATTAGTTCTGTCGTCCTGGCAATTTTTCACAAATCGAAATAAAGTTTCATCTCGTCACGACTGCCTCAGTCCATTTTTGCTGTATGCAGTATTTTTTACAAATTTCCTGTAATTTCGTAACACGCAGTAATCTTTCTTTGCATAAAATGAGAGAGCGAGATTTGTTTTAAAGTGAACCGATTTATTAAAGTGTCAAGAGATTTCTCTCGGGTTTTTTTTACTTCTTGAAAGTACAATTCGCTGAAGAAGAAAGACCTCTATTTATTATATTTACAAAAAATTTTCTGCAGTAATTATTAGAATAAAATAGAATATTTTTAAAATAATAAAAGTATAAAATAAAAATTTAAACTACATTCACAGTCTAACCTAAAATCCGAACTATCTTTTATGTCCATGTTTAACAAATTTAAAAACGTTATTTGAAGAAAAAACGTAAAAATTACAAAAAAAGCATTTACCCCTTGGGCTAAATAAATATTTGACCCCAAATGAATGCAGAGATATTTTTTTTATAGAATATGTAGTGGATGTGATTTAAATTTTTTATCTCCTAAAAGCTGAATATTAACACAAAAATCATACATCTATCTTTTAATATTGAGAGAAATGTTGTGTTTCATTCAAAGTTAAGTGGGGCAATAAAAAAGTTTGTTTAAGGGCATGTGATGGATTATGACGTCACTGGTATAGGCAAAATTTGTCCGCAACTTTTCTCTTAAAATATTAAATATTTTTTTATGAAACTTGGTAGAATTACTTAAAATGTCATTAGGAAGGTCTCTCAGACCCGAGTTTGTTTGAACTTTGTCTCAAATTTGATTTTTAAAAAAGTTTGCAATTTTTCGAAAATTTCCAAAAATTAAGTTTGGGCCAAAATTTAAACAAATTTGGGTCTGAGAGACCTTCCTAATGACATTTTAAGTAATTCTACCAAGTTTCATGACAAAATATTCAATATTTTAAGAGAAAAGTTACGGACAAATTTTTCCTATACAAGTGACGTCATACTCCATCACATGTCCTTAAGTCTTTGCAGAACGAATTTTTAAAAATTGTGAATTTAAAAATTTTTTAAACATTTTTCCTGGCATAAATATTTACTTTCTCGTATGTTTCCGTGTTTTTCAGTAATTTTTTGAGATTATTTTTAAATGTAAAAATCTATTTACAGTTTTTATATTGAAATGGATTGATTTTGTACTTCTTGTTTATTTTTTAAACAATTTTCATTCTTTTGTAAAATATCTGTTATTTTTTATGAATTTATATTAAAATTGTTCTTTGTTAATTCAATTTTTCCAATATTGTTAATTTAATCATTTTCTATATTTTTATTTTAAAATGGTGGATTAAATTTAAAAAAGAAGATTTAGTTCTTTAATGAATCTGAATTCAAAGTTAATTCTTTTTTCTTTCTTTTATAGGAATTTTCTATGTATTATTTTTTCTTCATAAATTTTTCTTTTTGGTCTGCTTTTTCAAATATTCTAAAAGTGTTGCATAATTTTTTGTCAAATTATTTATTACCTAGTTTTCTGCTTCAATTGACAAATATTTCTTTCATCGTTTTCAAAATATTTTCCAAATTTTTTTCATTTTTGCAAAATGCTTTATCTTTAAATTTCTGTTTTTTCTTGCCTTTATTTTTGTCTGACTTCTTCATATCTAAATAATATTAAAAAATTATTAAAAAATTTTCTGCGAAGTCTAATAACTTCTTATAAGTTTGTATTTCTTTACACTTGTTATTTTATGTTTTCTCAACTTATTTTCTTAAAATTGAGAGAGAAAAAAGGTTTCTAAAAACTTTATGCCCTGAAAAAAGTAGTTTTTCTGATCCACCATTATTTAATATAAACGACCCTTAATTCTGGAATTTGTAAAATGTTCAAGAATTCTAGACATGATTTTTTAGTTTTCCACTCTCTAAATCTTAATTAGTAAAAGGCTACTAATTTCACAGTAGAAACTCGTTTTACATATAAAATAGTAAATAAGTAGATGTTCTACTAATATTTTAGTAAAAAATTTGTAATTAAATTAGTTGAAGTAATTTTGACTAAATCATTGAATAAATAAATAAATAAATAATTAAACATTAAAGAAATAAATAATCATAAATAAATAGGTAATAAATAAACAAATGAATTGATTTTTGTCTACAAATTATTTTAGTCATTTTTAACTATTAATTAGTCAAATTTCACAGTTGAATTAGTAGTCATTTTTACTAATGATTAGTAACTTTTTACTAATTGGAATAGCATAAAACAAGCTTATGGTTTCACTATTAATTTATAAATGTTTACTAATTTATATTTAAAGAAGTATATAATGAATAAAAGGTACTTTTTTACTAAACTTTTTAGTTCTTCAAGGAAGGAACATTAATTGTAAACTTTGTAGAGTATTATGTAAATAATGGCTATATTGTATATATAGGACCATGATTCTTAACATCGGATCGTTAAGCTCAAGATGAGAGCTTTAATGTACCGGATGTTGGCTGCTACATAAATAATTACGTGAATTTTGGTAGACTTAAAGTGGACGATGTATTTTCATGTGTCGTTTTATTAAATATACATTACGCTTTCTACCATATGTGTACTCTTCGGCGTTTCGATAAAACCCTTTAATATTATATTATAAAATGTATAAAGAAGATAAAACAATAAACAGAATTAAACCCTTAATATATAATACACTTATACATATATATGAAGATATATGAACAAATATGTTTAACATTTACTTAATCCATAATTCGTATTTCATTATAATATACTTAATTGTTAATTTGTCGAGAAATTTATTCATTAACGTTTTAATAATAATAATTTGATGTACTAAACATGATCAAAACTGGTTCGGAATGTTTCAAATATTTATGGATAATTACACGACCTTCAGTTGAGATCTTGTCGTCACGGTTCTACGTACTCCTCTTGTGCAGAAATCCCATTTGAGTTAAGTCAGCTGAATAAATTAATTATATTGTGTTTCAATGAACATGACTGGTGTAGGTTACGTACAAATGATTTATTCATACGTACGATGTAACTAATGAAGTTGGTAATGAATAATTTGCATTTTTCAATAATAAATTAAGTCAATCAATTTTATTGTTAATTTTGTTTAAAAAACAAGCATATACGAAACTAAGAGATCTGGGATATTATATTATACTAGCAAAATATAACGCGCACAAGCGCACGATTAGTTTTCCGTATATTTTAGAAATTAAACTATAATAATAAATAAAACAAATCGATGAATAATATTTATCCAATAAGAAGGGCTGCCAGTGGACTTGCAGATTGAAAATAGTGTATAAAAGACTTTTTAATTTAGAAAAGTGAGTAAATAATGAGTTTTTAAGAGAAAAAAGTGAATAAATAGTGAGCTTTTAAACAAAAAAAGGCGATTAAATAAGATTTTAAATAAAAAAATTGAATAAATAATATAGAGTTTAATATCACTGATATTAAATTGGGGGCGCCAGCAGGAAAAGCCATTCAAATTTGAAAAAGAACAGTTCGAAAATCGCAAAAATAATTGAAAAATGTAGAAAATAATTAAATAATGACAAAAATAATTCAAATTAAAAAAAAGTTGTAAATGACAAAGCTAATTAAAAAATTGATTAAAAATCAAAAAATAATGAAAAAATTGAAACGAAATAATTGGAATTTTAAGTGAATAATTGAAAAGTTTTAAAAATAATTGAAGTTAAAAAAAATAATTAAAGAATGACAAAAATAATTAAAATTTGAATCAAAAGTTTGGGACTGATGTAAAATATTTAAATTTTTGCTCAATAATTGAAATATTGAAGAAATAAGTAAAATGTAAAGAAACTAATTGAATAATGACATAAATAATTATAAAAGCTGGTATAAAAATTACACTTTTTAGACAATAGTAAAAAAATTGAAAAGAAATAATACAATTTTCAAGAAAATAATTGAAACATGAAAAAAATAATTAAAAAATACCAAAAAAACCTATGTGTATAGAAAATAGTTGAACAATGACAAAAATGACTGAAATTCAGAAAAAAAATTAATGAAAAATGAGAAATCTATTAAAAAATGAAGTAAAAAAAATGTAATACATTAATTTAAAAATTCTATAAAATAATTGAAAAATTAACGATATAATTAAAATGTGAAGAAACTAATTGAATAATGACATAAATAATTTAAAACTGATCTTGAAAACTTAATAAATTCATGACAATAATAAAAAGATTGAAGAAAATAATATTTAAAGAAAATAATTCTAAAACGTCAAAAATATTTGAATATTGACAAAAATAGTTGTAATTTGAAAAAATAATTGAGAAATGACAAAAATAATTGATAACTTAAAAAATTCCAAATTTGAAGAAAATACTTGAAAACTTGATAAAACAGTTGAAATATTGAAATAAACAATTCACAATTAGTGTAAAAATTAAAAAATTATAGACAATAATTGTAAAGTTGAAAAAAATATTATAAGTTTGAGGAAAATAATTGAAAGTTAGAGAAATTAATTAAAGTTTGAAGACAGTAATAAAAAATTGAAGAGAATTATTAAAAAAATGGTAAAAAAAATCAAATATGAAAAAAATAATTAAAGTTTGAAGAAAATAATTTAAAAAGGTGTTAAAAATTAATAAATTATTGACAATAATTAAAAAAATGATGAAAATAATTGAAAACAGGTGTAAGGAATTTAAAAGTTTATGACAATAAAAAAAATTGAATAAAATTAAACGATTGAACGAACTTACCTTAAGTGAAGTTCAATCGCAATTGTGCGAGTTGTCTCGTCCGAATATATCATATTTAATTATGTAGTAACGTGATTATTGATCGTTCCAGCACAGTTATTTTAAAGGTTTTAAAATTTTCAAATTTGAAAAGCAAGTTTTTCGCGCCTTTCGCCAGGTGTCGTACGCTCGTTCTCTCTTCCCTGTTCCATAGTCGCCATTATATTTTAAAGTGTTTAAATCGCAACGCTGCAAAAAATTTTGGGTTTTTGGGTGAAAAAATTATGTCTTTTTTCCACGGGTGGGTGTGATATATTCGGACGAGACAACTCGCACAATTGCGATTGAACTTCACTTAAGGTATGTTCGTTCAATCGTTTAATTGTACTTCGTTGTCTCGTCCTCTATATCATATTTAATTATGTAGTTATTTAAAGTGCGTTGCGAGTTTTTGTTAATTTGTTTATTTTTAATTAACAAAGTTTTTATGAAAATTGAAAATTAAACGTTAATTTTTGCAAACTGGTATGTTTTAAGAAAATACAATTAATAATTAATAATTCTTATCCTGATTCCTGTATAATTGATGAGGCAAAATTGCTTTGGTTAATTAAAGGCTTGTTATAAAACTTAGCAAAAGTTGCAGAGTTTTGAGTCCATCCTGCCGTCTTCCTGATGGTCTCAATGTCTGTTCCTCTGCGTGCTGCCGCGGATGTGGAAGCGTGTCTTGCGCTATGCGCCTTGAAAACTTGGGTGTTAATGCCGCTCTTCTCCATCACTTCCTTAATCCATCGGCTGATGGTTTGAGCCGTTGCCTCTTGATGTGGACTTTTATGCGTCAATAAAAGATAAGTTGAATTGACCTCTGTCCGAAAATCTGCTGTTCTCTTTATGTACACTTTTAGCGCTGAGGCTGCACATAGACTTGGTTGATCCTTGAAGAAAGGAATATTTAGAACTGGTTGATTTCTGTTAGGAGCTGTAGTCTTAATCCTTTCCGAAATTTTAATTTGAATCTGCTTCTCTGATTCAACTATGTCGCTAATTCTTATCTTCGAGAGTGTTTGCACTCGTTGCGCAGTAATTAAAGCTAATAGCATTACCAGCTTTTTCGTTAGTTGTTCCAAAGAAATGTCTTCATTTTTGTCATAATTTCTTAAATATTTTAAAACATCTTCCGGGTCCCAAGTTGTTTCATACCTAGGTTTTTGTGGTTTCATTCGTGCAACTCCTTTGAAGAACCTAGCAATTTCTGCATTTTCTCGTAGTTTGTTTCCGATTAGTATAGACAAAGCAGCTCTATAACCGTTAAGCGTGCTGTAAGATTTGACTTTTCCTGAAACTTCTGAGAAAAATTGCAAGATATTTGTTGTCGAGTAAACAAATAGTGGAATCTGCTTATTTTTGCAGTATTCCCACCACAATTCAATTCCTTTATTATACTGATTCTGCGTTTTTTCAGAAATTGATTCCAGCATTATCGCAGCCGCGTTTTCTGGTGCCCCTCTGGCGTTGAAGGCTTTCCTGATAATTTCGCCACCACCAGGAAAAGTTTCGTCGCTAGCGGGTGTGAATTCCTAAATGGACAAAACAATAGATTTTTATTAGGTTTAAAAATGATCGGATCTCCTGTCATGAGTGACGAGAAAATCGGATACCAGGGTTGTGAGGGCCAAAAAGGTGCCACTACAATACCCTCTGCCTTATCCGTTTGAATTTTCTTTAGTACTCTTAATAACATAGAGAATGGAGGAAATGCGTAGAAAAATTGACTTGACCAATTCAGTGTGAATGCATCTACTGCTATAGAATTTGGATCTCTGTGCCATGAAACGAATTTTTGACATTTTGCATTCGCTCGAGAGGCAAAAAGATCTATTTCTACATTACCAAATTTTTGTTTAATCTTTTCAAAGGCCCAATCTGCCAGCTCCCACTCAGTCTCAGCTGGCAAGACTCTTGACTGCTCGTCGGCTTCAACATTGTCCTTGGATTTTATATACGCTGCGTGAATCCATATTCTCCTTACCTCACACCATCTCCATATTTTTCTACTGAGCTCCGTAAGTTTTGGATAACGAATGCCACCCATCTTGTTGATGTATGAAATTCCTGTCGTGTTATCCATTCGGAGCAATATTTCGCAGTTTCTGTGTTCGTTTGCAAAGCATTTGAGCCCAAAGAATGCTGCTTTCAGCTCTAATAGATTAATATGTAAATTTTTTTCTTCTTCATTCCACCAGCCATGAGCTTTATTTCCTTTGCAGAAAACTCCCCATCCAGTTAAGGAAGCATCCGTGAAGATAATTGTTTTGTAATTTTCTTCACGTATAGGATTTTCCGATTTTTTTATATTATAAAGCCACCAGTACAAATCTTGTTTGACTTCTTCAGATATTACCACTGAAAAATTATAATCTCCGTTAGATCGTTGCAGAGCTTTGTACTTTTCTCTCTCTAGTAGCTTTGTGTACAGCCATCCATATTGAATAGCTGGACACGCGGCTGTCAATGTACCAATTAATTGAGCTAATTCCTGTATTTTACAACTACATTTCTCTAAAAAGTTTCTAATTAATTTTTCAATAGTTTGTTTTTTCTTTTCTGTTAGTCGAATGCAGAAGCTGACACTATCAAAGACAAAACCGAGAAAAGTACATAACTGAGCAGGTTTTATTTGACTTTTTTCAAGATTAATTATGAATCCAAGCGACTCAAGCAATTCTTTCACTAATTTTACCTTAAGTTCGCATTCTTTTTCAGTTCTGCCGAAAATAAGCATATCGTACAGGTAAATTACTAGTTTGATACCTTGTTTTCGCAGCTCTGTAACTACAGGCTTTAGAATTTTTGTAAATGTGTACGGTGCTGTACAAAGCCCGAAAGGCATACACTTAAATTCATAAAGCTTATTCTGAAAAGAAAATCTGAGAAGTTTTCTGTGTTTTGGTTCCACAGAAATCAAAAAATAAGCATCTTTTAGGTCGATTGATGCCATAAAACAATTTTTTGTTATTAATCTGAGGGCAGTTTTGACATCCTCTATTTTAAAATGAGGAGGGTCAATGAACTTGTTAAGACTTTTTAGGTTAAGAATGAACCTGTCACTTCCATCAGGTTTTTCTCTTAAAAAATAGGTTGATAAAAATTCACCCTCAGAGGGAGTGCATTCTGTGACAGCATTCTTTTCTATAAGCAGCTGAATTGCTTTGACTGTTTTTTGCTCTTCAGCAAGGGTTAGAATTTTATTGAAAGGGCGGTTTTTCTGACTTGGCTGACTGTGGAAAGGAATGCTATAATGTTTTATGCATTCTAATATGTACTGATTGGAAGTCAAATTTTTCCACGCAAACAAAAAACTTTTTAAACGACCTGCTAAAGCTCTTACCTCTATTTCCTTGGAGGATATTTCCTCCTGTTGTTGCTGTTGTTGCTGTTGGGGTACTGAAATTTCTGCCCTCCTCTCCTGTTCGATGAGTTGTACCGAGGAGGGCCTCTCGAGTTTAAATTAGAGGCATTTTTGGTTTGTCGTACCTGCTTGTTTAATTGAGGTCCCACTTTCTTATCCCTTGCTGTCGATGTGGTTTTTTCCAAGTCCTTTGCAGTTTTTTGTACTTCTTTTGCTGATTTTACGCTTTCCGAAAAACCTGCGCCAAAAAGAAAAGTGTCAACGGTTGCTTCCTCTGAAACTGTTTTGAGAAGTGGATCCAAGGCAGGAATTATGAAGGCTCTCCTTGCCATCGATAAGGAGTGCTGCAAGTCTGCCAATATTTTCCCACTATCACACAATTGGTTAAATAGTTCATTTTTCGACACAATTCCATCAACTAAAAGCATTGACAAGGCCTTTCCAAGAGCACTTAACCCCGCACTAAGTTGTTTCTGGTCAGCCACTCTATAGTCGTCTTTTTTTATTGCTGCAAGACCCATTGCACTTTTTACTTCTATGTTTATAGACGGCGCCCCTATCATTTGGCAATTTTCAGGTGGAGGGTATAATTCCATTAATTTTTCGCGAGCATCTTTTGGCAGGCCTGACTTGACAATTTTTATCCATGACTGTGCGACTGCATCATTTAATGGTGTAGCGACATTTGTTTTCTTCGATATATTTTCTTCCAACCGATGGATCGAGATTTCTTCCTTATCTACACTCTCTTTTACCTTGCCGTTTTCTTCTTCAACATTATCTTTGTCGGTAAGGGCACTGTCTGCATTGCCTTGCTCGACAGGATTTTGAATTTCATTTTGATTTTTCTTTGGGCCTTCATTGTTTTCCGACTCGACATGTCTACGCTTTTCTATAGAATCCTCAGCTGTAAAGCTGCTTGATCGATTGCGTTTCTTACCTCTGCCTTGTGACTGGCTTCTAGAATGCTGCGTATTTTGTGACGGGCTTCTCGAGCTCCGCGTTTTTTGTGACGGGCTTCTCGAACTCCGCGTTTTTTGTAACGGGCTTCTAGAGAACCGTGAATTTTGTGACGGGCTTCTAGAGCCTCGCGCACTACTCTCATAGGATGAGGAAGATGAGTTTGAGCTTCCACTGCTTGAATTGCGTGAAGCACTTCTCGAGTGACGCGCGCCGACTTCATTTTTCCTCGGTTTTTTGTGTGACGTGTCTCTAGGATCACGCGCACCACTATTTCTACCTTTAGATCTTGATGAGGACCTGGAGGATCTCGAATTTGTGGAGCTTGTATCGGAAGATGAACTCGATGTCGAGCGATGGCGTCGTCTAGACAACTTTCGTTTCACCTTTTTCTTAATTTTTTCCAGTTTCCTCAGCGTTTTTTCAAGCACCTTATTTTTCTTGTGCTTCTTATCCTTATTCTTCTTACGTCGAGTTTTCGATGATGATCCCATCCTTAATTATTTTCTCTGACTTTTTCTTTTAATTTTTGTTGTCTGGTCTGGAACGCACAGAAACACGTAATGGCGACTATGGAACAGGGAAGAGAGAACGAGCGTACGACACCTGGCGAAAGGCGCGAAAAACTTGCTTCTCAAATTTGAAAATTTTAAAACCTTTAAAATAACTGTGCTGGAACGATCAATAATCACGTTACTACATAATTAAATATGATATAGAGGACGAGACAACGAAGTACAATCATTGCAATTTATAAAAAATAATTCTAAAATGGCAAAAAGAACAAAAATATGAAAAAAATAATTGGAAAATGATAAAAATAATTGATTAATGACAAAAGTAATTGAAATTTGAAGAAAATATTTGAAAAATAACGAATGTGAATTGAACTTGTGTAGGAAATTTGGATATTCCTGACAATAATTTCAACATTTAAGAACACAATTGAAATTTAAAAAAAATAATTGAAAAGTTTCAAAAATAATTGTAATTACAAGAACATAATTGAACAATAACAGAAATAATTGTAATTTGAAAAAAATAATTGATAACTGGTGCATAAAATATAAAATTTAAAGAAAATACTTGAAAAATTGACCAACCAATAGAAATTTTAAGAAACTAATTGAATAATGACATAAATAATTGAAAGCTGGTGTATAAATAAAAAATTTATGTGGAATAATTAAAGTTTAAAGAAAATAATTGAAATTCGTTGAAATTAATTGAAAAATAATGTACAAATTTAATAAACTCATGACAATAATAAAAATAATAAAAAAAAAAATGATTGAAATTTGTAGAAAATAATTGAAAACTAATATAATAAATTTAAAAATTCATGGCAATAAAAAACATTGAATTTATTTATTATTTATTTAAGGGCGCAGAAGCTTATTACAATATAAAATTTAAAAATGTATTTTAAGTAACAATAAAATAAAAACTTCATATAATAGGTCGCTTTTAATAATTTGAATAAAATAATAATTGAAATTTGTAGAAAATAACTCTAAAATTTCAAAAATAAAAGAAATATGAAGAAGTAATTGAAATTTGTGACAATTATTGAAAATTAACAGAAGTAGAATAGAAACTGGGGTTCAAAGTTTAAATATTCCGGGTAATAATTTTAAGATAGAAAAAAATACTTGAAATGTTGAGAAAATAATTGAAAAATGACAAAAATGATTAATAACTTTAAAAAAAGATTAATTTTTTTCAAGAAAATACTTAAAAACTTGACAAAACAATTGAAATATTGAAATAAATAATTGAAAACTGGTGTAAAAATTAAAAAGTTATAGACAATAATTGTAAAGTCGAAAAAAATATTATAAGTTTGAGGAAAATAATTGAAAGTTGGAGAAATTAATTAAAGTTTGAAGACAGTAATCAAAAATTGAAGAGAATTATTAAAAAAATGGTAAAAAAAATCAAATATGAAAAAAATAATTAAAGTTTCTAGAAAATAATTGAAAAAGGTGTAAAAAAGTTTATAAATTCATGACAATGATAAAAATAATAATGAAAATAATTGAAAACAGGTGTAAGAAATTTAAAAGTTCATGAAAATGAAAAAAAATTGAATAAAATAATTGCAATTTGTAAAAAATAATTCTAAAATGGCAAAAAAAAAACAAAAATATGAAAAACGTAATTGGAAAATGACAAAACTAATTGAATAATGACAATTGTAATTGAAATTTGAAGAAAATAATTGAAAAATAACGAAAGTGAATTGAACTTGTGTAAAATATTTAGATATTCCTGACAATAATTTGAAGATTGAATCACACAATTGGAGTTTAAAAAAAAATAATTAAAAAGTTTAAAAAATAATTGAAATTATCAGAAAATAATTAAACAAAAACAAAAATAATTGTAATTTGAAAAAAATAATTGATAACTGGTGCATAAAATTAAAAAATTAAAGTTTATACTAGAAAAATTGACCAAAGAATTGAAATTTTAAGAAACTGATTGAATAATGACATAAATAACTGAAAGCTGGTGTATAAATAAAAAACTTATAGAGAATAATTGAAGTTTAAAGAAAATAATTGAAATTTTTTGAAATTAATTGAAAAAAATGTACAAATTTAATAAACTCATGACAATAATAAAAATAATGAAGAAAATGATGGAAATTTGTAGAAAATAATTGAAAACTAATATAATAAATTTAAAAATTCATGGCAATAGAAAAAAATTGAATTTATTTATGTGTTTTTTTATTTACGGGCCTAAGCTCATTACAATATAAAATTTAAAAATGTATTTCAAGTAACAATAAAATTAAAATTTGATGTAACAATAATAATTACTATATTACATATTAATTGGTCGCATTCAATAATTAGAATAAATTAATAATTGGAATTTGTACAAAATAATTCTAAAATTACAAACATAATAGAAATATGAAGAAAATAATCGTAAAATTACAAAAATACGTGAATAATGACAAAAGTAATTGAAATTTTAAGAAAATTATTGAAAATTAACAAAAGTAGAATAGAAACTGGAGTTCAAAGTTTAAATATTCCTGGTAATAATTTTAAGATAGAAAAAAATAATTGAAATTTTAAGAAAATAATAATTGAAAAATAACAGAAGTAAATGAAAACTTGTGTAATAAATTTAAATATTCATGACAATATTTTAAAGGCTGAAGAGAATAATTGAGATTTAAAAAAATAAAATTCAGAATCGCAAAAATACTTAAAAATTGACAATAATACTTTCGAGTTGACAAAAGTACTTTAAAAATGACAAAAATAATTGAAAAGAGGTGCAGAAATTACGTATTTGTATTTTGTAATTAAAAAAATTGACGATGTAATTGGAATATGAACAAACTAATTGATTTATAAGGAAAATTTTTAATCAACAACCTAATATCAAAAGACCCCCCTCCCCCGCAGTTGAAATAGACATTTTACTAAAAAAGAGAGAAAAGTGAGTTTGTTTTAAAAAAGTGAGTAATAGTGAGCAATTTTAAAAAAAGTCAGTAAAAGTAAAAAAGTGTGTCATTGGCAGCCCTGCAATAAGAAGAAATAAATAAGTATTTAGGGATTCTAAATATTACTTTATTGAAACTTTGCCGCAATCTTTCCGGAAGTTTCCAAACTTGCAGGAAACTTAATCAAATTTTCGGAACTTCGAAAGTAGTTAAATTTTTTTTTATTTTAAATGGTTACAGATTAATTTAATCTGTATTTAATTTTTTAATTTTAATTTTTTTCAATAAAGTAAAATAACGTCATTTTAATTTTTAACAAATTCGACTATTCGACACTTTAAATTAATCTAAATTATTATTAAAATTCATATAAGTGTGTAATATATGGTCGAGTCCATACCAAGTGATCACACCAATTTCAGTCATATTGAGTAATATTTACGAAATTGATATTTTGGGTTCCTTTAGGAGTAAAAAAAATAAATTTTAATTATTTTTAAAAAATTCAAAATATTTTCGAAAATATTCAAATTCGAAATTTTATGTACTATTTTTTTTGTGTTATCATAACTTCTGTAATTTTGAAGCAATTGAGATCATTTTTTTTTAAATTACTCGTATTTAAATACTCTTTCAAGAAAAATTATAATAATTAAGAAATTGTTTATAATTAAATTTTTATTAAAAAAATTAAATTATTTATTTAAACAAAATCTAAAGTATATCATCGTTCTTTTTCAAAAAATTCATAAACATAGCCTATAATGTGCTTAAAAACTTAAGCCAAAGAAAAAGATGGTATGTATTATAGTTTTTGAGAAAAAAATTATTAAGTTATGTATTATATTTAAATTATAAGCTTCAGAAAGTCACACTGATCTTTTCATAGTACATGGACATCAAACTTTAGAATTAAAAAAATCGGAGAAAATAATTAAAGTAAAAAAAAGTAATTAAAAAATTGGTAATTTATAGAAAAATAATAAAAATAACTAAAAATTGGGAAAATTATTAAAATTTAAGAATAATAATTGAAAATTTGTTAAATCAATTGAAAAATAATTAATATAATTAAAAACTGGTAAAAATAAGTGAAAATAAGTGAATAATTAAAATAATTTAAAACTGAAGAAAGAAAAATAATGGACTGGTAAAATTATCAAAATTCGCGATGTTCAGGGGTGTTAATTTTTTTTCTTATGCAATTTTAGACCTAAAATTATGGGGTAATGTCAAAAATAGAGAAACAAATAATTTGCGGAGTTTGAGAAATTTATTCTAAGAAAAACTTAAATTTTAAAAATTAAACCTCTTTCACAATTTTCATTTTTTCCATCGACAATTTTTTTGTGGGATTTTTAAATGATTTTCTACAATCCATCGTATGGATTTTGAAAAATAAAATTTCGAAAATGACCAAAAAAATATTGTTTTTTAATTTTTATGTAATACCATAATTCTACATCTTAATTGATGTAAGAAAAAAAATGACACCTCTGAGCATCAAAAATTTTGTTGAGTTAAAATTTCACCTATCTCTCCCCTTAAAGAATGATAAAAATAGTTTGAAAATAGTTGAAAGAAATGAAAACTATAATAAATTTAAAAGATGACAACATTTTATAAGGAGAAAAATGATTAAAAATTTGAAACATAAAGTATGAAACATAAAATTTGTCAGTACTGCGAAGTACTGACAAACTTCGCAGGTGATGACAGATTGAATTAATGAATGAAATTTGAAGATTATTATAAATAACTATTTTTAATCAATGTTTGTAAAAAAAAATTTCAAATCAATCTTATAAGTTCACATAATAGAAAAAATTATATGAATTTGTGTTGATATCTATAATTAAATTCAATATTTAATATTTTAAAGATTTCGAATTTGCCGCTAACATTTGTAGTTCTTAACTTGCCGCTAGGTGCGTGTATTTCTCGAAAGAGAGATCGTTGAGTATTTTCTATATAAGCAAGCAAGCTTTAATTAAAAATTCACTTATATACAGGTTTGTATCCTTTGATTTTTTATCGTTTTGCGTTTGTAGTTGAAGTGATTGAATTTGGGTCATTATTAGTACTAGTCTCACTTTTTTCTAATTTTTTGACCATTAAAGGTACACAAAAATTTCATTCCTTCGTACCCCTTGAGAATAAAATTGAAACAAAAATTTTTTCAAATTCTGTGCACAGCACAATTTGTAAAATAAAAAAATAAACATGACGATTAACTGTATTTATATTATGTAATAATATACATACATTTCGGTTACTACGGAACTACGCGTTGAGTAGCGGTGACACCGGTCTGCGCCGCGCTAGCATAACTTAATAATTTTTTTCTCAAAAACTATAATACATACCATCTTTTTCTTTGGCTTAAATTTTTAAGCACATTATAGGCTATGTTTATGAATTTTTTGAAAAAGAACGATGATATACTTTAGATTTTGTTTAAATAAATAATTTAATTTTTTTAATAAGAATTTAATTATAAACAATTTCTTAATTATTATAATTTTTCTTGAAAGAGTATTTAAATACGAGTAATTTAAAAAAAAAATGATCTCAATTGCTTCGAAATTACAGAAGTTATGATAAAACAAAAAAAATAGTACTCAAAATTTTGAATTTGAATATTTTCGAAAATATTTTGAATTTTTTAAAAATAATTAAAATTTATTTTTTTTACTCCTAAAGGAACCCAAAATATCAATTTCGTAAATATTACTCAATATGACTGAAATTGGTGTGATCACTTGGTATGGACTCGACCATATACATTATTGTTAGTCATAATCAATATTTTGTCATTAACGCTACCTCATCTGCATATTTTGTCTGGAAACTAAAATAATTTTAAAATTTCCTGATAATCAAAATTAATGAAAGAAAGGCAGGGACTAACTTCATTTTGGGTTTTAAAACGCAGTCAGAAAAAGATGAATAAATAGAAAAACTAACCAACTTCACTTCAAGTTTTAAAACGTGGACAGAAAAAAATGAATAAATATAAATAGTAACTAACTTCAGGAGTTTACGGAGTTTATTATTATTTAATTTTGCCATAATTTTCGTAAAATACCTGATTATTCATGGTTTATATGGAAAATACGGTTTCTCGCTTCAAGAACAGTGAAAAGAGTGTATTAAGTAATTTTACAAAAGTAGCTTGCATTGAATGGGAGAGAACAATAGGCCTCCAGAAAATAACAAGACAAAAAGAAGTATGAAAAGTAAAGAGTAAGCGGGTTGAGAAGAATGGATTAAATTGAATTGCTGTCTTCCGGTGTAAATTTGAGTAAATGGAACAACCAAGAGAATTTACTGTTAAAGTATTTTCAATCGCTTCTATTATTCTAATGAAACAGGAATAGTTAATTTTTTTACAAAATTGTTAAATAAACAACAAACTCGGTAAGAATTTTTCTAAATAATTTTTTGTCTATGCAAATATAATGTTTTTTTCTATGTAAATAATTTTCACTTCTTCAGAAAATTCATTTTCAACTTCAATGACAAACAAACAGCGGAAAATGCATTATTTTGCACTTTCTGTTAGCAAGAAAATTTATTTACTCGAGCGATTTATTAGCATTTGAATAAAGGAAACAAGGAAAGCTGTTCACCTTAATTACAAAACGGAAGTTTGCCTCATACAAATTCTGAAATTGATTTTAGAGAAGTTTAAGCGCAAGATAAATGTCTGACATAAAACAACTCTTACTACTGTCATACTTTTCCAAACTTACAATGAAAAATAAACTTTAAAATTTATAGAATTTTTAATAATATTTAAAGGTGTTGTATACCACGAAAAATTTAATTTTCATTCAACTGCTGAATATCGTTAGAAAAATATCATTTTCTTTCGTACAGAGATGCCGGAATGTATACACAAGGTTAAATTGAGTAACTGCTTTTGATGCTGAAATTCTCTTTGACCGTTATAATACGATTTGAAGTAGAATTTCAACTCAATTTTTCTCCAAGATTATAATGTTGAGATTTTAATAAAGAAAGAAATTTTCTTTCTCTGTTCAGTGAAATCAATCATCGATTAAATGTCTCTTTTCTTTTATTTAGACGAAAATTATTCGAATCACATATATGTGACAGTTTCATGAGAATTCATTCAAATTCAACCCATCCACCTGACGGTAAGAAGTACCACTTCCGACAAGGAATGTCGGAAATGGATAAACCTAATTTCCAGAGAATAGACTTACCTCTAGGTTCAAATGGAAATCATATTATAAGTTTCTTTCAAGGACGTGACTAACTTTCTGAATAGTTCCATGATTTCTTGTCTTTCGGGAATTCATATTTCAAAATTTAAGCACCAATCGAAAAATCGAGTACACGAAAAATGTGCTGTTTATTTGAAAAATTAATAATAAAATATTTTCCATAGATTTTACATCCAAGAAATAAGTAATGTAAATGTTTAATAATAAAAATCAGTTTAAACTGAATATTTAAAAATGTGTAAATATTATACATTATTAAATCAATTTCTGTTTTACGTTTAATAGCTTGCGATGAAAATGCAAATGCGCGGAAAATCCTCCGTTAGTAAAGAACTGAAAATGACGTCTCTTAACACTCCGGTCAACGATTTTTTTTTATTTGACGTTTTCCATTTATTAAAAGAACAAATAATGGAGTTTGTTTCAGAAGCGAATTTTTTTTTCAATTAGTGTTAATTATTGTTTAAAACAAGAAAAATTATTATTATTATAAAAATATTTATTTTATGTAATAATTGTGTGCTGTATAATTATAAATGTTGTAATTATAAAATTAACAAATAAAAAAAAATTTAAGGTTATTCCTTGATTTTTGATATATTCGTTACAAGGCCTCGTCAAAAGTTTTACGGAAAATTCCAATTTAAATTACAAATTGTAGAAATTATTCACAAAAGAAAAATTATTAAGAATGAATATTCACAGGCGCGAATTGACAAAATACAAAATTATAGTTTTTTCTTAAGAATAGTAAGAACCCACTTTAAAAAATTAATAGATTAGAAGGTTTAACCTTATTCTTATTTGTATAAACAAATAAAGAAATAAAAAGCCGTATAGGCCAAAAAAATTTTAATTTATTTTAAAAAATTAAATTAAAATTGTGAATCCTAAGGTTTATATTTTTAATAAATTATTTGAATTTCACGCCAAATTAATTAACAGAGTTGAAAATTTGAAGTAACAATTGTTTCAAGTTCATAATTACACAGGCAACAATACCTTGATGGAAACAAAAGTACATTGTCGCTAACAATAGATTAAACGCATATAATGATTATTATTATTGTAAGCCAATTTAACGCGCTTAAACGAGCGACTATGGTTTCTAATGTTTTTATTAAACAAATGAAAATATTTAAAATATAATTAAAACAAATTTTATTTATTTATTTTAACATTACATTTTTAATAATAATCGACGTGATTCTGTTTAACAGGTTTTTTTAAAAGCTCAATTGTCTCAACATCTATTATTCCGAATTTTCTTTTCTTTTATATCCGAATTTTTTTCAACCGAATAACAAGTTACACGGGAAAAAAATTAATTAGAAATTTTATAAAAGTGTTTTACAATTTAGAGAAAAATCGTCAATAAGAGAAAATTTCAGATTGATAATTTCAAACTTTAAAAAAATTATATTAAATTTGCTACATAATATATTAAAGTTTAAAATTACTTATGATTCGAATGGTTTTTCTAAAACTTAAAATTTCTTGTATGAAATTTCAGCTTTCTGGCACTTTTTTCCTAAATTATAAAACATTTTAATTAAGTTTATAATTAATTATCTTTACGTGTAGAAAATTCATTTACACGAAATTTGACTTATAGAAAACTCATTTGCCAGAAATGTCATTTAGCCGAAATCTTAATTGTCAGAAATATTATTTATCAGAAATTTAATTTTTCTGAAAGTTACAATATATATCAACTTACTTTGCCAGAAATTCTATTTAGCAGAAATTGATAAAAAATTTAATAAAATCATTGATAAAAAATTGCGTTTATTAAAAATTTAACATAACAAAAATGTAATTTAAGTAATTTTACAAATTATTTTACATTTTAAGAATTTTATTTAAAAAATGAACAATCTTTTTAATCTAAAGAATATTTAACAGGTTAATTAAAATATTAAGTAATATTAATCTACTCTCTAAATCTGAATTGGTTTAAGATAACTAATTTCTAGTAAAATCGCAGCTGGGTTTTTGTTTTATTAATTAGTGAAAAATAACTAATTATTAATTAAATATGACTAATTATTAGTTAAAAAATAACAAAAAATAGCTTAAATGTGACTAATTGAATAAGCAAACAAACTTTTACAAAAATATTAGTTATTTTGTCATAACCTAAGAACGAATTTGACTAGTAAGAAATTAGAAATTAAATTATTATAAGTATTATTAATATTATTATTATTATTATTAAATTATTATTAGTAGAAATATAACTATATGAAATAGTGACTAAGTTGTTGCTTTAAAATGATTTATTTTTAACTAATTCAGATTTAGGGTGTAGAATAATAAAATTTGAAATAAATATCTGTTGCATTTTCTTTGTAAATCGTATAAATACAAAATTTTAAAATTAGAATTCAAATAATTTGAAACGATTATTATTTCGATAGATTGAAATTTGTATAAGTTTTTAGTTTTTTCAGATTGAATTTGAGCTTAACTTAAATCATAAGTTAAGATTATTTAAAAATTCGATAAATTAAATTTAGAATAAATTTAGATGTTATTAAATATTAAATAGAACTATTAATGTAACTTCACTTTGAAAGTTCGTTTGATTGAAATCTGGGTCGAATAAAATTTGAATCGAATAAAATTTGTATGGAATTGAAATTTGAATCGAATAAAATTTTAATAGAGTTAAAATTAGAATTAATTGAGATTTCTGTAGGTTCATTAAATTTAAATATAATTAAATTTGCAGCAATAGAATTTTAAAATTGCAATTTTATTCTTTTTATTTATCAAAATTTTTGATAAATTTCATATTTTAATAAATGGAAATCAGGATAAATTGCAAAAGAATTAATTAAGCTATTAATCTCTTTAGATTTAGAGTTTTATTATTTTAATTTTTGAAGGATTGAATTTGAGATTCATTAGAATTATAATGAATTGAAAGGATCATTTAAAATTGAAATTTCCATAAATTTAATTTAAAATCAAAAGAAAGCTTAATTATACAACTTTCTGACAAATAAAAGTTTGAATTTATTGAAACGTAAATTGATTAAACTTGAATAGAATTGAAATTGATTGGGAACCCTTACGATAGATTTTTATAGGAAACAAATGATAAGCTGAAAATATTTTTTCTATAATAGGTTTTGTATAATATTTTCGCGACTGTAGGAAAGTTATTATAAGAAAAACTATAAGGTTGTCATTATAAGAGCATAATTATAAGCAGTTATTGTAAAAATAAAATTATAAAAATATTTTCATGATAACAACATTGCAAAACATTTATTACAATAAAATAATTATAAGATTCGTGTTATTACTAGTCAAAAATAGAAACGTTCACGAATCTAATACTTTTTTTAAACATGTTATAATTTTAAACCGATTTAATACAATATGTATCAAAACTTATTAGAAATATGAATCATTTTATTCTAAACGTAGAAAAAATGGATTTATTATAAAATTTCATTATTTTAAGATAATACTTTAATTTGAAAAATTTATATTTGTAAAAAATTTCACTACTTTTTGGAGCTTCTATGTTTTTTGTATGGAACCTCCTAATATCTTGAGGTTTTGAATAATATTTAATATGAATATAATCTACTTGCCTTTAAAGTTTGAAAAACGTGTTTTGCTTCGTTTAGGGAATATTAGATTTCAAAATTTTCTACTCAAAAAGGTTAATTTTGAAAATTAAAGTAAACACAGCAATTTCACATGGCTCCATTTAAATTATATTTGTATTAAAATAATGACACTATTAAACATGGTATGCTAACTTCAAGTTTCAAAGTTAACCTTTTTAAGTAAGAAATTTTAAAACGTAATATTCTCTAAACGAAGCAAAATACGTTAGTTAAACTTTAAAGACAAGTAGATTTTATTAATATTACATTATATTCCAAACCTCAAAATTATAGGAGGTTCCACAAAAAAAAGTTAGAAGCTCCTAAAAACAGTGAAACTTTTTACAAATATAAATTTTTTAAATTAGAGTATTATCTTAAAATAATGAAATTTTATAATAAATCCGTCTTTGCTAGGTTTAGAATAAAATGATTTATATTTCTAATAAGTTTTGATATTCTCGATAATTATAATCGTAAAATTAATATATTAAATACGTAATTGTATGCTTATAATTAGTTTATTGTAATAAATATTTTGTAATGATGTTTTCATAAAAATATACTTATAATTTTATTTTTACAATGACTGCTTATAATTATGCTCTTATTATGTCATCCTTATAGTTCTTATAATAACTTTCCTATAGTCGCGAAAATATTATACAAAACCTAATGTAGAAAAAACATTTCAAGCTTATCATTTATTTCCTATAAAAATCTTTCGTAAGGGAAGAATCACATTCTTCTATTGAACTATATTTTCAATAATTTTTGACATGTCAATTGTCTCAATAAAAGAAAAATTCCCCAGTTTATTAAATTTTCGAAAAATTTTGTCCCTTTTTTCAAATTTCTCCTTTTAAAGCGTATCATGATTTTTGTTGAACAGGTTGACAAGTGAAGTGATTGCCTTTGAATAGAAGAAATATCTAACAATACGTGAGAAATGCATTTTCAACTCAAGTTGACTGCATGTTGTTCGACAAACATATATCACCTAGGGAATTTCGTTTTTACATAAAAGAGTCACGGAGTGACAAAAGATGAAAATAAATGCTTTTGGTTTCTAACGAGGGTGTCAATTTCTCAAGTAATTGATGGTTTGAGACATTTAACTTATTCTGCACAAAACTGGGAATTCAATTTAATGAAATAGTAGATCTATTTTGTAAAAATATAAATTTTTACCAAAAAAAAAACTTACAGTTTCGATAATGATATTTTTGTTTCAAAGAGATTGAGTATTAAAAATTCATTCGAATATCGCGTATTACTCATTCTGTTAATAAAGTTAATATTTTGATAAATGTTACACTGAAACTTTGAGGCATGTATTACGCAAGTTAGTTCAAACATTAATCAATCACAATTTATAGAAGCATGTTGAAATAAATATACGCGAAAATATTTTTCTTTTAAAGATAAAATCTCTGAGTAGTATTTTAAAAATACGCTTTTTTACATAAACGATAAAAAATTCTGAAAAAGATGAGAATCATAAATGATTTTTTCCCCTCGATATTATTATCCACTGGATCAATTTTTCAAAATTGGAAAGTCTTGGAATATTGAAAGTTTATTCAGTACCGGAAAGATTAATTTACACAGTTGAGTAGAACGTTTGAGAGACAAATTTGAAATTGAATAATTGACGAAGAGAAGATTGGAAGAAGATTGGTATGATATACTTGGCGTTTTCAATATTAAACGAACTGATAGGAAAAGGGTCTGGGAAAAAAAAACTTAGAACACGAATAGGGAATTGTGTAAGTACCTGCAGTGATAAGGATTTCATTGCCTTTATGCAGGACTTTGCAGGGAACGTTCACTTTCTTTTTTCAAAAACCTGCAGACATCGTGAAAATAACCTGAGATTGAATTTTAAATGGAAAATCTTAACCCAGCTCTCACTGTGTCTTTCAACACTTTATATGTAGCTGAATCAAATTTATATCCATTTCAGAAACATTTTCCAGAAAACAATAATATCGTTGTAAATCATATTGCAGAAACAGCTCCGAAGCTAGAAATTGCGAATTTATGATCTAAGAAACTAAAAAATTCGTAGATATTAAAAAACAATATCTGTTAAAAATTTTTTACAGGGCCTTTTGCGGATTCTTAGAAACTTCTGTAATAAAATAATAAAATAGAAATTTAAGGTTAGAAATTATACTGTATCAAAATAAACATATACTCAATTGTCAGAAAATATAAACTTATTTTTACAAGCTTCATTTTTTTGGATGTTATTAAATCAAAATAGAAATTTATGAATTACATTTTGATTTGATTTTTATGAATCATTTTTATGAATCAACATTTCGATTTTAAAAGAGAAATTAAAAGAGGAAAAAGAAAGAAAAAAGAGAAATGAGGTTAGAAAAGAACGTTTAATCAATTAGCGGGAAATAATTCGAGTTTTAAATATCTAAATGTTTAAATTTCTCAATTTTTAAAATTAACCATTTTTCAATAAAGTGTCTTTAATTAACATTGTCATTCTACTCACCAAATTAGTTTGATATTTTATCATATAAAAAAAGAAAAACTATTTACAAAATTTTAAGCACTCTCTGAGAATTTGTTCTTTCTTGAGGCATATATTAGATTAAATATTCGATTAATCACTCATTGTAAGATAAATTAGCACCTATCAAGGCCCTTCTATTGATGCAGAAAACTTGGAGATGTGCTTAATTTTATGCTTTAGTCACGTACAACTTTTCATTTAAGGATTATAATTTAAGAAGATTTTACCCGAGTGAAACTAATCTGCTGTAAAATTAACAAGAGAGAGCTGAATTTTACAAAGAATGCTCCAATTTAGTGATAAAAAACCGGAATTAACGTTGAGGACGTTTTCAAATAAAAATTCAAGTGTTTTTAAAATCACTTCATCCACAAGCAATGTTCCCGGTTGTGAACTGACGCCAATTATAACATAAAGGAAAAACGCCCTAGGGAAAAATAAAAAAGAAATGTCTAACCCAAAATCGATATATTGTTCTGCAGCTCGTGAACTGCTGCTTTCAGCGAAAGTGAAAAATTAACTGCACTTGACCAAGTTTTTTATTGATAATTTTCAAACACACGTGTTTCGTTTTTTGGGGAAAAAAGGTTTTTTACCAATATTTTTGGATCAGGGCTGGATCAATGCTGGCACGGGCCTAAAGCACAAAAAATTTTAGGGCACCCCTAAAAAAACATAAGTTTCTGCATTTTTATCTTATCAGAGTGTCTAGCGAATAATCATTTAAACAAGGGAGTAAATGTTCAAAGAATCTTAACAAAATGTAAAAAAATGAAATTTCACGTGAATTACAAAAAAAAAAAAAAAAAAAATTCTATTAAAACCAGCATTATGAATGAACAGATAAGAAAGTTAAAGATAATTTACAGTGAAATGGGAAAATTAAAGCAAAAAGATGTAAAGAATGTATTAATTGGAAAAACTGCAAAAAATAAATAAATTCTTGAAAAATAAAAAAGTTTAAGAAATCAATGAAAGTAAAAGAAAGAAAATTAAGAAATATGGTAATAATGCGTTATGAAATATTAAACAGTTTAAGGAAGATTGATTAAATTGCTTTTTTAAAATCAAAACATTACGCAATAAAACAGTAAAAGTTTTTAAAACAAAAAATCGAAATTACAAAAGAGAGGAAAAAATGATTTTCAAAAAGTTAAAATATTTGCGGACAAGTTTTTTTAAATTAAGAAAATAAATAAAATCAGTAGAGAAAGGGAAAAATGTTACTAAAGATAAAAAATACTTTAAAAACTTATTTTGAAAATCAAGCAAAAAGCAATAATTTTTTTTAAATGCAAAATTAAGTAAAAACAATTAAACAATCTTAAGAAAAAAACCAATATCTTTAAGAAATAGAGAAATTCTGATCAAATGAGAACATTTATTTTAAGATCAAATTTTCGAAAAATTAAAAAAACGAAGAAAAGTCTTTAAAAATTATAAAAATTAATAAGTTATTACAAATGACAAAAAACCATATAAAGATTTTAAAAATTATATAATTGAAAAAAATAATATTTTAGAACTTCCAAATTATAATAATAAATAAAATTAATCACTAGAAAGGTAAATAAATTTTTGTAAATATTGTTAAAATAAAACTGTATAAAATTAACTGAAGTAATTTTTGTGTAAAAAGAACAAAATTAAATAAAAAAATCTAAAAAATAAAAAAGTATTATTAAACGCATAAAGAAAGAAAAAAATTTTAAAAAAATAATAGTTACCTTAGTGATTTTCTAAAAATACAGAAAAGCAATATAAAACATAACCTACCATAAAAAAATTGTTTGAAAAAGAAAAAATTGCAAGAAAGAATAATTAAATATTTCAAGAAAGTGATATAAATTAGTGTGTAAATAAGTCTACAATTTTTTCTATAATTTTTTACTGTTTTCAATTTACAATTATTCTCCTTAAATTTTATAATTATTATTTAACTTTTTTGATTATTTTGTTCTGTTGTAGATTCTTCTCGACAGTTTTCGCATTTATTTTTCAATTGTCAATTATTTTGCACATTTCTTAATTATTTTCTTTAATATTCAATTATTCTCGTCATTTCGTAATTTTCTTTTAATTATGAATTATTTTTTAAAGTCAATTCCATTCTACAATTTTCAATTAAGTTTATTCAATATTCCAAAATAACATGACTTTTCTCAATTATAAACCATTATTTCAAATTACAATTTATTTCTTCAATTTTTCATTATTTTATTCAAATTCAATAAAATTTTTTAATTTTCAATTATTTTTTCAAATATCAATATGCTTTTTTAATTTTAAGTACAATTGTTCAATTATTCTTTTCAGTTCTTAATTATGTTTTAAAAATTTCATGTCCATTCTTCAATTTAAATTTTTTCCTCAATTTAAATTATTTTGTTCGATTCAATTTTTCTCAATTTAGTTGTTCAATTAGCAATTATTTCCAACAATTATTTCTATAATTTTCTTAATTTTTCAATTCTTAATTATTTTTTAAATTTTGCTATTATTCTTGCTATTTTTAAATTATTTTCTTTAATTTTTAGTTATTTCTTACAATATTTAAAATTTGTATTTATTCTCTTAAAATTTTAGAATTATTTTTCAACGTTTTCAATTATTTTTTTCAGTTGTGCATTATTCTAGTAATTTTTTGATTTTTTTTCAATTGTCAATTATTTTCTTTAATATTTTAAAATTCGCGCCTTTCTCCAATTATTTTTCTTCATTATCAATAGGATTCGTTAATTTCAAATATTTATTTTCTTCAATTCTCAATTTTATCTTCAAATTTCAATTCCATTTTTCTGTTTTCTAATGCCTTCTTCTATATTCAATAACTTTCGGCTTTTTTGAAGTACTTTTTTCAATTTTTAATTATATTCTTTAAACTTGAATTTAAATTTAAAATTTTAAATTATTTTATTCAATTTTAATTATTTCTGTCGATTTTCAATCTATTCGTTCAAGGCTCAATTATTTCCAACAGTTATTCTTACAATTTTTTTTATTTTTCAATTTTGAATTATTTTCTTTAAATTGAAAGTTTTTGCTATATTTTATCAATTTTTTTCAGTAGTCTATTAATCTAGTCATTTTGTAGATATTTTCTTCAATTTTTTAATAATTCTAATTTTTGAATTATTTCTTTTAATTATTAACTATTTTTCGCAATTTGAAATTATTTCCTACAATTTTTTGAATTTTCAATTAGTCTCTTAAAGTTTTATAATGATTCTTTGAGTTTTTCAATTATTTTTTTTTTGGTTGTGTATTAATCTAGCCTATTTTTTGAATTTTGTTTTCAATTGTGAATTATTTTCACGTTTTGTAATTTTTCTCCATTATTATCAATTTTTTTCTAATTTCAGTTTAATTTTTAAATTATGAATTTACTTTTTCAAGTTTTTATTATTTTCTAAAGTTTTCAATTATTTTCTTCAATTTCAATTTTTTATTTTTTTTTATTTTCAATCCAGTTGTTCAATTTGCAATTGGTTTCAGCAATTATTCCCATAATTTTCTTAATTTTTTAATTTTTTAGTTTAAATTGAACGTATATTGTTTAGTTTTTTAGATTATTTTTAACGATTGTGTATATTTATATAGCCATTTTTCGAATTTTGTTTTTAATTGTCAATTATTTTCGTCATTTTTCATATATATTCTTTTCCATTTTGTAATTATGCTCGTAATTTTTATTATTTGCATTTCCAAAAATTTATAGTTTTAACTGACAAGCAGCAATGTAAAGTTTCTCATTAATGTTGCTGTTAATTAATATTTTACTATATACATGTAATATTTGCAATTTTGATTAATTAAAACTAGCTCTTATATTTTTTAAAAAAAAAAGTTTTGTTTAGGGTTTTTGTAACATCTTCTGGTTCTTATTCTGGTTATTTTTTCTCAATTTTTCATTTTCTTTTTACTTTTATTAAATTTCAGACATTTTTTCTTCATTTCCAAGTTAGTTTCTTTAAATTTCTATTTATTTTCTTTAAGTTATACCTCTTTTGCCAACTTTCACTTTTCTGGTTTTTTAGAATTGCGTTTTTATTTGAGAAATAGTATTGTATACAAAGACCTTTCAAGAATGTACGATTTTTTATTACCTCTATATTTCTATTCTTTTTGGATTGCGACAAACTTCTTTATTATTTACAATTTTTTCCCAAGCCAATTAAAAGTTTGAAATAACGACTGAATTTTATTTACTACAAATAAGAAAACCAAAAGTGACTATAAAATAAACAGAAAAACCAACTTCCTTTTGTTATCGCTTGACAATATATGCTTTTAACTTTCAAGGAATAAATTTTTTGTCTATTTCTTCTAACGGCTGAGTTTCATCCATTTCTTTTAGTGACTTTAAAACTTTCTAATTAAATTTTTATGAATCAAAGAACTTAATCTCATAATTCTGTAGAAGTGCAGTTTATATTTTATAATTGTTCTTCTCCGCAAATGTAAAGTTTTTTCACAAAAATTATAGCAACTTTCTTTTTCTTAATACTCCTATACGTTATCATAAATCTTTATTTATTCTTTCGTATATATCTTATTTTTGTAAAGTTGTCTTGATTAAAAATTAAACTCACAAGAGTCTTTAATCACTAAAGTTTGTTAATAATTTTTTTAAAAAAATACTTTTTAGAATGAAGTATAAACCTATGTTACTTGTAATGTAAAGTAATGTCGGGCAGTAAATTGGAAGATCAAGCTGCAAGTTCTTCGTAAGCAACTTTATTTACCGGATAAGGAAAATTACGCTCTTGAAGTTCAAGAAGCGGTTTATCCTCTCTCTGAAAAAATATCACCTTAAGCCGCCATTTTCTTGTTGGAGTAACTTTTTTTCTTATGGAGCCAAAAGAAGTTTATAAGTACTGCTAAGTAATGAGAAAAGTGAAAATAGAAACGTGGTACTAGCAGAAAATTAGTTTAATGAGACATTCAACATTTTATCGCTCCATAGAGAATATATAACGATTCGTTTTTGCTTGTTTCAGCTTCTTATTGTGGTTTTTTGAACTTTATGAATAAAAGGGGAGAACCGGGTAAAATACCTATTAAATTATAAAAATGTGTCTTAAAAATTAAAAAAAATTAGTTTAATTACTTTGTGCGATTTAACAAATTAATTATATTAATTTTGAGCTGAACTTATCGAAAATAGCGAATCTCAATCAAGATATTTTAAAAATAATATTTTCAAATAAATTGTGCAGATTGGTTGCTGATGCAGGTCACCGCAGAGGAGACAAAAACTTTTTCATACTTTTTAGTCTCTGAAAGTTTTCTAACCGGATAGTTACCCCATTGAAAGTTTAAGTGCAAAAAAAGGATGATTTATTCATTTCAGTAAATGCTCTTCTAATTTGTTTTAAATGGTGAATATAATGGTGTTTTACACTACACTCTCTTTTCTCGCAAATACCGACTAAATAGAGAATTTGAACGTCTCAACTACATCCCAATTGTAAATATCTTTTAATGTTTGTTGGCTAAATGCTCAAAGCGATAGAAGATTACATTCTGCAACGTAATTCTGGTCTATTTTCTTTGAATTAGATTTTAGGTCAGCACTGCCAGTAATTTTCCAAAACTAATCTCGCTCTTATATAGTTTCATAAAGAAACACAACTTTATTATATCAAAAATGAGAGAACGCCTGGTTATAATTTTAAATTAAAAAAGGCGGGAAAATTAATTCTCGAAACGAAAAAGCGGAGGTTATGAATATATTATGATCAGATGTGAAAATAAATGTGAGAATAATAATGTATGAGTGTAATGTGGGGAATTATTAAAGATTAAAATATTAAGAGATGAATTTCAAAGGAATTTTGAAAGAGTGATTAATATATAATGCAGGAATTTAGATATTGTTAAAATATTTTATTATTTTACAGACAATTCAATGCTGTTAAAATATTATAGGCTAATTAAGTTTAATTAAACATATAGTATGAACTTAAAGCTATGAAATTTAAATTACTTCGACATGAGATTTATAAACTGAAATGTTAAGTAGTCGCTTCAAAATTTAACTGTTTTAAATGTTTAAAAGCAAGCAATAAATTTCTAAAGAGAGACATTCATAAAATCCGAAAATATATGTTCTTCAAATTACGTCATTTTAAATTTAAAAGCACTTTACCTAGATGTAGAAAAATGTTCTGAATGAGGAAAAATTGCCTTAATTTATAATTATAATTTAGAACTGAAGAATTTTATGGATTTATAACATAGAAATATACAAAAGAGATACAGGGAATTGGGTCAATTAAAAATCATTTTAATATCTAATAATAGTTAATATCTTTTATTGGTTTCAATTCTATTTTTTAAAAATACCAGGAAATTGGAAGAAGATCATAGAATTTGTAAGAAGTTCCAGGAATTCGTTGAAATATCTTGAAAATTTCAATATCTCTCTTGTATTCTTTAATAATAATTCAAAAGGATTTTGAATTTATTTTTTAAAAATATGCAATTTATAAATTTACGGAATAATACGATAAACCATTTTTTTATATTACATATTTTTATTCCATTGAAACATTTATTAAAATATCTACGATTTTCCGTTGATTCTTTTATTTATTTAACTAAATTTCTTAAAAAAATCTATTTTAAATTCGTTTATCTTTTACTAGATTTTCTTCATCTCCTTATATTGATTCTTTTTGTTTAATTATAACTTTTTCAAAAAATTTTTGTTCTTTAAAAAAATAAATTCTTATAAGATTTTTCTCAGGTTTAATTATAAGGTTTTCATAAAAAATAAAATTCTTAAAAAATTTATTTTTGTTAAATTTTGAAATTTAAATTTTTTTTTCCACAATTATTTTTTTTTTTTGAAACAAATTCAGAATTTAACAAAAAACAATTTCATTCAGACTTAGAATTCCTTTTCCATATTTTTTTTATAATTTCTCAATTTTTGGCAGATTTTCTTTTTCTATTCTTTTTTCATATTATTACACAAAAATGTAATGAAGGTTTTTTAAATTTTTGTATTTTTATTTGTCCAACAGTCAGTGAATTCTGTCACTGAGTAGATCTAATTTATTTAAAATGTAATTTATTTTGTCGTATAGGGTAAATGCGGGGGTAGTCGGACACTTAAGGATTCGATCTTAAATAATGATATTTTTCTTAAAATTAAAAAGTATTTTAACATATTGCTTTGTATGAACCGTTAAATGAGTCATCCATGATTAATTTTCATATAAATTTGGTACAAATTTAAATTTAGAAATTTTATTTCTATTAATTTTATTTCTAAATTTCAATTCTAAATTTTATTTCTATTTCTATTCTAATTTTATTTCATTAGAAATTTTATTTCTAATGTCAATATTTAATAAAATATAGCTATTTTAATAAAAAATCAGAATATCAGCAGTAGTCGGACACTCGCTTGTAAAGTCGGACACAACTGTATCAGTAGTCGGACATTTTTCTTTTTTAAAATAATAAAATATTTCTTGGTTTTATGTTATAAAATCTATCAAATTCAGTTACAGAAATAATCCTCAGGCAGCACGATTTAAATTTGTAAACCCATGTGGTGAATCTTAAATAAAAAAAGAAAGTTTTTTAGTTTTAAAATTTTATACCTCACTATGGCATTTTGAAGACAATCTGTCAAGTTCTGTTGTGATCCTTCAGTGAAAAGGAGGAATTCGTATAAAATCAAATTTTAGGTTATTTTTCTTTTAATGCAGAAAATGTTAGAAAGTTAACAAATTTATAGGTTATAAGTAGTTGTTTTTATGGTATTTACTTTTTCAGCATCTAAAATAATACGAGATATAATACAAGTAATATAGTGTCCGACTATACACAAACACTCTAAAATCTGACAGGTTAGGTCGGACACGTCAATTACGTCAATTATTTGTAAATTTAAAGTCATTTTAATGTTATTTTCACTTTTAAACATAAAATTAGAGTTTTCATAATCACTTTGTAACATTTTCAAACATAATTACAACCTACAAAACCTTATTTCGTACTAATAAAAATCTCTACCTCCTTAACGGCTGGAATAAGAAATCAGACAAAATGTCAAAACATCGCGGTTGAGTAAATTATTGTTGAATTTTAACTAATTTACAAATCACCAGAGGGCGTTGACGGTAATTTTTATATTCTATAATTCTGACAAATTTGATAAAATAAGTTTGTGAGAAGATTCCGATAGTAAATAATTATTTATTTAACTTCAAAACTGAAAGTGTCCGACTATCGGTACTGTCCGAAATTACCCGCACTTACCCTATTATCTCTAGCTTCTTTAATAATGTATTTCGAAATATAAATTTTTAGAACGAAATCGAGCTACCGAAACGTTGTTATAAAATAAAAATAGTGTCTTCTATTTCTTATTTCTTTCTTAAAAAATCGAGAAATAAGTGTTTATATATAATATTGAAAGGAAAAAATACTACTAATAAATTTTTAGAGTTTCTATTCAAGGTTTCTAATTTTAGAATTTTTTCTTTTCTTCAAAAAACATATTTATATGTTTTAGAATTAAAAAACACGAATTTTCACTTGAGAGAATTCTATTTTATAAATTCGCCCAATTTATATTTTACAGAATTTAATGAACAATCTATCAAATTCTATCAAATATCAATTCGTGCAAAAAAATTCCGTCAAATGAAAATTTGGTCAAACAGATACTCTGCTATTTAAAAATTGGATTAAAAATTCTCTTAAATGGGAACTCTCATAAATGAAAATTCGGTGAAATTAGAATTCTTTTAAATAAAAAGTCGGTTAAAAATAAATTCTGCAAAATGAAAATTCTATTAAAAATAAGCTCGGTGATCTAAAAATTCTTTTAAAGTTAAAATTTGGATTTATTTAATATCTATTCATTTACAAATTCTTTAATTTTCTCATAAATCCCTACAGATTAAAAAATAAAATCTAAGAAAACGCCATTTTTCAGTTTGGAAAATTTTGATAATTTACCGATATTTTTAAAATGATATTTCGCTCGACACCCTCAAGTATAATTCTTCACTTTGGTATAAAGGACGTGTCGTTATTTATGCTCATAAGAACGAAAAAAAACTTGACAAAGTTGACAAGGCGGAGAAAGTTTGCTTTATGGATTTTCCGAGTTTAAATGTCACTTCTGATACCTGCAGGTTTTTCTTTTTATGTATCTGGATATTTTTATCATACTGTTTTTTTTACATTGCATATCCATGTGTCTATGGCAAAAACCTTTTAGTGTTATGGTCAGAGAATTTTCCTTTTATAAGCATTAGAGAATTTTCAAAAATACTAATAAGTTATTGCTAATGGAAAATTGTCAGAAAACAAAAGTTTTTTTTTATCCAAGAGTTCACGAAAAAGTGGACAAAACGGTTAAAAACAATTTGTACCTGTGAAACAATAGAAATGATTTAATTGATTAATCCATTGAAATTAATCGTGTTTAACTTAATTTAACAACCACAATGGTTTGAATTCAATTCTCTTACTAAGAGAAATAAATAGGGTGGTTGGGAAGCATTCGATTCACGAAATCGTTTCAATTACAGAACCAGTGCAAATTCCACAAATTTCACTTCACTTAATATTTTATTTTCAACTAGTGAAACTGTTATTTGTTATTTTATTAAATCTTTTCTTTCCACTTATTTATCTATTATTGATTGATTTATTTTCAGATTTCTTTATTATTAAAATGTACGCTTGAACAGAGTTTACATATAAAATTGGTACAAAGCGGGAAAAAGAACAATGTGGAAAAAAATTTATAATAAATAACAGATGTTTTTTTTTTTTGCCTAGAAGTCATTTTCTCACTCAAAGTATGAAGCTTTTGATGTGATCTGACGTAATTGAAAGTTTTTCTATATCCTCTGAAAAGAAAAACACTCAAGTGTATAATTATCGTTTTTGCATTAGAAGCATGACATACATTTTGTCAAGACTTACTCATTAACTCTTTTCAAAGAGGCTCTAATTAACTAGATTTCCATTCATTGTTCTTTATTAATTTGACATCAAATTATAAAGTAAACATTTTTCTAAAACGGTGATAAACGAGAGACTAAAAGTATTCCTGATGGAAATTTGTTTTGTTCGACTTTAACAGAGTACAAATTGTATCTGCTTCCCACTTTCAACTTTTTTCTGTTTATAGTCCTGACTACACGAAATTCAGTCCCTGGTGTAGGACATTTATTGACAATGCATTGGTTTATTTTGTGACAGCAATTTGTTGTTATTTCATTTTATTGGATAACATTCATTCCGAAACGAACCTTTCAAGAGAAAAACATTTTCATTTTAAAATTTATTTAACTGAAAGTTAAGATCACAAACTGATATTTTTACAAAATTTTTGAATAACAGGATACGATACATTGTAAAAATTATGGATTTAATTAATCTAGTGGCTAATTAGACTTCATTTATTATATATTATGGTGTGCAATACTCAAGTAATCGATATCATCCATCAAAATCCGAGATTAACTTTCTGCCTACTTATAGCGACCTTTTGCTGACATTTTATTTTATACTCGCTATTCTTAATTAATGTGAAAAGCCGATTTGCTCGGCTTTTTAGAAATTATTTTAAAACCACTTAATTTAATATAACGAACGTATAATGAATTTCAACTGTTTCACGTTTATTGAAGCTTTCCAACATTTCAATAAAAGCTTTTTAAAAAATATTTCTACATTCATTGTTCTATTTCTCATTTAATGAAAAATATTTATACATCAAAAAAAATTTTTTTTTTTAAACACACATACTTTTTATAACACATTTGCTCTAATCTAGTTGAAACGAACTTTTCTTTTTAATTAATTTAATTCAAACGAGTTTTTGTTTACGTTTCAAACAAGAAAACAACTAATTTAGGAGTAAAATACATTCAACCACGAAACTACAGGATTGTGTTATTTCTGTTGCACTTTGTCAAAATTGTCTCAACAGAGCTTCATACATGTGCTATAAATAGAAACAGAGACGGTAATAAACTCGTGTGAAATCCTTACTGAGCTCAACGTCGTCGGTTTAGACATAATCCACTTTAATCTTCCACAATTGTAGTAGGCGTTGTATATAAAGTGGACAGAAATCATACAACATAATAATTTCCAGTAAGAAACTTCAGTCTCGTTACTCAAGCGCTTAATATGACGTAAATTTTCGGCAAATTTCCTCAACGGAAATTTTAGATCTTCTCAAAGGGCTTTTCTTTCAATTCCGTATTTTCCGAGAAATTTTCGAAATCCTCGCAGAAATATACCGGTTTTTGTAAATTATTCAATGAGGCACCGAGAGGAAATTTCCTGTCCTAAATATTCGAGAAAATCACTAAGACGGTAAAAAATAGTAATAGTTTGCTAACACCATTTGCATGTAAAATGCGCCGAACCTTTTATCTCTTAAAACATTACTGAAACGAAGTTTGGAACTTTTTCGTAAAAGAAGCTACTTTAAAACCTTTCTTTTATTTAGGTACATCTTCATTTTTCAACCTTTTCAACAACCTAGGAGGAATTTTACAAATAGGGTCTTTTTTATTCTTCTTTTCATGTTCTTTACTTAGATGCTGGTGAATTAAAAAATTCGTTTCTGCTGCCAATTCGTCGACATGAATATTACTTGCAATTAAATATAACTTTAACTTTATTAGGTTAGAAAAACTAAATTTGCAAACAAAATTTAATGCTAAAAAACTAATTTAAGGACACATTAATCAGAAGACGAAAAATAATTGAATTAATATGCTCGCGGGCGTTAGATCTTTCTTGGAATCTCCAAACAGTATAAAAATTAAAGTCAAAGGAAGAAATTAAGAGACAAATAGACAACCAAAATAAGTTGGATGCTTAATTTATAAAGAAGTTGATTGACAACCCAGGCATCACAGTACCTTTTATCTTAAAAAAATAGGTGAAAAGGTAAATTTTTTCCTTGGAAAACGTGACAGGAAGGTAACAAAAAAATTCAAAAAATGGCTAGACTAATACACAGCCGAAGAAAAAAATTGAAATAATCCAAAAATAATTATAAAATTTTAAGAAAATAACTGAAAATTGAAAAAATTGCAGGAAATAATTGAAAAATTTCGGAAAATAATTGAAAATCGAAGAACATAATTAATAATTCTAAGAAATAATAGAAAAATGACGAGAATAATTGAAAAAATTTAAGAAAATATCTGAAAACTGACCAAAAAAATTGGCAATTATAAACAAAATTCGAAAAATGATTAGATTAATAGACAACTAAAAGAAATAATTGAAAAAATTATGCAAGAAATATTAAATTAAGAAATTAAGAAAATAGAAAAATTCAGAAAATTATAAGAATAATTGTTGGAATTAATTACAAATTGAACAACTGGATTGAAAATCGGAAAAAATTGAAATTTAAACAATATAATTAAAAATTGAAAAAAAGCAATTAAAGAAGCTGAAAATTGTAGAATATATATAGAAGAAAATAATTGAAAACTGAAAAAATAAAATTTAAAGAAAATAATAAAAAAATTAAGAATTAAATTCAAATTTAAAAAAAATAATTGATAATTGAAGAAAGGTAAGAATTACTGAATGTTGAATAAAATAATTGAAAATTGAAGACGGATTTTAAATTAAAAATAATCATTGAGAAAAGAAAATAATTAAGAATTTAAGAAATAATTTAAAGATTATGGAATTGAATTAAAATTTTAAGAAAGTAATTGACAATTGGAAAAAATTAGAAAACTGTCAAGAATAATTGTTAAAAGAACTAAATATTAAAGAATAATTATAAACTTCAAGAATAATTGTAAATTGAAAAATTTGTAGAAAATAATTGAAAATTGCGGAAACAATTAAAAATTAAAAGAAATAATTGAAAAATTGAAGAAAATATCTGAAATATGTCGAAAATAACAGACAATTGAAAATAAAATTCGAAAAATGGCTAGATTAATAGACAGCAAAACAAAAAAATTGAAAAAACAAAATAATTATAAAATTTTAAGAGAATAATTGAAAAAATTGTAGAAAATAATTAATAATTGAAATAAATAATTGAAATAAATGACGAGAATTATAATTGGAAAAAATATTAAAAATTTAAGAAATAAATTAAAGACTAAAGAATTAAAGTAAATGTGTAAGAAAATAATTGATAATTAAAAGAAAAATGACTAAACTACTAAATTAATTAAATATTAAGAAAAATACTTGAAAATTGAAAAAAAAGTAAAAAAATTTCGAAAGCTGGTGAGAATAGTCGACAACAGAACAAAATAACTAAAAAAAATTTAAAGGATAATTAAGTACAAAATTAAAAAAGAATATTAAGTTGTCAATTAAAAACTGATTTAGCAAATAAATGAAAATTTATGAAATCAATTGAAAATTGGAGAAAATAATTAAGAATTGAAGAAAATAATTAAAAATTGAGGAAATGAATTGAAAATTTAAGAATTAATTTGAAATATAAATAAAATAATTGAGATTTGAAAGAAAAATTACAAAATAGCGAAAATGGTACATATGTTATGGTAATGTTAATTCTATTAACATAAATAGCAGAAACATAGAAAAGATTAATTAACTGTTTATTCGACTCTATTTTTATTTATGGCTATTTTATTAGTAAATCGGATTTTTTGTTGTTGTATCAATCATCAATAAAACTAAATTCAAACATGAAATCTGAATTTTATAAACATATTTCGAAATATTTACAAAAAATTATATATTTTTGATCCCAAAGAAGGTAAAAAAAGATGTAAAAAGGTGACAAGTCTTAAAAGAAGGTGAAAAAGGTGACAAATTATTAAATAAGATGAAAAAGGTGACAAAATTGAAAAAAGGTGAAAAGGTGACTGTCTGTAATAACTGACAACTAAAACGATTGGAAGCTTAATTCAAAGAAAGAAGATAATTGACAACCAAAAACGATTGGAAGCTCAAGCAAGAAAGTTTTTGAAATCCAAAAATAATGAGAAGCTCCACCTAAAATTAACCAAATTGACAACTAAAAACAATTAGAAGCTGAATTTAAGTTAATGACGCAAGAGAGAATAAAAGAAAAAAAGGAAAAGCTTAAAGATCAAAAGAAATAATCCAGAAAATCAAAATTTAAATTTAGAAAATTTAATTAAGTTACCAAAATAATATTCTAAATACTCTTCCGTAATATAATTTATCTCGACTAGCTTAGCACAAAATCTGGATAATTGCCGAGAGGGTGATTCGGCGTTTTTTGAAAAGATTAACTTAGTCTAACAAAAATAATAAGTCGCAAAAAAAGATATTTTTGTCACAACAATAACATTTTATTCAAAAAAAGGACTAAATTTTTTAACAAGAAAATAAATGAGGTTAGTTTTTATAAAGAGTTTACAAAATCAAAATTAATTAAATTGGCGACATTATAAAAAATCAAATCTTTTTAAATTAAAAGACAATTAAATTTAGAAACACTTGGGTCTAAATAAACTAAATTATATATAATTCCAAGACAGGTTAATAAATTAAATCAATAAAGAACTAAAATCTAAATTAAATTGAATTAATTGAGAAAAGAAATTTAGAATAAACTACACATAAATTCAATAGACTAATTAAATTTACTTAATTTAGATCAATTTGAAAATGAATAAAAAATTTAGCAAAATTAGACTAAATATCAATTTAATGATTTTACAAAAGGAAATGAATGAGTTTCGAAATGAAGGAAAAGAAAGATATTGATAAATTTGTAATTTTGAATACATTGAATTACTAAAATCAGACACATTAAATTAAATATCACTTGAAATTTAATAATTAACATTAAATTAGATTAAAGGAACTGAAACTTCTCTGGAATCAAAATGAGATCCTAAAAATAAATTTTAAAGTTCAGCAAAACGAATGTTAAATTCCCGAATTGGTAATCCTCAAAATGAGGTTCTTTTCTCTCAGCTAAAGATTAATTCTCCAATCAAGATTCCTCTAATTTTTAGTGACAAAATTCTTTCTGAAACACGTCCGATCTCTTTAAGGTTACGATCAAGATAAAATGGAATCATTTGTTATTTTTCACGGTTACTAACGCAACGATAAAAAAAATGACAGTACTTCCGAAACTCATTATTAACAAAAACCCTAAAACTTAAAAACTAAGATTACTAAATTTGGAGAAAACGCACAAACGAGACTTCCAATAAAATAACATATAATCTAGATGCTTCCTTCCCATTGGCTGGAAATTCCTAAATTTGAATCTTCTAAAATGGAAATCTTTATGAAATAATGTGGAAATAAAATCTTTATGAAATTTAATTGTGAATGAAGAAATCCACTAGAAAAATTGGAATAATTCAAATTGATAACATAAGTTCTTAAATCCAAATTCAAATCAATAATAATCAATATTTATCACTCGTCGCAGGATTACATAAAAAAAAGAGAAATAAATACAAATAAATCTAAAATAATAAATTATAAATTTAGAAAAACCAGCCTTAGGATTAAGCGCAACCTTTCAGACCAAAAGAGTTAATTGGAAATTAATTAAATTAAATACAGATTAACGGAATCTTTAAACCAGAAAATAAAGTTTATAATTGAAAATTAAAAATTAGTAATTGAAATTAAATATTTTGGGAATAAATTAAATTGTGAGATGTAACATTATTTAAACAAATTTTACAAAGTCACAAATTTTAACTATTTGGCATACGACTAAAATTTGGTGACCAAACCGCTCTAAAGTCACTTTTGATTAAGACGTCATTGTTTCTGACAAGTTTCTGACATGCGTGTCAAGAATTGTAATACGGACTGTAATATTTCCAATGCAGAATATTTACCAGAAATAGAAAATACTGTAAATAGAGTTTTTTTTTTTGACTAATGAAGAAATTATTTTTCGGGTTTATTGTGAAAATTATGTTGTAAAAAATGAGTGGCATATAATTTAGAATTGAAGGAATTCATTGACTGGAAATAATCGAATTAATTTGTCTACAACAAAAACAAGGATTGAAAATGTTAGTAATCATAACTAAATTCGACTTTTAAAAATATACGTAAATTGGCGCTAAAATCGGATACGCAATTAAGGTTAGCTTAAATTTTAAAATTGTATTGACGCTAAATATAAACCTAAAACTATATAATTTAAATCAAATCTCATGAGAAATAAACGGTAAAATAGTTAAAATAGAGACAGAAAGAGAAAGAAAGAGAAATAAATCAATCAGAAAATTTTAAAAAGATAGAATTGATAAAAATAAATAAATATATAAAATTAAAATAGTAAACACTTGAGAAAAAAAATTATAAGAAAAAAAAACGTTGGAAAAAATAAAACGAAAAAAATTTAAATATAAGTAAAGAAAATTACATAACATGAAGGCAAGAACTAAAAAATGAGTTTTAGAAAGATAGAAAAAAAGAAAAACATTTAATTAATAATGTTTTTTGGACTTAAGGTGATTTGTTTTTAATTGAATTTTATGTTAATTAGGGAGCTTAAAGGTTTTTGTTACTTTTACTAGGGAAAAAATTAAAATTTTAAATCATCTTGGTAAAGTCCAAATTTTTTAAAATCAAAAATTCTTTGCTAATTATAAGTATAAAATTCAAAAACAAAAAAGGAACAATTGAGTTGTAAAAATGACAAATGAGACAAAAGAAAGAAATGAATTATTAGGTAAAAATGGAAAAGTAATATAATTAAAAAAGACATTTTATCAAGAAAGGATCAGAAAATAATCCAGTGAGAGAAACAGAACATGAAAAGGAAAAAGCAAATAACAAATTAAGAAGAAATAACGAAAAAATCAAAAGTGACAAAAGAATGAAGTAAATATGTATAAAAACAGGAAAAAAGTAATAAAAACGTGAAGGAATTAAAAATATTTAAATAATTAGCATTAAGAAACAAAAATTTAAAAAATACAAAATAAATAAATAAACAATTGTGATGAAGAGTGACGTTACTATTTCCGGCACAATTTGTCTGTAAATTTTCTCTTAAAATACTAAATATTTTTTCACCAAACTTTGTAAAATTGCTTAAAAAAAATCATTAGATTTTGAACAAAATTCAAGCAAATTAGGGCCAAAAAGATAACTATATTAAATTAAATTAATTTAATGTGAATTTATTACTTAGCTTTATTTAATATTGAAATTACTGTAGTGTATCTTAAAGTGATAATCAGGAGATATAAACAATCTTAGAAACAAAAATTTGAAATAAAACTTCAAATTTTTATTTTTGTCCCAAAAATGCGACATTCTGTCGGCCAAAATTTGTGGCCTCATCTGGCAACAAGTCAATGGTACAAAAAATACATTTTTTGTCATTTTATAATAAAAATTTAAATTACAATTACGAGACAAAAAGAAGGCCAACAGACTCGACATCATAATCGATTCCAACTAAAAAAAAAGTATTTAAAAAATTTTAATTATTAATATATAAATATATAATTAATATACTGAATAAATAAACTAAATATATATCTTAAATGAATATACTTAAATATACTTAAATAAATAAATATACAAAATTAAATATAAAATTATATTTATAATTATATATTAAGAATAATAATAATGTATATTTCAATGGAATCCCCAGTACAGAGTTTTTATAATCTACTTGCTTAAATTATTAAATTTTCGTCATAAAAGTGAAGTATGCCAGGAATTTGTCAGAAACAGGTTTTAATTATTTTTTAATTGCTACATTTTTAATTTATATTTCTTCCGGAAAACGTAAAGTGCACATTAATTTAGTATTATCAATAGCTCTTCTGCACCCCCATTTTTAATTTATCAATTTAGATATTTCCCTAGCATCGGATAGTCATTGAGTGGCACCGAATTGGGAATCAAAGCGGATTTTTCAATTCGCCAGGGGATAAATATGTAAAATCTAATTTAAACGTATCTAGAGTTTATTTTTATTTATTTAGCAGATGTCAACGGGATTATAATCGAAAAAAATTTTAAACCGTAATTGTGTCCAAGGTGCACAAAAATAAATCTAATTTTAAAAAAAAATTGTTTAACACTAATAACATTTTTCTCGTTACTTTTAATTCAATATTCTCACAAAAAATCCTCTCTCTAATTGTTCGATATTGGCAATTTTTACATTTTTTTCACATTTTTTACAGTTTTTTAAAATTCTCTATATGTAAAGGGAATACAAAAAGAAATTGGAGTAAATTGATGGAATGAGAATAATAATAATAATAGGTATTTTATGATTGCTGGTGCATATTCTCATTTCGAAATATAATGTTAGTAAGTAGGACTGTGCTTAAAACACATTAGAAGCCAGGATAAATGTTATCCACTTAAGTGCATTACAGAAGCACACTTTGTTTTACAGTGCACTTTAGGAATATATGTATCGTGCTTTCAGAATCTGTAAATGTGAATGTGGCAGCGAGTGATTGTGTATATCAGATTATGTGTCTGCTTTACCCTCATGTGAACCAAACTGATTCAAAATACATGTTCAGCCTTCCCAACATACTTTATAAAACAAAATTAAGCCACTTTATTCACGATTCTATCAAAATGATGAAAAGCTTTGTTGCTTTTACAAAACACAATCTAAAAAGCTTTTAACTCGCGAATAAAAATTTGTAGACGAAGTTCTACTTTTTAGATTATTAAGAAATACAAGATTTTTAAAATAGTGGATTTTTAAAGGATTTTGAGATTAAAAATAATTTTATTTGAAACAAAAAAAAAGGGAAGCTGAAATCAATTTGGAAAGTGGAGAATTGGTTTTAGAATTTTATCTCGTTTCTTCTGTATGTAAGTGCATAAAAAAGTACTTCCTTCACCGAGTAGTTAAATTGACTAGAAGTAAATTTTTCATGCAGAGAATAGCGTTATTGTACTATCCTTGGATTCTTGTTTATGGTTAAAACTTTCTCTGAAACTTTTCTATCCGACATTCATTTTAAATTGGATTTACCTTTCCTCTCAACAGAGCTTATTCTCTCCATTGTGAAAGTGTAAATGTTTATTTTTCACTTAGTAGATTCATTACAGTCTAATTAACTTCTTGCTAACAATAATTTGTTGGTGAATATTTGAGAGAAAAAACAATTTATGTTGATACAAATTGTTTCGTGAAAAGTTAATTATTTTTTCAGTTCTATACAAAATGTAATGTTTGAAAATTGATATTCTTACTAAACTGTCGAAATATCGTTTTTTTTATCTTATTTTTATCTACCCTTTTTTTTTTTAACAACGATCGCTTTTATATTAAAAAAACTGCAATTCTCATTTATTCTTAAGATTGGTTTTGACATTTTTTCTTGTTCGTTCTCATTTTAAGCTGATATAAGAAAAGCTCTATTCAGGTTTTGTAACAAGTTGAGCTTATTCTCTTGACTTATCTCTATGTATTTTTGAAGTAAAACAAAGATTCTGGATTATATTGTTTTCTCGATTTTCTCTATCCAGGAGTTTCTTTTTCAAAAATGTTTTTTAAATTTATATTCCTTTGGAGCTATAATTTTTCATACTTTTACGGATGAAATTTTATTAGAACTAACTCAATTTTTAAATAAATTAAAATATGCTGGATTGCAAACTGAATTGAGATCAGAGGGAAAAAAATTGTTTTTTGCTAATGTGCATATAATTAAAAAAAGGTACATAATAAATACACTTTAGATATTAATTATTACTATTATGATAATAAATGTGTCAATTTTTCCCAACCAGAACAGTATAAATTGTCAATGCAAAATTTAAAAATTTTTTTTAAATAAAAGCAAAACTCATTTTAGATTAAAAAAAGGCTAAGGTTATAAAAAATAATTGAAAACGAAGAAAATAATTGAAACGAGAAAAAGCATTGAAGAATAAGCTTAAATTCAAAGCAAGGACTTGAAAAAAGGAAAATATATATAAAGAATTTGATAAAAAAACAGGACATTGAATAAAATATTTGCTAGAGCAGGAAAATAATTTTAGAAATTTAAGAATATATTAAAAATTTAAAACAATTAATTGAAAGCAAACAGGGTATCTTGAAAAATTAAAAAATGTAATAGTAATTGAAGAAAATAATTGTAAATAAAGAATATAGTTGAAATAAGAAAAAAAGGAATAATTTGAAGCAAGTAATCGAAACAAAAGAAAAATTTTCTTCTTGTTGCGTAAACCCGTTAATATGTAAATAAATAAATAAATAATTGTAGATATGGAAGAATGTATTATAAAAATAAAGAAATTCAAGAATACACTTGAAAATGAAGAAAATCGCTGACAAATTATTAAAGAAATTGAAGAATATGATTCAAATTGAGGGAAATAATTACAAAAAATAGAAAATAAAGAAAATGAGAAAAAGTAATAAAGAAAAAACTTGACATTGAATCAATGATATGAAAAAAAGAAAAAATATGAAGAATGTGATAAAAATACAGGAAATTGAATGAAATATTTAAAAGTAAAAAAAAAAATTTAAGAAATCGAAGAACCTATTAAAAATTGAAAAAGAATAATGGAAAGCGAATAGGGAATCTTGAAAAATTAAAAAATTGAAGAAAATAATTGAAAACAAAGAATATAATTGGAATAAAAGAAAATAATTGAATTTAAAGCAAATAATTGAAACTGAAGAAAGAGTTTCTTTGACTTGTAAAAACCGGTTGATATGTCAATAAATAAAGAAATAATTTAACATATTAAAGAAAGTATTAAAAAAATTCAGAAATTTAAGAAAACACTTGAAATTGAAGAAAATAATTGACGCTGACAAATTATTGAAGAAATAGAAGAATATCATTCAAATTAAAGAAAATAATTAAAAATGGATAAATAAATGGAAATGAGAAAAGCAATGAAGAATAAACTTGAAATTGAAGCAAGGATTTAAAAAAAAGAAAATATATGAAGAATGTGAAAAAATCCAGGAAATTGAATGAAATATGTGAAAGTAAAAAAAATAATTTAAGAAATTGAAGAATATATTAAAACTGTAGAAATTGAAAAAAAATAACCTTAAGCGAATAGGGACTATTAAAAAAATGAAAAATTAAAAAATTGATGAAAATAATTGAAAATAAAGAATATAATTAGAATAAAAGAAAAAAAAATTGAATTTGAATCAAGTAATTGAAACTAAAGAAAGTGTTTCTTCTTCTTGTATAAACCTATTGACACGTAAATAAATAAAAAAAATTAAAGATATTGAAGAATGTATTTAAAAAATTTAGAAATTCAAGAATACACTTAAATTTAAAGCAAATAATTGAAAATAAAGAGAATAATTCGAAAGATTAAAGAATATATATTGCAATTGGAAAAAAGCATTTAAGAAATTAAAGATAATAATTTATAAAATAGTAATATTATTAATAAAATTCTAAAATAATTAATATCAACAAAAATAATAAAACCGAAGAGCATTGAAGTAATTGAAACATATATTGGAGGGTGAAAAATATACTTGAAAATTAAGCAAATAATTGAAAGTGAACAAAATAATGAGGTACATAGAATTTAGAATATTTTTATTAAATTAAGAATTAAAAAATATTTCATAAAAATAATTGAATATAAAAAATACACTTGAAATTGGAGAATAGAATTGAAATTTGAAGAAAATATTTGAAAATGAAAGAAATCGTTAAAGAAATTGGAACATGTATTTGAAAATGGAAAATATGATTGAAATTAGAAAAAAATTGACATTAAAAAAAAAAACAATTTGAAAAGTTAAAAGTTTATCATTAAAATAAATGAGGAATATAATTGAAAATTTTAAAAATGAAGAAAATGAATTAAAATTGAAGGAAATAATCAATGAAATTGAAGAGTATATTTGAAATTTAAGTGAAAAATCGAAAATGAAGAAAATGTTTGAAAATTGAAGATAATAATCAACAAAAATAATGGTTATTACTAAAAAAAATGAAGAATATAATATAATTGAGGAATCTAATTGAAAATGAAGAATATTACTGAAGAAATTGTCAAATTTAATTGAAATTGAAGAAAATTATTGAAAATTGAAGCAAATAATTGCGTTATTATTGTTGTAAAAAATTAAAAATAAAGAATATAATTGAAAACAAAAAAAGGAAATTTTAATAAGTAGTACATTTACAATTGAAGTAAATAATTGAAAATAAAAGAAATTAATAGAAATAATTATAAATAAAAGAAAATTAGTAAAGCAATAAAATTATATCTAAGAGCTTTTCCAAAATTTTCAAAGAGTTTATATTTCATATAAAGCTTTATGTATGTTTTCTCATAAATTTAAAGATTAAAAAATATTACTACAAACTTTTTGAGTCAATTGTCGAAAATGTTTGCCCAATTTATTTTCTATACATTGTGTTTCATTATTTATTTCCATTTTTGTAAATATTAAACGAATTCCTTTGTATGCTCCAATTTATGATCGCTCATTCTGAAAATATACAATTTGTCGGTTTATTAAATCTTGAATATCTTTGTACCGAAATGAAGGGATTTAAGTGAGTATCAAAAACATTTTGCTCAAAGAAAAAGAATAATAAAGTCATTGATCACTGATTATTGACTGTAGTAGAAATGTGTTCTGCCATAGGGCGCAGATGGTTTTCTAGATATCCAATTGATGACTATATATGTACAAAAGACAGACAGTATTTTATTGGATTCTTGTTTTCGCTGCACCTGACAACCACATATGAATATTTAAGTATGAAAGAACTTTTATTATTTTTTCGTAAAAAATCTATTCCTATTTCATATTATATTTACAATAGTTTCTATTTTTTAATAATTTTGTAGTTTATACTTTTTTATAATTGTGCCCTATATTTTTTTAGAAACACTATTCTTGGATAGTAAAAGTTTATAATTGACTTTAAAAAGTAAAAAATAATTAATGTATGTAAATTAAAGAAGATTTTGATTAATTTTCAAGCTGTGAATGTAATTAAATTCAGAGAAATAGGAACTCGAATTTTTTGATGGCTAAACAAAACAAAATTTAATTTTCAAAGCTTGTGAGCTTTGAGAATTTAATATGATTAAGAAGAAAGGAAAATTGGAAAATGCGAATAAATTATACGGCTTTGATTTAATGAGAAGGTATTAATAAATGAGTATTCATTTATCATAATTGAAATTCCGAAAGTTTTAATAGTCTGCTCTTTTAATTTTAATCAAAATTGTTCAAAATTAATAATACATAAAATAAAGGAACTTTATTAAAATTCGCTTTATTATCTTTCGTGAAAGAATTTTATAAAAAGGCGATTATTACTTAAATTATCATAGTTTATTACTTCTAACTTACTAACTTACTAATTTATTTATTTAAGACTAATAATTTATTTACTTTAATAAATAGACACTTTTGCAGGTACATAAAACGCTTAAATAACTTTTTTACAGTTTGTAGAGTTCATCAGTAATGTCTATAAAAAGTGATATTACAAAGTACAGTGAAACCGCTTCTATCCTCGTTGAGTTTTTCTAAACTTCATTCGCCTTCTTTATTTTTCAAACTCTTTTCAGGTCATCAAAAGTTGCGCTGAAAATAACACTCTTTCGATTAAAATAATCAATTAATTGATTATTACTGAACAAAAAACTAATTAATAAAAATAAATGTCCTTCTGGTAATATTAGGTTTATAAATAATCTCAATCAAATAAATTGTCTTTCAGATGATTCTATAATAAAGAACAAATACTTAAATAAATAGCATAAAGTAGAAACGCAATCTGAAGAAAAGTTGTACTTTCTATATAAAGTGGAAATCCTGAAAGTTTTAGTATTTTATTAAAATATCATGATCGAAAGTGAAGTTATACGTCGAGTGTTAACGAGTTCGGTGGAAAGTTCATAGAAGAAATTCAATCCCCAAGATTTATGAAAGTTTTTTATTGAAAGGGTTTGGAATTTTTTCTTAATCCAACTTTCGATAAGATAGTTTCATGGAAAAACAGTAAGAAGAGGAGTTAAAAATAATATTCAGATATTTGATTTTCTATAAAAATATAAGATAATACTAATAAAACTTAAATTATAGTTGAATGTTAAATACATTTTTTGTAAATTGTAATTACTTCCAATTATTTTTGGTCGAAAATCTGTTTGTTCGTTTATATTTTTTTCTTTGTCCCTTTTTGTTTTTATTTATTTTTATTTTTTTAATAGAATGATCCAAGAAAAATTTCGCGTCCACGCTTTTGAATAATTTCGAGAATCCTCTTTTATTTGTAATTATTTTATTATATTTTATTTTATTTGTAATTTATTTTGGTGACATATTTAGTATACCGGGATTTATAGCTGATAAAATATTTGTTCGATTTTAATTATTCAAGTTCAAATATTCGAGGATTTGCTTAAATTAACTACTGCCAATACAACTGTTTGTGACTTCTTAATGGTGTAAATCAAACGATTTCTTTCGATATATCAGTCTTCCTCAAGAGATACAGGATCATCGCTTTTGCCGTAAAGCTTTAGATTTTCGTGAATTAAATTACGGGATAGTGTGTTTGTATTCTCACTTTATGTCAATAAATCACCGGATCGAGAGAAATAGGTTTCTCAAAGAAAAAGTATTTACATAATACTTTTCCTCACAAGATATACACCAGCGAAAAGAATATCCTTTTTGTTGTGGTTTTGTTTCAACATACGGAAAATCGCTCTTTATACTCTTTTATGAGACTCAGTTTAAACATGAAATCGACATTAAAAATGTTCTCTCTTTTTCCCATATTTGTAGAATTTTTTTCCTATCTCCAGTATTTTTAGTTTCTCGTTCGTAAGTTTAAAAATAATTTGACAATTTTTCAATTATTGAAAAATTTCATAAATTTCATTAGAATCAATTTCGTTAAAAATCATTTTTGAATATTTAAAAAATGTTGTTAAAATCAGTTTAACATTTTCTTGTTAAAATAATAATTTAAATTTTATATTCAATTTTCTTATTTAATTATTAAATCAATTTTAATTAAAAGTTTTTTATCAATTAGTTGCTATGTACTCGAAACCTATTAAATTCCATGAAGTTAATATGGTATAATTTAAAATTCATTATACCAGAATGCCAGAGTGAAATATTTTGCTTAGAATTTTCAAGTAACTTCATATTAAACACTTCAAAGTGTGGAAACTTTCGATAATAAAATTATTTGTTATTAAACATATAAAATTCTAATATCATAAATATTATTCTCATGAAAAACAAATTTTGATAGTAAATATACTAAATATGACATATTTTTTATTCGTAAGTCATGCTTTCTGTGACACTTCATTTACATATTTATATAGAAAGGAAAAACTTCTAAAATTTAGATGTAATATGTCATTCTTATAGTTTTATTCTAAAACCAATTTCGAGAATTTATGTATTTTTTATTACCTTAAATTTAAATATTAATAACTTTCATTATTTCAGTTGTAAATTTTTTTTTCAGCTCTTATTGTAATTTTCAACCTATTTTCAGATCTAAATTGCAACTAATCTTCTTCATTTTATTACTTTTTAAAATAATACTCAGTTTCTTCTTACATGGAATCTCGAGAAAAATAGGATGAATGAGTCCATTATATTTTTTAAAATTTCAAGTACTTCAACAAAAGAAACACATTTCTCGTGTCGTTAAGAGAAATATATATGATATACTCATAATATATCAATCATCCTTTTCACATGCACAATAGATTGTGCATGCCCATTAAAAAACATTGTACTGCCTAGTCATGCAGTTTTCCTATTGTGAATCAACTCAGATGATCTATATATTTACGAGTTGAAAAAAAATTTATTTTACCGTAGAAAATGCATTTTAAACCGTCCGATTATTGATTTTTCATAAAAAACTTAAATATTATCACGTCAATTTCAGGATTTTTTTTTAATATTTATCAGCCTTTTGAAATTAATTTCTTTTCATATTTTTAACTTCAAAGAAAATTATTTTTTACATTCTCATCTCAGAATAAAAGGGTATTAATTTTAATTTAAAAAACGTAGGTTATAAGAAAATAAAAAAAATTGTAAAAATGCATTTTTATTAATTCTTGCATTGTAGAGCAATATGAGAATTTTTGTGTAATCAAGACGATCGTTGTGGAACTGAGTTCTGTCGAGAAATCAAAGGAAAAAATTTTCTTGTCAATTTAAGTGCAGAATATAAAACATATATTCGACAAATGTTTTCTACTGTTTGATGGCTAGAGAATCGGATGCGAAATTGCGAGAGTCTCGTAAAACTTTATACGGCAATGTATCATCCACCAAGAGAGTCATAAGACTTTTGACATCCTTCGTCGGACTCCCCTCCACATCTCATTCAAGTTTAACTCGATACAAACATTTCCTCAAAAAGAAAAGAGCTTTTAAGTTTAAGGATTCTCTTATCCCTGAGGGCATAATCTAATGAGCGTTTTTTTTTTAGAATATTGCAGCAGTTGAATCTTGACTTTAAAATTTAATAAAATACGTTTTATCGAAATTCTTTTCTCTCGAGGAAAATTTCTTTATTACAATTCGCATTCACTAGGTTTGAATTTATTACAAAAAAATGCTTTTTTCGTTTGTTAAAAAAGCAAGTATAATTTTCTTCAAGTTAGTTTTCGTTTTTTTTTTTTTTGTCAAAAGACAAGTTTTATGACTATTCTCTTGAGCAATTAATTCGAGGAAAGAAAAGAAAGTGTTCAGAATTTTTTAAAACATTTTGTAAATCTGTAAAAAAAAATTTGCCGATAAATTTAATTGAATTTTTTTTAAGCGATATATGTAGTTGAAATAGAAAATTGATAATCTTGTTGAAGTTCTGATCGGTGATTTTCCTATATTTAATTGGCTCTTAAGCATTCAATTAAATTTAAATGGGTAAGACTTAGAATTATAATTGGGACAACAAATATTTGTCATATTTGAAATTGAGGAGTTTGACAAAAAATAGAGAAGATTATGTAGAAGATTGAAAAAATAATTGAAAACTTTGAAAATATCTAAAACTAAAACATAAAGTTGATAAAACGAAGATTATATTGGATCAAGTTGAAGAAAATATATAAAAATAATGAGAAGAATGCAGAAATTTAACGCATTAATTGATATTAAACAATGTAATTAAACAAAAAGAAAATCTTTCAAGAAACTGAAGAACATGTTTGACATTTAAAAATCATTCAAAGGATTCAAGAATATATTTGTAATTAAAGAATATAATGGAAAATGAAGAAAATATTTTAAATTAAAGCAAATAATTGAAAGTAAAGAAAAAAATTTAAGAAATGGAAGAATATAATAGAAGATCAGAATAAAAAATGACAATGAAATAAATCACATATGAAATGTAGAATATATTTAATATTGAAGAAATTAAATGAAACGAGAAAGAAATTGAAAAATATATAGAAATTCAAATTTATTTTTGAAGATGAAGAAAATAATTAAAAGTGTAGGAAGGCATTTAAGAAATAGAAGAATAAAATTGAAGTTACCCTAATAAAAGACAATGAAGAAAACACTTAAGCAATTGGGAAATATTGAAGATGTTGAAGAAATTAATTGAAATGAGGAAGAAATTTAAGAATATGTTACAAAAATTTTAAATATATATTTGAAACTCAGGAAAATAATTAAAAATAAAGAAAATTATGTAAGAAAGTGTAGAAAATACTTTGGTAATACAAAATTTGGAATGGAAGAAAATAATTGAAAGTAAAGAAAAGCATTAAAGATATTGAAAAACATAATTGGAATAAAAGATAATAATTGGAGTTGAATATAGTAAACGACGATGGAAGAAATCATCTATGAAATTAAGGAAACATATTTGAGAATGAAGAAATTAATTGAAATAAGGAAGAAATTAAAGAATAAATTGAAATTAAACAAAATAATTGAAACTTAAAGAAAATAATATCAGAAATTTAAGAATATAATTTAAAGTGAAGTGCAGAATTGCAGAAAAATAAGAATGTATTTCAAGTAATTTGAGAATGAGGAAAATATAATTGAAAATGAAGAAACTACTTAAAATTGAAGAAAATAATTGGAATTTTAGAGATTATTTAAATTGAAGGAATAGAAAAATGTAATTGAATTCGAAAACATTAAATAACTACAGAGAAAATTATTTGCTATGTTGAAGAATATACTTGAAATTGTAGAAAAGAATTAAAAAAAAGTCATCTAGGAAATGGAAAAATATATTTAAAATTGAGAAAAGTTATTGAAATTGAAGAAAATAATTGAAATTGAAGATAATAATTGAAAATAAGGAAATGTGTCGTGGGAATTAAAGATTATAATTAAAATTGACAAAAATAATTAAAAATGAAAAAAAATTTTGAAGTTGAGTATTGTAAACCATGATAAAGGAAATTACATATTAAATTAAGTCAATGCACTTCAGAATGAATAAATTAATTGAAATGAGGAAGAAATTAAAGAATATGTTGAAACTGAGCAAAATAATTGAAATTAAAGATAATATTATCAGAAATTAATTAATACAATTTTAAGTCAAGTGAAGAATTGCAGAAATAGAAATGTAATTCAAGTAATTTGATAATGCAGAAAGTAATTGGAAATGAAGAAACTACTTGAAATTAAAAAAAAAATTGAATTTTTAGAAAGTATTTAACTTGAAGAAATAGAAAAATGTAATTGAATTTGAAAACATTAAATAACTATTAAACACATAATGCGATGTTAAATAATATACTTGAAATTGTAGTAAAGAATTGAAAATAATGAAAATCATGCAGGTAATTGATAAAGATATTTGAAATTGATAAAATAATTGAAATTGAAAAAAATAATTGAAATTGAAGATAATAATTGAAAATAAGGAAATGTGTTGTGGGAATTATAGATTATAATTGAAATTGACGAAAATAATTTGAAATGAAAAAAAAGTTTTGAGGTTGAGGAAATTACTCAAGAATTAAGAAAACATATTTGAATATGAATAAATTAATTGAAATGAGGAAGAAATTAAAAAAAATATAAAAATTGAAAAAAATAATTGAAATTTAAAGAAATTAATATAAGAAATTAAAGTTAAGTGAAGTGAAGAATTGCAGAAAAAGAAATGTAATTGAAGTAATTTGATAATTGCAGAAAGTAATTGGAAATGAAGAAACTACTTGAAATTAAAAAAAATAATTGAATTTTTAGAAAGTATTTAACTTGAAAAAATAGAAAAATGTAATTGAATTTGAAAACATTAAATAATTATTAAGCACATAATGCGATGTTAAAGAATATACTTGAAATTGTAGTAAAGAATTGAAAATAATGAAAATTATGTAGGAAATTAAAAATATATTTTAAATTGAAAGAAATAATTGAAACTGAACATAATAATTGGAAATAAGGAAATGTATCGTGGGAATTGAAGATTATAATTAAAATTGACGAAAATAATTTAAAATGAAAAAAAAATTTTAAGTTGAATATAGTTAACCACAATGGAGGAAATTACTCAAGAATTAATAAAAAATATTTGAAAATGATTAAATTGATTAAAATCAGGAAGAAAATAAAGAAAATATAGAAATTGAAAAAAATAATTGAAATTGAAAGAAAATAATATTTTAAGTGAAGTGGAGAATTGCAAAAATAGAAGAATGTAATTGAAATTATTTAAGAATGGGGAAAATAATTGAAAATGAAGAAACCACTTGAAATTGAAGAAAATAATTGAAATTTCAGAAACTATTTAAATTTAAGAAATGGAAGAATGTAATTGAATTCGAAAACATTAAATAACTATTAAGCAAATCACTTGCGATGTTAAAGAATATTCTTCAAATTGTAGTAAAGAATTGAAAATAATAAAAATCATGTAGGAAATTGAAAAATATATTTTAAATTGAAACAAACAATTGAAATTGAATATAATATTTGAAAATAAGGAAATGTGTCGTGGGAATTAAAGATTATAATTAAAATTGACGAAAAGAATAATTGGACATAAAGAAAATTTTTCAAGTTAAATATAGTTAACCAAGGATGAAATTACCTATGAAATTAAGAAAACGTATTCGAGAAGGAAGAAATTAATTGAAATGAGGAAGAAATTAAAAAATATATTTAAATTGAACAAAATAATTAAAATTAAAGAAAATAATTGCAGAAATTGAAGAAAATTATTTAAACTGAAGTGAAAAATTGGTGAAATAGAAGAATGTAATTCATATATTTTGAAATTGAGGAGAATAATTTAAAATGTTGAAACCACTTGGAATTGGAGAAAATAATTGAAATTTTAGAAAAAATTTAAGGTTGAATAACTAGAAAAATATAATTAAATTTGAAAACATTAAATAACTATTGAGCAAATCAGTTGCGATGTTAAAGAATATACTTGAAATTGTAGTAAAGAATTGAAAATAATTAAAATCATGTAGGTAATTGAAAATGACATTTGAAATTGATAAAATAATGGAAATTAAAGAAAATAATTGAAATTGAAGTTAATAATTGAAAGTAAGGAAATTTGTTGTGGGAATTGAAGATTATAATTGAAATTGACGAAAATAATTGTAAATGAAAAAAATTTATGAAGTTGAATATAGTTAACCTCGATGAAGGAAATTACCTGTAAAATTAAAAAAACATATTCGAAAATAATGAAATTTATTCAAATGAGAAAGAAATTAAAGAGAATATCGAAATTGAAGAAAATAATATAAGAAATAGAAGAAAATAATTTAAACTGAAGCAAGCAATTGCTGAAATACAAGAATGTGATTTAAGTATTTTAAAAATGGTGATTCCTTCATTTAAAATGAAGAAACTATTTGGAATTGAAGAAAATAATTGAAATTTTAGAAAATATTTAAGTTTAAGAACTAGAAAAATATAATTAAATTTGAAAACATTAAATAACTTTTGAGCAAATCACTTACGATGTTGAAGATTATATTTGAAATTGTAGTAAATAATTGAAAATGATGAAATGTGTCGTAGAAATTGAAGATTATAATTAAGGAAAATAATTGAAAATAAAATTAATCGTCGAAAAAAGTAAAATATATAATTGAAAGTATTGAAACTGAAAAAATAATCCTGAATGAGAAAAATAACTCATGAAATCGAAGTTTATATTAAAAATTAAAAAAAAATATTTAAAAATAAAGAAAATCAAAGAACAATTAAAAAAAAAAAATAAATTGGAAGAGAAATATTTTACATATATACGAAAAATAATTGAAAAGATTTTATGATTTATTTGTTACTGACGAAAACAAATATTTTATTATATGCATAAATAAAAGTAGTTTATTGTTTCTAGTCGACTGTTTTTATCAAAATCAAGATAATCCTTATTTTTAAAACGGCTCTACGTTTTCAAGTATTGTGAACACAGTTTTGAACTAAAAAATGCCACAGCATATATAAAGCGTTTTCACTTGTCCGGAAACATAGATTGTAAAGTATAAAGTGAAACGGAGTGAAACAATATTTATTTTCCGGCTTGTAGAAGATTTAGATAGTGAAAATTATTTATTTCACACCATCTCTAGAAGAATACCAGTGTTTTTAATCAAGTGTCTTGTATGTTTATACCGAACAAAAATGTTAAAAAATAAAAAAAAAATTTTAATAACTTTATAGAAATTTTTTAATAAAATCGCAAACTATAATGTAAAAGAAATCATTTCAGCATTTTCAGATGATGTCACTTTTTACGGAAGCAACGTAACCCGTGAGATAAGAAAACCAAAAGTGTTAAGCTATAAGCATCCACTTCTCCATCCTCTGAGTGTCGTAAAAAGGCCACTGTTATCGTCGGCGAACATTTTTCAGTATTTTGCAGATACTTTCATCTACTTTCATCCAAGTGTGGATCTAAACTAAAGTCAATTCGTTGAATTAAGAAAAATATACTTCGGATTATAAATAAAATATATCATAATAAATTATAAATTATAAAGGAACAATAAATTACAAAGAAACATTTAAAAAAATCAATAAATCCTTTTAAATAGAAAAAAAGTTAATACAACTTGAATAATTTTATTCCGACTTCTTTTTTAAAGTAGATATTTTCATTAATTTTGTTTTATTATAACTCAAAGATAAAAAAATTAGAAAAAATTATTTTTTAAATAATACGCATTACATTACTATTTTCAATCTCACTTTATTTATTCTCGTATCGTATTAATAGACAGAAGATAATCTCGTTTCTTAATTATAAAGACAATAAATTATGATAATGATAATAAATTAAATATCAAGATTTTAATTACCAAAAATGTAGATACCCATTTCTGCTATCCACAATTTTAATACGTGGTATATTAAAGTAATTAGGAAAATTCGTCCTCCCTGGACAAATTACGAAGTTTCTAAATTATTAAATGATAAATTCGTGTGAAATTAATGCGGGCTCTGAAGTGATAATCCAGTAGCAACTTTTAAAATACTCTTTTCCAGTTTTCCTTTATCTTATTATTCACGTCTTAAAAGAGAATATTTGAAAAAGTGAATTTAATTCTTTTATCAATAATAAATTTATTATTTACCCAAGTGAACAAATAAGAGAATTCTCAAGAGGTTTTTCAACTTTAAACTCTAGACGAGTCGGTGAGAACAAAAAAATTCATCTCAGAGAAAACCGTATAATTTTTTTAAAAGAATCTCTAAAAACTTCTGAACCTTTACTTTGATATATTTGAAATAAAAATTGTTAAAAGGTAAACATCAACTCTTCTGAATATATATTCAAACATCGGTTTTAATTAATGAATAGCAAATATACATGGCAAAATTAATACAATCTTAATAAGTATGAAAAATGAAAATAATGAATAAAATAAAAAAATGAAGAAATGAGGAAATGAATTACGAATGAGAACAAATCAATAGGTACAGAAAATATATAAATAAATGACAAATATGTGAATAAACACTAAATGGTTGAAAACTGAGCAATGAAAGCTTGAAATGAATTTATTGAAACGATCCTTTGATTAAGACGACTTGAATATGCATTTTCACTAATGTCTGACTAAAACCTGGATACTCTACTTGGAGAAGATTAGGTGCCTTTTACGGAAACTAAACGCTGTAATATAAGGTAAATATAAAGGGAAATCCTATCTATTCTATGTCAAAGGCATTTCTATACTATCCTTCAAAATCTTTACCGAATATATCTCGAAATCTGGGTACCAAAAGGCAACTATTCTGCTTTGAAGTCACAAAGGTATTTTTTAAAACATAAGTGCTCCTTTCCTCATTCAAGTGAGAAATGTTCCTTTTCTGGATTCTAGTGGAATTTGTTCTTTACCATGACTCCTTCAATTTCTTTTATTTTTGACCTCGTTAGCAAGACTTTGTTAATAAAACGTGGTCTAGGTAACAAAAAATTATTCACGAAAAAAAAAAACTCGTTTCTTTATAAGATTCAGCAAAGACTAATATTAATTTTAATTAAAAATATATCTTGAATATTGATAAATTGTTACATTCATTTAAAGAAATTAATTTTAACCATTTTCAGCAAAATATTACAAATTAAAAAGCTTTACGTATATTTTGATTTTTATTTCTGAAATATTGTTAAAAATTAATAATAGAAGAAAACGTTTATAATGGAAAAAGTTCAAAACTTTTATCTATCTAAATTTTCATTTTTCTAAAGCAAAAAAATATTTCCAATTTGCGTCGATTCAAAATCAAATTGTTTTAAACTGCAAGTCATTCAGATTTTAATATTGTCAAAGTATTAGGATTTATATTTTATTTTCATTAAATACCTAACGGTAAAAACAAAGTTTATTGTAACGTTTTACATATAAAAAGTTAAAATTTTAAATTACTGTTTATTACTATGAATTAAAATTGTATGAAACTTTGATTAGCAAGAAGCAGGAATTATTGAAAATTTATAATAATAGATTTCAATGATTAAAATTTAATTATTCAAAAGCTTTATAAATTCCAGTTTTAAATATTTTTAATATGAAATATTTAAAAAATCTGATAATTCTTAGTAAAATTATATTAAACTCTATCCAACATATACAAACTTCTATTTATAAAAACTTCCATCGTTTTCCATTTCCAGTAAATAAAAACTTAAATTTAGTTTAAAATTGGTCAATTAAAACTTTAATATTTCGATTTTAAATGATGTAAATAGAAGCACATATTTTATTTGAAATTGAAAAAAATAATTTAGAATTACTCTAATAATGAAAACTAAAAGAAATCGATAAAGACATTGAAGAATTTAATTCAAATAGAAGAATATACTTGAAACTATTTGAAATTTGAGAACATAGTTTAAAATGCAGAAAATAATTAAAAATGTAAAAGATTTAAGAAATTGTATTTGTGAAAATCAATGAAATATGAATGAAACATGTATGCAGTAAAATGAAAAATATATATTTGAAATTCAAGAAAAGCGTTGAAAAGAAAGATGAATATAATTTAATATAATACATGATAATGAAAAAAAAATTTTAAAAAATTATGAATATTTTTTTTAATTGGATGAAGTGATTGAAAATGAAAAAATTTTAATTATTCGAAATGTTAATTCATTCAAGTTTTAATTTGCCAATGCAATAAAAAAAGCATTTTGAGATCAAAAATACAACATTTATTTATTTTTAAGTAAAAAAAGTTCAAAGTATTCATAACATTTATTTTTCCATTAATTTATTATGTTTAAAATGTTTGGAATTTTTATTAAAAACTTTATAGTGGTAGATTGAAATTAGCCAATTTTTTTAATACCTTTTTTTTAAAAACCTATTAACGCCCAAATGTACAGATTTTTTAGTGTAAATTCGAGCTCTGTTAATTCACAAATGAGAAAAAAAATAATTTCTGAAGTGCCATTTTTTATGTATTTGAATGTGCTATTTTAAAATATGTTATCGAAAATTTGTTTTAAAATTCAATTAATTAATATTAAATAAATTGTATCAAAGTAAATATTTTGTAAAGTGTATTTGAGCTCTTCACTTTTTTCCGGCAACGGAAGGTTTCCGCCTAAATTTAAGAAATATTTATTCGAAATATTTATTTAAAAAGAGATTTTTAAAAATTATTGTAGTAGTAAATTTAGACTTAATAATTACATAAATTATTTATAATAAGAAAAATAAAGAAGAAAAGAAGAAAAACAAAAACGATTTTTATTTATAAATGAATTTAATAAAATCATTATAATTAACTTTAGTCTAAACTTAATTTCGTCATCAAAGTCTTTCGTTATACTTTTCACTTGAGTGATCTCAATTATTTTGTAAATAATAAAAAAATTCAAAGTGACGGATTTAAAATGGAGAACAAAAATGTTAAAAATCGTTAAATTTAGCTGAAAATGGTTACTCGGGGGTTTTTGGGGTAGCTATATTCGAATCTGCTTGTTAAATTTAAAAATTAAAAATCTCGGATTCAAGATGGTGGATAAAAATTTTGAAAACCGTTAAATTTTTCTTAACAAATCATCTGTGATGTAATGGTTTTTTTTAGAGAACTTTTAATGGAAAGAACTGTAGATAGTTATATCTAAAAAGTTGTCGAAATCTTCTGAAAAAAAATTCAATTCGTTAGCTTTTTTACTCACTCTTTTTATTTATTTTTTACTCTTAAAATTTCCGCCATCTTAAATCCGCCATTTTGAATTGTTAAATTTAACAAACATTTATCGACTCTAAAAACCCCCGAGTAACCATTCTCAGCTAAATTTACCGATTTTAAACATATTCATTCGTCATCTTGAATCCGACATTGTGAATTTTTTATTATTTACTAAATAATTGAATTCACTCAAGTGTAAAAAATTAACGACAGACTTTGACCTTTTGATTTGATGAAAAAATAAAATTTATACCAAGGTAAAGTGCATAATGCCACTTTTTGAAAATTCAAAACGCCAAGTTTCCGTTTTAGACAGATGAATAAAAAAATTAATAAAAGAGCAAATCTTGTTAATTATTCTAAAATATGATAATTAAAAAATAAGTTGTTTAGTTTAAAAACAATAAATAATGCAATTTGATTTGAAACTTTTGAAATTTTGCTTTTTCCGTTTAGATATACAGTTTGTATTTTGTTTCGGTAAAAGCTTTGTTCTTTGGTTTCTTTCTTGAGAGGTTTTTGCGGGAAGCTCTACTCTTTTACCAGTTACATCGCCATAGAAGTGAGATTTTAACTTTTCAGGATGTGCAAGTAGAAAAATTACTTTTATTGGAGAAAATCCGCAGCACTTTAGAAATCAATGACTTAAAAGCAACTTTAGGTAGAGTTTGTTGATTTCCGCATTAAAAAAAAAAACATATCTATAGCTTAATTTCGTAAAATTTTTCTCTATCCACTTTATCAAAGATAAATTCGAATTTACTGTGTATATATATACAGAAGAAAACGAAGGTTTATTTTTATCTCAATTTCAGAGTAATATTTAACAACATCCATTATCCTTGGGTGTAAAACTCTAGATCGTTTTATACTAGACAAGCGAAAATAAAAGAAAAAATCGCCCGCATTTAATTTTATCTTTTTTCTGTGTTTATAGACATTTGTAAAAAAGTAGTCGCTTTCAGTGCAAATGTGGAAATATCAATTAGGTTTCTTGCATTGTTACTGTGCATTGCTCAATGCAAATTAATGACACCACTACCTGCTAATTACTTTGACCCCATTTTTACCCAAAAATTATTCATTTGTGGATTAAACATTTAATCAAAAAGTCTAACCCGAGTAGGCATTAAGATATGATAAATTTCTAAAGAACCGTGGAAACAGAATTCACTAATGTCGTCATTATAAAATGTTTATTCATTTGTGCAAATGTATTGTGGTCTGACTAAAATGAGAAAACGCATGGAAATTTTTATGCTCGCATAATTCTGAATATAATAATTATTTCAAAGGAAAATGAATTTTACTTTATCAAAGTTTTGTCCCTCTGTGTCAAATTGAGTGTATAAATATTTTTTTATTTTACGTACATTCTTTTGTATACTCATCTACAAAGAAAAAACTGTTTAAATGCAAGCTTTGTTTTGAATTTATTATTTTAGTTTATAATTCAAATATCTGTTTGGAGTTTTTAAAAAAGGAATCTTTTGTTAAAATGTTTTTAAAGACGAACAAATAAATGATGAAAAATGTAAAATATTTAATAACGAAGAATCAAACAGGTTTAATAATCAAATATTTATAAAAAAGGGGATAACAATTTATTATCATGTTTTATACTACAAAGAGTTTAAATTAATTTAAATACTTTTGCTACTCGAAGGAAACAAGTCTGTTTATTTTTCCTTTCGTGGTAAAAAACACTTTTCTTACATTGCTCATAAATAAGTTTATGTGAAGCTTTACGAGTTTTTTATTATCCCTTAACATAAATTGTTAGTACAATTTTGTTATATTCAACCTTTATGCTTATATTACTCAACACGGAAACGATCTATTTTGATAACAAACATCTTCAAAAAAGTTTTATATTAAATTAAATTTCAGTTCTTTACTAGAAATAACATGTACACAAACAAATAAATTTGTAATAAATCAAATAAATTGCGTGAAATTTAATAAACGTCAATTAATGTAATTAAGAATAAAATAAAATATAATTGACGAAATAAAATTGAAAAACACAGAGTTCATTCGTTTTTTTTTCGTAAAATTTAATAAAGTATAATTATGTCCGCTATTTAAAAAACCTTTAATAATCAATCTAGTATACTCGTAATATTAAAAGGTTTGATTCCTTTTTACTTTAACGAACGTAATAAAAAAGTATCGAGAGGATTATCATGATCAAACTATATAAAAGAATTTTTCAATTTTCTTAATTGAAATGTGAAACTTAATTTTATATTCGACATCCATTCGGGAAAGAGTAGAAAAAAGCGAAGAAAATACTCTTCGATAAATCAATATTAATGTAAATGATGTAGTAGTGATAAAAAATATGAAACTTAATTACTTCATAAAAAAATTATTCTGTAATTATCTATAGGGTGATTTTCATAACAATTTTAATAATTGGGTTAATTATATTCTTATTAAATAATTACTAAGTGGATTGAAGCTCAAGAAGAATAACTTGAGAACAGTTTTATTTTTAGAAAAATGTAATTTTTTTGCGCTCGCTTAAAGTAAGCACCTTTTTTAATTTAATTTAATTTTTAATTACGTATTCATTTATTTATTATTATTTAATTTAAATTGTCGTTGTTACATTGTATTAAGCTGATTAAAACAGATTACATTACTAAATTCATAATTAATTTACTTAATTTACTTACTCTGATTTAGTTAATTTTATTTACACCATTACATTTTTTAATTTTTTTCACGCCTACTTAAAATAAGCAATTTTTTTAGCCGTCGGTGTAAACAAACTCTTCAAATTTTTTTTCGATCCATTTCAATTCAAACCAATTTAACATTAATTAAATTTATTCAATTTAAATTAAATTCGCTCCCCGTTTAAAAGAAGCACCTTCTTTAAACCGTCAGTGTAAATTAAATTAAATTAAAATTGCCAGTGGACTTACAGATTGAAAATAGTGAAAAAAATACTTTTTAATTTAAAAAAGTGAGTAAATAATCCGTTTTTAAGTGAAAAAAGTGAGTAAATAGTGAGTTTTAAAATAAAAAAATGTGATTAGGTAAATAGTAGGTTTTTAAAAAAAAATCTATAAACGTATAGAATTTTATATTACTGATATTAAATTGGGGGGTGCCAGCAGGAAAAGCCATTCAAATTTGAGAAAAACTCCTTTTTTTGCAAAAATAATTGAAATATGTAGAAAATAATTAAAGAATAACAAAAATAATTAAATTTGAAAAAAAGTTGTAAATTAAAAAACTAATTGAAAAATTGATTAAAAAGCAAAAAATAATGACAACAATTGAAACGAAATAATTGGAACTTGAAGTAAATAATTGAAAAGTTTCAAAAATAATTGAAAAGTTTCAAAAATAATTGAAGTTACAAAAGAATAATTAAAGAATGATAAAAGTAATTAAACTTTGAAACAAAAGTTTGAGACTGGTGTAAAAAATTTAAATTTCCGCACAATAATTGAGATCTTGAAGAAATAACTAAAATGTAAAGAAAATAATTAAATAATGACATAAATAATTATAAAAGTTGGTGTAAAAATTACACTTTTTAGACAATAATTGAAAAATTGAAAAAAAAATCATAGAATTTTCAAGAAAATAATTGAAACTTGAAAAAAATAATTAAAAAATTTTTAAAAAATGTATATGTGTAGAATATAGTTAAATAATGACAAAAATAAATGAAATTTAGAAAAAAATAAATGAAAAATGAGAAATATATTCAAAAATGAAGTAAAAAAATAAAAAATGTAATACATTAATTGATAAATTGTATAAAAAAATTAAAGATATAATTAAAATGTGAAGAAACTAATTGAATAATGACATAAATAATTGAAAACTGATCTTCAACAGTTAATAAATTCATGACACTAATAAAAAGATTGGAGAAAATGACATTTAAAGAAAATAATTCCAAAATGTTAAAAATATTTGAATATTGACAAAAATAGTTGTAATTTGAAAAAATAATTGCGAAATAACAAAAATAATTGATAACTTTAAAAAAATTCAAATTTGAAGAAAACACTTAAAAACTTGACAAAACACTTGAAATATTAAAATAAGTAACTCAAAACTGGTGTAAAAATTAAAAGAAAGTAGACAATAATTGTAAAGTTAAAAAAAATATTATAAGTTTGAGGAAAATAATTAAAATTTGAAGAAATTAATTAAAGTTTGATGAGTGTAATTGAAATTGAAAAAAAATAATTAAAAAATGGTAAAAAAATTCAAATATGAAAAAAATAATTCAAGTTTGATGGAGATAATTGAAAAAAGTGTAAAGAAATTAATAAATTCGTGACAGTAATAAAAATAATGATGAAAATAATTCAAATAGGTGTAAGAAATTTACAAGTTCATGACAATAAAAAAAATTGAATAAAATAATTGCAATTTGTAAAAAATAATTCTAAAATGGCAAAAATAACAAAAATATGAAAAAAATAATTGGAAAATGACAAAACTAATTGAATAATGACAATTGTAATTGAAATTTCAAGAAAATAATTGAAAAATAACGAAAGTGATTTAAACTTGTATAGAAAATTTGGATATTCCTGACAATAATTTGAAGATTCAAAAACCTAATTGAAATTTAAAATAAAATAATTGAAAAGTTTCAACAATAATTGAATTTACAAGAAGATAATTGAACAATAACAAAAATAATTGTAATTGGAAAGAAGAATTGATAACTGGTACATAAAATTAAAACATTAAAGTCAATACTTGAAAAATTGATCAAACAATTAAAATTTTAAGAAACTGATTAAATAATGACATAAATAATTGACAGCTAGTGTATAAATACAAAATTTGTAGAGAATAATTGAAGTTTCAAGAAAATAATTGAAATTTGTTGAAATTAATTTTAAAAAAAATGTACAAATTTAATAAACTCATGGCAATAATAAAAATAATGAAGAAAATGATGGAAATTTGAAGAAAATAATTGAAAACTAATAATATAATAAATTTAAAAATTCATGGCAATAAAAAAAAATTAAATTGATTAATTTACTTATTTACGGGCAATAGCCCATTACAATATAAAATTTAGAAAATTTATTTCAAGTAACAATAAAATTAAAATTTGAATAACAGTAATAATTAATAAATTTATTAATATGTCGCATTCAATAATTTGAATAAAATAATACAAAACTGAAGTAAAAATTAAAAATTTTTAGACAATTAGACAACTTACTATATTTTTTTTAACTTGACAATTGTAAAGTTAAAAAAAATATTATAGGTTTGAGAAAAATAATTGAAAGTTGAAGAAATTAATTGAAGTTTGAAGACAATAATTGAATCTTGAAGAAAATAATTCAAAAATGATAAAAAATTCAAATGTGAAAAAAATAATTAAAGTTGGAAGAAAATAATTGAAAAAAGGTGTAAAAAAATGAAAAAATTTGTAACAATAATAAAAACAAGGATGGAAATAATTGAAAACAGGTGAGGGAAATTTAAAAGTTTATGGCAATAAAAAAAATTAATAAAATTATTGCAATTTGAAAAAAATAATTCTAAAATGGCAAAAATAACAAAAATATGAAAAAAAAATTGGAAAATGACAAAAATAATTAATTAATGACAAAAGTAATTGAAATTTGAAGAAAATAATTGAAATTTGTTAAAAGTAATTGAAAAAATATACACATTTAATAAACTCATGACAATAATAAAAATAATGAAGAAAATGATTGAAATTTATAGAAAATAATTGAAAACTAATATAATAAATTTAAAAATCCATGACAATAAAAAACATCGAATTTATTTCAAGTAACAATAAAATTAGTCTGTAAACTAAAACATTTTTAAAATTTCCTGATAAAGAGAATCAAAATTAATAAAAAAAAAGGATTCACTTTGGATTTTAAAACGTGGACAGAAAAAGATGAATAAATATGAAAACTAACCAACTTCACTTAAATTTTTAAAACGTGGACAGAAAAAAATGAGTAACTATAAATAGTAACTAACTTCAGGAGTTTACGGAGATTATTATTATTTAATTAATTAATTAATTAATAGGTAGCGTGAGCTTAGGAGGAAACCCCCTACTTTGACTACGCCAATATATAATTACATGAATTCCAACTTAAATGATTCCAACTTAAATTATTATTATTATTATTATTTGAATCTATTTGGAAGACGTAGACTATAAATATAAATACACTTTAATATTATTTTTTCCATTTTATTTATAACAAATTCTAAAAATAATAAGTTTCTTAATTAACCCCTTGATGCATAAAATAGGGAGTTTTTAATTTTTTTTTTCTATAATAATAAATATCTTGAAATCAAAAGAATCTTAATCATAAAAAAGAAAATCCTGTAAATTTTTTCTCGTAAACTAAAAAAGAAACAAAAAAGGAAAGAAACATAAATATATTTTTAAAATCAGTCAGTTTAAAATAGTTTAAAATAATTTTTGCCCGTATTTTGAATTTAAACTAAAAAGGCCACAATATTAAACATAATCAGCATAATTTTAAAAATCCAATTCAAAATACGAAACTGCAAAAGTAACTTTCTGTAAATGAATGCACAAAATGACTACATCCTACTTGCAGAAGTCATTGTACGTTAAACTAATATTGACTCAAAATGTATATATACTTAGATTACTCAGGCGTGAATGAATTTTTCTACATTTCGCAAAGTTGAAATTTCAACTTGACTCGTGACAATTCTGCAAAAGTATACATTGTTTCTAATGAGGTGACTTTTTTTTATTGTACATACACCCTTAACAGTAATTTTCAACTTTCTTAACCGCAACCAGCAGAAGCAACTGAATTCATTAAAACTTAATACTAATGAGTCCCTTGTTTAAAATTGTTTTGCTTTAGAAAAGTAAAGCACAATGAACTTTTTTTTATTTTTTTTTTCCGTTACGTCTCATTAAATTTTCAATTTTCTCTTCACAAATTGCTCTAGCAAACACATGCACGCTTTGCGTAATTGCTTTTTTTGAAAAATAAACTTTTAGTGTTCAGGAAAGAGTGCTTTAATGTGATTTTCTTTTTAAATCGTGGAAGAGAATTATCACGCTCGAGCCAGAGACTGACTTACTTACCTCTAATGTTATAACTAAAGTAACTTTGTACAAGAGTATTACTTACATTACAAGCTACAATCACTTCCGTATTCTGGCATTGAGTATGGTAACACGTTTTCTCGACGCTCATACAGAATTTGTACACAACTCACATACGACCTCTCAATTCAGCCGTGAAAAAAAATCTCTTTTTTTTCTAAATTTAGATACTTTTTTTTCGAAAAAAACACATTTCTCGGGAAATTATAGCGTGGCTTGAAAGTGAAAGTAAATCGATTGTGAAATAAAAATAATAAGAGTAACTATTTTCATTTTTAAAAATTAGTTTTTTTTTATTTCCAAGTGACTTTTGTTACTCACAATCTCTAAATTGTGAAGTAATTTGATTTTTTAAATTTTTGATTTTATTTTATTTATCATCTTTTGTATTAACTATTTACTTTTAAATCAAGTTCTATTTCCTTGAAATTTTTTTCGATTCTAAAATCGTTTAGAGAAAATTTTCTTTTAGTTTGAAAATGTTTTGTGAATTATTTTAAATTTTCTTTTTAACGGTCCAGAAACGAGATTAAATTTTCGTTTTTAAATGTCCGCTTGCTACAAGGTCCACTCTTATGTAGCTACGCGCATTTACTGAACAACTTTTGCCACGAGGGCGTCGTTTCTAACAACCCCTCTTCTCAACATCCCTCGACTCGCGCAATTCTCCTATCTTCATGACCTTTTTTTTTGTCACCAACAATATGTAAATTTTTTTTTTTTAATTTAATTTTAGAAACCTTGCATTTTTAAACAGAAATCTAATGAGAATGGTTCGAAATAAAAAACGATTTTTATTCCCAAACTTCGGATTTTCAGTTTAATTTAATTTTAAGTTAATAAGAATTACAAAATTGTTGTACTTTTTACTCTACCTTTTTTTTCTTTCACTTTGTAACTTTATTATTATCTAAATTCCCTTTTTCCATTTCTCTCTTTTTTAAATTTCTTTCATTCAATTTTTTCCCTCTTATAATTCCTAGCTGTAATTCAAGAAATAATGCCGGAAAGTAATAACAGTTTAACCTGACCTTTTCCTTTACGTGAGAGTAATTCGCAGGAAAATTTTATTTGATTTTTATCGTCAATTTTGCGACAAAAATCTAAAAGCGTACTGATTTCAAATCTCAGTTAACCTAGTTGATCGCTCGAATACTCTTTGATTTTATTCGCATATTCAGCTTTTATTGTTCATCGTACACCTATTATTTGGCACCGTGAAGAATAAAAATTCGCGTCGTATTTTTAAATTGGAAAGATTAATTTTCGAAATTTTAATGTTTAAAAAGTTTACTTTATTGAGTGTGTGAATTCTGCCTCGTGTCTTTGTACATTTTTCTTATTTCTTTTTGATTAAAATTTTCACCAAGTTGTTTGATTCTGAGAAAAATTGTATGTACTTCAAAAGTACGTTTTCAAAGTCGGTTGAAGTGTAGAGCAGCTGCACAATTGGGAAAAATAGAATTTCTCAAGGTTTTGTAAGACCCAGAATTTATTAAACACAAATGATTTAAAGAAGTATATTTCTGTTCAGAAATATAAAAACTTTGTCGGAAACTTTCTCGGTGGGTAAAAAAAGAATTCAAATAAATTACTCGAAAAATATTAATTCATTTTCATGATTATACGTAGTCAAATAATGTCCCATTCATTATTAATTTCTAATAATTACCTCTGGACGTTAAGATTTAATTACCTCTCGTAGCTTTCCATCAAAATTGTTTTTAAAAGCCCTATTAAAAGTCATCATTTCAATTTTAAAATGCCTGATGCCAGACGAAAAAAATTTGATTAAACTATATTTAGAATCACGTTTCATATAGGCGCAGCTTTTGCTTTAGAGAAGGTTTTCTCGCGGAAAGCGCGTAATATTACATCATTTTTCGAAATATCACGTTATAAAATATATCTTCATAAACTCTCAACATAGACAGTTTGAAAATAAAAATAACAATACCTATTTGAGAGAAAATTCCAAAAAGAGAGAAAATATTGACTATGTTTAGACGTGACTTTTCTTTACAAAAATATGCTGCGAGAGAAATGGGAGGAACGAAGGAAAATCGAGAAATGATGAGTGAATGGGCACTGAAAAGATAACAATCTACAAAAGAAAATCTTTTTACTTCCTGGAAGCACAAGGAAGTACGTTTATCGACAAAATAACCATTATTCTCTTATAAATTGATTCACATAATGTAGATAAGTATTTTAATCAAAATCAGTAGCATCAGGTTCAGCTTGTGTAATAACTATCTCGCGTCTGTAAACAAAACAAGAGAAATATCACAGAGTTTTCCAACAACTTCTGATGTTTTATTACAACATTATCGTAAACGTGTATTCAAGTCAAGAGCAATAAAATCTCAAAACTCTAGTCCTAGCTTGACATTTTCTCTTGTTTTATGCAGTTGTAAAACAAACTTCTATATTATCAACGGTTACTGAGAAAGAAAACAAAAAAATATCAGGTATCTGGGAAACTAAATAGAAAACTGATATCAAATGTCGCTTTCTTTTGAGAAATAATTTCTGCCATGTGTGTCTGACTGAATACGGCGTTTTCTACTGAACTCGAAAAAAGAGTTTTTAATGGTTAAATCATTTAAAATTCGAAAATACAATAGTTAAAACTGCATCTAATTACGTGTTTTAAATTTAAACTGAAAAACATTTTTGTCTGACTCCTATCTGGTTTTTCTACTGGAAAATAAATTCTATCGTTTTTGTTGAGTAAATTTGAAACTTTTTCAAAATTATTGAGATAATTGTATAGTCCCTAAGTAAGTAATTCTAATCCGGAAATTTTAATTGTCTGAATCAACACGGAATTTTCTACTGTAACTAAAAGAAATTAGAAGTTTTATCTTTATTGTAATGAAGTTATTTAAATTTCCGAAAAGTAATTGAAAACTATAATTTAAAAGCACAAGTTTAAGAATCATATAGAGAGAAACTTCCAACTGTCTGACTCAACACGGTATTTTCTACTGAAACGAATTTTCTGAATTTATTGAACTAAAAAACATTAAAATTATAATAAAATAATTGCGACAAAAATTTTAATTTACTAATTTTTAATAGTACCAGCGAGAAACTTTCGACTGTCTGACTTAAAACGACCTTTTCTCCTGTCATTAAACACGTTTTCTATATTACTTTAAATAATTGTTACTATTTTATTATAGTTGATATTTTTCTATTAGTTTAACGCGTAAAAAATTATTTTTGCAACAATAGTTGGTTATAATAATTAACAAAACAATAGAAATTGAGTAATAATAATGTGCAAAATATTATGTTGTCTGACACATTTCAGAGTTTTCTACTGCAAATGAAACTAAATCCTTGTTTGCTATCTGATCTTGAAACATCTTTAAAATTATCGACATATTTCTATATAATTATTCATTTAACCATATTAATTTAGCGAATTTGATTGTCTGATCCATACTGGCAAATAAATCCATACTGCAAATAAATTTCATTCTTTTTGGTCGATAAAGCATGAAATGTCAAAATTATTTAAATATTTATTCAATTATTCAGTCAAACACAAGAATTTGCAGAAATTGTATTGTCTGATAGAGTAGGATTTTATCAACTGTAACTGAAATTGAGATTTCCGTCATTGTGAAAGTCAAGCTTTTTTAATCTACTTTTAAAAAACCTGTTTAATAATAATTACCGTGACAAATATTTCTATGTCTGACATTTATCGATTTTTTCCCTGCGATTTAATTGCCTGAACCATAACGGAATTCTCTACTGATAATGAAATTCACTCTGTTTAGTCGACAAAACATGAAATATTTTCGAAATTATCAAAATATTTTTTCAATTATTCATTCAACGGCAATGGTTTACAAAAAATGTCTTGTCTCACCTAATGTGATATTTTTCACTGAAATTGGGTTTTTATATTTGTTAGAAACAAGCTTTTTCAATTTTGAATACACGATTTTAAAATCTATATAGAAATATGTGTTTTATAATGAAAAAGGAAAAAATTTGATGTCTGTTACAACTCTGTTTTTCTATTGTATACAAAACTCACTACTTTTTGCTGACAACACATTAAATTGTATTGTTTCACTTAATCCGATATTTTCCACTGAGCTGAATTTCACATTTTTACATTCTCATCCTAAATGAGAAGGTATTAAATTTGTGCGATTTTGAACTTTTGCTAAAACCTACATTTCTCGACGTTTTGAGACCTCCTGATTCCGAAAAAATGGGTTTTATGAAAGTGTCTGTATGTCTGTCTGTCTGTCTGTCTGTCTGTGTAAAAAATTTTGAAATCCATTAACTTGAGTAAAAATTCATCTATCAATTTAAAATTTGGTATGCGTTTTAAGTGACCAAAAATACAGATCGAGTTCGTTAGCCAGCTATTTTGGACTAAAAATGTCAAAAATAGAACATTTTCAAACTTAAAAAAAAAAAATTTAAAAAAAAATTTTTCTCTATTTTTTTTTCTTAAAGTACAAGTAAAAACAAACAAATTTCGTTAATAAATGTTTTTGATATAATGCAAACCCAAAAAGATATGAATTTTTTAAGTTTTACAATTGTATAAAAGTATTGTTTGAGGTGAAGAGGGGGAAGGGGGAGGTGAAAATCGGTCAGAAGACTGTTGACGCATTCTCATCTTTCTAAACTCAAGTAGAAATTAACAAGAAACTAACTATTTAACTGCTAAAAACCTTGAAAATCCTCAAAATACACGTTATATATGCAAAAAATAGAACATAATATGGGAAAATCATATACAGAAACACTATTATTTTTCAAAAAAATAAATAAACTCCCGGTTTTTTCTTCCTATTTACTTTCATTGATCACACCTAATAAAACTGCATCAAAAAATATTGACTTTTCTAAAAATTTTTGGAAATTTTGAAAAAATTTATTTTTACATTCTCATCCTAAATGAGAAGGTATTAAATTTGTGCGATTTTGAACTTTTGCTAAAACCTACATTTCTCGACGTTTTGAGACCTCCTGATTCCGAAAAGATAGTTTTTTGTGCCACATTCGTCTTTGTTTAATGGAAAATTTGAAATTCGCCTCTCAGCATTCAGAAAGATTATTAATATTTTGAAATTTAAATCTTTGAGTAAATTGAAGTTTTTTTAAATTTAAAATATTTGTGAATAAGTAATATTATGTGGTTATTAGTAATATATTAAGAATAAATTTTAAGTAATGAATATTTGAAATTCACATTTTTGGCATAAAAGGAATAATGAGACAGGCACACAATAGAAATACACACTAGTGTATTTCTATCTGATTTTTGGTGCTGAATCCAAATCTGAAGTCAGAAGTTTTAGATTGACAAAATTTTTTGGGTTAAACTTAAAAACTGTTGATTAACACAAATTAGAGCAAATTTAAAAAAAAATTCGCTTAGACACTACAATAGTATATTTCTTTTTGATTTTGGGTGCTGAATTCGAATTTGAAGTCAGAAGTTTTAGATTGGCAAAATTTTTGGAAATACCTCAAAAATTTGCTCAAAAACACGAATTTGATTCCATTAAATGGAAATAAACGAATTGAATTATTCCAATGTATTTTTCCTTCTGCATCTTAATCTAAAGTGAGAATTGTCTCCATTTTGGTATCAATAGATTCGTTGAAAAGAACTGCATGTGCACTGCAAAAACATGGTATCTTAAATTGGACAAAAATGTCTTAAATTAAGATATTTTTGGTGTCTAAGACAGGAAAAATGTCTTATTTTAAGACATTTTTGAACAATTTAAGACACCTATTTTGCAGTGTGATAGTTATAGTTGAAATCATTTTTTAAAATTATTTACAAAAAAAAAATTCTAATAGTAACGGATTCCTCTCATTTTGATGCAATTTGACCTCTTCTACACTACCGTTGGAAATTGTTGGTCCGATCGATTGGAGCGGATCAAAAAAATACAGCTCAAATAAGACCACGATATCTTGGTTAAAAATTAAGATAGAAACTTAACGTTTAAAAATTTGAAAAGATTATTAAATTCTGCGGTAGAATACCTATTAGTTAAAATATTTTAAAAATCCAAAGTGATTATATTACTTGATGTGTTAGAAAAAAAAATTCTCAAATTTTTCAATTATCGTTCCATATGTTCAGTTCGTTGCCTGATGTAGAAAAATTGAATAAAAAAATTGAATTTTATATTGTTCTCTTCGTTGAATTGCTAGCTTTAATTTGAGCTAAGGGAACTTGAAAAATATTGAATGGTTCACGAGATATGACTAAAAACGTCCGAGCATATTTTTCTCAAAAACCTTCATTTTTAGGCAAAAACCACGTTTTTGATTGATTTTCGAGAAAAACATGCTCGGACATATTTAGTCATATCTCGTAAACCATTCAATATTTTTCAAGTGCCCTTAGCTCAAATTAAAGCTAGCAATTCAACGAAGAAAAACAATATAAAATTTAATTTTTTTATTCAATTTTTCTACATCAGGCAACGAACTGAACATATGAAACGATAATTGAAAAATCGAGAATTTTTTTTTCTAACACATCAACTAATATAATCACTTTGGAATTTTAAAAAATTTTAACTAATAGGTATTCTAAGGCAGAATTTAATAAGCTTTCCAAATTTTTAAATGTCAAGTTTCTATCTTAATTTTTAACCAAGATATCGTGGTCTTATTTGAGCTGTATTTTTTTGATCAGCTCCAATCGATCGGACCAACAATTTCCGACGGTAGTGTATATGATCACTAAATTATCCCTTTCTATTCGAGAGGATTTTCCTCTTCTATCTTCTTCTGTCAAATTTACAAATTTCACATATTATTGTAAAATTCATAATTTGTCACAAACTTGATATTTTTTTACATAAAAAATTTACCCGTTTTAAAATTAGAGTATATAATTTCCCGAATATATCTCAAGTATCAGAATTTTTTATTATTTTTTAATTCTTTATACTATTAAATTAGGTTGAAGTTAAACAAAAGATTGGGTATGTGTCAAAAATCCTTTTGCTCTTGCAAAATTCTCTTACAAATTGAGTAATAATAGAAGAGGAATATTCCTCTGCTAACGAGATAATTTTTTTTCGTGTTTGTTGTAAAAAATTATTATTAAAATCTTAGAAACTCCAGAAAATGAAAGAATACTTGATAAAAACTTAAGCAAAGTGCTTTGCGTAGTCCAAAAATCATACATTTAATACATTTAATTCGTAAAAATGTTATTGTCTGACTCACTCCAGCTTTTTCTACTAAAAATAAAATGTCCTTTAAGAGTAATTTCCTTTTCAGAAATATTCTTATTGACAGTGGCGATTTTGAATTATAGAAGAATTTTTTACTTCGTAATAATCTGTACAAATGTTCAATTTCTTTTTTTTTTTAATACTTAACAATATTGGTATTATTATAAAAATATCAAATTCTTAGGATCTCTTTTATTATGGAAAATATAAAAATCCGCAGAGAAGAAATTTATTAAATTTAATACAAGAAATGTGTTAAATGTTACCAAATTTTACATTATAAAATCAGGATAACAGTTATTTTAAAATAATATCAATAAACAATAAATACAGATATAAAATAACATTTACATAGTTATTAAGTAAAGTAAATTAAATTTTATAAATTCTGAATTTAAAAACAAGGTTTCATTCCACCGCTTAAAGGCATTTGCTATTACAGAATAACATTAATAGTTAAATAGACAAAATTTGACTTAATTTTCTTCTTCATAAAATACTGAATATTTTACTATGTGTAAAATTAGTTAAAATATCATATCTGGCAGGTTCATCTGGTTCGAGTTTGTTTGGCTTATTTTGTAAAATTGCCGAAAATCAACAAAGTTTACAGAACTAATTGTGAGGCGAAAATCAAACTCCAGACAAATCTTGCAGAAGATATTTTTAATAATTCTACAAAGTTCTAGAACAAAATATTTATTATTCAGTTTTCATTGTATGCTGTATCAGAACCATCGGAACTTGTCAGTCCATACACTTTTAAGGTTTGAAAAACACCTTTAAATCTACAGAGTATAATTATTAATAATTTTCTGTCTTTTGTTTCTAAAAAGTAGATCAAATTTTGAGAAAAATAAGATCTAAGTGAAAAAACGAAAAATTTTTTAAAAAGTTTATACAAAAGATATTGCAATATAAAAAATGTTTCACACTTTTTAAATAAAAGCTTATAATTCTTAAATAAATTTACTGATTTACTGATTTACTGATTTAAGTCTATTTTGAATAGAGTTAAAAGGAGTAAAATACTATTAGAAAATTTAAATAAAATAATTTTTTCAGAATTTATTTATAAACAATTAATTTGTTTTAATGCTCTGCGCCTTTTAAAAATAAGGAAAATATATTAAAATACACTTTAAACTCTGAGGAATCAAAATTTATTGAGAAGATTAAGAAGCGATTATTTTTTCGGGCTATTCCATGAGAAATTCGTTTAATCGAAAATAGATATTGTTTTTTAGTTCTCGGTTTTCTTTTTGTAATATTCTAGGTGCTAAATAGGAATGTCAAAAATTGAACGTTGTTAATAATTTATTTAGCATCCAGAACACTACCAAATGACAAAATATGAGCAAAACCTATTTGCGAAACTCGAATTTCTTATAGAATGACCTGAAAATAATCGTTCATTAATTTTTTCAATGAATTATGAATTTTTTTCAAAATTAAAGTTATAGATTATAATTCAAACAGTTAAAATAAATAAAATTATCATAAATATAAATATCAATTTTTAAAATCTATGAAATTAAATTTAAATTAATTGAATTTAATTTATTTATACACCTTTAAATTGAATTATTAAAATTTTTAAATTAATAAAGCTAGTCCTAACATTTTATCACAGACAATAATTGATAATTAAATTATAATGAAATATTCTATATTAATTATTATTAATAATAAAGAAAATTATTATTATAAATAATATTAAAATTTCTAAGGATATTAAAATAATTAAAAGGTGATTAAATTTAAAAGAAATTATAAATAATGTTAATAAATAAACTAATAAAATAATTGTTAAAAAATTAAAAATTAGCTAAGTAGTTTAATTAAAAATTTAATTTAGTAAATTAAAAATAAAATTTAATTTTATAGCTTCAAAAGCATAAAATACACAATTTACAATTTTAAAATCCAAAATCAATGTTTTAATTAAACTATTTTTCGAAATAAATTATTTAGTAATTTTTTTATCATATTAATAATAATTATACTAATTTTAATATTAAACTTTGAAATGTTTCCTTTAATTGATGGAAGAAATAATATTAAGAATTTCTATTATTATTTCATTAATAATAAATATATTTTAAGTGAAAGTATATTTTATACCTTTTAATTCTAACTAAGGTACACTTAAATTGCTAAATTTATTAAAGGGCTATAAGCTTAAAAAAGTGATAAAATTTTCATTTTCCAATAACTTTTGTGAAATTTTTGTTTTTTTTATTTTTATGTTTGGTAGAAACATTTTTATTATCTAATATTGTAATTTTTATAATATTTCGATAAAAAAGAAAAATCTTTTTTTTCTGTGTAAATTATTGATAATTACTAAGTATTATATTTTGTATAAATATTATTATATAGTACCATAAAGGATAACTCTATCTACTCATTTTTTAAGGTTTCCACAATGTTTTTAAACGTATAAAGTATAATTATTAACATTTTTCTGTCTTTATTTCCCCAAAGTAGATCCAATTTTAAGGAAAATATAACTTGAGTGGAGTTATTTAGTCTATTTTTCATCAAAATATGTCAAAGAAAAGTTACATTTTTGATGTTTCGCAAAAATTCACATTATTTTCGAAATAATGCCATTTTTTAAAATTTGTATGCTTGTTAAATAGGTAATTGTCTGAAAAGTAAGATTATTATATAAGCATTGAAATGCAACTTATCCGCATTTTTTAAAATATACAAGGCTCAAAATTGGGACAAAAAACTTAATAAAATTTTGAAGATATTATTTTGACATAAAAATAATTTTTAAAATTCCAACAGATATGTTATATTACTTTTTTCGAAAGTATTTGAAAATTGGGTCAGAATTCGTGAAATCATATTTGAACATACTCCAATGAAAAATTGACTAAATCAGTTGAGTCTGGTAATACTATAACAATAATATAAATAACAATATTTATAAATATAAAACATAATAATTATCAATAATTTAACATAATTTACATTATTTTCATAAAAAGATAATATCATTCTTATATTATAAAAATAAGTATAATTTAACTTTTCTAAAAGAATTACAGTATCACATGGTTGCTCACTTAGAATTCGGAGTTTATAATGTGTATACCCGGGGAAGAAAATTGCATGCATAGTTAACAAGCTTGAAATGTAAAAGCTCCTTAAAGTAATATAATATCTTCTGTCTTTACACTTGCGGTTAAATTTTTCAAAAATCTTAAACAGAGAATTTGGTCAGATTAGAATGCTCTATTAAGCTTAAATGCACTCGCGTTAATACCCAATTAGCAGATAATTATCAATCACATTTGAAAGCATTTGCACATATGTGTTCCGTTGTAAAGGGAAACTCACGGATTTCACGCTTTACCGCATTTTCAAGAACTGGGTTATCAGATAGCTGTTTATTGGTTGCACTGAAGTTTCTATGTACTGCAATCTCATGTTATCACGCTTCGCATGTAAACGTATTAATTTCTCCCTCATTTCAAATCAGCTGGAAAAAAATCCTCTGCCAGGAATTCTTTGCTTTTTATTCCACTGAAATTTAGAAATAAAATCTAAATTTTTATTAAAAATTTAGGATATTTGTGAGAAACAATTGGGGGCTTGAATTTCGAATCGCTGGTTTTAAAAGGAGTAAGTACCGTTTTGACAAAAAAAAAAGGCCGCCATTATGGTAAATTTCGAAGTTTTTAAAATTTTTTAAATTGCTAAGAAAGAGCATCTAAAACAATCTTAAAATCAGAAAACAAAATTGAATTACCAATCATTAATAATAATAATCGCAAACTTCATTCTTTCATTTTTTTATTCTGTCATTCTTTCATTCTGTCCACACCTGAAGTTTTGCACAATAGGTGTTTTTTGTTTTAAATCAATAACTTTTGAAAAATGTATTTTTATTTTAAATATAAGATTTCTAATTTTATTTATTTAATTTTAAATTCTCCTGAATGTAATTTTTAAATCAATTGACAAATTTATATTTTATTTTCAATAATAATAATAATGTATTACAATACAAAAGTGTCTTATTTAAATTTACTTTAACGATTTTAATAACGATTCAAACCACTTTAAACATAATATGAAAATTAAATAATAATAATCTCCGTAAACTCCTGAAGTTAGTTAGTATTTATATTTATTCATCTTTTTCTGTCCAGGTTTTAAAAACTGAAGTGAAGTTAGTCCTTGTTATTTTATTGATTTTGACTCCTAATATTTTGAAAATTTAATTCAAAGAATAAGGTAACCTTTTTCGTTAGTGTCGTGTGTTCTGATTTCTAATTGTCATTTGTGTAAAAAAAAAGATTCGAAAAATGCTTTAAAAATGTATTATGGTATTTGTAGAAGTTTAAAATATATGTGACGCTCCGCGAGAGAAGGGACCTATCGCTGAGAAAGTAAACTTTAAAGGACAGACGGGCAAAGAGGAGGAAGAAAAATCGAGACGCTTAACATGCCAATGTTTGAATCATCATAACAAGAAAACTAATTACAGGAATCAAATTTAGATTTTTGGAACTCAAGAAGTAACTCAAAAATGATCAATTACCTTAAAAAAATGTAATCAATAAAAGCCAATTTCTATGGGACGGTCGATCAAAGAAAAACCAAAAAATGCGATACACTTAGCACGCTTAGGTTTGAAGCATTATAACAAAAAGTGTAATTCATAAAAAAAATTTTTGAAACATGGAAATGAAAAAACAACTCAAAAATTATCTTTTAGCATAAAAAAATGAAAATTGATTTGTTCCCCGATAGGTCCCTTCTCTCGCGGAGCGTCACATATACACATGCAATTAATTTCCTTAATTTTCAGTTATTATCTCAAATTCAGATTATTGTCATCAATTTTTCATTATATAACGATTTTTTAATTATTTTCTGTTGCTTAAAAATAAATTCTGCAATTTTTCTTGATTTTCATCACTTTATAATTATATTCATTACTTTGGCATTACTTTTAAAAATTCCAATTATTTATCCGATATTGCAATTATTTTTATCAATTTTCGTTATTTCTGCAATTTTTTAATTATTCTCTTTAATTGAAATTTTTTAAGTAATTTTGTAATTATTATTTTTTTTTAAACATATACTTTATGAGTATTTGTATATTCAGTTATTTATCTCAAATTTTATTAAATGTTTTCAATTTTTCATATTTAAATTATTATTATTATAATTCAATTTTCTTTCTCAATCTTAAATTATGTTCAGCATGATTCAATTATTTTTTTCAATTTTGAATTAATTTTATAATTTTTCAATTATTTTTCTTGATTGTTAATTATTATTCTAATTTTCTAAAATTATTTTCTAAGATTTTTAAGTATTTTTCTGAAAATTCAAATATTTTCTTCCATTTCTAATTATTTACATTTGTCATCAGAATTTCAGATTTTTTTTTTATTAATTATTGTACATTTCAATTATTTTTAGCTTTCTTCCAGACTTTTCTCTAATTTTTAGTTTTTCTCATTTTATAACATTAGTTTCTCAAATTTTTAAAGTTTTTTCCTCAAATTTTCTTCAATTTTCAATTATTATTATTTGTTTTCATAATTTCCAAAAATTTTTATTAATTTTTGTTAATTTCAATTATTTTTAGCATTCTTTACTTTTCTCCAATTTTTAGTTCTTCTCATTTTCTAAAATTATTTTCTAAGATTTTTAAGAATTTTTCTAAAATTTTAATTGTTTTCTTCAATTTTTAATTATTTTCATTTGTTTTCATAATTTCAAAATTTGTTTATTAATTATCGTAAATTTTAATTCCTTTTAGCCAATTTTTATAGACATTTTATTTCTTCAATTTATTTCTAAGATCTTCATGTATTTTTTTCAAATTTCAATTAGGGGAAAGTCGGGCAGCCCCGGCCCCTTAAGGAATTTCAGTTATTATTTCTAAAATACGCAAAAAAATGTATGTTTTGATTTGTAAATATAGTTTTGAGTCCTTAATCTACACTTAGAATTTAATTATTCATGAAAGAAACGCTTAATATTTGAAATATAAGGAAATTAAAATATAGTGTAATGTTGGTTATTTCAAAAGAGTGTCGGGTACCTTCGGCCACAACTAAAAATCAATTAAAACCTTAATATAAAGTATACAAAACTATATTACACTATAAAAATAATATAAATGTTTTCATATTTGCAATAAAATAAAAGAAACTTACCCATATTGTGAGAATCCGAAAATTAGACAATATGCCAAAATTGGTTAGTTGAACTATTTACATTTCAAAATAAATGAAAAACAAATGAAGATTGCATAGAAATATTGGCCGGAGATACCCGTATATAAAGTGGCCGGCGCTGGACGACAAGTTATCCTTTAGAAAAAGTTAATTTATACCCAAATTATTAGAAAGTTAAATAAGTAAATTGTAATTATATATAAAGTGATAGTTCAGCTTTATGAAACAGTAAAATATTTAATTCAAATGATATGAAAACATAAAAGTATTGGATAATTAAGTTCGTCTATATTTTATAAGCTGACACTCATCTTACTTCCGAAATTTTCATTCTCGCATATTTCTGATATAAATTGATCAATTAAACATATATTTTGGAATTTATATCATGAATCTATCCACAAACAAAAACTTTAATGTAAATATTTTTAAGTAATGTAGTTTTATAAATAATATGTGTGGCCGTGGCTACCCCTTGGCCGTGGCTACCCGACTCTCCCCTATTTTTTCTTTATTTAAAAAAAATTCTGTACTTTTTTCAATTATCACACTTAAATGTCATTTATTTTTTACAACTTATCATTGTTTGTATCATATTTTAATTATTTTCGTCAAGTTTTAAAATTTAAAAACATCTTTAAATTATTTTTCAAAATTTATTTCCATCAATTTTTAATTCTTTACATTTGTTTTATAATTTCAAATTTTTTTAAACTATTTATCTGACTTTTCAATTATTTCATTTTTTATATTATCTTTTATATTATTTTCTTCAGTTTTCAATTACTTTCGTTCTTTTTCATAATTACCAAAAAGTTTTTACTTCTTTCTATTTAATTAAAACTTGTTCTGTTCAATTTTAAATTATGTTTATCTTTTTTTTTCATTTTATCTAATTTTTAATTATTTTCTTTTATTTCAATGAACTTCTAAAAGTTTTAAGTATTTTTCTCAAATTTTAATTATTTTTTTTAATTTTAATTATTTTTTATAATTTTAATTTATTTATCTCAATTTTTAACCATGTTTTTTCAATTTTCAATTATTTTCTCTAATTTTTCATTATTCAATTTTGTTTTAATTTACTTTTAAGATTCTCAAGTATTTTTCTCAAATTTAAATTATTTTCTTTATGTTTAAAACATTTTATGATTGTTTAAATTACTTTCCCCAATTTTTAATTGATTTCATTTTTTTTTTCAATTAATTTGCAAAATTTGCAATTCTTTTTTTTAATTTCAATTATTTTTTGCAATTCTTTTTAATTCTAAAATATTGTAAATTTTGTTCTAAATAAATATTTATTTTATTTATATTAATTGATTTTTAAATATTAAATTTAATATATTTATTTCTTCTTATTTGATAAATATTATTTACCAATTTGTTATATTTATTATTGTATTTTATAATTTCTATAATGTATGAAAAATTAATCGCGCGCTTGCGCGTGTTTTATTTTGCTAGTTAATGAATATTTTATATTATAATTTATAATAATGTATGAATAATGTTCATAATAATATTTCATTCTTTTAATTACTTCTAAAAAATACAATATAAATAAGAATAAAGAATGAAAAATCATGATGTAATTGGTAAAAAGCGAGCACTGTTTTCAAATATTTTTTAAGACTTTTAAATGCCTTTTTTATAATTTATTCTTTTTTTAATCATATATTCTTTTATTTTTTTTATTGGCAAACTTTCTTCCCCATTTTAAATAAAAATACGTACCAAATTTAATTTCACCAAATAAATGTTGTATTTAAAGTTTATAATAAGTCTAGCATGAATTGGTCAAATTCGAACAATTAAAAGTTTTAAATAATTCAAGTTTATTATTATTAAAATTTAAATAATTCATAGCTCATATACTAACTAATGTTTGAAGCAATTTAAATTTATATTGATAATATCAAGTTTGAAATTTTTCATTTAATTTAATTTGTAAAGGGAAAAGATTGATATAATTGTTCCCACCATTAGGGATTAAAATGAAAATAAGTTATAAATCTTAAAACTTTGGTTATATTTTAATTTTGATTAATTCAAGATTGAAATAATTTCAATTTGAATCCATAGAAGTTGGGTATTTTTTAATTTGGAAAAATGAAAAATATTTATAGAAATTTTGAAGAAAGATTTGTTATTAATTGAATTTCGTAAAGAAATGTTAACATAGAACTGTAGATGTTTTTTTGTTTTAAATAAATAACTTTTGAAAAAATATGTATTTTTGTATATAATTTCTAATGTTACTTATTTATTTATTAATTCTCCAGAATTTGTAATAAATTTATATTTTATTTTTAACAATAGTGCACTAAAATATAAATGCTTGTTTTATTTCCAAACTTTCCAATATATTCGACGATTCAATTATAACTCTATGAAATATAAAATAAATAAAAATAAAAATGAGATATCATGAAATTAAATTGAAGAAAGCGAGCACGGTTTTCCAATATTTTTTCAGGCTTTTTAATACCGTCTTCATAATTTATTCTTATTTTTTGGTAGACTCTTATATTTGTCAAATTAAATATATTTAATTCGGTTGATATAAAAATTCCTTAAAATCTTAAGCGTAGAAGTTTAAATTGAATGATATTTAGATTTTTGGAAATTAATATTTAAAATTGTTTCAAATAATTCTCAGGAGAAGTCTGCATCATTAAAAAAATTTAGAATCGTTAAATTCAAGTATTAATTGATTAAAGTTTAAATCAAAAAATTTTAAATCTATTTGAAATTTCCAAATTTGTATAAGTTGAAATTAATAGTTTTTAAATTTGCACATGATTTCAGGTTCCATTGTTTCCAATTTTTAAAATATTTTTAGACTTCAATACTGGAAATTGTAAACATAAAGTTTGAATTGTTTTAAGTTTTGATAGTATAATACACATTTTTTATAATTTAAGGATTTTAATATTGGTTGAAGTTTGGAATTCCTAATTTAAATATAAATTGTTAAAATTAAGAAATATTTATAAGTTTATAATAATTTCAACATGAATTGATTAAAACTTGAATCATTAAAAGTTTTAAGTAATAGTTGAAGTATATTATTATTCAAATTTGAATAATTAATAATTTCTACATATCTCATTTTAAGACACTTTTTGCGCCTCAGATACAATAAAAAATACCAAAATATCATAGTTTAAGACACTTTCGAAACACTTGTTTTTAGAGTGTATTAATTAAAATTTTTAAAACAATTTGAATTCGTATTAATAAAATCAAGTTTAAAATTTGTAATTTAATTTAATTTGTAAAAGTTGAAGATTAAAATAAAATAAAATGAAATCATTTTTATTTTAATTCCTAATGGTGGGAATCACAAATTATTCCAATCTCTCACTTTTACAAATTGAGTTAAATTTAAAATCTTAAACTTGATTTATAAATCTTAAAACGTTGGTTATATTGAAATTTTGATTAGAATTGAAGTTTAAATTAATTTAAATTTAAATAAATAGAATTTGGGAATTTTGTACTTTGGAAAAATTAAAATTTATATTGATAGAAATTTTTAAGAATGGTTTTTTACTAATTTTCGTATTGTTTAAAGAAAATTTAAAAATAATGATTTCATATTAATAGAAGTTTAAAATAAATGAAATTTGTATAGAAAATTGTAATAATTGTATTAAAAAAAAATATTTTGTTCAAAAAACTATTTAGAAATATATTTTAACTTTTTGTAACGTACTATAAAAAATTTTTATTTTCAACTTTGGAAGAAAATCGGTGTTATTCTCTAAAATTTCTATGTATTTATTAATTTATAACACATTTTAACAAATTCACAAAATTTAATTTGATAGTATAATTAATTTAATCTAAATAAGTTCAGTTTATTTTTTGTATTGAAACTATACAAATCAATGAATTTTTGGCTATTTCAATAATTAAAACTTAAAAATCTTTGATTTTAGTAGAAGTACAAAATAAGATTTTTTTAGGTTAAGGGCATGTGATGATAATGCTAAATTTGTCCGAAAACTTTCTCTTAAAGTACTCAATGTTTTGACACCAAACTTTGTAGAATTACTCAAAACACCATTTGAATGGTCTCTCTGACCCAATTTTGTTTCATTTTTGTCTTTAAACTAAATATTTTTCAAATTTACTTTTTTTTCAAAATTTTCCAAAAATTGTAAAATTGAAAAAAAAATTAGTTTAAAGATAAAAATGAAATAAATTTGGGTCAGAGAGACCATTCTAATGGTATTTTGAGTAATTCTACAAAGTTTGGTGTCAAAACATTGAGTACTTTAAGAGAAAGTTTACGGACAAATTTAGCATTATCATCACATGGCCTTAAACAATATAACATGTGCTACGAAAAATTTTGTGTCAAAATGATACTTACTTTTTGAAAGCGAACGATATATTTTCCAAATCGATTTTTTAATAATGGAGATTTTTCATTTTTATTATTAAGATAATTCTGTGGAATTATTAGCGGGAAAAGAAAGAAGATATTGCTCTAATAAAGAGCCTATAAAGTGGTTCATTCAGATAGTGTGCGTTCAGCTTTTTCCATTTTCTCTGCCAGCCTGCGGCTTGTCATCCGAGAAAAATGTCACGACCTGCTTCTAAGACTTGAGTTGACGATAGCATTTTATTATGTGAGAAGTGGGTTTCTATAAGATTGGATTTCTATTTGAATAATATTGAATCATTTCTGCAAATGTTACAGAACGAATCTTTCAGTTTATTGAAGTTATTCATCATGGAGAATTTTGACATTAGCAATCGTATTTCCAATACTGGGAATTTAAAATACTTTTATTCAATGAGACAGAATGTAAAATATGCTGGAGTTTAAAAGAGTTTAAATAGAGTTTTGAAATCTTCTGTTTAAAAAAAGTTTTGAAAATGTAAATTTAAGGCTAATTGTGAAAAAGAATTCATGACTTTAAGTTTTTTTTTTTGTACAGATCTATTCATTACATTTATTACTATTGTGAGTGAAATTAGATTTATCATTCAAGCTTAGTTCTCGTTCCATGATACCTATTACTTCCCTTTAAATAAATTATCAGCTCACCTTTAATTAATCTCTGCTAAAATCACCCTTTATCATAAGTTATAACCAACCTAATTATTCTGTTTGATCCAATTTCAGTTCGACTAATTTTACATTCATCACAATACATTTACATGCCTAAAAACAATTTCGGTTTAAAATGTTAAATAATAATTATTTTACTCATATATTTTATTTCATAAATTTGTTATTTGTCGTAACAATCATAATTCTCTTTGAAACCAAAATCTCGTTCAACATTTTAGACGAATAATTAATAGTATTTCTCGAATTAATGAGCTTCATAAATATTGTTCCGGTGAAAATTAAGGTCACTGTATTTTAGTCTGTTTATTCTAATCAAACAATTGCATTATTATTTGGTGAAGATTTAATGAATTTCCTTCTGAGGTGATTCGAAAGATCTAATTTTTAAAAGTCTTATTAATTTAAAAAAGAACTTTTCTGCAGAAGACTCTTATAATTCCATCTAACATGTTTGAATCGAATTTAAATTTTAATTAAATTTAAATTAAATGTAAATCCCTCTATTGATGTTAAGAAAACTTGAAGTAGTTAAATAACGGGTAGAAAATTCATATCTTTTACACATTTTTTGTCAATAAAGTAAATTAAGTTTGCATAAGTAAAATGGGTATGAAGTTTTAAAATATGTATAAAGTTGAATGAAACTTGCAATTTAATGTCTCGAGAATGATAAAAATGATATTTTTGATTTGTGTGCTGAAATGCCTGGCAGCTGACCAAAATTATAAACTCTCGAGAATCAACAAGCCTCGGAAAATCCTTAACTAATTTCAACTCTGTTCTTAAGTGGAAGTGACAAGTGTTGGCAAAGCTCAATGCCATTATGACCTTCAGTAACTTTAGTTACTCTCAACCCTTTGACAAAGAACCTTCTGTAGAATTTCAAACTTACATAGTTGAAAGAAGTTCCCTTTTTCTTTGAAGAGAAATGTCATTAAAATCGTTTCAAAATAGTATTCAAGTAGAGAATAAAAAATGTATTCTTAAATTGGAAATGTAAATTGAAAAAAACTTTCTGAAATATAACAATTTTTTTCCTTTTGTTTATTTTGTTTCATGTAGTGATATTAGTTTCGTGTCTAAATTTCCATTAAAAGAATGTTCTAATTTCAGATTTACTCGTTCAATTGATTGGATAGAGAATCACTAGATGTAATTAAGTGATGTAATTAATAACAATTCAATGATTAAATTCAATACACATTTATGTATCATAGGCAGAATGAAAGCAGATTACCTTCAAATGTCGAACTATATCATCTTCCGTTTTGTAATATAGAACAATACTTGTCAATAATTTGACAGTTGCATTATACAAGAAGTAAAAGATGATTAAATAGGTCTATAAATATCTATTTCTATTATTAATAACTTCATCATATTCATAATTAAAGGGAGATTAGAAATCGATGAGTCTTATTTAATTATTCGATATTCTATTCTACAGAACGTTATGATTACATTCCATATCTAATGAAACCTTATTATTATTCTAATCATGGAGAAAATAGAAGCTGAATTTGTAGTAACTATAGAGTAGATTTTGATTATTCGGAAAGAATTACAATTGCATGCCAAGAAATATTATTTCGAAATATACTAAGCATAAAGTAAAATATTCTATTTATATGCATTTCTGGTAACTTGGATAATTATATTGTCTGGCAGTACCCAGATTTTTCTACTGAGACAAACATTAAGTTAATTATATTAATTGAGCTTAAGAAATTCTATTTTCACAAATGTAAGAAAATTGTATACAATTCACAATTGTAGAAAATATGATATAGAAATTCTACAATTGAAGTGAAAAGGATTATTTTGTCTGGCTTTACACGGTATTATCTACTACAACAAAAATTAAGTGTTTTTTCATATTTACTAAACTCAAAATATATATCAATTCAGCTGGGAAAAACTACCTGAAAATACATGCTAAACAATTGAAGTTTAAAAAGTTCAAAAATTGAAGTAACGAACTATTATGGTCTGACTCACAACAGAGTTTTCCACTGCAAATAAATTTAGTGTTTTTTAAACTTTAGAAATAATCTCAAAATCGGGGAAACTAAAAATTGTACAATTGTTCATTTTCTTATTTTAATTATAGGACAATTATGTTGTCTGATTCAACACGGCAATTTCTACTGAAACCGAAATAAAGTTTTTAATACGTATTAAACTTTAATTATTTAGAGTAGTTTAAAAAAAATACTTGAAAATAAGATTGTCTGACGATTTACGACGGCATTTTTTATTTAAGCTAATAATTCTTGTTAATTATACATAAATTTGTGAAATATTAAAAATCTTAGCATGTAGTTTTTAATAATCTAAGTTAAGAACATTAGATTGTCTGACTCAGTACAGAATTTTCTACTGCAAAAACATTTTTGATTTTTGTGTAATCTAATTTAAAGTATTTTTAAAATTATACAAATTATAATATAATTATTATTAATCTAATTTTAAACATTTCATTGTCTGACTTCCCCGGATTTTTCTACTTAAAATGAAAACAAATGTTTCGTTTGTTGTGAAACTGAAAACACGTTTGAAATAACCTAACCGTTATAATTAGAGATTTACTCAAGCTAGAATTCTAATTTCTACTTCAGAAAATTTGTTGGCTGACTTGTAGCGGTATTTTCTACTTATTTTTCTAAATCGACTCGTTTTCTTCTAAAAAGCGTAAAAAATATCCAGTCAAATTTTTTTGAGCACCTTTTCCATAAAAAAATAGTTTTTAGACAAAATTTTGTTCATGCAAAAAATATAACTTAATGAATACAAAAATCATATTTCTTGTCTCAGAACGATTTAATTGATCTATATAAAAAATACAATTCATCAACAATTCGCATAAAAGTTCATGATTTTTTATTTTATTAAAATTTAAAAATTTTTTCTTCTTTACTTTTTATTTTTCAACCATAGGTCGTTCGGAAAAATATTCTAGATTAAAAAACCAACCAACTAGTCTATATAAAGTGCACATTTTATATTAAATTTACATAATTAATTATGATTCTATAATAATATATAATAATATTATAATAAATTTTAATCAAGTCTTGAATCTTCAATTTTTTAACAAAGATTCATGTTTAAAAAATATTTTGCTTTCAAAAATGAATATATTAAATATAAAAAACATAATAAATAAATAACTAATAATAATAAATAATAATAAACAATAATTTTTAATCAATAAATATTAATTAAACTTTGTTATATTATTAATACATGTATTATTCACTGTTTCTTCTAACAGGAAGCAATTTTTTTTGCTTACGTGGAAGCGAAATGTCCACGAAATATATATGCTTTTCACCAATTTGAAAATTTAGTTTTGAAAAATACCGCATATTTAATTTTTTTATGAATGTATTAACAATTAGAACAGAAAACATTTGACTGTCTGACTCATACCGACATTTACTACTAGTTATTAAAAACTTTTTTATTAATTCGGCTCACATTATTAGAAATATGAAAAAATGTATCTATAATTCAAAAAATTATTTTAAAAAACAGACTTACGAAAAAAGGTAAAAACATTCGATTGTCTGACTCATACCGGAATTCACTACTAGTTCTTAAAAACTTTTTCATAAATTCGGCTCATATTATTAAAGATTTAAAAAAAATGTATCTATAATTTAAAAAATTTTTTTAAAAAAACAGACTTTAACAAAAAAAGTTACAAACATTGGATTGTCTGACAGAATCAGCATTTTCTACTGAATCTCAAGATGCCTTTTTTGTTGTACACATATTGTTAAAATTTTAAACAGATAATTTTGTATACTATATTTTAAAAATACTGTCTGACTCATACCGGAATTCACTACTAGTTCTTAAAAACTTTTTTATAAATTCGGCTCATATTATTAAAAATTTGAATATTGATGAATATGAATATGAAAAGAACAACAAAAGCTCTTTCTACTGCAAAAGAAATTTTAACATTTTCTCGAAAATATTTTAATTATCCTTAAAATTATCAAAATAATTATATATCTATAATTATTAATTTTGTTATTGCAATTCGGAAAATTTTACTGTCTGACTAAATACGTTATTTTCTACTAAATCTAAAAAGAAAATCTTTTTTATATCGCACTTAAATAAATGCGAAAATAAAATATTAAATTTTATATGTAAATACACACCTTTAAAATTTGCTTAAATATAGCATGTGTTTAACTCTTAAAGTCAAAACCAGTCTGACTCACAAAGGAATTTTCTACTTTAAATCGTATTCAGTCTCTTTTGTCGAAAAAATTCCAAGAATTCTCTAAACTGTCAAGTTAATTGTATAATTATTTCTTTTCTCATCCCGATTTAAGAAAAAATATCGTCTGACCCAAAACGGTATTTTCTACTAAATCCAAAATGTACAGCTTTCTATTTTTTTTTTACCCTTCTTCTTCTTTTTCGTTTTCTTCTTTTCGTGCATTTTTTTCTATTTTTTATTATTATTATTTTACAGTTTGAAACTCTTCTTTCCCGGAATGAGATTTCTTCCAGCTATTTGGAGAATTGCAGCAGTATTTTAAAAGAAACGGCAATGAGTTTCATTTGTCAACTGATCAATTGGCGCGTCCAAAAAATATCACTTCTGCTCTTCTTTCAATGTCTGTCGTGCTGACATACAGATTTCTCCTGTAATTCAAGCATTGTAAGCAAACTCTATATATAATTAAATCCCTTCTCCTCATCCCTTTAGACAGACCTTAATCGTATTATTGCTCACATTGCATTCTCTCGGATCTTAATTGGAAATCACAATCGCGTCACAGGAACATTTACTGCTGCTTGGTTAATTCGAGAATATAGATATTTTTTTGATATTCAACCCTTTATCGCAAAAAAAAAACACAACAGAAATCCTGATATTTTATTTTTTAAACAAGCGTTTGTACAAATTTAAACCAGTCTGAAATTTACAGTAGCATAAATTTAGATTTGTCACAAATTCCGATAAAAATGATCCATCCTGTGATAATCGTTCTTCAGCACTAGAACCCCATTTCTTAAAGATTCGATTCTTTAATTTATTAATCCGTTTTTGATAGTGAGTCCCGATAAGAAAAGAATATGTACACGTCAAGATCTTATAATTCCTAATCAAATATTCGTATCTGAATTATCTTATGACTATTAATGTCATGCAAATGTATATATTTACAAGTTATATTTTTCTAAGCCGGAAAACATGGCTTATTTTCACAAAATAAACATGCTAAATGCAGATTGGTAAAATTTAAAAATCATTTTCAATAATATATTTTATTTATTTATTTATTATTTTTTTTAGTCAAAGTATTTTAATAACAGATATTAAAATTTATATTTAAACTTATTAAATGTTTGATGATGAAAATTATAAATATTTTTCGTATACGCATATGTGGAAATTATTAAAAAGTGATATGTTTAATTGAAAAATCTGCAAATAACGAGATCTGTCATTTAATGATTTTTGAATTGATGTAGTTGAAAATTAACAGATTACGCAGACTTTGTTGCGTGACAGTTATGGACGTTGGTTTACCGTTCTATTAAGCAAATATTTAATGAGTGGAAACATTCATTTTTCCGTTGAATTGATGAATGCTAATAAAGCAAGTTGCAATTTACATTTGACCCTCTAACACGCGACATATCAAGATCTGATTAAAATTAATTATGAGATAAAGCTTGAAAATTGTTACTTTTTTATTTGGTGGCAAGTAGGTAAGTTTTATAGCTGTTCCGAGTAAAAAACAAAAACCTTAATACCTCATTAAATTCACTAATTGTAGGACTCTTAAGTTTGGAAAAGAAGACTTTATAATTAAGAAAGTTTTAGTAATTCGTAATGCTTTAATATCTCGAATTAAATTTCAATAATTTGACTCTTAATGTGTGTTTTTTTATCAAAATTAAAATTACTATATTCTTATTATCAAGTATTAATTTATTAATATAATTAAAATTAATATTAAGTAATATATATTAATATAGGCATATTATTAATTATTTTTAAAAAATCTCTGATGTTAAATATATGAAAATTTGCCGAAACACCAAATTGTTCGATAATAAATTTCTATTAAAATAAATTAATTTAATTAAAAGTTTTAGTAACTTCAATCAATAAAAAATTCAGTTTATCTAAATTTGAATTATTAAAAACTTGAATTCAAATAAAAATTTTCAAAATTCACTTTATAATTCCAAATTTAAGTTGTTTCAAATTTTATTCAATAAGAATTTCTATTTATTCAAATTTTAATTATTGCAAACTGGGATTAATTCAAACTTTTCCTGATTTATATTTAAAATTTTCTAATCTTCGATCTATTACAATTTAATTTATTTCAAAAATCAATTATTTCAAACTTTTATTGATTTAAAAATCGATTATGCTTTATAAAGTAAAATTTTAATTATACTAAACTTTCTAACTTTATAACCAATTTCTAAAGATCATTTATATTTCAAACGTCAACTAATTCAAATTTTAATTATTTTCTTTCTCACAGAGGAAGTATTTTATTTTCTAACGATGAGAAAAAATATCATTTCAATCTTTTAGATTCACAAATAAAAGATTTTATATTTAACTTTATAATTCCAATTTTAATTTGTTGTAAATTTCAATTAGTAAGAACTTCTAAATATTCGAACGTCAAGAGTTTTAAAACTCCAGTAGATCTAATTTTCAGTTGTTATAACGAACATGAAATATTTCAAACTTTTGCTAAGTAAAATTTCAACTTTTCTTAACTTTAATCAATATAAATATTACTTAATCTAAACTTCAACTATTTTAAAGTCGATCCAAATGTTTAAAACTTTAATTTACTCAAATTTTGAAATAATCGAAATTTATACGTAACTAAGATTTCGCGATTTAAATTTGAACTGATTTTGACTTCCATCGATCTCAATTTTAATCAGTCAAAATTAAGGTCCATCAAAAATTTTTAATAAAAGATTAAGAGAGCATAAAATTGATTAAATCAAATTAATTAAAATTAAAATGAAAATTTTAAATTACAAATCCATTGGAAATTTTATCTAAATTTTAATCAGTCCTAAGTATTGTTAAAAAAAAATTTCTTCCGCTATTAAATTAATTTAACGTATAATTTTTATGTATACTATACGTATACTTTTTATGTCTTTAAAATTTTGTACGAACCTGTGTTTTTTTCTTCTCATTATCCAGAACCATTTTATTAACAAAAGAATAAAATTTAAAAATTTCAAGAACAGTATTTAAATCTCTTTAAAAACCGATAAATCTTTGTATAATTTTCTTTATATATATATATCTAAATAAGGGCTTAAAGAAAGACGAAAAATATAATATTATTTATTTAATATCTAAAAATTAAAACCGCAAAAGGCCCTGTAAAAATTATACACCAATCCTAAATATAGACTTTCGTCAAAAATAAATATTTAAAATTTTTAAAAATTTGTCATAAAATATAATTACAAAAACAAGTTAATCATTTCACTATAATTGAAAAGAAATATAATTCAAAACCAAATCAGTTAATCCGAAGATAAAAATCTATTACATTCAATTTAAATTAAATCCTTAAACATTTTTTCTTATCCATAATGTCACTTTTTTGTATTATAGAAATTTTATAGATTTAATTAGAATTGGAAATGTAGGTGCATATTATACATTATGAGGATAAAAATCGAGGTTCTGATTGGACAACTTTAAAGAACCTCGAGATATCTGTGAAAGCATATGGTGGGGAAAAAACATATGATCTCGCGAGACTCAATTTGTAATCAGTTTCTCGATCGTTTTCTAGGTAACGATATTCTGTTTAGATTATGCGAAAAAGTAAGTTAAGTGTAAATAAACAGTTAAAGTTCATTAAAATTGTTTAGAAATTTGCTTTTAGAATAAATATTTTTTGAGAAGCGCTTTTAGAATATTTTTACAAATCTAGAAAAACTAAATTTTTTCCCTAGTTGCAGAATTGAAAAGTGTTTTTAAACCAGTTTTTATAATCCTGCATTACAGATTACAAAATTATCGTTATTTGCTCCTAAATTTTTAAAATCTTCAAAGTGATAAAAGTGTGACATACATTTTGGTGTTCATTTTATTTTTATAGTGAAAATTTTGAAAATGTGAAGGATATTTAGAATATTTAACTAGTTTATAAAAAGTAAGTAAATTGATAAAAAAATTTGATTAAAAAAAAATGAACTCTTAAAAATCTGATTCCAAATATTTTGAAAAAAACGAAACAATAATATATCCAAATGTGTAACAATTTTTTTTCATTAACATCAAAACAATTATCCTTGACTGAAACACGAGACAAGGTTTTTAAATTTATATTCGTATATTAAAATCTAGTTATGTTAATCTAAAGTCTGACTCAGATAATGTTGTTATTAAAATGCCTTCTGGACCTTTCTGCAAGATTAAAACAACGTCAACTTTACATTGAAATCTAAAATGGAAAATTTTTTGGATTTATTAAAAGCTCCGGACATTGATGAAAGTTGGGAGTAACATTTTCGAGTCCCTTTACTTTATAAAATGATTGATCGCTATGTAATTAATAACGTTTCCTAATGGACGCATTATTTGAACTATTAATTTAAATTCCGTCAAAGTGAAATTTGTCTTTTCCAGGGAATTAGAAAACTAATATTTTCAGTGGCGTGACTTATTTACATGCTTTCAAGTTAATTGGTCTATTTAATAAATAATATAATTAATGGATTAAATTATTAATTACTTTGCTGAATACGTGACATCGCAAGGAGTGAATATTTATAATTCAAAACTTTAGTGCTTTATGCTCAACTGCTAAGTAAATCGGAGCTAATTTCTGTTTGTGACTTTACCCCAATTTCATCAGCTTTATATCTTATATTTGTTGGCAAAAAGGTTCTTGAAAGGCGGGAGAAATTGAGACCCGTTTCTCAATTGACAAGAGCAGTTTTAGCATTGTTTGGTAAAAGTTTTGTCGTCTTAAAGTAGATAACTGCGTGAAAATTTTATCGCTCTGAATTTACCAAGTTTAACGAAACTTTTGGATTATCAAAATTTGTCAAAGTTCTTGTTTTAGCTGTTCAATAAATCCATGAAATGTGTTCCGCTCTGTTTCTATATATTAAGTTGACTTTTCTAGTATTCTCTTGTCAAGAATAAATTCTCACTTTCTAAATATTTGATACGCGTCGAAACGTGTAAATGGCCTTGAATGCATACTCGATTTATCCTTTCGTGTGTTTATATTTCAAATTATATTAAATAGCACTTTATTGATGAAAAATTATGTAATGTTGGTGATTAATCAAACTCTTTCAAATTGATTAAAAAAGAACTCTTTGAAAATCTAGATGTTAGATCACAAAACAGAGAATGTCGATTATCAAAAACGAATGTTATTTACATAATTTTGAACAGTCTAGTGTCGAAATTGTACGACAATTTAATCAAAAGGACGCTTTCTAAATTTTTTTTTCATTTTTTAGATACATTTTTTGGTAATAATAACTGACGATAAAAATGTGAGTTTCGGAGCTGGATAACTATGGGTGATAAATTAAAATACAACAAATATAATAAAATATAATACCGATAAGTTATTATTGGAAACAGAAGAAGAAGAAAAAAATAGAAGATTTCAAAAAAGAGAAAATTGTAGTTATAAACTAATTATTAAGATGACTGTGGATAAAATTGATACGCCGAGACAGTTTGTCAAAGTGCACGAGGAAGGAAAAGGTTTTCAACCATCAGAACGATGGAGAATATTAAAAAATATTTTAATGATCGGATTTGCATTCATGATTCACTTCACTGCCTTTATGGGGGCAAGCAATCTTCAAAGCTCGATCAATGCAGACGAATCTTTAGGGACTTTCACTCTAGCCGCTATCTACGGAAGCCTCATTTTTAGCAATATTTTCCTGCCTGTGGTTCTCATAAGGTATGAAAAATTATTTGAAACTTCATAATAAATATGTGAGTAAAATTTCCTAAAAAAAATTTAAAAAAAAAAAAAAAAAATCCGAAAAATTTGAAAAGAAACTAATTTTTTAGATTTCCGAATTTGAACGCGGAGAAAACTTTCGAGTTTTATTTATTTATTTTTAAAACAATTATTTTATTTTAAATTTAAAGAAGATTGGTTATCAAAGTTTCGAAAGTTGTTTGCACTCCGTTTTGAGTATTTAGATAAATAAACTGATTTTGATTTATCTTTTTATGTGGCACTGATACCAACTCCATACGATTAGAATCGAATGTCATAATTGTTGATTATATGACTAGAAAAAGTTTCTTTGATTCGAGAGATAAACAGTTTGTTGAACCAATATCTTAAATAAGAAAAATTCAATTTCGAATAAAACTAATCTAATTTAGAATCGAAAAAAATTTTCTTTTCGAATCCAGGGTTGCCACAAGAATTTCATTTTCCCTGATTTCCAGACAATATTTTGTATTTTTCCTTGACAATTTTGTATCTCGTTTTTTTTTTATCAAATAAGAATTCTACAAAAGAAGTTGTGTCGAACGAAAGTTTGATCAAATAAAATTATGTTAAATAGAAGTTTAAAAAAAAAATTATTAAATGGTAATTTTGTTACATAAGATTATGTCTCATGAACAAGCTTGAGAAAAATATGTGCAAAGGAATAATTAATGTGAACAAAAATATTTATTTATTTACTTAAAAGTACACGTAAACTATTTATTAGATAAAATTTTCTTCTAGACGAAACATCATTCTTCGAATTTATTTTTAAACGAATTTAAATAGTTTTAATTTAGCCGAATTTTCTGTTAAAAAAATTGTAAGTAAAACAAACTATTAAATATGCTTATCCGAATTGATATTTGATAGAATTCTTAAAACCTCGAATTTTTATTTCATCAAAATTGCAAACGATCAAACAAAGATCAGACATCCGGTCATTTGTGATTTCAGTCAAATGGAAATTCGGTGTTTTAAAAGTTATATTATATATAACAATTGATGCAAATAAAATGTCGGACAAATGAAGATTCTGTGAAATGGATATATTAATATTTAAAAATTAGGCTTACTTAATTTTAATATAATAAGCATTCTGTTTTTTAAATATCATAGTTGCAAAATCATAAAAGTGATTATTTACTTAGAAAATAGTTAATAATTTAATGACATAAGCATAAATGATTAGATTGCATTATTATAATGTATTTATATAGTATGCAGTAATTATAATACATAATTAAAATATATATAAACCTAAGAATTTGTTATTTTAAACAAGAGTTTAAGAGATAATAAATCATAATCATTTTTTAAAAATAAAATTTAAAAATAAATTGAAGTCAGATAGATATTACAACAATAACTCCAATAAAACATGATGTTGTGTGTTTTATACCTTTCAGCCACAGATTTAAGTGAACTTATTATTTTAAAATGAATAAAAAACATTTTTAAACGTAATAATTATAAGAAAACAAATTTCTCAAAAAGAATGGAAATTGGGGTCGCTTGAAGTCTGAATAGATTGTAAAATGGATAAATTTAAGTTTGGATTATTAATAAATTGGAACCAATTTATATTCAAAAAGATAAAATCAAATCAAATCAAAATAAAGCAATACATTAAAAATGGAAAAAATAAAAAAAAAGATATAGTGCAAAATAAACTACAATATAAAAAACAGTAATAAGAAAATAAGAAACTGCAAAAAGATGAGTAAAAAATATGTAAAAAAAAATAAAAAATTATTTTAAACATAAAAAAGTTTAGGAAATTATTTCACGAAATGAAGAAATTTTAAGAAGAAATTGTAAATAACTTAACAAAATAAAAGAAACAAAATTTTTTAACATCAGAAACATTTTTAAAACAATTTTAAAAACAGATATTGGTAAAAAGTCATAAGGTAAATGTCCCAATTGTGAGACGGTCATTTAGATACTTTTTATATTTATCGCATTCAAACAATTATTTGAAAAAAATAATACCCAAATTTTTTTTATTAATAAGAGATGTATTTCTAGTTCTAAGAACAGAAACTAAAAACATATTTTATATTATAAAATAAAAAATAATGATAAAATAGTGTCCTAGAAAATAATTGTTATTAAAATAAATTGAATAATGTAATTATCATTTTATTTGGTTAAGATCAATAAAATAAGATAACAATATTATATTTTGAGGAAATTTTCATTAAGTTCAAGATTACAAACTACTTAAAAAGTTTAAAATAGAATAAAAAAACTAATAGTACAAGACTAGAAAAAAATATTTCAAGAACTCTTCGATTGTCTTTTTAAGTTTAACTGAATTAAGAAGTAAACAAAATTTAAGATTAAAATTTTTTTGGCATCTTCACATTTTTTCTCGAAAACTAAAAGAAATATTTTTGTTAAAATTCATAGTTTGAAACTGAAGGTTACTGAGTACATTTTTAAACTGTTTGAAACTTGTTTACAATTTTTGAAAACTGGTTTAAAACTGCATGTTTATATTAGGCTCATAACTATTTAAATATACTGATAACTATTTATAACTTTTTAAAATTAACTTAAAGCAGTTAAGAACTTATTTAGAACTGTCCATAATTACTTAAAATTGTTTAGAACGGTTCAGAACTATTTAAAACTATTTATAACTTGTTTACAACTATTCAGAATTACTTATAATTATTTACAATTTAATAATACACAGATTAAAAACTATTTAAAGTTTTTAAGATAACTCTTTTAAAATTGTTTATATTTAGAATTAGTTTTGTCCGTTTGAACTATTTAGAGCTGCTTAAATTTTTTTTATGTTTAACATATTTAGTTTATATATCTGTATAGGTTAATATATATAGTTTAAGAAATTAAAACAAATTTAAAAAATCCTTATGCTCAGGAACAATCAGCAGACGTAGGTCAGTTTTCAAGTAACTTTTGAATTAACATTTGTAGATTATGACAGACTATATTGATTTATTTTTAACTTTTAAGTAATTTTAAAATTTTATTTGATTTAGTCTATGAAAAAAGAGATTAAAAACAATAAATGTTGCTAATTTTATAAACTAATGTAAAATATGTAGTCAATGTTATGTGAGTATACAATTTTAAGGTTATATTAGGTTACACTGCTTATTCTCAATTTTTACTAGTTTTTATGACTTGCTTAATGTTTCTTGATTTCAGTTAGTAAATATAAATCCTATACAATAATGATTTGTATGTATTTTAAAGTTAATATTATTTTAATAACCCATAAAGGACCTGTCTCATAAATTGGTACCAGTTTTGAAAAGTGAACTTTATAATGGGGCAAAGCAATTCTCTGTCTCATAAATTAGGACACTTAGGAATTTATGAATCTATTATAAGACACATTTATTTAAGATAATTTAATGAATTTATAAACCATAATTTTTTAAACAAAATCTAGATTAAAAAATTGATTGTTTGATCACACATATATCCTGCAATAATATTTATATTAATAATATTTGTTAACTATCACTCGGTGTTATTAATTCACATGTATAACTGAATTTCTCGATTTCTCCGAGGCAAAAATTTAAAAGTAAAGGTTAAAAAAACACTTTTTTTGACATTTCTACAGACAATGCTGTCCTCATCAGAACTGTAAAAATTTATTTAAAAATGGATAAGATACTTTACAAAGAAATACATTAATAAAATTTACAATATGAAAAAAATAGTTGTAAGTTACCTTATAAAAAGTTGTTTTAAAAAAATTTAAATAGAAAAAGTTTTTTTAACCTTTACTTTTAGATTTTTGATTGACTCGGAGAAATCGATAAATTCAGTTATACATGTGAATATTTCTATATTCTCACACAGTGCAATAAATGTATTTTTTAAATCTCTAAGTAATTTACAACTCGGTAATAATTATATTTTTATAAATTAATATAAGTATTTTAACTATAGTAAAATAGTTTTCCGTTCACTTTTGTTAGCAAACAAATTATAATATAGCTTTTTTCAACTCTGTCTCATAATAGGTGAAAATTTGTCAAATTTCTCTTAATTCTGACTTTTACTTCATAATCTAGAAATTTGATCAAAGAGAAAATAAAGCGAAAAAATAAAGAAAGAAAAATTTAATAAATTGAACTAATTTTTATTATTTTGATTTATAAAAGAAATTTATTTTTTCATTTCAATATCTTCAATATTATGTTTTTATTATTGAACTATTTTATATTAAAGCAATAAAAATGATTTTATTCATTTTAAATTAAATTAGAAGTTTTATTAATAAATTTATTTCTTTTTTCTTTTCATTTATTTATTTTGGATAGATTAAAATTAAATTCTAAATTTAAGTCGAAATTAAATTCTAATATATTAAATTTATTGAAAAATAAATTGTATAAAATAGTTTTTAAATGCAAGTTAAATGTTACTAGAATATCAACTATTATTTCTAAATTTATTTTAATCAATTTAAAGATCCTTCAATTCATTTATAATATAATCCATAAAATATATAAAAGTAATAAAATAAAAATTAATAAAAATAAATAAAAATAAATTTTTTATGAAATTTAATTGTGAATAATAGATAATAAAATTACAGAAATTTCAATATCAAAAATTAAGAAAATAATTCTATTAAAAAAAAAAATGGAATTGAAAAAGGTAAAAGTATTGAAGTTAAAGGGTCAAATCCACATTCCATTAGAGTTAATTTATGACAATTAAATTAATTTTTTTAAAATAATTATATTAATTATTAATGTGATAAAAACAATAGAAATATTTTAGATAATAAAATATTTATAATCCGGATAATTTAACCCTTAAATGACGAAAAGAAGTTTAATGATTTCTAAATAATTGAATTAATGTTATTGATAATAAAATTGTTCCGACAATTACATGAAATCAATTAAATCCAGCAGTTATAAAAAAATTGATCCGTAAATTGAATCATTTATAGAAAATGAAGCTTCATTATACTCAATTATTTGAATTAATGCAAAGATTATTCCCAGTATAATAATTGTAAAAGTTAATCTAATTAAAGAATTACGTTTATATTTATTTAAAATTAAATAATAAGTTCATGTAATAGTAATTCCAGATGATAATAAAATAATTGTGTTAATTGTAGGAATTTGGTACAGGTTTAATTGTTTAATATTTTTATAAGGCCAAAGCTTTCTAATTTCAATATTTGGGAAAAGACTAACAATAAGTAAAAAAAGGTTAAAAAAATAAATAAAAAATATTAATTCTGAAAGAATAAATCAAATTGTTCTTAGTTTAATACCTTTAATTAAAATTAGAGTCTATATGGGTGATTCTCCACAAAGTGGTAACTTTTGATAACATTAAATTTTTAAGTAAAAAATATTTTTTCTTAAATATTTCTTATGTACAATTTATTTACAATCATTTTAAAGTATAATTTAAAAAATTTTTGAGCTTATATTAACACCCTTAGTCTTATTTAAAAAATTTTAAGTTTAAAATTTTAAAGGTTACAAACATGTTTTTAAAATATTTAATTTTTTACCTTAAACGAATATCCTAAGGACGTTAGATTATTCAGAGGATGTTTGTAGGACATCAAAGAAAATTCTTGAAACACTTGATCACGAATTAAAACAAGTATAATTACGTAAATAATTATACAGAAATTAATCAATATTTTGATTAAAAACTCAGGTTAATGATATTCTTATAAAACACAAAACACTATTCCTATGTATTTCGAATTTTATGAACCGGAGTTTACAGAAACCGGAGTTTACGAATCAAAGAAAATAAATTATTATAGCAGAAAAACTTAATAAAATATAAAGGTCTTTGTAGAATACTGTATAGATTTGACTACTTTATATCACTATTATTTTTATCTTATTTTAAATATAAACAATTCAATTATTTTTGAAGAACCGGAGTTTACATGTCATTAAAATACGCAGGAAATTAATATTAATTTTTGAAATTATAAAACTAAATATCCTATTTCTTCAACTAAGTTGGACTTAAATCAAATATTTTACCTCAATAACATTAATATTCAGTGAAAATTCAATATAAAAATGATTAAAATTACTGAAAAACAATGAACATGTAAACTCCTGTTCCAAATAACAAAAGGGTGGAGAAAGTATTGAAAAATGATTTTCGCAAAAGTTATTAATAAAAACTGGAAAACAATACACAAAAAACAAAGTTTTTGAGATAAACTATCGATTAGAACAGATAAAAATATTTTTTAAATATGTTTTATTTAAAAAAAATGTATTAAATCTCACGAGTCCTATGTGGAGAACCTAAAAAAGTGCAGATTTGAGGTATTTTTAACCATTTCATGTCCTTTGATGTTAAAAAAAAAATATTTTTTAATCATGATATTAATAAACATAATAACAAAGAATAACTGTACAAAGAATTAAATATTTATTTATATAAGGTTAAAAGTTATTAAGTGGGGAAGTAAAAATAACCACTCAGTGAAGAATCACCCATATACCTTGAACGGTTCTTTCACGAACAATATCTCGTCATCATTGATATCTACATAAAACGATTGTTGAAAGTCCAATAAATATTATGCAACAAATTTTATAATTTATTAATTAACCCTCAACTGCTAGACTGGGTCTGACAGACCCGTTTTTAAAACCTCTTTTTCACTATTTTCAATTCTTCCAATTATGGTAATAAAAATTCTTAGGTAAGTTAAAAAAATCACCATGGTCGAATTGTAACTGTATTATAAGAATGATTATAAAATATTTTTATTAAAAATATATTTACAGATTTAAGTTATTACATTTTTCCAGCACTTATCATTAATTTTCCCAACTTCCCTTTCACCTGGCAACCCTGGAATCAAACATATTTTTTTTCCGATTAAAATAATTTTTGTCTCAGTGAGCCTGTTTACACCGACGACTTTCAAGTCAAGTTTAAAATTAGCTTTTCTTTTAAGCCCGAATTTTTAGCTAGCGCTGTAAATAAGCTCATGTATTGAATAACTAAAGATTTATTTTAAGAAAAATTATATTTCTCAAGCTGGTTAGGTTGCAAGTGGACCATTTCGCTCACCTTCATTGCATACATGCCTTTCATAGCTGCTCAATTCTACCCCAGATTTTATACCATGATTCCTGCAGGATTAGCAGTCGGTCTTGGAGGAGGACCACTTTGGTGTGCAAAGTGCACTTACTTGACGGTCGTATCGGAGGCTTACGCCAGTGTCTCAGATTTAAGTGCAGATATTCTAGTCACAAGATTCTTTGGACTTTTTTTCATGTTCTATCAAATGGCTCAAGTTTGGGGAAATCTTATTTCATCAGCAGGTGATGTTTTTTTAATTTTTCCATTTTTTTTTTACTTTTTGCTCACTAGTATAATTTCTCTATTCCCTTGATTTATAATTGACTTCCAGGTTCACTTTATTAATAACTTTATTAATATGCTTTATTATTGTTTACTGTATTAATTTTATTGATTACTTTATCCACCTTATTAATTACTTTACTATACAACTTGTCACTGATTTATTCCGTTATGTATTGTTTTCTTATTCAGTATCTCTCATTTACATACATTTATTAGTTATTTGATTCAATTTTTCATTTACTGCTTATTTATTACATACTTTTTATTCATTCCTTTCCTAATTATTCCTTGATTATTATTTTATTGATGCACGATTTATAAACAATTCTTAATAGACGAACACTTTAATTACGAAACAAAAACAAGCCTTTACTCAAGTGTTACATAAAGGATAAAAATTATAACAGTTTTAAATCACAAGTGTAAAAGTAGATTGGAAATATTATTTTCCAAAAATGAGGTCAATTGAGTAATAAAGAATACCTATAAAATTGTTAGAAAAACAATAAATTTTTTTTCTTTTATCCTTTTATAACATCATAAATTCTCACTTTTGCTTGATAATGACATCATATATATTAAACCTTCAACCCATCGTACAACCATGGCACGAATTGTTAAATTGGTAGAGTACGCTCGCTTTTTCAAATCATTCCAGACTGTATAAAATGTGGTTATAAAAAATATATCCCTTTATTTTTATCATTAATAATCTTGGATTTGAATAATAAATGGATAAATTAGTAGATTTTTGTCTTTTCCGTTAATAAAACAAGTTGAAAAAATTCCAGTTCTGTCTTATGGAATGGAAGCAAAAGAAACGGGAAATATTTTGAACAGCTCGGTTGTATCTGAAATTTGTGGAGCACAATTTTGTGGTATTGTTGACGCAAATCCGAATTTGGAATTGCCAGCACCGGAAAGGATTTGGATGATTTCCGGTATTTATTTGGGCTGCATGGTAGTTGCATGCCTCATCGTGGCATTCGGAGTTGATTCCTTGTCAAGGTAATTCATCAATACTTGATTTATGGAAGTTGACAGGATTATTAATAATTAATAACATCAAGGATAATCTACTCACTTTTGCTTCAAAATTTGAAAGTTAATGAACATTTGGAAAGCTGAAATAGCTAATTATGAAAATTGTTCACCGAGAATAAATTTCTAGTTTTTAGTATTAAAATTTGAAATTTAATTCATTTAAACGAAGCAAATGTAAACCTCCGAAAATTTATGGTTAATCTGTTAACGGAGTTCCGTAACAAAAATATAAAATAGCTTAGGGGCTGCTCCAAATGTTTTTTTAACAGTTACGGTTCTGGCTCGTATTTATTTACTGATTTTGTGTTTACATAATATTTCAACTGTTTGAAGACGATATTTGGTTAAAGAAGTATATTTCATTTCACATTTTTCAAAACTATCTGGTAACTAAATTATTTTTGTAGCATAACCTACAAATTATGAAGAAAAAAACACAACTTTAGGTTAATTATGCAAAAATTGCAAAATTTAATTACACTCGAATAATCTTACGAAACTAAACACTGTCGGCTCTAAAAACTGGAAATAATTTTGTTATCAGATGTAAATTTAAGAAGAAAAGATAACGATTGACATTTTTCATTAGATTTGACAAACTGTCAAAATGCTCTTGAAGCGCTACTAGCGGCAGATTTTTGAATCATTAGTAAATGCCCAGTCGGTAACAAAACAGAGAAATTAAACTAAAATTTCCAAAAGAGTTTTTCACACCGCAAAATGTACATACATATGTAAAAATACGACTTGTTCGAATTATTAAGTATTAATTTTAAAAATAAAAAGTGCGTATCCGTTTTTGAATTCGTAGAGTTGCGAAGAAGTAATATTACCTGGAGAACGGTAATGAAAACGAGAATATAACCGGGAATATAACCGACCAAAATTCTAATCGGGAATTTATAAGAATTTAAGTCTTTTAATTATTTATCAAATTAAGTCAAATTTTCTCAAGCAATATACGAAAATAGAATCTCTATTGTCCTTCGTATTAGTAATGATTTGAATTTCAATGTTAATAGTAAGAATTATAAATAATAATTTATACAAGTTTCTTTCATTCATTAATTCCTTCATTTTGTCCACGCCTGAAATTTGTCACTAGATGTTCTTTTGTTTTAAATTTTTACATCATAGTTCACCTATTCAAAATGTACTCAATTTATAAATTTATAGCAATTTTAATTTTTTCAAATTCTGTTAATTTGAAGTTACATTAATTTCAAGTTAAATTAATCGACGGTTCAAATATACTAAATTTGAAGTGATTTAAAAATTTCATTCTTTTCTCTTATGATTTAAATTATTAAACTACAATTTTTAACTTTTTTTTTTATCATTTTTCAATTACTTTCTGCAAATTTTAATTATTTTCATTGTTTCTCACTTTTACCCCTAAATCTTAAATCTACCTTCCGCAAATTTAAATTATTTTTTAAAAGTTTTTTAATCACTTTTTCAATTTTAATTTTTTTTTCGACAACAAAAGCGTTGTATTATTTATTGCTAAATTTCATAATAATTATCGAAAATAAAATTAATTTTTTTAATTCACTATTATTATTTTCATTTTGCAATTATTATCTTCAATTTTTAATCATTTTCATTATTTCTGAATAAATTAATATTCTGAACTGTCAAATATATAGGTATCTCAATTTTCAATTATTCTGTTTAATATTAATTTCTTTTTATCATTTGCAATTACTTTCACCAACTTTTAATTATTTTTCAATTAATTTCCTAAATTTTCAGTTATTATCTCAAATTTAGATTATTGTCTTTAATTTTTAATTTTTTAAACGATTTTTCAATTATTTTCATTTGCTTTTAAAATTTTTAAGAAATTTTCTTAAAGTTTCAATTATTTTCTTCAATTTATAATTTTTTTCATTTCTTTTCTCAAATTTTCATGTAATTTTCTCAAATATAATTATTTTTTTTATTTAAAAAAATCACCAATATCTTCTATTATTTATTTATTTAAAATATCATTAATTTTTTTCAACTTATTATTGTTTTCATCATATTTCAATTATTTTCTTCAAGTTTCCAATTTTCAAATCATTTTTCAATTATTTTTCCCAAGTGTTAATTATCCTTATTTTTTAAAATTATTTTCTTAAATTTTTAAACATTTTATTCATATCTCCTTAATATTTTTTAAAATTTTTAATCATTTTCAATTATTTAAATTAATTTTCTATTATTCATATTATTTGTTAATTACTTAAATTCCTTTTCATAGTTTCCAAAAAGTTTTTAATTATTTATCTGTAATTTTCACTTTTCTATTTTCAAGTTTTCAATTTTTAAATCATTTTTCAATTATATCCTTCATTTTTAAATTATTAATCTTATTTTGTGAAATCATTTATCAAGATTTTTAAGTATTTTTCTCAAATTTCAATTATTTTCTTCAATTTATAATTATTTTCATTTCTTTTTATAATTTCCCAAAATTTTTATTAATTATTTATTAAGGTCCAATTGTTTTTTAGCCTTTTTCAATTCTTTTTGTTAATTTTTAATTATTCCAATTTTTCTACTTAATTTCTGAAATTTTCAAGTAATTTTCACAAATTTAAATTATTTTTTTTTATTTAAAAAAAATCCATCAATTTCTTCCATTATTTATTTAAAATGTCATTAATTTTTTTCAACTTATCATTGTTTTCATCATATTTCAATTAATTTTTTTCAAGTTTCCGATTTTCGAATCATTTTTCAATTATTTTCCCCAAGTTTTAATTATTCTTATTTTTTAAAATTATTTTCTTAAATTTTTAAACATTTTACTCAAATCTCCCCATTATTTTCTTAAATTTTTATTCATTTTCAATTATTTAATTAAATTTCCAATAATTTATATTATTTGTTAATTATTTTCAATTACTTACATTCCTTTTCATAGTTTCCAAAAAGTTTTTAATTATTTATCTGTAATTTTCATTTTTCTATCTTCAAGAGTTTCCAATTTTCAAATGATTTTCCAATTACAATTATTTCCCTCAATTTCAAATTATTATTGTCATATTATAATATTATTTTTTAACATTTTGAGGTATTATTCTCAAATTTCAATTATTTTCTTTCATTTTTAATTATTTCCAAAAAATTTTATTAATCGTATCTTAAGTTCCAATTATTTTCAACATTCTTCGATTCTTTTCTTCAATTTTTAATTATTCTTATTTTTTTTACTTAATTTCTTAAATTTTCAATTCTTTTTCTCAAATTAAAATTATTTTTTTTATTTAAAAAAAAATTCAGCAATTTCCGTCATCATTTACCTAAAACTTCATTTATTTTTTTAACTTATCATTGTTTTTGTCACATTTCAATTATTTTCTTCAAGTTTCAAATATTGAAACTTGTTTTAAAATAATTTTTCAGTTTTTTCCCACAATTTTTAATCAATATTCTTATTTGTAAATTTATTTTTTTTTAAGATTTTTAAATATTATTCTGAGTTTTCAATGAATTTCTTCAATTTTTATTAATTTTCAATTGTTTTCATAAATTCCAAAAATTTTATTAATTATTTTCAATTTCAATTATTTTTATCTTTTTTCAATTATTTTCTTCAAATTTTATTATTCTCATTTTTTGCAATTTATTTCTTCAATTTACAAGTATTTTTCTTGAATTTCAATTAATTTTTTTTATTTAAAAAAAATTCCACAATTTTTTCCTTAATTTATTTAAAATGTCATTAATTTTTTTCAACTTATTGCTTTCATCATATTTCAATTATTTTTTTCAAGTTTTTAAATTATCAAATTATTTTTCAATTATTTTCCCCAAGTTTTAATAATTCTTATTTTTTTTAATTATTTTCTTAAATCTTTAAATATTTTCTTCAGATCTGCAATTTTTTTCTTAAATTTTTAATCATTTTTAATTAATTAATTCAACTTTAAATTATTTATATTATTTGTTAATTATTTTCAATTATTAACGTTCTTTTTCATAATTTCCAAAAAGTTTTTAATTATCTATCAAAAATTTTCATTTTTCTATTCAATTTTCAATTATATCTACGATTTTCTTGAATTTTATGTACCAATATTCTGCATTTTTTGCAATTATTTCTCTTAAATTAAAAAATTTTCTTCTCAATTTTAAATTATGTTTATCTTTTTTCATTTCTATTCTCCAAGTTTTAATTATTTCCTTTCTTTTTTTGCAGTGAACTTTTAAAAGTTTTAAGTATTTTTCTGAAATTTTCTCTAATTTTCCTTTATTTAAAATATATTATGCGATTTTTGTAATTTTAATTATTTATCTCAATTTAAATAATTTTTTTTTCAATTTTCAATTAATTTCTCCAATTTTCCATTATTCTATTTGTTTCTCAATTTATTTCTAAGATTTTCAAGTATTTTTCTCAAATTTAAATTGTTTATTTTCGTTTTTAAATTAAAATTGTTGATAATTATTATATTTAATAATAATTTTTACACCTTATTATTGACTTATAGTAATGATAAATATTTTGTTATTTATCCATTTTTATTTCAATGAATTGTTTGTTTTTTTAAATAGTGGAGCTCATTCAAATATAGAAAATGTTCACAAATTCTCCGGAAGGAGTATATTCTCGGTTATATTTCCGAGAATGTAACCAGATTTTAAATTACCCAAAATTTTGCAATCCCGACCAAATAAGAGGCGGGAATATTCAAAATACGAAAATTTAATTAAAAGTTCTCCCTAATTAAGATAAATTAAGATAAACACTATTCAGGACCGTATCGATTACAAATAAATTTGATTGAATTTTATAATTTACAAAACCTAACTTATTTAAAAAAAATATTTAATCTAATTTAAAATTAATATACATATTCGAGTGAATATCTCGTGTCTGTATTGATACGCCGAATGATTATAATTACAGATACGACAGAGGTAGAAAAGGATCTGGCAGTGGAATGTCTGGTTTAAAATTGCTCGCAGTGACATTGAAATTATTAGGAGAGAAGAGTCAGTTATTAATTTTGCCTCTGACAATATTTATAGGAGCTGAACAGGCTTTTCTATTTGCTGACTTTACCGCTGTATGTAATAAAAAATTTTTCAAATTCCCTTCTTTATTAAGTGAAATATTTTGGTGTGCTAAAATTGAATGCGTAATGGAATTTATCATAGAAATAAAATGTTTAATGACACTCTAAAGCTTATGAGATTTAATTTTAATTTTCAGTCGTTTGTTTCCTGCGCCTCGGGTATTAATAATATTGGATATGTGATGATATGCTTTGGTGTGACTAACGCTATTGCAGCACTGGCCACTGGTTCAATAATGAAACTGACAGGAAGGATTCCAGTAATAATCTTTGCCTTTTTCCTGCACATGGGAATTCTCATTGCCTTGATTCTCTGGAAGCCTTCGCCAGAACAAGGCTCTATTTTCTTTGTTATATCGGGTCTCTGGGGAATTTGTGATGCAATTTGGCTTGTTCAAGTGAATGGTAAGTCAATTTTGAAAAATAAATTTTCACGCCCAGGATCTTGTTTTTATTTATTACACATTCCGGCTGTTAAAAATTCTTTTGGAATATAATATTAAAAATCGAATTTAGTCCTTTGGAGTTTTGGTTCTGGTTCTTTGTTTTGCTTTTTATTATCTAATACCTGTTTTTATATTGTTTATTTTTAAATTTAAAAAAGAATTTAAAAAACGATTCGATTACGAATTAATATTCAAACTAAAGATAAGAATCTTTGGTTAAACTTCATTATGTTTTAAATATCACCAGTGACTCCATTCATAGGACTAATTGTCAATTTCTTCCTCAAAATTTCATTTACCACTTGGCAAACGAAAACTTGTTTATCAGCAGTCGGTAATTTGTCAGCCGTCGATTTTCGATGGTAACATTTAGGATTTTCAGTTAGATAATTTATACTTAGATTAAAATTTATATTTTACAATTTCCGAATTATTAGTCTCTTTTCTTTTATTTAACAATTTTGAAAACTGGTTAAAAATAACTATTTTTAATATTTAAGAACAAAGTTTCTGTTTCATGTTACCACAGGATTCGTTTTACCTTATAATGGTAACTTAGAGGAAAATTCTTCCTTATCGACAGATGGTAATTTATATCTTTTTTCAGCACTGTGTGGTTTACTATTCCCCAATAAGGAAGAGGCCGCTTATTCAAATTTCCGATTATGGGAGGCAACTGGATCAGTTATCGCATACGCATATAATCCCTATCTCTGTACTCTCAAAAAAATTTACATCTTAATGTTTATACTATGTGTTGGTATGGTTGGCTATGGACTTATTGAAAAAACCGGACAAGTGAAAAGAATCAGCAAAGATCAAAAACCAGATTTTGAACTCGTTGCGTCTTTGGAGAAATAGAAATTAAAAAAATGCGGAATAAAAAGAAAATTTGGTTGAAAATTTACAAAAATGTAATTTTTAAAAAAAGGCGATAAAAAATAAAAAGTGATAAAAAACGGTAAAAACCTAAAAACAGTGACAGAAAACTATGTGTTCAGAATTTATAAACGCTAGGGAACTTTGACCCAAAAAGTGCTCGCTACTTTGCAACAGTATTAAATAAATTATTAACTAAGTTAAAAGTAATTATTGTAAATCATAATTTTTATAATTCTAATAACTAATTTTAAAATAATTCATGTTAGGTTTAATTATTAAATTAATGTATTAGGATAAAAAGGAAGAGCATTTGTATGATTTGTACCACAATATATGATTTTATTTAATTCTTGTGGACACCTACTAGATTTTACACAGGTATTCGCTTCGTTTAAATACGTTGTTTAATGTTACATCATGGTTAGGTGCTAACATTCAATCTATATCTACTTTTTTTACTTAAGTTCTAATCCTATACTATGTAAGTTTATCTTCTAACTGCCTGTGTGCTTTACATGTTTTTCGTGGTCAATCAAGTCCTATCATTTTCAGTATTAACGCTGCTTTAAGAAGTCTATTTTACAATAAAAAATTATCAACAAATATTTTTTTAAAAATCAACAAAACTACATTTTACGAAAAATAAAAATTATCCAAATTTGCAAAATAACTGAATTCTTTATCAAAGAATTTAAAACACCTTTTTGAAAAACTTTTTAAAAACAAATTCTTAAAAATGAAATTCTTTAAAGAAAATGCCTTTTAAACAAAATTTGTTTCACAATTAAGTAACAAATTTTTTATAATAATGGCAGTTACGAATTATGATCTCTTTTTCAAGGATTTCGATTGCTTTTTTTCTGAATTCAGGAGAACCTTAAAATGAGTAGAATTAGTTTATAAAAAATTCCTTTTGATCCAAAAGGAAGATTTTCAGACTCTTAGGTTTAGAGTTTTTTAATTCTGTACTTTTATGAATCGTTTTCAGTGCAAAAGACAATGTTTTTATTTATGAATCAAAAGTTCTTGATTCAGTCTCGAATTATCTGATTGTATCGCGTGAGATTTCTAACTTAGCTTCGCACCTCTCTGTATATACATTTCAAATTTTTCAGTCGTGCATCAATCGCATTTTTAATTTTATAAAACGTAATAGGAACTTTGGTTTCGCTGAGTAATGTTTTAAAAACAGTTTCCTAGTTTTTTTTCCAGATATTTAATAATGCATTAAAGAAGTCATTTTTATTTTATTTTTAGCTTAAAACTCCTGAAGAGTCTCTCAAGAAGTTGCGGACTCCTCAGGAACTTCAGTGTAATTTTCTTAAAACCCAGAAATTAGTTTTATCCCTTTTACTGAATTTTAAAAAGTTCATTATACCGGAAACTGACATATAAAACATTAACTCGTGGATTTGACTTCCTTAGAAATATGACACTTACGATTACAATTTTATGTTCTTAAATACTTAGTAATTAAGTTTTTTTTATAATTAAAATGGAAAAATTACGAAGAAAATACACATGATTCCTCGCTTATTTTATTTTCCCTAATTTCTCACATATCACTTTTTTTTCGTATTTCCTCATATTAATTTCGATAACAAAATTTAATAATCAGAATAATTCTGTACAAACTTTCTTTCCTTCTTTCACTTTTATCAAAATGTCAACAGGAAAATTTGGAATTTTGAACTCGCCTAGGAATTATAAATACAATATTTTTTCTTTAGAACAAACGTCTCGCTAAAATATTCTTTTTCTTATTCTCTTCTATTGATAAAGTCTTTTTAACCATGTACATTTTCTTTGTACACATTTAGCTATTTTCTAGCTTCGATTAGATTATTATTCATATATTTACAAGTCGAAAATTATTAATTTTTAATTTAAATTAAAATTTTTATTTTCAAATTGTAATTTTTCATTTTAAATTCAAAAATAAACAATGTCTTGTTTTCTTTTCTAACGCAGAAATAATTAATCAGAAAATAAATGCATAAATGAGAACATTTAATTTTTATTCGCACTTTTATTCCTTCTTATCAGAAAAGATTATTTGCAATCCTCTCGAGATGTAGATAGCAAAATTTGCATAGCCTAACTTTCGCGACTCAATTATGATCACGATAAGATAATTTAATTAGCGTTGTAAAAATAAATCGGTACGAAAATGTGCATATTTCAATCTGTAAAGTTCATAAAAATCAACCGATGGTAAGTTTCCTATTTTTCTTTGTTTTTGTTTTTTTGTTGTTGTTTTTTTACTTTTTTGTTTAATTACTAACAAGCGTATTTGTAATTCTTGTTTTTTTTTATTTTCAAAAAATTACCATTTATGTTTTATGAGAATTAAAAGTTTAGATGTATCCGAAGAAAAATCATTGGAAGAACGCATTTTCGTCTCTAAAATTCTGCTCAAATCTTGACACGAATTAACAATTAATTTTAGCAACAATTTATCAAAATAAAAAATTGTTTACACAAAATTTTTGCAAAGTTAAATTTTGGAAGAAATTGTGAAAAAATTGTTATATATTCTTTTATAGAATACAAATTTTGACAAGGCACAATAATTATCACTTGAATTATAATTATAAAAATTTTCTTTAAGGAAAATTGTTGAATTCGCGTTTTTTCTAAATACCTTAATTAGTGTTAAGTAAAGTTATAGAATTTTGTAAAATATACATAATTTCGCATCGTGCGATTGTGAGCAAAATTTTCCCTAATTTAAATAATTTTTATATTTTTAATTTGTTAAATTCGTAAATATAGAAAATTTATCTTCTAAATTATTTTCCTATATAAATTTCCAAAATAATTAATTTTTAAATAATTTATTTTAAAATAATCTTCTAACGTTCATTTGGAATAATTTTGTAAAATTCTTTCTTTGAATAACGTTTTTCAAACTCTTTCTTTAAACAAGCTTTTGCAAATAATCATTAAAATTTATTTTATTTAAAATTATAAATTTAAAGCGGTTATTTACCTTTTATTAGATTTGTTTAATTATCAACGTCAATCAAGCTTATCGGGTATAATGTGTCTCCTTATTCGATTTCTCCATTGATTTCTCTTTCGATTTCCAGGTGTCTCGTAATTCTTGATATTACGCCGATATCGCAGTTCCTTCTATGAATCAATCCACCCACAAACTTTCACGAATCGAGATTTAAGACTGTTCCTAATTTCATTCATATATATTTATATTTTTTTTTCTAATGAATTATATATGAATTTTTAATAAACATAATATCAAATCCAAAGTAGAAAAAGCCGAAAGACGTTGAAATTACATTTTTTACTGAGAGGCGAAGAAGTAAATTTGAAATTTCACTAAAACAAAAAAGTAAGATTTTTTGTTTCTCACTTGAATGTATTTTAAAAATTTTTTTAAATGACGATACATTATTCGCAATGAAAAAACGATTCTTTACAATACAATAGTCTTTGACGGATTGAGTATTGAAAGTATAGTAAAATTGGAAGTTTTGAGACTGCCAAGTAAAGATCACATAATTAATACAATCGAGTTATTATCTTTCTCTTTTTTTTTGTTGCGATTCCATAACTTGTACACGAGTTGTAATCGATTTTTGCCAAAGAGAAGATAACTTTTTATCTAGTAATCACCATCTAATTAAAAAGGGTACTTATTTATTTGCTTTCTTTTAGTCAAGTTTTTCCCTCTTCAGCTACAGGTTCACATCCCGTATAAGTGTTACAGAAAAGTGAATGTGTTTCTTCTTTTCTTGGGTATGTACATTTATTTGTTTTTTTTTTAAGTTATATTTATAAGATCTAGAAACATATTTACAAGTCGACGTTTTTTTCGACAGTGCATCACTTGTCGGAATCACATAATCTCCGATTCTATATAAACTATTTACAACGCGTATACGTTTGCGATCACAATGCTTGCGCGACAAATCGAAGTTCCTAATTTACCCTGTCAGAAATCGTTCGATTCGTCAATTATGGCTACGTTCACTAAAATTGTAAATTGGAACGTTCCGAGTTTTACGAAAGCTAAATATAATATAAGTCCGAATGAAAAGTAATTTATACTTGTTCATTCCTTACAATTTGGCTAAATTTGAAAATTGACTGCACAGTGCTGACTAGATTTCTTTTTTTCTTGTTGATAAGTAACTTTGGGAAATTCTGTAAAATATAATTTCTCTGGAAAAATAAAGAATTGTGATTTTTTATTCTTCGAAGAATATAAAGCAGTTTTCACTTTCTATGTACAATTTCAAATAATAATTGATCTCGGTGAATATTTTATTTTATAGAACTAGGACAATAAAGTGTACTTTTTTGCACTGGGATATTAAACCGCACTTTTGTAACTAGGATAGTAAAATGTACTTTATAGATAATAAAGTTCATTTTTAAAACATAGGTCAATAAATTGGATTTCATTAAACTAATTTAATAAACTAGATTTTATTTAACTACAGAAATAAAGTGTACTTTATTGTCCTAGGGCAATAAACGGAATTTTATCGATCAGAACAATAAATCGTATTTTATTGACCAGTTCAATTTTATCCTGCTTTATTAAACTAGGTCAATAAAATGTGTTTGAATAAACTAGGTCAAAGTTTACTTTATTGAACTAAGACAAGAAAGTATCGGTAAAATATTTTCGTTAAAAATGGTTTTTTATTCTTCGGAGAATAAACTCGAGTTAAGTGTAATAGTTTCATGTAACCGTCATGAGTTACAGGTTAAAAAAAAACAGAGATTTAGAAAGAGTTTAAACTTATTTTAACCAAATGAAACTTATCAGAAAAAAGCGTCTATTCAACACTGTCTGTTGAGCCAATGAGATAAGTCACCAAAGGCTTGTTGGTGTCGTGTTTATTATTATGGAAGAAATACACGATTTCCATTTATACAACACCCTTTGACATCATTCGTACAGTATTCTTCAATGCTTGCCTCTTATTGCAGAACCAAATCCTTATTACTTCCCTTTCGTAGCCCAGCTGATGCGCCAGCGTCGTGATCTCGTTTCCTGGGAACAAAGTTTAATTAAGTCAGTCGGCAGTTCATTGACGGTAGAATGAGAGGAGTATATATGCTATTTTAATGAGCTTTCGTCGTTGGAATCGCGCGGTTTGCAAGTTATTAAATTTTAATTAATATTATAATAGAGGTCATAATTAAATATGTGTGAATTTGCATCAGGCGATAGATACTGCCAACAGAATGTAATTGTTTAACTTGAAACTTACACGATATCTGCACCAATTTTATTGATTACTCAATCAAGGTTATTTATGCGATAAATAAATTAGTCAATGTCACCGATAAGTAGATTATTGATTTGATTTAATTGATTTTAGAAGCGGATTGCATAAATAATAATAACTGATGATGATGTGTCGTGCCCGGAAAGGATTTTGTCATAATTTTAATTTTTTACTTTTTAAAAACAATGTTTCAAAATGTATTTTATATTAATAATTCAAATACTTCTTTTTTTAACTTACCATTTGGATGAGTATTTCTTCCAAAGTGAGCATTCAACAATTCTAGTGCTTGGGGTGTGAAAGAAGTTCGTCGTTTTCTTTTCTTACTTGGCTCGACTCCGATGAAGTCCGTAAGGTGGTTGGCACCGCTTTTATACCTAGAATCAAGGGCACTACTCTCACTCAAATTCTGGCTTTAGCTACATTTATTAGAAAATTTTTTATAAGATCATATTAATGTGAATTAACAATTTGGTTCATAATTCGGGGTGTTCTAGTGTTCAGCAATCTCAAGAATTTTAAAAAGATTGATTTGATTTTTTTCTGATCTTAAAATTCGATTTCCATTTTTGGATTGTGCATTATTTATCTAGAGAAATAAAGTGTAGATTATTCGTCTAGTGACAGAAAGTGTATATTATTCATCTAGTAAAATAAACTTTACAATATTTACCTAGTCAAATAAAGCGTGCATTATTTACCTAGTGAAATAGATGGTACATTATTCACCTAGTGGAATAAATGGTGCATTATTCACCTAGTGGAATAAATGGTACATTATTCACCTAGTGGAATAAATGGCACCTTATTCACCTAGTGAAATAAAGTGTACATTATTTATCTAGTGGAATAAATGGCACCTTATTCACCTAGTGAAATAAAGTGTACATTATTTATCTAGTGGAATAAAGTAAACATTATTTACCTAGTGAAATAAATGGTACCTTATTTACCTAGTGAAATAAATGGCACCTTATTCACCTAGTGAAATAAAGTGTGCATTATTGACCTAGTGAAATAAAGTGAACATTATTCACCTAGTGTAATAAAGTGTACGTTATTCACCTAGTGAAATAAATGGAACATTATTCACCTAGTGAAATAAATGGAACATTATTCACCTAGTGAAATAAAGTGTACATTCTTCATCTAGTGAAATAAAGTGAACATAATTCACCTAGTGTAATAAAGTGTACGTTATTCACCTAGTGAAATAAATGGCACATTATTAACCAAGTGAAATAAAGTGTGCATTATTGACCTAGTGCAATAAAGTAAATATTATTTACCTAATAAAATTAAGCAAAGGCTTTTACCTAGTTTATAAAGAAATACTTTATTTCCTTGATTCAATAAATGTAAATTTTATTTATCTAGTGCAATAAAAGTGTACTTAATTTTTCTTGCACAATAAACTTCATTTCATTTATCTGGAGTATTGAAGTATTCTCAATTACTCACAGAAATGTAGTATATTTAATAACCTAAAAAAAGCAAAACAATTTTATAGTTTTTTTTATAGTTTTTATAGTTTATTTTATGACTTTTTAACAAGGTCAAGAAAATGTTCTTTTTTGAACTAGGATAATAAAGCTCGTTTTATTGAACAATGTTAATAAAGTTTGCTTTAATAAGCTACAATAATAAAGCTTTCATAATTGAACTTTGGTAGTAAAATACTGTAAAGAACTTGGACAACAAAGTGTCCTTTATTGAATCATGCTTTATTGAACTCAGTCAATAAAAAATACTTTATTGAACTCAGTCAATAATACATATTTTATTGAACTAGTACAATAAGATTTACCTTATCAAACTAGGATAAAAAACTACACATTATATAGGGGAGAGTGACCATCAATGTACCAGTTTTTTTAATGAACCATTCCAATTTTCTCAGAAACAATTAAATAAAAATTCTCCTAATTTCAAATATAAATGAAGTTTGCGTAATCACACTACGTCCATAAATTTGAGACGTGTGGATTTATTCTTTACAGAGAAAACTGAAAAAAACTGTTTTTGATGCACTGAAGAAAAAATTTACCTAAAATACAAACACGTTTTTTAATTGAAATAAGGCAATTTAAAAATAAATGTACTTACGATTTATTTTGTTTTGGGCCTTAACTACAATATTCTAATGAGATAAAGATTTTGAAATATTGGATTAAGTTATAAAAAACCATTTTTGTTGCAAATGTCATGTTGATTCAATGTACCGGGGAACAATGAACCACCTGGAATTTCAGTGTATTTTCGATTTCTAGAGTGGTATGCCTGATTATAAAACTAGGCATGCGTACAGCATGTTACAGCGATTGTTATCAGTACTTTTCTCAACATAGCAAAACTAAAATGCCATTTTAGCTAGTTAACTTAAATTTGAGGTATATTTATGTTATACATTATCAATTAAAAAGTGTTAAGTAATATTTTTTTATAGTATTTGATAGAAAATAAGTTTTTTTACAAAGTGAAAATTGCAATATTATTATTGTTGAACATTTTTAGTGTTTTTATGGAGGTGGTTCATTGTGTACCCAGGTTGTTGAAAATGAAAATAGCTTGTTAGTTTAGAAAGATCCTAAATTTTATTATTTAATCAAAATAAATCGTGTATAATATGTGTGCATTATCTAGAGAAGTGTTGTAGTTTTATATTGATGCAAAGAAGTGCTTGAAATTGGTGAAATTGAATAAGTACTATGACCTTGAAAAAAACCCGGTACATTGATGGCCACTCTCCCCTATCTCAATAAAAATTGCTACAAAAGATTCAGATTCTTTTAAACGATTGCTGAACACTCTAGGAATCATTTTTAAAAATAAAATTAAAAATTTTTAAATATTTAAAAATTGTCAATTTAATGTAATTATCAAATAAATTTGTCTCACAAAAATTTCCATTTTTAAATTAAAATCAAAAATTAATTTTCACTCGGCGTATTCTTAAAATTTGATCATTTAAACTATGTCTATAAATAATGTATTTCTGCCCCATATATATAAATAAATTAATTTGACACTTTTGGTGGTGAATGTGTTTTATCTTGATGTGTGATCTTTTAATGCGACACGTAATCTTTAATCTTCCGGAGTGTCGACTCTGTTGTTGGTGGATAGAAATGCATGGCTGGTTATAGTGTTGGGAGGCGGAGATCGTCGTTTGCCGGTTAAAATTTATGTTTTTAATTTAACTCTGAATGACCAACTGTCGAGCGACACTGGAGGACGTGAGGAGGGTTTGGCGAAGGGTAACGACAACAGAGGGGCAGGGGCGATAGCACGAAACAAAATTAGCATCGCACGGTGATATTTCGTCGAATTCGCGAAAACAATATGCTAATGGAGAGAAGCGAGAAACCCAGTAGCGCGGCAAAGTACCGATTGCCCATAAAAAATCCTTCTCATTACAAACCTAGTGACAAAAAAAATTTTTTTTTCTACTTTCTTTGCCGAATTTTGTCAATACCTTTACTTCACTGGTAAATAACTGGTTGAGATAAATTTGCCTTGGGATTTAATATTTTAACATAAAAAAGGTTATGTTATAGAAACATAACCTAAAATTACTTTGGCTAATTAAATTAGTAGTTTTTTACTAAATTATTAGTAAAGAAATTACTATTTGACATGGGTCGAGTCCATACCAAGTGATCACACCAATTTCAGTCATATTGAGTAATATTTACGAAATTGATATTTTGGGTTCCTTTAGGAGTAAAAAAATAAATTTTAATTATTTTTAAAAAATTCAAAATATTTTCGAAAATATTCAAATTCGAAATTTTATGTACTATTTTTTTTTGTGTTATCATAACTTCTGTAATTTTGAAGCAATTGAGATCATTTTTATTCTTAAAATTACTCGTATTTAAATACTCTTTCAAGAAAAATTATAATAATTAAAAAATTGTTTATAATTAAATTTTTATTAAAAAAATTAAATTATTTATTTAAACAAAATCTAAAGTATATCATCGTTCTTTTTCAAAAAATTCATAAACATAGCCTATAATGTGCTTAAAAATTTAAGCCAAAGAAAAAGATGGTACACTGTAAAAACAGGTGTCTTACAAGTGTCTAATTTTAAGACATAAGACGTTTAGAAAGCGTCTTACAGGCATTTTTAAGACACTATCTCAATGGTTTAAAATTAAGACACCTGAAAATGTCTTAAAAGTGAGGACAAAATAAGACACTTGTTTTTAGAGTGTATGTATTATAGTTTTTGAGAAAAAAATTATTAAGTTATGCTAGCGCGGCGCGGACCGGTGTCACCGCTACTCAACGCGTAGTTCCGTAGTAACCGAAATGTATGTATATTTTTACATAATGTAAATATAGTTAGTGTATTATATTTAAATTATAAGCTTCAGAAAGTCACACTGATCTTTTCATAGTACATGCACTGCAAAAACTGCTGTCTTCTAAGTGTCTTATTTTAAGACACAAGACATTAAGAAAGCGTCTTACAGTTATTTCAAGCTATTTCATTGGTTAATAATTTTAAAAGATGCTTTCTCATTGGTTTAAAATTAAGACACTTTAAAACGTCTTAAAAGTGAGGACAAAAATGTCTTAAAATAAGACACTTGTTTTTACAGTGTGGACATCAAACTTTAGAATTAAAAAAATCGGAGAAAATAATTAAAGTAAAAAAAAGTAATTAAAAAATTGGTAATTTATAGAAAAATAATAAAAATAACTAAAAATTGGGAAAATTATTAAAATTTAAGAATAATAATTGAAAATTTGTTAAATCAATTGAAAAATAATTAATATAATTAAAAACTGGTAAAAATAAGTGAAAATAAGTGAATAATTAAAATAATTTAAAACTGAAGAAAGAAAAATAATGGACTGGTAAAATTATCAAAATTCGCGATGTTCAGGGGTGTTAATTTTTTTTCTTATGCAATTTTAGACCTAAAATTATGGGGTAATGTCAAAAATAGAGAAACAAATAATTTGCGGAGTTTGAGAAATTTATTCTAAGAAAAACTTAAATTTTAAAAATTAAACCTCTTTCACAATTTTCATTTTTTCCATCGACAATTTTTTTGTGGGATTTTTAAATCATTTTCTACAATCCATCGTATGGATTTTGAAAAATAAGATTTCGAAAATGACCAAAAAAATATTGTTTTTTAATTTTTATGTAATACCATAATTCTACATCTTAATTGATGTAAGAAAAAAAAATGACACCTCTGAGCATCAAAAATTTTGTTGAGTTAAAATTTCACCTATCTCTCCCCTTAAAGAATGATAAAAATAGTTTGAAAATAGTTGAAAGAAGCAAGTTTACAACGACCATTAAACAATCAAATTGTTACTCCTCTTGACTTATACGAGTGGGCAAAATCCAGTTTAGAGAAAATTAATGTAGAATTTTGTAATTACGCAGAATATGAAGCTGAAAAACAATTGTTAAGTGAAAGATTTAATCAAGCTATGACCATTAAAGGTACACAAAAATTTCATTCCTTCGTACCCCTTGAGAATAAAATTGAAACAAAAATTTTTTCAAATTCTGTGCACAGCACAATTTGTAAAATAAAAAAATAAACATGACGATTAACTGTATTTATATTATGTAATAATATACATACATTTCGGTTACTACGGAACTACGCGTTGAGTAGCGGTGACACCGGTCTGCGCCGCGCTAGCATAACTTAATAATTTTTTTCTCAAAAACTATAATACATACCATCTTTTTCTTTGGCTTAAATTTTTAAGTACATTATAGGCTATGTTTATGAATTTTTTGAAAAAGATCGATGATATACTTTAGATTTTGTTTAAATAAATAATTTAATTTTTTTAATAAAAATTTAATTATAAACAATTTCTTAATTACAGAAGTTATGATAAAACAAAAAAAATAGTACTCAAAATTTTGAATTTGAATATTTTCGAAAATATTTTGAATTTTTTAAAAATAATTAAAATTTATTTTTTTTACTCCTAAAGGAACCCAAAATATCAATTTCGTAAATATTACTCAATATGACTGAAATTGGTGTGATCACTTGGTATGGACTCGACCATGGTAAAAAGTTTCCACCCTTAAAATAGTAGTTTTTAACTAATCTAGATTTAGAAAGTGGAGATTTTTGAAAGAAGTGGACAAGTTTATTGAAAGCAGGAAAAAGATAATCGGAAGATAGAGATTGAGACGACAGGACAGTTGGGGGGTAAAGATGGCATTATAGAGGGTGAGGTAAACGTGAATAAGAGAACAGAAATAGTGGGGGTAAAAGGTGGTACAGGGAATGGTGCTAGAGAAGGTGGAGTGGAGAGTAAAGAGGGTACATCAGAAACCTGATTTTAATTAGTCCACAGTTTAATTACTCGGCAGATAAATCGTGCACGTGCACCGCATAAACCAGCCGCTTTCATTTTTCCGCCGCGCGCCACCTCACCAAGTACCTATAGGTAAGTAAGAAGGTATTTGTTTAAGTAGAGTTGGATGCGCGCGTCGCGTTGCGAGTGGCAATGCACCACGTGCTTTTATAGTAAGTCGCATTTAGTTCCAACGTTCAAAGAATCCAAGATGCCTCAACGTTTCTCATCCCCTTTCTTTAATTTCAAATTCAACCGCATGCAATTCTCGGAATTTATCGCCGAAATATGAAAACCGGATAAAGAAGCTAAGCTCCTCGAGACTATTGTATGTGTGTTTTTAGATATTATTTTTATTGTGTTATTATTTTTATTTTATTATTATTACTATTATTTTATATTTTTTATTATTATTAGTAATATAACTATTGTTAATATCATTTGTAATATTATTTAGATTCTTACGAATTAAAGCAGAAGATATTGTTTTATTTTAATTTTTTTTAACAATATTAAAAAAATTAGTTAATAGATAAAAGTAATTCAATTGATACTTAGATTTATTAAAATTGTAAGTCAGAATATGAGGCAAAATACCTGGCACGGTGCTTTTGAAGCTAATATGAGTCTTACAAAAATAATGATAAAAACGGCTTCTTTACAATGTTTTGTACTTATTTGTAAGTTAGAAATCCGTTTTAACCGAAATCGTACCTGTTTCAGTTTTCAAGAAATTTGAAATTTATAAAACAAAAATCTCTACGGATTTTTCGAAAACGGGAACAGATAAGATTCCATTTAAGAGCAGATTTTGAACTAAATATAATATTAATTTTTAATATTGGATGCAATTTAAGATTATATTTTATGCAAAAGAAAACAAAAATAAAGTCAAAATAAAACAAAATGTCTGTAAAATCTTAAAAATCTATTAAATAATACGAAATTTCAAAATTCGCGAAAACCGGAACAGGTACGATTTCAGTCAAAACGCATTCTTAACCTACAAATAAGTACAAAAAGTGGTAAAGAAGCCGTTTTTATCATCATTTTTGTAAGATTTATCTTAGCTTCAAGAGCACCGTGATAGGAATTATCAGTGAGTTTATATTTAAAGATTTACTTATTAATTAAGAATATTAATTTCCTTGTCTTGTGAGCGACCAAATGACCTTTTATAAGAAAGAGTTGAGTCAGAGTTAGTATTTCAAATTCAAATTTCGCGCCATCTGCCAAAGGGACATTGTCGAGAATATAATCGAGAATATTTTCCTTCCGGAGAATTTATGAGAATTTTCTATGTTTGAATGAGCCCTACTATTTTGAAACACGATCAATTTATTAAAACAAAGAATGGATTAATAACAAAATAATTATCATTACAAATTAACTATAAGCCAATGAAGTGTAAAAATTATTATTAAATATAACAATTATGAACAATTTTAAAATGAAAGAAAGTAATTTATATTTGAGAAAAATACTTCAAAATCTTAAAAATAAATTGAAAAAAATTGGGGTAATGAAAAATTGGAGAAAATGATTGAAAATTGAACAAAATAATTCAAATTGAGATAAATAATTAAAAATTAAGAAAGCTAATTTAGAAAATGATGAAAATGATTAAAAATTTAAGAAAATTATGAAGAAATAATATAAATAATTTAAAATTGAAGAAAACAAATGAAATTTAAAAAAATAATTGAAAAAATTGCATAATGTATTTTAAATAAAGGGAATTTAAAGAAAATTTTAGAAAAATACTTAAAACTTTTAGAAGTTCATTGCAAAAAAATAAATAAATAAAAATTACAGAAAATAAATGAAAAAAGATAAACATAATTTAAATTTGAAAAAAAACAATTTTTAATTTAAGAGAAATAATTGCAAAACATACAGAATATAGGTACATTAAATACAAGAAAATCGCAAATATAATTAAAATTTGAATAGAAAAATGAAAATTGTAGGTAAATAATTAAAAACCTTTTGGGAATTATGAAAAAGAACGTAAATAATTAAAAATAATAAACAAATAATATAAATAATTGAAAATGATTAAAAATTTTAAAGAAAATAACGGTAAATTTAAGAAAAATTTTAGAAAATAATTTAAAAAAATAAGAATAATTTAAACTTGTGGAAAATAATTGGAAAATGATTTCAAAATTTAAATCTTAAAAACTATAATTGAAATATGATAAAAACAATGATAAGTTGAAAAAAAATTGTTATTTTTTTTTAATTATCAGCTATTTTTTTAAAATTTCATTTTAAATCTTTAATCTTCAATTTAATTCTTTAATCGTCTATTCATATATTTAATTTTCAATTATTTTCTTTAATTTTCAATTGCATTTTACGTTTTTCAATTACTTTATTTAAAATTCAATAATTCTCGCATTTTCTCCATTATCAAATATTTTCTTGAAATTTCAATACAATTCTTCAACTTCCGAATGATTTCCTTAATTTTTAATTATTTTTTACAATTGTTCCATTATTTTTAGCACTTTCAATTGGCAATTTATTTTTCTCCTTTAATTTTATGATTATTCATTAATTTAAAATTTTTGTTTTTGAATGCCGATTATTCTCACCATTTTTCGCATTTTTTTTTCAATTGTTAATTTTTTTTTTAATAGTTAATTATTTTCGTCAATATTTAATTATTTTCGTCATTGTAATTTTTCTTTTAATTTTCAATTATTTTCTTAAAATTTACATTTAATTCTTTAATTTCCAATTTATTGCTTCAGTTTTTAATTATTTTCTTCAATTTTTAAATATTTCCATTAATTTTCAATTATTTCTTTCGATTTTCAATTAATTCCTTAATATAAAGTAATTCCCGCATTTTCTCAATTCTCAATTATTTTATTTCAATACAATTCTTAAATTTTTTTAATATTTAATTACTTTCGTCATTTTGTAATTTTTCTTCTAATCATTATCAATTATTTTCTTGAAATTTCCATTTAATTGTTTAATTTCCAATTTATTTCTTTAATTTTTAATTGTTTTCTTCAATTTTTAAATATTTCCATTAATTTTCAATTATTTCTTTCGATTTTCAATTAATTCCTTAATATAAAGTAATTCCCGCATTTTCTCAATTCTCAATTATTTTATTTCAATACAATTCTTAAATTTTTTTTAATATTTAATTACTTTCGTCATTTTGTAATTTTTCTTCTAATCATTATCAATTATTTTCTTGAAATTTCCATTTAATTGTTTAATTTCCAATTTATTTCTTTAATTTTTAATTGTTTTCTTCAATTTTTAAATATTTTCTTTAATCTTCAATTTTTTTATTGATTTTTAATCAATTCCTCAATATTCAATAATTCTCTTATTTTTTAAATTATTTTTTCACTCATTAAAATTATTTTAAAATTTCAATTCAATTATTCAATTCTAGAACTATTCTCTTCAATTCTCAGTTATTTTCTTCAAATTTAAATTTCACTTTTAAATTTTCAATTATTTTCTTCCAATGTACAATTATTTCCAAGAATTATTCCTGTAATTTTCTCAATTTTTAAATTTGCAATTATTTTCTTTAAACTTAATATTTCTTGTTTAATATTTACAATTATTTTTTTCAGTTGTTTGAACTGAAAATCTTTCGGCGAACTTCTGGCGTATTTTTGAAAACTAAATTTAAATATAACGCTCGCTATTTGAGGTTATAAAAATCAATTATATGTTTAACCTATAAATTTAGGTGATTTATAATTTAAAATTGTTTTACCCTATGACATAACCTAAAACTAAGTAAAATAAAAATTGTTATTAAGGAAGTTATCCCCATTGACATAATCTCAAACTAAACATGGCTTTTCCGATCAGATAAAAATATTATTAAAATTAATTTCACTAAATTTTAAAAGTCCCAGTTGTACATTTTTCAGGAAAAATAAGGTTGAGCTAAAATTTTGCGTTAAATAATAAATATTACTTTTTGCTTTTTCTTTTAATTTATTATAAATATGTAATTTCCATCCAATTTTAACAAATAATATCTTATTTTTCTCGTTGAGGCATTGTCTACAATTTTATTTATTGGGTTTTGTTAAAGAATATTTTGTTTAAAAGTTATTAAATAAATAACATTGGTTTTTTTATGTATTGTTTAAACAAACAAAAATTTAACAAAATCTAACAAATAAAATTTCAAAAAAATTTTTAACGTGAAAAATGAGCTATTATTTGTCAAAATTGGATAAAAATGACAGATTTCAAATAGATTGAAAGAAAAAAAATAAAATGTAAAATAATTATTATTTGACAACAAATTTAAGCTGAATCTACTTTTTTCTGAAAAATATAGAACTGGATCTTTCAAAATTTAGTAAAATTAATTTTAATAATATTTTTATTTGGGGTGAAAAACGACTTGTTAGTTTGAGGTTATGTAAATATGGAGAGCACCTCCTTAATAAATTTTAAAAGATCTTTTAATACAAATTTCAAATAAAATTAATTTGGATTAAACTATTTTTTTTATTTGCGCATTACTTAACATTTGGCGTTTTCTTTTTAAAACTAATAAAAAGTGCCATTTGTATCCAATTATATGTTTGAAAAACACATTTTTAATAAACTTCTATGAGTAGAAATGTGAAGAATGTTACAAATAATTAAATAAGCCATGTTTGGATATATAATTGGATAAAAATGGAACTTTTTATTAGATTTGAAGAAAAAACACCAAATATTGAATACTACGAAAATGACAAAATAGTTTAATCCAAATTAATTTTATTTGCGAATTGTATTCAAAGATCTTTTAAAATTTATTAAAAACTACTTTTATTTGATTATATTTTCATGTTACAATTTACGTTTTAGTTTAAGGTTATTTCATACTGTCAAACATACTTAATTCTCATCAATACTTCAACAACAGTATATTAAAATTAATGAATAAAAAAAATTCACATATGTCAACATTGTGAACTAAAATACATAATTGAAATTGAAAAATTGAAAATTGTTACAGATATGTTAAAATAAAAATCAGAAATTGGTACAGATATTTTAAAAGTTAGAAATTAAAAATTGATCCAGATGAATTTTTAAAATTGACAATATTTCGAATCCATTCTAATTATCTCGGATTGTAAAGCAGTGACCTAATGACCTAATGACGGAAGTAGTTTTCGCACCTGAAAGGTTTTTAGAACTGGATACTTTTAGTGAGAAGAATGTGCTAATCAAACCGGTACTGGTGTTAATAAGCCTGGAAGAAGGATTGAAGAATTTCTTCCACAAGTGTGTAGGATCTTTAAGACCCCACACCACGAGGAGGGATCGAATCGTAGTGCAAAGATCACAGGACGATACGTGGTCACGATCTTTGCGGCAATTTTGCCGCAATCTTGGTCTCTTTCTCCGTCACTCTAATTAACATTCCGTATATTTATTACACACGGTTTTGCAATTAATCAGGCGAATTCAATTAGCAATTTACCAATTAGCACACACGCATTCGCGCTATCGTTCCGCTTTTATAGACAAGTCACTTGTTACTTTGTTACAACTTCGGTCACTTTAATTTTGCATAGGCTATTTTTTTATTTTATGATGATTTTATATTTAAATTAGATGTGATTAGATTCGATTTTAGATTATATTGTCATAGATATTGTATTTTTTTAGGTGTTAAAATTTATTTAAAATCTTCTGTCTGAGGAATGTGAAAATACCAATCGAATGCAAATTAATCAAATAATTTTTTCTAGAGTTAAGATGGCGTTTTTGTATTAATTTTAGACGACAATTTTGGTATTGAAAAATCGCAAATTACTGATAAGTAACTCACCTCTCTTCAGCTTCCTTCATCCACCTTTCCAAGACTGGCTTGATTTTCTGCGCACTCTTTGGTGTAATATCCAATTTTTCAAACCTATAGAAACGTTCGATTATTAGGCATTTTATCTAGAAACAATTAACCATAGAAAAAAGTTCCATAATACAAGAAAGCAAATATAGAGAACAACCGAGAATATTCCGATTTCAGGTAAATTAGTTTTTAATTATTAAAAAACAAATTAAACAATTATTGATTTTATTATTAAATTAAATCCATGCATATTCTAAAGAAAAACATCTTTTAAAAAAGACATAATATTAACAAATCCATATCACAATGGAAATTTATTTCAGAATTAAAAGCAATTCTTTAATGGAAAAATCAGTTAGTTTTTATCACGGTAATATTGTCATTTTTTAAGTCAGTATTTCAATAAAAATAGGATGTTTCTTTTGTTAAAATGCACGTTATTCATCTATTGAAACGAAATTCACCGTTATTTATTTATATTGAATTAAAGTGAATATTATTAACCTATTCTAATAAGGTGAACATTATTAATCTTCTGTAATAAACTGTAAATTATTTATCTATCGAAATAAAGTTTACATTATTCACCTAGTGAAATAAAGTTTACATTATTCGCCTAGTGAAATAAAGTTTACATTATTCACCTAGTACAATAAAGTACAGATTAGTCGACTAGTGAAATAAAGTACACATTACTCACCTAGTAAAATAAAATACACTTTACTCACCTATTGACGTAAGGTACACATTATTGATCTAGTAAAATAGTTTTCATTATTCTCCTAGTGCAACAAAGTGTACATTATTCGCCTAGTGCTATAAAGTATACATTATTCACCTAGTGCTATAAAGTGCACATTATTTACTTAATGCAATAAAGTGTACATTATTAACCTATTGCAATAAAGTGTACATTATTATCCTATTGTAATAAAGTGTACATTATTAACTTATTGCAATAAATTGTAAATTATTTATCTATTAGAATAAAGTGCACATTACTGATCTAGTGAAATAAAGTACAATTTATTCACCTAGTAAAATAAGGTACACATTATTTATCAAGTAAAATAAAGTTCTCATTATTCTCCTAGTGCAGTAAAGTACACATTATTCAGCTAGCACAAAAAAATAAACATTATTCACCTAGTGCTATAAAGTATACATTATTTATCTATAGCCATAAAGTGCACATTATTTACCTAATGCAACAAAGTGTACATTATTTACCTAACGCAACAAAGTGTACATTATTTATCCATTGAAATAAAGTGAAAATTATTCACCTAGAGTATAAAATAACCTCAAGAGAGATTGAAAACTAAAAATTTCGAAAAGAAGAATTCTAAACAAAAAGAAGCAAAGATATTACATTATAGTATGTATAACTTTACTGTATTATTATATTATTACACAATTGTATTACATTATAATACTACCATTTATAAAAAAATCATATACTCAATTTTTTCCTAAACTGATCGAATTTCAAATCAAATAATAAATGAAAATTTATTAAATTTGTTTTTAAAAAAAGACAATATCCTCGTGATAAACTTGTCTAAAGGAGCACTAGAAAAGCATGCATCATTTTTGTTACAGGACATTGACAATGCGCGCATGCGTGTTGACATGGTGATGCGGGGTGCATGATGTTGCCAACACGTGACTCGATAGCGTGCAAAATCGCTCTCACTCTTCGAAGGGTGATTGGGAAATGTGTGAATGTATGCACAGTGTCTTTATGTATTTAGTAATATGTGAAAAAAAAAATACTTTGAGTATGTGTATCATCTATACACGTGTATGTAATTTTGCATCTATTTAAGCACATATGCACTTATGTATAGTAGATGTACAAAAAAAAAAAAAGAAAAAAAAAAGAGTGAGTGTGCACAAGAGAAAAAAAAAGGAAATGTGTGAGATGAGATTGAAGAAAAGATCTCAAAGAGTGTGTAATAGGCGTTAATGGATACGAGCCTCTCGCGTGTTGGCGACACCGTGCCCAAGCTTGCCAATGCCCTGGCTCGGAGAAAGTTGTTAATTTTTATATCAGAAGTGCTCCTTTTTGCATTTCCGTTCTTTACTAATTTTAATTTCTATTTTCTTTTCAATTCTATTTCTTTTCTTAAGCATTTTCATCGGTTTTCTCATTCGAACGAAATTTAGAAAGCAGTGAGAGATAGTGCAGCTATACCCAAACCCAGGTTTTTTTTTTTTTTTTTTTTTAAACAAGAGATTTACGAAAGAATGAAAGCACAGCTTACGATATTCCTTCGATTATGAAAGTTAGGCTACACACGAGTTATCAGGAATTGAGTTTTCCTGATAAAAAAGATCAAGTTTTGACAATTTTATAAAAAAATTGAGTATAACTGCAGTTGTTGAAACTTTCTTAGAGAATTTAGTTAAATTAAGTAAAATGATGTGGGGTGAACGTACATAGCTTGCTGAGAGGCAATCTGGGAGGCAGCGATCATCTGGGTAGCCAGGGCACTGGGAAACAATCACCAATGCTTAAATTAATCGAAACGATTCAACTCTAAACGTTTCTATACAACGGGTGGCTCTTTGGTAGCATGTCATTTTTTGTTTCAAAAACCGTGTACTTTTTCTTTTATTTATTTTAAGTTTCCCGATTTTCAATTTCTTCTTTAAAATCTCTCCAAATTTTACATTTTTTCGTGTTCAAAATCTTTCAATTCCTTTGTACTTACAATTTCCTCAAATTGTTCTTTCTCTTTTTTAACAAAATTATTTTATTTCTTTTAAATTTCTTTTTTTTAGCTTCCTTGAATAAAATTCAGCCTGATAAACCTGCTTTCTTTTACGATTGTTTATTCTCTAAACTATAAGCCTGTTTACAGCGGTGGCTGAAAAAACAAGTTTAAAGAAGCGGTCTACTTTAAACTTAAAAGTCCGTGGAGGAAAATTAGAATAAAAGAAAAAAAAGCTAATTTTTTCTCTTAATTTTTTTCCCCTCTCTCTCTTTAAACCCCACTTAAACCAGCCTTTCAAACCCACAGTGTAAACAGGCTCGGAAAATCTTTGAATTATGCTGCTAAAGATCCACCCAGTATGCTTAAACTGAGTCAGTAATGTTTGGTATTTTTTCTCATTTTGTAAAAATATTTACATAAAATTATTCTATATTTTCAAATTATTTATAAATTCTAAAGTGTTTTTTAAAAAAAGGTAAAAATTTTTTTTTTAAAGTTGGAATATTGAACAAAAATCGAAAAATTACTTTCAGTAAAAACCTATAGAGATAGAATATTATCTGAAGAACCCTAATTTTCTCATGCCATTTCCAGTGACCTGGCACAATCTAAATTCGCCTTTTTTCGTTTCGGATTATAGTTTTCTTTTTTTTTTTTTAAAGAAAATTTTTAAAATCTCACCTGCATATTGCACTCTGACTGTAAGCGGGACCCTCCGTAACACTGAGAGCTTGTCCCACTTGGGTCTGCGTTAATCCTAAAGAAAGTCTTCGAAGTTTGAATGCTTTTGCGAATTCTTTAATTTCATCTAAATTGATTCCGTCAACGACGTTATTTGTGGCTTCGTTAATCGTCGGCTGATCTGCAATTAAAATTATCGAAAAATTTATCATTAAAGGAATTTATTTATTTATTATTCGCAGAAGAAACAAAAGATAATTTTAGAAAATGTATTTCGAATTAATTTGAAATTCTCGAAAAGTTATTTTAGTTTTGCGATTCAAAGAATAAAAAGCTGAGACAATTTTAAAAATGTATTTAAAATTAATTTGACAATTTGTAAGACGCTAAGCCGGTAAATTTGTCGATCCAAATGTCCAGATATTATACAAGCACTCTCATGATTTGCAATCTAGACTAGTTACCTGAATTTCAGGTAATAAACTTGCGAAGTCCTTCGATCATTAATTTCCAATCAAAGTTACCAGAGAAATTATACACGGTATCTCGTACAGTGATAAGCAAAATTTGTATCAATTAAATTGAAGTTTGAAGTGATGATTTTTTAAATTGTGTAACTTTTTTTTAAATTATTTAGAAGGTGTTAATATTAATTACTAGGTACGAGGAAAAATAACATTTTTAATATACTCAATTGTCTAACTTTAGAAGATTTTTTAATCGGGTTTATTGGACAAAATATTATTAAGGTACAAAAAAATGCGATTTTCGAGGGCGCTGAAAATTGACTAATCCTTGATTGGCGCTAAAAAAGTACTATTTATAATCCCTAAATTTAAAATTGCAAAATTTTACACATTTCTACTAAAAGCAAAAAAAGGGTGCTAAAAAATCTATAAATTAAAACAATTATGGATATTATTTTAAAAAAAAAGAGAATGTTATTAAAAATTATATAAGAATAAAAAAGACGACAAAAAATATGTACGTAAGTAGAAAACCCTTTTAAAAAATGAAAATTGATAATTCCAATTGAGAAAATAAATAAGAAACTAAATCAAAAATCGTGAAAATTTTATGAAAGAAACAAATTTAAAAATAAGACAATTTAAAGATAAGAATTAGAGAAAAAAAACCGAGGGGGTATTTTCTTTAAAAAAAGACGTACAGAGTAATCCCTATTACGTATATTACGACTAATACGTATCTAATACGCCTATTACGCTAATATTACACCAATACGCTATATTACCAAAATAATACGATATATTACGGTACATTACATGAGTATTACACAATATTACAGGTGTAATATTAAATATTTTTAATGAAATAAATAAATAAATACTAAAAATTCAGTCCTAAGAACATATTTACTTTAAATCTACAATAAATAACTCACATATAGAACGAAATAAACTTAATTAAGAGTGAGTCCGGAAGAGTTGGAATAGCTTTTTTGAATTTTTGTAAAATACTTTAATATTAATTAACATCCATATACATTGGCTTGTGAAGCCGTTTTAATTTTCTTTCATTTTTTCTCAGTTTATAAAAAATTATTGAAAAAAGACAATTCCGAGAGAGATGAAATTGTCCGGGTGAAATAGAACATGCAGGGCTGATAAAAATCATGATTTAAAAAAAAAAAAAAATCGGATTTATTTGATTTAAATCGGATTTTTTTTATTTAAGTCAAAAATTGACTTTTTTAAAAATATAATCAGTATTTAAAATCTCTAAATGTTTATTTGTACGTAGTTACTTAAAGAAAAAATTAAAAAACAACACAAGAATGAAACAGTGACATAATTATATAAAAAAAGTAGAAACTCTTTTCAAAAAATTAAACTATTTACGGACATTTTTTTAAAATTAAAATAATAAATAAGAAGATAATTAAGAAAACGTTAAAATATATTACTAAAGAGAATAAAATTTTAAATTTAGAAAAATTAGAGAATTATTTTATAAATTGAATGGAAAATCAAAAAAGTAGAAAATTGGGAAATTTAAAAATGTTAAAAAGAAGCACCAAATAAATGTTTTCAAAAATTCGTAATTACATATAAGATAAAAAATAAACAATTTTAAAGAAGGAAAAATGCTTCTTAGAAATAGAAAAATGATAACAAAAATTAGAGAATTAATTAAAACGCAAAACAGAATTAAAAAAATAGTGAAACTTTAAGAAAATTAAATAAATAGGAAGAAAATATAGAAATGTTTTTTTTCCTTAATCTAACAAACTAAAAAAATGTAAAAAGTACAAAAAATAAAATTAAAAAATGTATACAATATCAAGATAAATAAAAAGAAAGTCGACAAAAGAAACTTAAAAATCCTTTAAAAATAAAAAAAGTTTAAGCAAATTAAACCAAACCCATTTTTATAATATTATACTTAAAATAAGTCCAACAAATAAATTTACAAAAATAAAGAAAATCTAAAAACTTTATGGAAGAATAAGTAAGTTTGCAAAAATCTCGCAAAGAATAGACAAGATTCTATTCTTAAAAAAAATTGAATAAACTTACCAAAAAAATAAAGGTATTTATTTTTAAAAATATGTAAATAATTATGAAAATCAACGAAATAAAAAGTTTAGTGAATGTTATAATAACGGAATTGTATAAAATAATATTAAATAATTTGCATAAAAAGAGAAAAATTAAAGAAAATCCAAAAATAAAAAGACGAATAAAAAATATCAAAAATATCAAAAGTAAAAGTAGAAAAAAACTTAAAATTCTGTTAAAATAAGAAATTATAAGATAAAAATTAATATAAATAGTTTAAAAAAATTGAAATCTTTTGGAAATCTTGTAAGAATATTAAAAAAAAAAGGATTATTGTGAATATAAAAAAGTATTAATATTATTTAATTATTTTGCATTAATTAATATCCATTCAAATTTGAATTAATTGAAATTTAAAAGTTGGAACAAATTGGAATATGACTTAATTGGAATTTATATAATTATAATGACATGAAGATATAAAAATTAAATACTTTTTTTGCTATCTTCATACCAAAGATTTGTAAATCATAGGTATTTTGATCATCTGTATTAGCACAATTTTTTAAATTTTATAAAGATTAAAATATTAAAATTTTATAAAGATTAAAATATTAAAATTTTTAAGATTTATCCACAAATTTGTGGGTTTTGTTTATGGTTTGTGATGTTTTACATGCAGTATTAGACATCCAGAGAATTGTAAAGTTTTTTTTTATTTAAATCATGATTTTAATGCAAATTTTCCAATGATTTAAATCATGATTTAAATCAATAACAGCCCTGAGAACATGGTTTGTTCCTTGTTTTAAATGACTATTTCTATGATGAAAAATTGACAAATTAAAGTCAAATACTATAAAAAAAACTTAATTCTTTTCATTTTAGATAATTTTTTTTAAATACCTGAAAATTTCCTTCTTTAGGAAGATGATAAATCGAACCAATTTTCGTTTTTTTTTCTCGAATTAACACGTTGTATAAAACGAACAAGAACAGTTTATTAAAAATTATCAAACACTTGACGAAACATTTAAAATCAAGCTTAATGAACACAGTAGTCATAAGAACATATAATTATTTACTTTAAATAAATAAATAACTCACATAGGACGAAATGAAAAATTTTCATTAATTTACAAGAATAAAAATGTATAAAACGAACGAGAAAAATACAACGAATGTTTTTACAGTGTAGTAGTATTAGCTTGTATTGGCGCCTTATTCAAATCTAAATATAAGCAATTGGAAGTGCAATATATTTTTTTCTAATTAATTAATCATTTAATCACTTAAGCTATGCAAAGAACAGTTACTATTACGCACTATTACGGGACTATTACACGATATTACTTACTATTACATAACTATTACCTATCAATACGCAATATTACTGACTATTACGCACTATTACGTGATATTACGAGTAATACATGGCTATTACCAGAGAGGTGTACACTCCAATACGCAAGAAAATACCCCCTCGAAAAAAACAATTTTTTGAAAACTGGAAAAAGTGAGAATTAAAGACAAAATAATTTATTAGGTTTAAGAAAAGAAAAAATTCTATGAAATAAAAATAAACTATGCAAAAATCAAAAAATTTAGTACAAGAATAAATTTACATAAAATAAAATAAGAGAAAGTATTCGAAAAATTATGAAAACATTTTTATAAATCTATCAATTAATTAAAATCTAAAACAATGAAAAAATTACAAAAAATATAAAAATTTTGCAAAATTGACTTAAAAAAAGAAGTAAACATAAAACAGAAACTATTAACTGTACATAAAAAGTCTAATAAAGGTACGAAAAAATTCTTTAAAAACTAAAAAGTTTAGGAAATTTAAAAGATAGAAAATTGTATCATTTTAGACATTTTTAAACATTCCTAGCAATGATAACTATTAGAAAAATCAAGAAAACATACAAATTTTTTGAAAGACTTAGCGAGTTTGCAAAAAAATGAACAAAATATAAAATCAAATTGAAGAAATTTGTAAAAACATGAACGATTCTAATAGAAATCAGAAAATGAAAAAAAAATGTTCAACCCCCCCACCCCACCAACCACAGCGAATAAAAAGAAACATATTTTCATCTACGAAAAAATGATTATATAAAAAAAGAGAAAATTAAGAATAATAAGAGAAAAATAAGAATTTGAAAGATATTAATTAATAAGACAACTCCAAAATCCTTCTTAAATTACGTTTCACTTCGAATAATGAAATTTAAAAAAATGTTGGAATCCAAAATTTCTATTCAAAAAATTAAAAACCACTTTCAATTGAGTTTCACTTTAATTAATAAAAAATTCAACAAATTTGAGTCCAACATTTTAATACGAAAATTATGAAAATTTACTTGAACGAAAATTTTTAATAAACGACATAAAAAACCCTCCTAAATTGAGTTTTACTTGAATTGATAAAAGATTCAAAATTTAATTGAGATTTAATTTTAACTGAGATTCAAAAATCAAAAATTTTGAGTCTGACATTTTAAATAGAAATTTACGAAAATTTATTCGACCCCAAATTTTTAATAAGCGACCTCAAATAAATCCTTAAATTGAGTTACACTTGGATTGATAAAAGATTCAAAATTAAATTGAGCTTCACTTTCATAGATTAAAAATTCAAAAATTTTGAGTCCGACATTAAAAAAAAAATTAAAAAAGATTATTTAAACCCAAATTTGTAATCAGCGATTTCAAAAAACCTTCTTCAATTGAGTTTCAATTGGATTAATAAAAGATTCAAAATTAAATTAAACTTCGCTTCTATTGATCAAAAATTAAAAATTTTGAACCCGCAATATTTCTTAAATTACTTAAGTGTAAAAAATGTTTTTAAATAGCAAAACAAAAATTGCTTATTCTTTGTAAAATAAATTTTTGTTCCAGAATCTGGAAGAGCATAAATAGCGTAAAAACACTTCACATAAGAAACTATATTTTTATATATTTTTCTTCTAATATTTTTTATATTTTACAAATATTTTTAACACAGTGAACATTTATACTCTATTTTCTTTTTCAATTGACACCCAAAAATGGTTAAAAACCTCATTTTTTGTTTTTTTACGATGTCGTTATTTTTTTTTATTTTTAATTACTTTTTATCCGGGTTAGGAGTGATGCCTGAGCATATGTTTTAGTTTTTAGACCACCCTTGGTTTTTACTTTAAGTAGCTGCTTAAAGTAATTTTTGATTGCTTTCAAACTATAATACTACCTTAAGGTATTTCTCCGATGAGTAGTCCCTGCCAAAAGTTAATATTTCAGTTAATAGTGATTATTAATTAATATAATTTATTTCTCAACTTATTATTTACTATTAATAGTTAATCAGACATAGACCGATTGTTTTTTTTAATGAAAATGTTTTAAAAACGAACAAAAGTTGATGACTTTTTAATGTTTTTTAAAGATACCTTTTTTACAAGTCTATCTTTTCTTAAAAGAGTACAATTTAAGTAAATAATAGCTTATTTTCGAAAAACAAATTTTACAACTTCACCTAGTCAGATTTTTGAAAAAGTGGATCATTTTTTAAGTAAAGCAGTTTGTTAATAAATATTGAGATATATGTTTTTAAATAATTACAATATTTAGAAAATTGTCCACTTTTTCAAAAAATGTGACGAGGAGAAGTTGTAGAATTTTTTTTTCAAGAAAATAAGCTATTATTTACTTAAATTGTAAGATAAATGTCCCTATTTGTAGACACGTTCCAATTTGTCCACAACTGTGTTCAAATGTTTAAAATAAATACCAAACAATATAAAAATAAAATAAAAAACAAATGTTTTTAATTTAACCTTTTATATACTTCGTCTTGATTTATGTTTCATGATTCTTGTTCACTTATAAAACGAAAAATTAAATATAAACTTTGACCGTGTCGTTCGTTTTGACAAATCAATGACAATCGCCATGCATTTTTCATGTATGTTCACAAATTGGTACAATAACATTATTTCATTAAAACACAATAATTTATTATATTTTGATAATAAAACCTGAATCAAAATCATTTTGAATTTAGAAAAGGATTGGCTTCATTTCAACGCAAAAATTTATTTTCATACAAGAATTAAATACTTATTTTTTCTTTATTTATTTTAGTAAAATTCTTAGTAGTGCACTAATTGGGACATTTACATTACCCCTTTTTAAAAAAAATGTTAAGAAAAGATAGACTTGTAAAAAAGGTATCTTTGAAAATGGGTACAAATTTAGCAATTTTTGTTTGTTTTAAAAACATTTTCATTAAAAAAATTATCGGTCGATGTCTGATTAGCTATTAATAGTAAAGAATAAGTTAAGAAATAAATTATATTAAGTAATAATCGCTACATTAACTTTGTGCAGGGACTGCCCTTCGAAGAAATACCTTAATGGTTTAAAACAAAAATATTCGAGATTTGTCTACGAATTACTTTTCCAAATTGCTAAAGAGTCAAATTTTCTGAACTGGGCCACCTAAAACTGACTTTTCAAATTTGATTTACTTCTATACATAATTTATTACAGCCAGGTGGTACAAAAACATTCCTGGAAAGCTTTTTTAAAAATTTTAATTTTTCAATTAGTTATAAACAATTAAAGTTTAAAGCACCTTTTTACGAAATTGTCAATTGCTCAGCTGTTTTTTGATAAAATTGAATAATATTTGGTAGAGATATAAAAAAATAGTGCCTCTATTAATCACGATCAGAATTTTAAAAATTCGTAATTATTTATGCAAAATAAATTGTTAATTAATTAAACAATTGAAATTTTTTTCAACTTCTGGGGCAGGTATGAAAAAAATTCAAAAACAGCAGAAATCTGTGTTTTCTGCACTTTGATTTAAAAAAAAAAAATTTTAGTACCTTTGAAAATTGAGCAAATGGCGTAATTTTAAAGAGCGGCGTCCAAGCATTCGAACTGCCGCGGCCGCTGCGCTGGCGCTGCCGCCACAGTGGGGCAAAAAAAGCGTCCGTGGAAAAATTAACATAGGGCCCAGAAATATTACCCAATTTAGATGTATTTTTTTTTAAATTAAAGGTAACAAAATTCTGCATAACACCCCTTATTTTACTTTTTGAAAAATAGTTGTTTTCATTTATTTATTAAACGTTAAACAGGAAAAAAAATGTTTTCTTATTAAAACCAGTTTAATTTTTTATTAAACGCATAATTTATATTAACAAGAGCAACATTTTTTGAAGTAATTATTTTAGAACAACTTCTAATAATAAGCTAATTATTTAAAAAATGTTTGTATATGTTATAAACTAGACTGTAGACGAAATATGTTTTCTTCGTTGGTTTTCTTAATATTTAGCAAATTAAATCCATCTGTTCTTTAATATTTGTAACTAATTAGTGGTTAAATTTACGAAAAACTATTATAAATTAATTATTTTGTTAATTTATAAACAAATTTTATAAACAATTTTTTTTCCGGTTCCTATTTTCAAAATTAATGAAATTTTGTGCACAATGTACAATATTATTGCTGCAGATAATTTCAGGTTTCTTATTGTTTAAACAAACGTTAATTAACAAATTTCCTGTATTGATTAATTTGATATTTACCTATCAAAAATACAAACAATTTTTAAAAAAGGAAACGACGGTTTTACATTAATGAAGACATTTGAGTTATAAAATAAAATGATTTTTTTATTTAAAGCTATCGTCAAACATGTTTAAACATTTGGAATTAGACTTTTATGCTTAAATTAAATAACAATTACATTCGAATAATAGGGGTAAAATAAAAACAAAATTAACAGCTATTATAATTTATATAATAAAAGTATAATTTCATTACACTCTCTAAATCTAAATTAGTTAAAAATAACTAATAATTAGTAAAATCGTGCCAAAGTTTATATTTCAGTAATTAGTTAAAAATAACTAATTATTAGTAAAAAAAATGACTAATTGTTAGTAAAAACCTAACTAATAAATAGTTAAAATACGACTAATTGAATTAGTAAACAGAATTTTACTAAAACATTAGTTATTTTGACAAAACCTAAAAATGAATTTGACTAATAATTAGTTATTCTTTACTAAATGATTAGTAGAAATATAATTATTTAAATTAGTGACTGAGTTTTTTCTTTCAAATTAGTTATTTTTAACTAATTCAGATTTAGAGAGCAGGTTTATTAATTATTCAAAACATATAAAACAAAAAGATAAATAAAATATAAAAATTCTTTATAAAATTGATAATAAAAATGAAAATAAAGAATAGTTCTTAAATTTTACAAAAAATTATGAAATTAATTTAGTATCGAAAGAAATAAATACTAAAACGACTTCAAAAGTAAACAAGAAATTTGTCAATTAAATAAAAAAAAGTAAAAGTAGTTTTTTAATTAATGTTTGTTTCAACAATAATAAATCTAAAAATTAATTAAATTAAAAATAACTTTTCATCCCGTTAATCATGAGAAAAATGTAGAAATAATGTTATTAACTTCTTTATAACGATATGAAGAAAATGCATTGTTCATAAGATTGTCTAGTTTATAACTTATACAAACATTTTTTAAACAATTAGCTTATTATTAGAAGCTGTTCTAAAATAATTACTTCAAAAAATGTTGCTCTTGTTAATATAAATTATGCGTTTAATAAAAAATTAAACTGGTTTTAATAAGAAAACATTTTTTTTCCTGTTTAACATTTAATAAATAAATGAAAACAACTATTTTTCAAAAAGTAAAATAAGGGGTGTTATGCAGAATTTTGTTACCTTTAATTTAAAAAAAAATACATCTAAATTGGGTAATATTTCTGGGCCCTATGTTAATTTTTCCATGGACGCTTTTTTTGCCCCACTGTGGCGGCAGCGCCAGCGCAGCGGCCGCGGCAGTTCGAATGCTTGGACGCCGCTCTTTAAAATTACGCCATTTGCTCAATTTTCAAAGGTACTAAAATTTTTTTTTTTTTAAATGAAAGTGTAGAAAACACAGATTTATGCTGTTTTTGAATTTTTTTCATACCTGCCCCAGAAGTTGAAAAAAATTTCAATTGTTTAATTAATTAACAATTTATTTTGCATAAATAATTACGAATTTTTTAAATTCTGATCGTGATTAATAGAGGTACTATTTTTTTATGTCTCTACCAAATATTATTCAATTTTATCAAAAAACAGCTGAGCAATTGACAATTTCGTAAAAAGGTGCTTTAAACTTTAATTGTTTATAACTAATTGAAAAATTAAAATTTTTAAAAAAGCTTTCCAGGAATGTTTTTGTACCACCTGGCTGTAATAAATTATGTATAGAAGTAAATCAAATTTGAAAAGTCAGTTTTAGGTGGCCCAGTTCAGAAAATTTATCTCTAAATCGGCTTAAAAATACCCCGATCTTTTTATTCAGGTTTTTGTCATGCTGTATTTATTTCCCGGCAATTTTTCTGATCATTAGATACCCAACTCAGTAAATCAATAATTTTTGTAGAAAAAAAGAGCTCGGAATGAGAAAAAAAGTATTTTTAAAAAATGAGCACTTACTAGGTGAGTCGTTAAGGAGATCATCATCCTCGTCTTTGGAACTGTGCAAACTGCTGGGCGACGCTTTGACACCTGTTCCACCAGGTCCATGTGTCGTGGTGATCGTAATCTCACCATTGTTGGCAGCAAGTCTGTTGAGGGCGGAAGCAGCGGAGACTACGGCTCCGTTCAGGGGTGAGGACTGCTCGAGTCTATCTCTGTGGTGTTTTTCCGTAGACTGAAAACAACATTGTGATCATCTCTCACTGACGACAGCCTACTACTCAAATCCCAATTATGCACTTAATAACGAAACCGAGTCGCGGAGGGCACTTTTGCGTCTAATTAGTGCAACGAGTGCTCCACAACACTGAATACTTTCTTAACTAGATTGTCCGACACGATTATTCCCCGCGTTTACTTTACTCTACGGCATTCTCGTAATAACGTCTATGTCCAGCAAGAGTGCAGTTTGCTCAATATTTCTGTCTTCATTAATTTCAAAAAGGAAGGATGTTTCTTGTTCTTTGTTTTATTAGTCGAATTATACATTAAGAGGATTAATAAAAAATGGTCTTTTAGATAATATTGGGACAAAAACTTTACTGAAAATCTATAGGGGAAAGCCGGTAAATTAAAATATGAAAACTAAATGTACAATTTACCCGACTCTTTCTTATTTATTTTTTTGGGGTACCCACGTTTAGGATTTAATGATTTAAAGACCAATTTTAGGACTACTTTTCAATCTTAATGATTTCAGAACCAATTTTAGAATTTGATGATTTTAGGATCACTTTTCGAACTTTATAATTTTAGGACCGCTTTTAAGACTTGATGATTTAAGAATCTCTTTGAGGTCTTGATGATTTTAGGATTAATTTTATTACTTCATAATTTTAGGATCTCTTCTAGAACATTATGATTTTTGGACAAATTTTAGGACTTCATGTTTTAAGGACCAAGTTTACGACTTTTTAATTATAGGACTACTGTTAGGACTTGATAATTATATAACTGCTTTTAAGACTTGATGATTATATTACTGCTTTTATGACGATGATTTTAAGATCGTTTTTTGGACTTGATGATTTGAGAACTTTTAGGAATTGATAAATTTAGGACCAATTTTAGAACTTTATGATTTAAGGACCAATTTTAGAACTTTCTAATTTTAGGACTAATTTTAAAACTTGATGATTTTAGAACAAATTGTAGGACTTCATGATTAAAGAATCAATTTTAAGACCTTATGATTTAGGACTAGTTTTAAGACTTGATGATTTTTAGGATCACCTTTCGAATTTTATAATTTTGGGACCGATTTTAGAACTTCATGATTTAAGAACCCATTTTAGGAGTTGATATTTTTAGGACCCATTTTAGAAATTGATGATTTTAAGACTACTTTTCGAACTTTATAATTTTAGGATTAAGGAAGACCTTATGATTTAGGACTAGTTTTAGGACTTGGTGATTTTAGGGCTGCTTTTAGAACTTGATGATTTTAGGAGCAATTTTAGAACTTGATGATTTTTAGGACCACCTTTCAAATTTTATAATTTTAGGACCGATTTTAGGACTTCATGATTGAAGGACTAATTTTGGAACTTTCTAATTTTAGCAGTACTTTTAGAACTTGATGATTTTAGGACCACTTTTAGAAATTGATGATTTTAGGTCCACTTTCCGAACTTTATAATTTTAGGACTGCTTTTATGACTTGATGGTTTTAAGATTGTTTTTTGGACTTGATGATTTTAGGATCCATTCTAGAACTTCATGATTTAAGGACCAATTTTAGGACTTTCTAATTTTAGGACTAATTTTAGAACTTTATGATTTTAGGATAATTTGTAGATCTTTATGATTTTAGGACTACATTTGGCATTTGATGTCTATCGGAGCAGTTTTAGGACTTCACCATTAGAGGACCAATTATAAAACTCAATGATTTTACGACAAGTTTAAAGACTTGATGATTTTATGACCGCTTTTAGGACTTGATGATTTTGGGGGTACTTCTAGGTTATATTGACTTTAGGACCACTTTAAAAACTTGATAATTTTGGGATCACCATTAGAACATAATGACTTTTTAGGACCCATTTTAGGTCTTCATAATTTAAATACCAATTTTTGGACTACCTAATTTTAAGACTTGTTGATTTTAGAATCACATTAAGAACTTCATAAATCCAGAATTACTTTTAGGACTGTATGATTTTAGTACAAATTTTAGGACTTTATGATTTAAGAACGAATTTTAAGACTTTATGATTTAGGACTAGTTTTAGGACTTGATGATTTTAGGGCTACTTTTTGGATTTGATGATTTTAGAACTAATTTTAGAACTTGATGATTTTTAGGATCAAGTTTCGAACTTTATAATTTTAGGAATGGTTATAAGACTTCATGATTTAAGGACCAATTTTAGAACTACATTTGGCACTTGATGACTTTTGGATCAATTTTAAAACTTAATGATATTACGACTACACTTAGGGCTTAACAATTTTATGACCGCTTTTATTTATTTTATTATTATTTACAATGTGAAGTTTATTTCGTAAAAATTAATGCTAATTTTACAAAAACGATACTTATTTATAAGAAAGGTCAACTTACCCCGTAGTGATTTATGTGAGAACTGTGTCGATGCACGTGTTGTTGGGGGAAGTTGTTAGGAGTGGTTGCGATGCTTGAGCTGCTTGAACAGCTTGAGCTTGAGCTTGAACAGCCTGAGCTTGAGCCTGAGCCTGAGCTTGTGCTTGAGCTTGCGCCTGTGCAGCTTGAGCTGCTTGCAACAATTGTTGTGGTTGCATGGCATTTAACAATTGCTGACTTGCTGTACTATTGCCAAGAAGGTGCGGTAGCGCTGCTGGATTAAGACCTAATCCCGTCGCCAAACTTGGACTCGTTGGTACTAAAAAAATCATTCAAATAAAAAAATTACATATTTTGAAAAATGTAAGGTTCTGCTTTGCTAGCAGTTTTTTACCTAAAAAATGACAAAAGTAACTAAAAATCTTTGAAAACAACTAAAAATTGTGCAAAAATATCAATAAAACAAGAAGAATTATTATAAAGTGAATATATTTGAACATTAGAAAATTTGTCTAAAAAATAGGGGATAATTACTAAATGATAAGATGTTGAAGTCAAAGAAAACTTGGTCAGAAATAAAATCAATAAAATCTGAGAAAAGTCCTTCTTCTTCAATATTATCGAAGATAATAATAATTTTTTTAAAATACAAAATGAAGGTTTTAACATCGTTTTCTACAGCCCAAAAAGAAAATGACAAAAGAATAAAAATACTCTCCGAAAAATTAAAAGTTTATAACTATAACCAAGTTAATTAGTGCTTCACTTACCATTGCTAGTTGGAGTATTCATCAAATTCTGAGGTTGTGCAATTGACTGAAGGTTCGCCAAAGTCGTGGAGACCACTTGTCCGTTGCTGAGAGCCAAGTTGACCATTTGATTATTCGTCACGTGACTAACAGGAATGGTGAGGATGGTCTGGGTGGCAATTCCTAAAAAGAAACTCGAGTGAGTGCCCAATTTGGATTACTTGCTCGAGTTCTGTCTTGCATTCTGTGACGGACTATTGATTCAAAATGGGTTGTAAACTTATCAGAGTCTCATAGAAGGATTATTAGGCAACCCATAGGGCAGGTATACTCATAGGCTGGCGTAGTTGGTAAACTATTATCGTCATCTTAATATCGGGTACAGGTACCGGGGCCACACTGGGCTTCGAGAAGGACGCCTAATCATACTTAGAATAGTTTCAGGATTACCTCCAGCTCCGCTAATCTGATAATCCTATACACTCGCTTAATATGATTACTGATCCTTAGAAGGCACCTGTGTTATACGTATATCTGCGTTAAGTAAATCCAGTTTTCTCAACAACCGTGAAACTTCTGCCGAATCTAATTACAACCTGATCAATGTTTTTCCGTCAACTAATCCTCATGATGTCAGTTTTGTATATATTGTTGTTTGGCATTACTAACTTTGAAACCAGCAATATGATTTATACTCTTTTAAAACATTTACATTACATAACATTTAGATTGCATTAATTTTTAATTATGATAATCTTATTTTTATTTACTTGTTATAACGAGATGTAAATATTAAAGTTAACCGAGAAGAATTCTTGGGTTTGATGCACCAAGTTATCTTTCAATTGGTAGTAGACGATACTATATTAGGAATATAACAAACTTTAATTTAATTTAGTTAATAGTGAACTGGAATTTATTCATACGATTGGTGAGCCTAGTTATCTTTTAATTGTTAGAAGACGACACAATATTAGGAATATAAGAAACTTTAATTTAGTGTAGTTAATAGTGAAGTGGAATTTATTCATACGATTGGTGCGCCAAGTTATCTTTCAATTGTTAGAAGACGACACAATATTAGGAATATAACAAACTTTAATTTAGTGTGGTTAATAGTGAACTGGAATTTATTCATACGATTGATGCGCCAAGTTATCTTTCAATTGTTAGAAGACGACACAATATAAAATAACAAACTTTAATATAATTTAGTTAATAGTGAACTGGAATTTATTCATTCGGTTGCACACACATAAGAGACTGGAGAGACCATTTTAAATAACGGTCGGAAAGCCGGCTAGAGAAATGATTTATTAGTGATCTAAATCCACTATAAGGGACTCACCCACAACCAGACGCTGTTTACGAACTCGACCTCGTGACATAATTCAGTTCAATTAAATTTTTTAATATAAATTTACAATATTAATATTGTTCGGTATACCTGCGCAAACAATAGTCAACGACCACCAAACTTGAAATGAGGTGACAGCGTCTCCTTGTCAAAATTCACGTTGCGGCAACAGCAGCGCCGCCGCGGTGTTAATCATAAGCGCCGTATCGACCACTGATCGACGTATTAATTATTAGTTGACGTAATTGGTACCGTATGGTCACTGGCGCTCCATTTTTTAAAAATTTTTTAATGTAGGCTAACAGTCCAAGATGACCACCGCCGATGGTGTGGCAGTTAGTAAACAAACCCTATATGATGTTCAAGATTTCCTCCAAGATTTGTTTTAAAATCAACTTTCCTTCATTGGATAAAATATACCACACCTTAAACATCTTCACAAGTATTTAAAATGTCGTGCTAACGATAACGTAAATTTCAAATAGACTTCTACCGCAAGAGCTAACATCATCCCTTCTCTACCAATTAACCTTGGCATCAATGCCACCTAGAACTATCAATTGATAATTCGTAACGCATTTTCCTTACAATTCATCTAATCGCCTTTTGGTGTAGATATTAAATTTAAGTTATTTGTTTGATTAAGCAAAAAGGCAACAATTTTGCTTTAAACAATTATTGCCAAGTGGTTTTTCACTACCTTCTAACTTGCCGTCAAGAGAGACAGATTGTTTCGATATAACAAGCGATAGATTGTTCCGATGACTGGCACCTTTTATCAGAGTGAATTAGAGGCAGCAAGCTGGCGTGGAGAAACTGCAAGTTTCTCAGAAGGATGTAGTGACCAACACTTAACGTCATTCCCGATTAAAGTTTTGGATTCAAGTTAGAAGCCATTCAATCGACGAAGCATGTTAGTCGTGAAGCTTATAATTCCGTCGGTCCACGAGGAGCATGAAGCACATGCACCTATATTTCGTGATAACTTGAATCCATTTAACCGGAATCCTAGAAGTTGTTGTCTATTGACAGAATGGAAGTCAGCAACTTGGTTAGAAACGAAGTTAGCGAGGAAGAACCACAATCAATATAATAGCGGAGGCAGAATTCGCTGTGTTCGAGGCTAGCAGGGTTAGCTGGACAAGTGTTAGTAATGGTCGAGGGGTTGTGAAGGACAGAGAAGATGGGTAGTAGAAGTTGGAGGAGGATGACGAGGTGGTGGTCGAGAGTCGAGAAAGGGGATGGTAGTGAGACGTTAATTATACATTGAAATTAGTTGCAGAGTTTGCCCTGTGCTTGCCGAGCTAGTCTAGGGCCACTAAGTATGGAGGATGGCCGGGTTGGTCCCGCGCTTGCTGGTCCGAGCTGGTCAGAGATAGCCGATATTATAACGGCGCAAACTCGATTGTGTAATATTATGCAGCGTCCCAGTATGATTAGGACTTTATCCTAACTCATCCCCAAAATCCCAACTTACCTTAGCCACAGATTCAAAATGTGTCTTCATTACGAAATCCGGATTTTTATCCTTCCTTACAACTCTGCCTGGTTCTCAGACACTTGATTGGTAATTTCTTTGGATAATCTTTTTTCTCAATGTATAATTTCTCTTCTTTTCTAATGACTCTAGTATCAAATTTTTTCAGCAATTTTAAACCACGCAAAGTTGTATTAAGAAGAGAAAATAATTTACCCGAGTTGGATATTAAGTAATTATTAAATACTCCGGAGAGTTTTAAAAAGACTTACCCTGGGAAGTTGGTATAAGAAGCTGAGCACCCTGAATGCCTTGAACGAGTTGACCCGACGTTAAAATAAACTGCGGCATCGCAACGGGTTGAGGTTGAGAGAGAAGTTGGGGAAGTGTCGCCATAGGGGCCGAACTTGGTGGCAAAAGATGAGATGCTACCGTTGTACTCGATGGAGTTGGTACTGTTCCGGCTGAAAAAATAAAATTTAAATAATATAAATCGTCGTAAATTAAAATCATCCTATGTTTATAATGTAGAAGTTCTGAACACGTGTTTAAAATGAAACGTTAAACTCAAGTTAGGGACGCAGGACTCTGTGCACTTTTGAATTTTCGCGCCTTTTTTTTTGTCTCGTTTACATCCTGGAATCAGCTGATTTACTTAAAGCCGTGTTTACTAAAGCAAGAAGACGAAAAAAGACTGTCCCTAACTTCGAGTTCAACAAAACGAAAAAAAAATTAGTATTTTATAAATTTGTTCCATCTGTAAAGAATGTATCCTTAATATTGTAAATCGTCCCAAAGTAAAAGTTATTTTCAAGAATTCCGAATGCTGAATTGTTAAAAATTGTTTTTAATAAAAGGATTAAAACCGAATTTAGCGCCAATATGCACTTTTGAATTTTCGCGCCTTTTGTATTTTCGTCAAGTTGCAACCCTGAAATCAGCTGATTCACTCAAAGCCAAGTTCAAGGGAATAGGTTCCTAACCTCGAATTTAACCAAACGGAAAAGAAGTTAGATCTAAATTTGTTCTGTCATTCAAAATAAATATAGCTTACTTTTCAAAGTGTAGGAATTCAAAACAAGTGTTAAAAAACACAAAAAAAGTTATATTACTTTCTGAATTTCGTAAATTGAAAATAGCACTCTCCAAAAAAGAATCATAATTCCCAAATATAACAATTCCAATAATCCAGACACTTCTTTATCTTCACCGAATAAAATAACTCCTTGTTACGATAACATTAAGAATAATACAGGTAATTATAAATGGCTTAAATCGAATAAAATAATTATATAGAGTCTGCATTATAAGAGAAAAATTAATTTTAAGTAGAGACTCAAATAATAGTGTAAATGTCGCCTCGATTAATTCTTCAACAAAATGTGAATCTAAATATAAGTAATTGAATTTCAGTGTCTGACGGTGTTTAATGGAAAGACGATTTAAAATTAAGTAGCAGATTCTTAAAATAAAATTTACTTAAAGTAGGTGTTATTAATTACTAATTAACGTAACCGAGATGATTATATAACAGAACTGATTGATTATTTATGTAACTGATTAGTTATTAATTCTTTCTCACCTGACGAACTAACTGTGAGATTCAGTGGGGTATTAATTAGTTGATTATTTGCTAATCCAGTCATTCCTTGGAGACCAGCCGCCAATGACGCGACTTGAGGTAAATTTTGCAAATTAGCCAGATTTTGAAGATTTTGAAGAGTTACCATTCCGGCCACTAAAAGGAGAAAAATAATTGGTGAAAAATGGAATTATTTAATTCATAAAAATTAAATTTTTATGTTAATTTTATCTGTTTAAACAAAATAAATACATAAATAGTGTTTAGAATAACTGATTTAAAATAAAAAAAATAATTTAGAACAAATAAATACTTGTGCCGTTGAGATGAGCTTGAGCCGCACGTTTCGCGTGGTCCAAATTTTCGGGTGAAGGACTTCGTCGTCTTTTTCGACATTTTAATCCTTCCATTATCATCTGGTGTTCTTGTAAAGTAGCCGAGGCTGGCTCCGGACTCCCATTACTGCTTCTATCACTTTCCTAAACAGAATAAAAAAAATATTAGCATTTAACAACTAATAAACAAAGAAGTCTATAATTCATTAATTATATTTCCAAATATAACAAAGAGCATGTTAAAATTTACAAAACCCTATAATAAGCTATATACAATGATTTTAAATTCTTTAATTTGTCTAAACGGTTGAGCGTGAGTATTAACATGAGTTAACCCGCGTCGCTTTTTATTGCGGTATCGAATTTAACGCTGAAAATTGATTAATATTCATTTACGACACTCGTTGAATCGTCGGATTTTGAAATGAAAAGGCGAAAGTGGAATGAGCATTGGTTGGAATTTAATAATTTTTACCAACAGAAATTCGTATATAGAAATTGCATTTGCCCAAAAAAAAGAGCATGTTTCAATGAATTGAAAATTTTATATTTTATCGACGCTTGTGCCAAGTGCTCTTACCAGATTTAATTGAAAAATAAGACGTTTTTTTAACCATGGATAATTTCATTCGTCGTTTAATTTTAAACTGCTTTTAAATATTCCAAATGTGATTTAAGTATTCTGAAAAAGCTTAATAATTGATGCAGAGAATATGTGATAAAATGGGTTTTTAAAAATTCTATTGGTTAAGTTGTTCCAGCACTGGATAATAATTTTTGTATGTCGATTAATTATGAATATTGGAGCTTTGTAAGAATGATTATTAATCAAATTTTCCAGCAACGTTATATTGGTAATTGTTTCATGAATTTTTCACTCTTTGATACTTGTGTACCTATTTTGTAACAAAACTTGTTACCTTTATTTAAAACCAGTAATAAATTAATGTAAGCGAGAATGTTAAAAGCGAATAGAGTCTTTTTTTTTGGCTCTAGCGCATGGTTTGTAGAAATGTAAAACTCTCATGCATTTTTTTGACTGGTTGATTAAAATTGAAGGGCGATTTTTCGGGGAAATCGCAGGACATTTGGGGATTACAAGAGTGGTGGCGCTTTGTCGTATAAAAAATAGGTAAAAAGCGCGGTACAAACGACAATCGCCTCCATCGGAGAATGCGGTTCAATTTTTTTTCGCGTAAATTCGTAAATACGCCCGGTAGGCAGACCATGCATTCACCCATATACATACGGTATAGCAACCGCAGTCAAGGGGATTAACGAAACACGCGAGCCTCGGTGATTTTGCTTATAAAAGTGCCGAGGATAATGTGTTATCTCTCCACTCGTGAACACGTCAATAATTCAATTCAAAAATTTCTTTAAATCACTCTTGGAAGAAAGATAAAAACATTGTAATATCTCAGATTTTGTTTCCAATATTTTTTATCTTGTTCAATTTCAATTATTCAAATTAAAAAGAAATTCTAGCTGAAGCTATAAATTGATACTTTCAATTATTTGAGTAATAAAAGGGTTGTATGTGTAAATTTTGTAAGACGACCTTTTTGATATGCATTTTTTCCTTTGTAAGATATTCAATGATTTTTATCCCCCCCCTCACCCCTCTAAAGATGAAAATATTTCCTAAGAGATAATAAAAAAATCCTGTAAAGTAATTTTAAAGTAAAATTTAGAAAAAAATCGAAAGCTTCGAAGAAGTAAGGAATAGTAGAGTTTTGTAATATAAAAAATGAAAAAATATTTGGAAAATCCTGAAACTACAAGAAGTTGAAGTTTAAGCTGTAAATTACTACATTCAATTATTCGAATAATAAAGAGTATGTGTAAATTTTGTAGGACAACCTTTTTTTAATTTACCTTGTTTCCTTCGTAAGAAATTCAATGATTTTTGTACACCCCCCCGTAAAGGTGAAAATACTTCTTAACAGCTAATCAAAAAAACATGTAACGTAATTTTGTAGTTAAATATTAAAAAAATTAAAAGTTTCAAAGAAATAAGGAAAAGTGAAGACAACTAAAAAAAATATTGAAAAAATATTTTGAAAATGTAGAAAGTTAAAAAAATCCTTTTAATTATCAAAAAATAAGAAGATTACAAAATGTATAAAAAGGCTTATGAATAAACAAAAAAATTAGAAAATTGGAAAAAAACTACTTAAAATAATGGACAAATGAAAAAAGAAGAGACGAAGATTAAGAAATAACTTTAAAATAGAAATGATTCAATTTTTCAGAAATAGAAAATTTTACAAACTTTTTGAAAAAGTGAAAAAGTTGTAAAACAGAATAATATTATAATAATGTTCACAGGAAGAAAAAATTTAAAGCTATTTAACAAAAACTCAAGAAACACAAAAAATTGTATTAAAAAGGACATTAATTTTCAAAAAAAATTGAAGAAATACAAATAAGATGGGAAAAATCCAGAAGAATTAAAAGAACTCTAAGAATTAGGGTAAAGTTGAAATTTTTAAAAAGTCTATTAAAATGTATGTAGATACAGAAAAAATAGAAAAATATGGGGAAAATGCACAGAAAAAATGGGCTTAAAAAACCGTGAAAAAAACTTAAGAAAATTCAGAAAAACTTAATAAAAGAGAAAAAAAACAAAAGAAGAAAGGAAACAGTAAAAAGAGAGTAAAATCTTTTTAAAAATCCAGGAAACTGAAAGAAAAACTCGAAAAATCAGGAAACAGTGAACAATTTTAAAAAGTGTAAATAAATATATGAAAATATATAAAAATCGAAAATATGAGAAAAATAGACGGAAAGAAAAATGGACATAAATTAAATGAGAATATTGAAGAAAAAAAGTACCACCTCGCACCTTCACCATAAAAAAAAGAAAACTTAAGAAAATTAGAAAAGATTTAATAAAAAAGAAAAACAAAATTTAAAACATGAGAAGAAAAGATGCAGTAAAAAGAGAGAAAAATCTTTTCAAAAAATCCAGATAAATAAGCAAAACTCTGAAAATCAGAAAATAGTGAATAATTTTAAAAAGTGTAAATAAATGTTGGCAAATACAGAAAGAAAAAAAATGAAAAATGGACGAAAAGAAGAATCGAATGAGAAAAAAAGAGGAAAATCTTTTTAAGAAATCCAGAAAAATAAAATAAAATTCTAATAATCAAGAAACAGTGGACGATTTTAAAAAGTGTAAATAAATGTTTGAAAATACCTACAGAAAAAATCGAAAAATATGGAAAAATGGACGGAACGAAGAATGCACCTAAATTAAATGAGAATATTGAAAAAAGAAATTACTTATCTCCACCTCCACCATGAAAAAAAGAAAACTTAAGAAAATTAGGGAAAAGTTGAAAAACAAAAGAAAATAGGTACAAATTTCAAAATAAAAGAAGAAAAGAAGCAGTAAAAATAGAAAAATTTTTTAAAAAATCAGAAAAATAAAAAAGATCTCTAAGAATCAGGGAACAGTGAAAATTTATAACACGTAAAAATAAATGTTTGAAAATATAGAAAAAATCGAAAAATATAGGAAAAACGACAGAAAAAGGAATGGACCTAAATTAAATGAGAATATTAAAGAAAAAAAGTACCACCCCCCACTTCCACCATTAAAAAAATGAAAAATTAAGAAAATTTGGAAAATTTTAATAAAAGAAAAAAAGGCAAATTTTAAAACAACAGATGAAAAAAAGCAGTGAAACGAGAGAAAAATATTTTTAAAAAATACAGATAAATAAAAAAAAACTTTAAAAATCAGGAAACTGTGAACAATTTTAAAAAGTGTAAATAAATGTTTGACAATATAGAAAAAATTGAAAAATATTGCAAAAATGAACAGAAAGAAGAATGAACCTAAATTAAATGAGAATATTGAAGAAAAAACGGATCACCCCACACCTCCGCCATGAAAAAAAAAAAACTAAAGAAAATTAAAAAAATCTAATAAAAAAAAAAAGACAAATTTTTAAACAATAGAAAAAAAGATGCAGTAAAAAGAGAGAAAAATCTTTTCAAAATGAGAAAAATTGTAACAAAATTTAAAAAAAAAAGTATGCAGAAAGTTTTTAAAAACAGAAATCGTAAAAACAATTTTAAACAATAGAAAGGAAATTAATTCCAAAGTAATAAAAACTTGCCAAAAAATTGAAAAAATTAATATTTAAATCAGCATTTGAAGATGATTACAAATTAATAAAATAATTATTAAAGAACTGAAAAGACGATAAAAAAATTGTATTTTTTTGTCTTCTAATTAATTCTATTGGTTTATTGATTTTCCTAATTTTAAAAAATGTTTTTAGTAATTGTTTCAAGTTTTTCGAAAATTTTAATCTTTTTAATTATTTTTTAATCATCAGTTAAAGGCATGCCATGGATTATCGTCACTTATATAGGCATAATTTGTCCGCAACTTCTCTCTTAAAATAATAAATATTTTCTGACGAAACTTGGTAGAATTACTTAAAATATTATAATCAAGTCTCTCTGACACAAGTGTGTTTAATTTAAACTCCAAATTAATTTTTTAAAAATTTAAAATTTTTTCGAAAATTTGTTTAAATTAATTTTGGGCCAAAATTCAAACAAATTCGGGTCAGAGAGACTTTCATAATGATATTTTAAATAATTCTACCAAGTTTCGTCACAAAATTTTATTATTTTAAGAGAAAAGTTACGGATAAATTTTGCTTACATCAGTGGACGTCATAATCCATCACATGCCCTTAAAGGGAGGATTCAGTTTAATTTTCGACACATCTAAATTCACTTTTTTTAGGGATACCAGTTTCTTTCCAACTAAATTCGAAATCTAAAATTATCGCCTAATGTAAAAAACAAAGAAGTTACATTTTTGAGAATTGTTCTGAACGAAAAACAGCTTTTCTACAAAATTACGAATGGATTTTGAAATATTTAATTTTTCACCGAAAATAAAAATCTATAATCAGTCAAAAAATTGAATATCTTAATGATTTTACAACCATTAAATTTTTCATAAAATAGTCTCCTGCAATTCTGTTGTGTACGACCTCCCAACTTAAATTCTAAATAATCCCACTAATAAACTGCACCAAATCTTTCAATAAAAACTAACATACATTATTACTTAAATAATAAATTGAATATTTCAACAACACATAATTGAATTTTAACCAATTTGCAGAATAAAATACAGAAAGATAAATTTACAACTGTTATCGGTGATTTGAGGGGGAAAAATCGCCCCCGTAAAAAAAAGTGTGACAAAATTCACAGTTATACAAGAGAGAGAAGCAAAATGACCAATTTGGGGAGGAGAAGGGGACCTAAAAGAGGTAATAAAAAAGAAGAAAGTACGCGGTGGAAATACAAATAAACATTGCTTATCGACTTGGGTTTTTTTAGCATTGCGATTCTCGTTGGTGATCGCAAAAATGCAAGTTTTTTGCAATAAAGTCATTTAACCCGTTGAGTTATACTCCTATATGGCGCTCGTTGCTCGGGTTCGTCCATTGATTAGTATTAATGACTTACTGCACTCATTTCGTCCGAATAAAAGTAATTGGATTTGGCGCTTCGGCCCCGAATCGTTGCCGCCACCGATGCCGACGCCAAACGAAACCGTGGGCGCGTGTAAAAATACATTAATATCTGTTTGCGCTTAATAAACGATAGAAGTGCACGCGCTTTTGGATTTCGGACTAATGGCCGTATAGCTGATATTAATACATATCTACGCATTTTTTTTACGATAATCTGAAACCCTTTCAGTCTCAATATCCTTCAGATTTGGGTCGTATTCAAATCCACGATTCATCGTTTATGTACAACGATCTACACTTTTTTTCATTACGGATTACAATAACTGTAAACTCACTCTTTCTGACACTATTTGTTCAACAACCGAATTCTTATGTATTTTTCCACTTTTACTATTTTTTTTTTTACCTGACAAGATGTTTATTACATTTTTATATCTTTCCATTAACTCAATATTCTACTTTTTTTTATATTTTTAAGCTTTACACGGATTTAAATTCTCTTACTATATGCTTCCAGTTCTTGAGCAATTTGTCACATATTCCATAAAACTCAGTTGTTTGTCTGCGATGAAAAATGTTGTGAATGAATAATAAATGAACGTTGGTCAGTTGTAAATATCGATTTATACCTAACGCTCGATTCAATTATGAAATTGATCTGGGTTATTACAACATTCAGAGTTGGTATTTTCAAAATCAAATTGAGATTATACACACGCTAAATAGCTTTTAGTAAAATTCGGTAATGCAATTTAATGGTAATGACGAAAACTTTTAATTTTACGGTATTTAAATGTAAAAAGCGCACAGGACACACAACCGGACTATTAACAAGCACGATTTGCTAATAATCAATAAAAAACGATGATTTTAATTATAATCACTCGATTGAACTTAAATCAGGCGTGAAAAAGTTGATTTTTTCTCACTTGGTTGACTTCACGGGATTGATAAATTTGTCCGCTTGTCAAAAATATTAAACTGACTATTTTAAAAAAAAAAAAGAAAAATATATGTATGCGTATATTTTTTTATTATACAATTTAAAAAAACAAGTTTTTGAGAAATTTCACAAGTTCCTGAATAGTTCAGGAACAAGAACATTTAGAGATGAAGTTTCGGAAAGAGAAAGAAGAAGTTCCTGAAAACTTCAAGAATTTTTTATTTATAAAGCAACTTTTCGTTCTCCTTGAAAGTATTTTTTTTTTTAATTAGAACGATTCGACAAATTTCACCTTATAGAAATTTTATGTTACTGAAATTAAAGATAGAAAATGTCAAAATACGGATATTCTAAAAAATCTGAATTATGGGCACACATAACCTCTATTCTTCCAGTTTATAACTTATCATAATCTGTATTTCACAGAATATTTCTTCAACCCATTTTTTTTAGTTTAAATCTTCGCGCCATAATTTTATAGAGTATTTTAATTTGACGTCATTTGCCTACCAGAAGATAATTTTGCGCAGAAATTTATTTTACCGACATGCATATCAAAATAGTAATTACACTGATTTTTATACATATATGTACGTAGATAAAATAAATTTCTGCGCAAAATTATCTTCTGGTAATCAAATGACATTACATTAAAATACTCTATTGGTAAATTTTTTCACCCAATGGAAATGTGCCCAGAGAATTTTAATCATAAAGAAATTCATGTCAAAATACAATCAGCGCCATCTCTGGGATTCTCTGGAATCTTGATATCAACATTTTGACAATGTTTTAATTGCACACTGTTTAGGAATAAAAGCTGACAAGAATTCGAGTACACTTAAATAACTCGAAATAAAAACTTAGCAAAATAAATATTATATCGAATAGAGATTAGATAAAAGTAAATTATACGGACTGTAAGTTCTGTAAAATAGAAATTGGGTAAGTAAGGCAAAATCAGGTTATCTGGTTGAGTTTATAAAAAGTGAAATTTTATCAATGTTCACATCTACCAGAAAAAAATTTATTGCCAAATTTCTTTGTGACCAACTTCTCTTCGCCGATTATGAATCGAACCGAGAATTTTTTAGCTTTGTTTGTAAAACTTTATAACTTTATAACAATAACTTTATAACATAACCTAAAAATTTTCTAACCGATTTAGGATCTCTTGTCATAATTTTAGAACAAGAGTTTCAAAATAGTTACAGTGAATTTTCCATTAATAGGAAATGACTCATTAAAGACAAGTCCTACTCAAAATTATTCAGAACCTAAATTATTAACCCTCATTTTAAAAATCTCCGTTTCACAAAAGAATTTCTCAAGTTTTTATTCTCCAGGGTAATTAGGTTAAATTTATTTTTATTTATTATTTTTTGTCAGTCTGTAAATATTTGACGTGACTTTATGGATTGAAATAAATTTTTGACTGATTTTTGTCTGGAGATTACGTTTTTGTTTCTTACTTGGTTTATTTTTATGAAAAGCAACTTTTTGCTGTCGAAATTGACAGAATTTTTGAACCAAGACTATGAAAGTAATTATTGATGCATTTTCTGTTTAACAATATGTATAAAATATTCTATAGAAAGGGGGTGTAGAAGCGAGTGTAACTCAGGCAATTTCGATGCTCACCAACCAAGAGTGAACGAAACGAGCGTAAGCATATGAACGCGAACGAACCCTTTTCCGCGTATCCTTCGCACCCTTTCGCGCACATCCCATGGTTCGGATGGAACATTAATATCGCGAAATGAAGCTCATTTGCATATAAATAAGGTTGAGGATGGAGGAGAGGGAGAGGGGCTATGGGAGACAGTAGAAAAGCGGGTGTAGGATGAACGAACCCTCCTACTTCAACCCCCACGAATACCGAGCTAGGAACCCCACCCTGGACTAATTACACTTACAGACAAAGCGGCCTGAGAGGGACGGTCAGTTCTCTACTCCTGATAACACTGGTTTGCAATGACCACGTGATAATTGCGACCCACTGCTATAATGTATTCACGTTAGCTAGATTCCGGCCTGCTGGAAATTCATCGTTTCCTCAATCATTAGATTAATTTTCCTTTTTCTCGTGTAAGTACCATTTTCAAGGTCAACCTGAGACATTAATATTTTACCAAATTGATACAATAAAAAATTCACTTTATGTTGAATTTTTTAGTAACTTTTGAAGAAGAACAAATTTTCAAAAATTTTAAAAAATAGATGTGTAAACAACTCGACTGTCGATAAACCGGTTGTACTCAGGAGAGGTTTTTCTACAGTTTCCCCTCTCCACAGGCGAGCAAACCAATATAAGGTGGTCCAGGCAAATGCGAGTACTCCTAATTCCAAGTCGTTCTGTAGACACAAAAACACCTAGTACTTCCGTTTAAAGTACAATAATTCAAGGAGAAATTTCAAGAAGAATACTTATGAGTGCGTAAGGCCAATAGACAAGTGTATAAGTAAAAAAAAAGATGTCTTATAATTTTATATTTACATTGTTGTAATTTCATACTTATAATTTAATTTAAATAATAAATAATAGAATAAAAGAGTGTATGTGGGCATTGAGATAATTGCCAGGAAAACCGGGAAAAAAAGAGGGAATATGTTACGTCGAGAGTATACGAAGGAACTAAGAAATTAATAATTTTTCAAAAAAAGGGTTTTTTTTTGTAATTGAGCAATTGCTTGTTTCTGAAAAATCAACCATATATCGCTTTTTTAAAAAATTAATATTAATATGAAAAGTGCATTAAAACAATTTCTGTAATTATATAATTCGATTTATTACATTAAGTTACACATGCACGAATTAAAATCCCCTTGTTCTGTAGGCGTAAAGCATATCCTTTTGAATTTTTCGATGAAAATGCATTAATATTAAATAAACATATATTTTATAACATCAAAGGATTTTAACATAGGTACTTTCATTTATATTTGTTTCATCATTAAAGAAATTTTTTCTCATAATATCGAGTTTAATTTTTAAACAAACATTTAATATTCAGAGCATCATTGTCGATTCCTAAATTTATTATTTTTGTGTGAATGTTATTAACGTTTTTAAATTTGCAGTTTTTATTTATGTATAGTTACAGTGGAAATTGAGTATCAGCTCATCCAGAAATAAATTTTTAAATAGCGAGAATGAGTTGTCTCGTCACAAACACACATTAACACTGAGAAATATTTTTTTTTTTTCATTCCATGTTTATTAATTTTATATGAAAGGAACGATTTTACCAGGAAATTTTTTTAAATTAATATTATTCCTTCCGGCTATTAGCTAATTGTCTGAAACATATTTAATTAAAAAAAATATTTTTCGGGTTTGTGCAGAGGATTTAAAATTGGTATTCAACTTGCCTGTATGTGGATGTGTATGTTTATTAAACCAAAAAAAAATACTTATTACAGTATTTAATTTTGCTTTATTTAAATACTGCGCGTTCCACTCAAATCAATTTTTTTAATTAATTTAATTTTTAATCAATTTGTTTTGTAATCACGGAATGAGAGTCAAATATCTTATAAAAAACATTTGAATTTCATTTTAAGATTGGTTAATTTTATTTTTATATTTACTTTTCTTTCTCCTTTGTTTGTTATTTTTCTACTTTACTTTTCATTTTATTTTTTTCTAGATTGTTAGAACATAACACGAGTTCGAATTAAACTTAAACCTTTCAAAATTCGCGCCAGCCGTCAGAGGGAGAAGATTCCTAAATCAACAGTAATGTATTTATGCTCGGGAGAGCCCCTTGGTTCAAAAATTTTTCTGTTTTGCTTATTTGACTGCCGCGGATGATAACTTATGATTGAAAATGAGGAAATGTTATTTGCATAAAGTTTATAAGTAATTATTAAGTTGTATTACGAGTAAAAATGACATATTCCTATGATCGCAATGTCCGCAACCAGGGCTCAATGATTATTAGTGTCTTCACTGGTTCCTAAATCAGCTGACATTGTGTCACGTGACTAATAAGAAGAGTTGCGATTGGCCAGTAGGATCTAGATCGAGAATTACGTTCTACTATTTTGTTTCTTTTCGACTAGGTCAACGTTAATTCGCGTAGTTAAAAATATTTATTTTCCACTAAGATTTTGGAAAAATTAGATTAATAGGCTAAAATCTTGTATTGATAACAAAAAATGAGGAGGAGTTGAGTGCCTTTGATTTCTCAGAATAGTATAAATGTGTAGAATCTAATAGACTTTGTGTTCAAATTTTGAGGTTAGGATCCAGGGACTATAGTTTATTTTCTTCATAAAAACTGCTCTTGTTGGACTTTAAAGTTAATAAAATATAGAAACATACTTTTTTGCTCAGGTGTTTTAAAGACAGTGTTAATTTTATTAAAAATTAGTTCACTTAGCAGACTTTCAACAACATTGGAACATCATTGCAGCACCGTTTCTAATAAAAATAGGCCTTTCTAGTTTGTATCGAATCACACTTTTGGTTTTCTTATAAATAAAGCCATAATCAAACCAAACTTCAATTGTTTTTTTCAGAAATTCGTAAATAATAAACGGTTTAAAAATTTGTTTAACAATCGCGCTCGATTTAAAACACATCAAATTTCATTTCCGTTAATTTTTTAGTGTATTTTTACATATTTCCCATAAAATTGTAAATAACAGTCTCACGAGGTAAAATAAAGTTAAATAAAATTAAGTTCCTAATAAACTACTAATTTTATAGAAAGCTTACTGAATATTTACGCAGAAGATAAAAAATCAGAAAGGACAAAATTATAGGTATTTTTTGTGCGAATCTGGACAGATAAGGATAAATAGAGCTATAAAAATGAAAACGTACGAATGATAATCTCCTCAGGAATACTTTATATGCCGCGATTTCGACGTACAGTGCATCGTCCAGGGTCTACGCTTTTATCTAAGCTTTTATTGCCTCAACGAATCCCGATGTGTCGGAACGAATTAGCTTGTTTATATTCTGAATACAATGTGCTTGTTTACAATCTTCTTCGCTTAGCGGAGGCGTCTGCAGTCGTTCCTCATTCTGTCATAAAAATAATTTTTTCAAATCTCACTTTTTAGATCAACTGCGCCACTACAATGAAACATATCCAATTAACCTTTTCTTTTATGCTGCAAGTGATGAGCAAGAAGCAGTGATAAATAATATTATAAAAATAAATAGCACTAAATTAGTACATAATTGAATTAAATTTGTCTCGGGACTGGTTAGATGTGAAGGGGAAAGTGTCAGCGGAACAACTATTAGCGCGTGTGGTTGGACGCAAGAAGATTTACATGAAACAGAACTGATAACCGATCAGGTTTTCTTGGACGAGTAGTTGTCCGTACAATATTCGTAGGTTAGCTACCATGACCGATTTATCGTAACGGTCGGGTAAGCGGGTAGACAGACCCCCATCAAGCCCCAGCGGGGTAAATTAACAACAGACAAGCCACTTGAAACATTACCGAGCTTTCCTATGCGCACCAAGGCGGGCTGCCGGGTTAGCTGTTACCTTACTCAACATAAATTAGGACCGATAGAAAGGGTAGATTGCAGAATGTTGAGTATATAACCGCCTAAGAGCCACTCCGCGGGGGGGCTGATATTTAGAGCGTGCCAACTTCACGACTTATTTCCAATCCCACGAATCACGCAAATTTCATCCGGAACAAAATAATCGTTAATTATTTTTATTCCACTCTGTTCATGTTTCTTAATTTACTTAATTTATCTGATTGCAAGTAAAATAATCAATCGTTAAGAAGGAGAAAAAGAATAAAGTTCACTTTTGTAGTCTTGGTGTTTTACGACTTGACCTGCCTATTGTTCTCTTGTCCTTTTGAATGTATTAAAATGGTACCTTTGCAATTTGGTTTGGGTTGTTTATTGTTGATTACCTTAAAATGGTCCTATTTTCCGAAAATATCAATGAAAATGGAGGGAATCCAAGGAGACTGCTTAAGTAGAAGACATATTTAGAGGACAGTAGTATCTCAAAAGTGTTAGTGAAAAGTGGTGTGTGAAATCCTCTGATGAATTGTGCCCCCTGAGACACCTTTTATAAGGTAAGAGAACTTATACTTTCTAAGGTTGGCGGCCCTGCTGAATTTTAATAATTACAGAATTTGTTTCTTATCTTTTCTCAACTACCAACTTTCTGCAACCTACTGTTTAAATGTTGTTTCAATTAACTAAACTTTATCAGTGTTGTTGTTTTCACCCCAAAAGGGGTACTTGTAAATAATATACTTAACGGTCAACTACTTCTGGTAAAATAATAAACTAACATTAAGAAGGCAGACCTAGTTAGGTGAGATAGTTTTAGATGATTCAGTAACGAGCTGCAGTGATTACTTCAAAACCCTTGCATTGTCGTGATGCGCATTTTTAATATTTACTTCTAATAAATTTATAATAATTTCTTCGAATACCTATATATCTTTCATGTGGAAAAATAGTCTTTCTGGTAAAGAAACATCTCTAGTTAGCAGATTCGGATAAATGTATGGATTTTAAACTCGAGAAAGGTATGATCTCTTCAGTGATGCGCGAACTCGATTCAACCCTCGGAAAACTTAATTACGACTCACTGGAATAATTCGAAATACGAATAAACGTTTGTGTCGTGGGATTTGCATTTAATGGATATTAAAATGAATGACCATCGCTCATTAAGAATGCGTGGCACCGCTCGTGATAAAATCACGGGTAATGAAGTCGTGACGCAATCTTACTTGTAAATGGATCCTTCATTATATTTCGATATCTTTTCTCAGAAAACGCAAACCAAGCCCACTTTCGACCCCTTTTCTACTTGAGGCACGGAACATCATCGGAACAATATAACGTTAGTTATAAAATCTGATGTAAGTTGATTAAAATGCAAATTACTTTCTCCACGCTCGTCATGACCCTCCGATATTAATTATTTCATATAATTATTTTGTTTCAATGCGAAGCGTAACACCCTTCTTTTTTTGGAATTTTAAATGTAATTCGTCACTATAGGGTAGATGATTAAAAAAATATATATGCAGCAGCAGACACACTGCCTTGAAAAAATACGATCCTTGGCTTAAATAAAGCAAAGAGTATAAAAAATGGTACAACAAAACGATTTTAATGTTGCAATTATATCTTGAAGATATGCTTACACTTAATGCTCAATCTATATTCAATCGTAAATTAAACTGTCATATCTTTTTCAAATGTAATGGAGTACACTGAGTGGTTAATGAAGCAGGATAGCTGGAGCAATAATTTTGAGCCTTTAATTCTCGTCGCGTTTGGAATCCGCGATTCGCTTTTCGTATTAAACCGCGTTCAAGAAGCAGCCGATAAAATTTTTATAGGCACGTAATGCACACGAGTCATAAACTCTGGAAACGAGGCATAAATCTATTTCAACCCTCTTGTTTAGTGTCGGTCTGGTCTAAGGGTTTGAAAGGAGGACGATAACGCAGGGGTTTGGGGCGAAAGGATTTGAGAGGACGGGGGTCGACCAATGTATGAATATACATGACCTTACCGCCAACCCTTACACCACAACGGAGCTCTGCTTACATTATTGTATATCTAATTCTGGCAGAGGTTCTCCTAATTTCTGTCGATTTCCGTAACCTCCATTCCTAAAGGATATTCCTGAAGGTTCCTCGAGAATGAATTTCATATATTCTGAGCACCCCTGTAGCCTCACGACATTATGCAGGCAGTCTACATATTATACATTCGGACTGGGATTCAATTAAGTTTGGTTAGACCGTCCTCTGTGCTGCACACTGCCGCTCCAAATCGCGTCTCCGTTTCGAATCATTCTGGACTTTTGGGAGACTAAATAAGCCGCCAGGGAAGCACGACAGTTTTCGTCAAAGTCCCTTTTTGAGGTCGCTTTTAATTTTCATGCACATGAGATTTCACGTCATATGCTAATTGTTTTCAATTTATAAGATTCTCTGTTATATTTTCCTAATCTCGTAGTTATGCAGTTGCGAATTACATGTTAATTTTCGAGCTGGTAAAATAATTATTGTGAACAAAATCACAAGTTTTATGAGAAAGACTCATATCATGATTGTTAATTTAATAATGGTAGTACAGGATGAAATGAATAGATACTAGGATAGCTTAAAAGATATATTTAACAAACTGTCAAGAATGAAATGAAATACATTTTTATATGCAATGCGTGTTAGTTACATGTTTTTTAGTACGAAAACCACTCCACGGCTCGAAGAGTAAATTGTTATGTTCTTTAGGATAATAATTAAGAAATTGTTTTGGTTATTTTTGTTTATGTACTACGAAACGTTGCTGAGCATCGAGGGAGTCTTAAGGTCATTTCAAGGATTGGAACTAGACTACTTGGAGGAAAAATTAAAATTTTGAGTTCCAGATTCTCCAATCATTCTATCCAGTCAAATAGTGACAAATTGGGTTTTAAGAATTTTTCAGTTTTTAGGCGACGAGTTAAAATTTTCGACATTTGGCATATTTTTTGTGCAGTTTATTTTCCACCAAATTCTAGCAATTATTGCCTATAAACAATTTTTTGACAATTTAAATGACGTCTATAACAATGTGCCAAATGAACCTTATCATATACTGGGTATTCTTTTTACTTCTTTTCTTTACTAGGCGATTAATTTTATTTTTTATTGAATGAGGTAGGCAAATTAATTATAATACTTTTTCATCTTCGTCGAAATTCAAATTATGCTCGACTAGCACTCAAAAAGATATTTTGATTTGTTTATAGAAAATTTAGTTCTTTATACGTAAAAGTATTTATATGATTATATGATTATAGTACTGTACACTTGGCGGACGAGGCTTTGTTATCGCCGGATGCTTATCATCCACCTCTTATTGTAAATCTAGGTTTGGGCACGGTTTGTCTACTTAGTATAAGATTTTTTCTTTTTTTTTATCTTAGGTTCACACTATCTTTCTTCAACTTAATTTTAAGACTTTTTTATAATTATAAAGGGTATATTTTGTAAACCCGTGTACTGATTAAAAAAAAAAAATAAATAAAGTCGATTTTAAGTAATTTTGATGATGAGGATTATGATTGACTCTTGTAACGTAGTTTAGCGATCTCTCGGATAAGTATTATGGTGAATTTTGTTATTATCAAGATTTATTAAATTTGGAACCAGTTGGTCAGTTAGCCGATTAAGCGGTTAAATTGTTATAACTTTTGTTAACATTGTTGTTAAGATATTGGAGGTTATAGAACAAGACTCCGACTAGTTAAAGGTGAGTTCACATTTGATCTAAAATTTTTATGAGTTGTTTGGTTTGTTCAGCAAAAGAGTTGGTTACGACATAGGTTAAATCCAAGAGAGAGACTTTTATGATGTTGGAGGTAACTTGATATGGTTCGTCAGTTCGAATTTGAAAGATTGTCCCGCCGAGTTTGATAGATGATAATGCAACCAATAAAGAGTGTCGCTTGAGTCCTGCGAGGCTTAATGAGAATATCATCGACCGCATGGATCATTGAGACGCCGGCACGAAAAATTTAGTGGATTCATTCCTTATCGGATAGCCGAATGTAAAAAGAATCACGATGTCAACGATTTTATTCATTTTATAAATTGCTCAATTTTAATATTTGCTCTTAATTTTGGAACTAATTAAATTGTGTGTGAGATTTTGCGGATAGTCTATCTTCAGGTTAGTCTGGTTTCAACAATGTTAATATTTTTATTTATCTCTTAACGACAGTTCGTTGAATTTTTCTCTACGTAAAAATCTATACTAATTGAAGATTTTGAATGGTTAATTACGGTTATTGAGTTATGATTTTAGTTTTGTCTTTACGAAATATTCTTTTATTTGAGTGGTTTTCAGGAACAATTTAAAAATTTAATTAAGTTGAATGCATTAATTCTCGTAAGTTTATTTGATTAACTTCAGTTATCGTATATTTTGAGGCATGAGATTGTGTTTGAGAATCAGATATATCAGAATTTTGAGAGTATCGCTTTATCATTTTGTTTGTATTTAACTTCGAAACTTAAACATACCTATTGAGACTAATGTTTATTTATGGATTGTTAATTTCACGAATTTTGCTGAATATCATGAAATATAATCTAAGATTGTTTTACATTTTAAATTTTGTTACGAATTTATTTAAAATTAATTCTCTGCAAAAACCAATTCCTGAAAAGAAAGCTAGTCGAGTCTTTGTTAAGTAGAGTTTTAGTGGTGTTCGAGTAAATGTGTGATTTGTTTATTGGTCGCGTTGTTAAGTTAGTTACATCGTTAAGTCGGTCGGGTTGTAAAGTAAATTCCGTAAAGTCGGTTATTTATTAAGTCGACACGTTAAGTTTGTTAAGTCAGATCTTTTTGGTTGGTAAGTCGTTAAGCGATTTCGAAAGAGGTATGGCGCCCAACAAATTTCGGTTTGGCAAAGTTTAAAAAATAAATTCTGTTTTATCTCGAACATCATAAAAAAGCTTTGTTTTTAAATTAAGGATTTGTTAAGCTAGATTTGTTAAGACCTCAAGTGTCTGGGGTAACCGATAGAATAGAGTTTCTCTTTGCAATTTTTAGTTTAGTCGATTTGGCTTGATAATTAATTTTCGTTTGTTATTTAAATTTTATTCATCACATACTAAATAAGAATACGTCACATTTGTTCACCCGTTACAAACAATTTTGAAACACACATAAAAATTACTAATTACGTCTCCAATTTTGATTTCTCGTAATTAATTTGATTCGAACGAGATCTTATTGTCGTTATGATAAAGATTCAATACTCGAACCAGAATATTCGAAAGTCCAAGTACCCCTTCATTAAAACTATTATAAGAAATAGTATTGTAAGCTTTAACCATTAAGGTTGAATTAATCCCAATAGTCAACATTTTTGTAGATATTGAGTTTCGTCCACGATAATAATTTCAAATCGTAAAAGAAAGGTGGTACTTGTATGGAATGTTTGAAGCTAAACAATCCTTTATGGTGGAAAAGCTTTTTGTGCAGGTCGTTAGAATGTCACGATTAGAGTCGAGCTTGAAAGCTCGTCATCTCGGTAGGATTGGTGGGTTATGAACGTGGAGACTAGCCGGGGGAAACAATGGGCATAGCCGTTTAGTTGACAACGACACCGGTATGGTTAGCATACGTTCTCGTAATATCGGCTAGCTTGTTTGACATTTTGGCGGCCGAAACTACCCACGGCAATAAGGTTAATTGAAATACGTCAAGTAGCAACGCATTGGGAATACTTGGACGAGGGCAGAGTTCTGTGTGTTGACTACATACACTCGCGAACCTATACTTATCTACATACTCGTATCGTGCCTTCCTATATCGAGCATATCGACAGCTCAGTGCAGCGTGGCACTACACGCGTAACTATCCCAAAGCACACGGAAACGAGAGATATACTTTGTGTTAGTGTGCGAAAGCATACACTTTCGCAGCAGGATAGGTAATTAGTCCAACCACGTGGATGCACAGTTTCCAAAAGTAAAGAGGATAGGGTCGAGAGATTGAAAAGATCAACAGGGCTACATTGATTCAACATCCACTTTGGAATTTTAAATGTTGTATTGTTTCATTTCCATTTCCTAATGAATTGAATTGTTAATTTAGAATTTTGTTCTAAAAGATACTTTTAGGGTTAGAAGATTTCTGAAATTCCGTATATAAACATTTAGTTTTACTGTTTATAAGTCATTGAATTCACTCATATGTATATTATCATTAAATTCATAATTTCCCAGATATCATTCAATTGCAGTTATATTACTTGTTTCGCCATTTCGCATTCATGAGTAATTAAAATATTTATTAGACCCACATTGCGTAAACTGCATTTAATTGAGGATGACAGATGCTTTTATCATTCGATTGAAAAAGATGGCCCGAATTTCTTGTTATGCGAACTTATAAATGGAGAAGATACAGTATAAAAGAAATATGATAAGTTACACAACTAGTTCTGAATAAAAATGTAAAGATCTGAAAAGATACATTTACTGTTAATTACGACCTTGGAATTTTTCAAAATTAGAAACTGGCTTAAATACTGTGCTCTAATAAATATTTTCGTAACCTTGTTGGAGCATCACTTTCAGAAAAATGAGACTTTTCTAGTTTGTATCGAATTACAGATATAGTGTTATTATAAATAAAGCCAAAACCAAATTAAATACACTATATAAAAATAGAAAAGATTTTTAATAATGACGGTTGCAACCCTGGGGAAAAGATGCGTTCAATCGAATATATAAAAAAAGAAGAGAAAAATAGTGAAGTGGTGTAGTGCGTGAAGGAGAGAGCTAGTTTCAAGGGACCTGAATCCCTATGAAATGAGAGACACATGAAACGACGTACGAGAACGAGCCCTCGATAATGACAGAAAATTGCCCACCCCCAGCTTACACAGCTAGCTTACCCGGCACTTAATTCAATTCAATTGCGATACAGTTCAATAATTCGATTAATTAAAAAATATCGCAGCGTCGCTCAGCGCGCTCCAACGAAAATGGAATTTCAAACGTCCCGCCGATATGCAACAAACCAGGGAAAAAACAAGCGGAAATACCCCCTAGTGGCCTCAGAGAGAACCACTGACACTGACGCCGAGTGCTGTGCGATTCAAATTAATTGATACCAAATATAGTACACATACGACTCGATATTCCCATATCATCTGTGATTACTTTATTATGTGCTCTAAGTGGACGAGAGATCCTTCTAAAAAAACTGAAATGAACGAGAGAAGTACTTTGCGGCCATTTGTAAATTTTTTTTAGGAGACAAACAACATACAGCAAAACATTTCCCTCAAGGCTTATACAAGCTTCAATCCATCCGCTAAAAAAAACCCCATTATCCAAGCGTAATAGACAAATCGTGCTTTAGTAAACTGTTTTGTCCTGCTTCGAAAAGCGACGGAAAGGAAACGAAAATTGCGTTTCAACCAGGGATTTTCAAAAGTACGAGATAAATTGATTTATAGGACATTGTTTTTACATTGTTACTATTGTAATGCTGGGAAGTTAAATTAAGTCTCACACATGTATAAATATCTGACATATTTACATATTGAAATAAATTGTTGAAGAATGAAAAGAGCATTTCAGATGGGATGAAAAATATCAACATCTTGAAGATAGTTATGAATTGAGATGACAATAATAAGCACTTGTACCTCACTGCACCAGTTGGAATTCTGAATAAGGCTTGAGAGTTTTCGACTCGTTGAAAAATGGCGACCGACAGTTTTCTCCTTCCTGCCGACATTCAAGATATTATAATTCGTTGGGGTATCAGGATGATAATAATAACGCGTTAATTAAAGCCGTTGATTTATGCGCCTTTCATATTGTAATTACCTACCGAACTTGACTCGACTTCGAGCGAGCAAACCCGAGAGTCTGGAGACAATCTTTAGCTCCCCGGAAGGGTAATGAGAATAAATTAATTAATCAAGGCGCAATTAATACCAACTGTAAACTCCACGCTACGTCAAGCACTTTTTAAGTACGTAAATTCATTTTTTATTTCTGATAATTTAATCCCATATCAATTACCTAATTGAAACTAAAATGTGTACATGTGAGATTTTTGTTGATTACAAGTGACATGGATTAATAAACAGCAATTAAGAGCAATGTCAGAAGAGATTAACAACAATTAAACAACAATAACGCAACTAACTTAGTTTAATATGACGTCAATGTTATGATTGCATTTTCGAAAAGGAAAAGATTTAAGGCCAGCTTACTCTGAAAAACGTGATTTTTTTCAATACATTTTATTTATAATACAAAAAATGTTAAGTAATAAATTTTTTTACATATGATAGTACATACATGAAGTTACTTAAAATTTTTTTTTTCAAAATGGCGGTCTTGAAAATGGCTGCTGAAAGTTATCTACTTCGTAGATGGATGACATAATTTCTTGGAAAAGAATTATCTGAAAGCAAAAAACAAAACGGTTTCATGTTCTGTATCGAATTTGCTATGGCCTCAAGCAGAATGAAACATTTTCAATAAAAAAAAACAGAATGGCGGACTTTTGAATTTTTTTAACCTTTTTTTTTACTTTTAATTGTTTATAACTTTTTTAAATAATAATGAATATTTCTGGTTCTGCTTGAGGCCATAGCCAGACATCTAAAGAGTAAAATGCCGTTTGGTTCATATCGATAAGTGCAGTAGTTTTGAAATGAGAGTGTCATCCATGCAAAAAAACGTGGTTCGGAGAAAAATCAGTTCAAGGTTTTTATTCGTGAACAATCGTAAAGAAGTGAATTTTACTTACATATCCATTCCAGCTGCATACACAATTCCTTCCTCGTCTTCGTAAGCATCATTCTGAAGAATTCTTGCATTTTTTAAAGCATTTCTGTGATCCTTAGACGGTTCAGTAGCTTCTAGCTCAGCTCGATCTACACGTCTGTTGTTGGCCCTATCAGCAAAGTGCCTTGCTCCCCACTCTTTTATACCTGCTTCTCGGTTTTGCTGACCTTTGGGACTAATTCTTATACTATTTCTACGAGTATACATTAGCAATTTATAAAAAAAAAATTTCGATTTTTTCAAAATTTTTCATAGTAACCTGACCTGAATATAAAAGCAACAACTTCCATATCTTCTAAAGATCTTGGATATTATGTTGGACAAAAGAAACGGATGGTACACCAAAATATTGAACTCCAGGTATTAGTTAATTTTACATTTGGTTTTATTATAAACGAAACCTTATCCAAACGAGACTAAAAATTTATTGGAGTTGAGGTAGAAAATGTTGAAATTTAAAATATCATGTTGAACCTAAAGTAAAAGTTGTCCTCCTAGTTTGTATCGAATTATAATTTGGTTTTATTATAAATAATACCTTACCCAAACAAAACTGCAACTATGTTGGACTTGTGGTAAGAAATTTTGAAATTTAAAATTGCATGCTTAAGCTACAGTAAAAGTTGTCTTCCTAGTTTGTATCGAATTATAATTTGGTTTTATTATAAATAAAACTATGATTTCTAAGCTAAGATATGGTGCCATCGTCTCGAACTTTATTAATCTGAGTAAAGCACTTTATAACAGTTGCCTCTCTTTCATTGGTCGATTTCAAGAAAGCAGAAAAGTTTTGGAAAAGTGATTAGTGATTTTTGATTTCACGAAAATTTGACACTTAACTAAGTATGTTGAAGGAAGTACGAGAAGCCATACCAAGGTAGGGTATTAAAGCTGGCGAAAGCAGGAATCGCTTATTTACAACGAGAACGGTGTAATATGCTCGCCGGAGGCCATGTTTAGTTTACGGCACCAGGATATAATGTCTTTTTAGGTACGTTAATTAACAGTATTCATTTTGCACAAAGGTTTCTAATTACGCACTGTATGGTGCCATAGACTTAGTACCGCGGTTGCCAGTGAAAATTATGTCCTGGATCTGGGCATTCGAGGAATTGAAGCTCGCCAAGTGGTCAAAATTCAAGCGAGCTGAAATCTCAAATCAATTGATTTTAAAGATTCATAGATCCTCGCTGATTCGGAATAATTAGCATTTGAAATTCATTACGTGAGTGAAACTTGCTGGTGAAGTCTTAACATTACGAGGATAGCCAATAGTTGTCCACCCAACTCAGTTAGCAGTCGCATTAATTAATTATAATTAAGTTTTAGTTGACGTAGCCGTGGAGGAGCAAAGCAGTAAGCAAGGATCTACGCGACTGGCATTTTGAGCATTACCGATATTATGTAGATTTCGCACTACCTCTCTCTGTCTCTCCTTCTCTTCCAGAAACCTACCCCTATCCCCTAAACCCCACAAAAGTCTGACGCTCCACCAACCAACCATCCCTTCCTTCCTTCACTTACAGTAAAGCGACCTGGAGAATGAATATTTACTTATTTACGGCACATAAACACGATTTTGCGACTACAGTCACAGGGTAATGGATTATACGCTTCTCTGATTGTCACTGAATTTGCAAAAAAGAGTTAATTACAACAATTTCTTCTTCAATGATCAATAATTGTTTAAAATGTTTAAGGTTAGAAGGAAGGTTTCTAGCAGGAATTAAATGGGTGATTTATGGCTTATATGGTTTACCAAAAATACACAAACAAGGGTATCCTTTACGTCCAGTAAATTCATTTATCAATTCACCTTTATACAATTTTTCAAAGTTCTATCAAAACATATTAAAAGAAGAAACAAATAAATCTAAAAATATACTAGAAAATAGTTAAGAATTCCATGATCAAGTTAAAAAAGTTCAAATTCCAAGTGATTACACTATAGTATCTTTAGATGTAGTATCCATGTTTATAAACATTAACTATGAGTTGGTTTCTAAGATTATTAAAGATAATTGGTTAAGATTTAAAGAACATACAAATTTAATTTAATTTTTGTTTTTATTGATGGTTTGAGATTTTGTCTGAGCAATGCTTATTGTAAGTTTCAAGAAGTTATTTATAAACAATAGTATGGGGTACCTATAGGTAGTCCCATATCCCTTGTAATAGCAGAAATAATTATGCAATATATCGAAAATAAGGTTCTCAGTGAAATTAATTACATTGTAATTTCTTATAAAAGATACATTGATGATACAATAGTCAGTTTACCAATTAACAAAGCTGCAGATTTTTAAAAAGATTCAACGCCAAAGGAAATAGTTTAAAATTTACAACTGAACATTCTATTAATAGAAAAATAACTTTTTTAGATTTAAATTTAAATATTGAGGCGGGTTTTCCTCTTTTCGGTGTCCATCCCTACTCTCTTTCTTTTTCTCTCTATCTCTCTCTACCGGATAAAGCTCAAATCGTTTGTAGGAGTTCTCCCTCCACTTTAGATCAGTCAGCGAGGGCCTTATAAGATGATGGCGTCCAGTTCCACTTTGGCTTTCATACAGTCCACATCAGGCGCATTTTCTCGTGAATTTTTTGACGCATTGTTGACTGGTTTTCCATTTTGTGTTTATAACGGTTGTACAAATGTGACGTATTCAAGATTGAAATAACAATAAACTATAACGGTGTTGTAACATTTTGTAAAAATACCATTAAGTATTCCTAACAATAATTCAAACGGGAAGAATAGCTGATTAGAGAAAAATTAAAACACTGACGACACAAATAGTCGAGTTAATGAAAATATTTCAGTGATATATTTCATAAAAGTATAATCGCGTACTTTAGCGAATTTAATGTAATTTTTATGATTCATTTCGTATTTTAATTTCGTGACGTTCAGTTCGTCATAAAGTAAGTATTATTGTGCTCTCGTTCAGTGCCAAGAGCAATAGGAGATTTTCAAAGCGAGACCGACTTCCCTGAAAAGGGCAGCTACAATTCTCCAAGAAAATCGTGAGAGTAAGAGTGAGAGGAGTAGAAGGCCTGCACGGTGGCAACTGCACGTCGTCGTAAGAAGCTGTTAATCTTTGGTAATAAAGTGTATTTTCATTATAATACAGCATGAATATGCAACGGCGATAATGGCCTTAATATCCCGGCATGCATCTTCCTGTGCTTTACGAGCTGAGCCTCTTCTGCCTCAATTTGAGGCACCCTAGTGGATTTTGTTCCGAAGGTTCCTAACCCTACACGAGGTTTTCTGAAACTCCATCAATCTGTCGATCATAGATATAATTATTTTTATCGCTGCAACGTTTATGAATATTTCAAGCTGATTTTAATTTTAAATTATCAATTGTGTATTAAAATTTTCAACCTTTTCAGTTATTCAAGTTTTTTTTAAAAAGGCTACCCTGTTTAAATTGAGAGATTTTAAATTAATTAATTTTTTTTTAAGTTATTACGATCTTCTTTTAGTATTTAATCCTGACTTTTTGAATTTGTATGATTGTGTTCAAAGAAACTTTTTATCGCTGTTAATAATTTTTAAAAATTTGGATAATATCAAAGATCCGGCAGAAAAATGAAAAGCTCATCTTCAGGATGGTACCTTTGTCGAATTGGTGCTTGTAAGGTTTCCGGGCGATTCGATTCATTACCAGAATGTCACTGCTAATTAATTCTGAGAAATGCATTTTGTAACGCATCTGAAATTTCTGTTTGCAGACTCCCTGTACCCTCTCTTTTTTAAATGAATTAAAAGAACATCACTCATCCCCTTTAACAGTACTCCAGAAAGCCATTCACGAATTCTTGTTCACATCATAATCAGAGGTTGACTCTTATTTAGCCAATTATAAAATATAAATGTAATCTCTTTTCAATGCGCACGGGAATTTTTTGTTCTTTTTGTTTTCTGTTTAATTATCATTGACATTTGTGATTTTAAATGAACGTTATTAAAGATAATGAAAAACAAGTTTGTAAACAGGGAACAAATAAATTATTAAAAAATTTTGAAAATTGTGAAATATGGTAAAAATTGTGATCAAAATTATGATCATCTATTTTATGTTAATTGCAAAATTTAGCTTTGTAGCAAAATTATAAAATGGCTTGGGACTGCTTCCAACACTTTTTGAATAGATAAGGTCCAAAATTGTATTCATTTTATGTAATTTAGAGAAAATTATAAGATAAATATGAAATATGTTTTGGATCTATGAAGACGATATTTGGTTAAAAACTGCCAATTCATATAAATTTTGGCGTAAATGAATTATTTTCATGTGGCAGGCAACATAACCAAAAAAATATATAACGTTCATTTAGTTAGTTTCGTACAAAAGAGACACTAATTTCAAAATTCTTCGGACAATTTTACGGCACTGAAAGTGTCGATTTTTAAAACGCTGATCTATTTTTTCCGAACGTAAATTTATGATGCAAGACATTAATAATGTTTTTAGAAAAATAAAAAACTGTCAAACTGGTGTTTTCAAAGCGCCACCAGCGGCAGATTTTTGTACTATTAAGCTACTGTGCACAGTCGGTAACAAATTATTGTCAGTAAATACAGTAAACTAAATGCTTTTTGAACAAATAATAATTAATAAATAATTAGCAGTAGCTATTCTAGAAAAAGTTGGAACACGATTTAAAACAATTGAATATCAACAATTGCTTAATTATTTTTAATTGTAACTAATTTAGGTAACTCGATTCGAGTTGTTTCCAATCGTATGAATAGAATAAATAGTTTCAAAAAGTTTGTGTATCAGTAATATTTATTTTTTAAAATATAAGACCCTAATATCATTTAATTTTAATATAAAGATATTTTTTACAAATAATTTTCCTAACACTCAAGACTGATATTCGTATTTCTAACTTTAAAATAAAAAGTTACGTCAAAAAAAGCTTATTTACAATGTGGGTGAGAAATCTGAATTTTCAATTTAATATTAAGTCGATAAGTCGAAAAGTTTGTATGATATTACTTTTCCTAAAATTATAAAAATTGTTATAATTCCCATTAAGTGTTACGTCAAAATATTTTTATTCCACAAACAATTTATTAGTTTTTTGTAATAAAAGATTAGGATTAAAACAAAATTGCTAAAAAATTTTTAACTGATATGTAGAGAATAAGAAATCACCGGAGTTTTTTTAAATTGACAATATTTTTCATATTGTTAATAAAATTGCTGTCTATAATGTTTTTCTTTACATTAAAATTTTATTTATAAACTTACTTTCCGTTTATATAATAGAAACGAAAAAAAATAATTACCTACTGTGCGGATTATAGTTAATCGAAATAGTAACGAAATCATTCGACTTTTCAAAAATCGACATTTCTGTACTTTAAAATTAGCCACATTTAGTTCAATCTTCAAATTAGTGTCTATTTTATGCATAAGTAAGTAAATGTGTTTTCTCCGACATCTGCAACCAACTTAACCTATTTCAAAGAACTAATTTATTCTAGACAAAGTTTCTATGTATTCGGATTTTAAAAAGAAATATACTTCTTAGGTTTTGTATCATTTTGACACAAAATTTTTCGTAGCACATGTTATATTGTTTAACCTAAGAAAATGTTATTTTGTACTTTTACTAAAATCAAAAGATTGTCAAGTTTTAATTATTGCATAATGAATTTACTGGATTAATAAGGTTTTTAAATATTTACTTAATGTGTTAAAATCAACTATTCAAGGAATGTCGACCGCTTGACATAACCTCAAACTAAAAAGTGATTTTTAACAGCTAATGAAACAATAATTAAAATAATTTCACAAAATTGCAAATTCTGAAAAATTCATTTGAACAATTATCAAAAAAAAATTAGGTTCGTCCAATTTTTGTTATAAAATAATAATTATTAAATATTTATTGTTTTTAAGCGTCAGTAACCAATTGAAATTTTCAACCAATTTTGACAAATAATAGCTCATTTTGCTCTTTTGAACATTTTCTACAATTCCAATCGTTTAATTTTGTTTAAAATATTTTTTTCAAAGATTATTAAGCAAATAAAATTTTTTTTTAACATATTTTTTTAAAAAAAACATTTTAAATAAAATTAAACGAATGGAATTGTAAAAAATGTTAAAAAGAGGAAAATAAGCTATTATTTGTCAAAATTGGTTGAAAAATTCAGTTTGTTACTGACCCATTCATCATAAAGAAACAACACAAAATGGCAAATAATTATTTTTTTGAAACAAATTTTTGTACAACCTAATTTTTTCTGATAATTGTACAACTAAATGTTTCAAAATTTCATGAAATCATTCTAATTATGGTTTCATTTGCTGTTAAAAACTGCTTTTTATTTCTTATTATTTCTTTAACCGAATATCGTCTTCATACATCATGTCTAGAAAATCTACAATTTACATAAACAAAAAATAAATACAAGTCAGGACCGTGCCTATTAAAAAGAAACTCTGGGAGCAAAGTAATTTACAATTCTGCAGTGAAAAACAGGTTAATTTAGAACAATATATTATTTTTTCTTTTAAAATTTTTTTTCAACTTTTAATCGCACATGAATATTTCAGGGTGTCTACTAACCGGGAAAACCGGGAATTTAAACTGATCGGGAGAAACCGGGAATTAGCCATGAATTTTTCGTCAAACCGGGAATTTTTTTCTGGAATAATAAATTCTTTTCAATTTTCAATTATTTTCTTCAATTTACAATTATTTTCTGCAATTTTCAACTATTTTCATCAATTTCGAATTAATTTATTTACTTCTGAAATATTTTCTACGATTTTCAATTATTTTAATCAATTTTTAATTATTTTTTTTTGAATTGTCAATTATTTGATTCAGTTTTCAATTATTTTCTTCAATTTTTAATTATTTTCTTCAGATCTCAACTATTTCCTTCATTTTTTAATTATTTAATTTAATATTCAATAATTCTCGACTTTTTTCAACTATTTTGTTCAATTATCATTTATTTATTTCACATCTCAATAACTCCTCCATTTTTCAATTATTTTCTTCTATAATCAATAATTCTCGGCTTTTATCAATATTTTTTTTCAATTATCAATTATGTTTTTGAAACTTGAATTCAATTCATCAATTATTATTGAACAACTTTCATAAAATCACATTTTCTTCAATTTCAAATTATTTTCTACAATTTTTAATTAATTTCTTCAAATTACAATTACATTCTTCATTTTTTATTTTTTTTTTTAAATTCTATAATTCCTGGGTTGTTCAATTTCTTTTTCTTCAATCATCACTTATTTTCTTCTACTTTCAATCCCATTGTTTAATTCTTGAATAATTATTTTCTTTAATTTTAAATTATAATTTTCGGCATTAAATTACAATCTTTAAGTTTCAATTTTTTTTTTAATATTCAATAACTCTAGGCTTTTTGCAATGATTTTTTTTTTAATTCTTAATTATTTTCTTCAAATTCCAATTTTTTTCTTAAATTTCAATTATCTTCTTGAATTTCTAATTATTTTTTTATATTTTTTTCAGTTTCTCAATTTCTTTTAATTTTCAATTTCTTCTCAATTTTCTTCAATATTTAACAATTCTCAGCTGTGTTAAATTATGTTTTTCTTTTAATTTTTATTCAAATTGAGAATTTTTAAATTATTTTCATGAATTCGCAATTATGTCCGTCGATTTCTAAATTTTTATACTATTTCCAAATATTGTATTTAATTTTTAAGTACTTTCTTCAATTTTTAATTATTTTATTTAATTTTTAATTATTTTGTTCAATTTTCAATTGTTTGTTTCAATATTCAGTAATCTCGACATTTTTCAATTATCAGTTATTTATTTCATGTTTCAAAACCTCCTTCAATTTTCAATAATTTTCTTTTATTTTCAAATTAATTGTTCAATTTTTTTTTAATTCTCAATTAATTTCTTTAAATAACAATTTTATTCTTCAATTTTTAATGTTTTCTTTAATATTAAATAATTCCTGACATTTTCCATTTTTTTTAATTATAAATTATTTTCTTCTTTTTTCAATCCAATTGTTCAGTAATTTTCTTTAATTCTCAATTATTGTATTCAAATTCCAATTTTATTTCTCAATTTTCAATTGTTTATTTTTAATATTGAATAATTCTGTGTTTTTCCGATTTTAATTCAATTATTTAATTTTCAATTTATTTCTTCAATTTTGAATTATTAACTTAAATTTTGAATTATTTTTTTTTATTTTCTATCTAGTTGACCAATTTTCAATTATATTCTTTTATTTATTAACCATTGTTCAATTTTTTCAATTATTGTTCAATTCTTGATTAATATTTCCCTTTTTTTTTTAATTTTGTTTCTAATTGTCAAATATCTTTGTCATTGTTCAATTATTATTTCTTTCCGTTATTAATTATTTCTTTTCATTATTAATTGTTTCTTTTAATTTTTAATTATTATTTTTTGTAAAGTTTAATATTTAATTCTTCAATTCTCAATTTTTTTCTTTGAATTTCAATTATTTTCTTCAATTATCAACTGTTTTATTCAATTTTTGAAGCTATTTGTAGGTCTATTTATACTTAAGGGCATGTGATGGAGTATGACGTCACTTGTATAGGCAAAATTTGTCCGTAACTTTTCTCTTAAAATATTTAATATTTTGTCATGAAACTTGGTAGAATCACTTAAAATGTCATTAGAAAGGTCTCTCAGACCCAAGTTTGTTTGAATTTTGGCTCAAAAGTGATTTTTAAAAAATATTGCATTTTTTTGAAAAGTTCCCAAAATTAATTTTGGGCCAAAATTTAAACAAACTTGGATCTGAGAGAGTAGTTAATAAATTTTGGTAGCAAAATTGAATTTTGGTAACAAAGATATGGTAACAAAGTTGAAATTTATTAAGAAAGTTAGAATTGACTAACAAAGTTAAAAATTTCATAAAAGAGTTAAAATTTGGTAACAAATCGCAACAAACGATTGTCAATAATGAAATATAGAAACCGATAAGCGCACGCGCTTAGTATAGAAAAGGAGATGAAATAGAAAAACGAGATTAAAAATAATAATAAAAAAAAAAAAAAAAATAGTGGCTCCGAACACGGGAAAAATGTTTCTGGCATGGGATATAATGGGTGCATCGTACAGGAATATAATGAGATTTTACAGTGCAATTCACATAAAGCATTGGAAACAACGAATGTGGCGGAGTGGGAGAGGGTTGAGGCAGCAAAGAGATGGCTGGGAGGAGGAGAATGCGAGCGATAAAAAAGCCTGCGCCTAAACACATTATTTCTGTCCCGCACCCCCGCTTTGAACCCCTTCACCCCCTATCCCAATTTCAACTGTCTCTCTTCTTTCCACTTCGATATACCCTATGTTTTACCCCCTTCCCCTTAAATCCCAACTCCCACCTCACACCAGTGTCCCCAGTCACCCACGCAGTTTAAAATGCAACGTAAATTATAACCTCCCTTTTTATCTGAATGCGCATTAATTAATCGCTTGATTAAAAGAGAGTCGCCCGTATTTTTGTGAATGCACGTTTTACTGAGTCGCGCTTTGATAGGCTTGAATAATCGATTTCTTTGGCGTTGATTTTCAATTTATGTCACCGATTTTCAATTTGTCTGTTTTGGGTAAAATTACTCTCCTATTAATAAGAGGATGAGTATAATTTTAATGGGCAACTTTGATCAGTAATTACCCTTTAATTTCAGTTACATGTCTCGTGCATGGAAAGGCCAATCAGAAATGTGTGCAAAAGTAGAATTAAATTAGGCTGATAGAATTGCTTAAATATTGACAGTATATTTGAAAACAAAATCCTCACAAATTAGAAATGAAAATTTAAAAACAAAATCCAAATCTGTCCAACGTCAAGTTTCCTTTTAAACTGCATGTGCTAATCTGATTTTTATAGAAAGCGCTGGAATGTAGATACAAAAGAATTTTCGACGGATTGATTCATCAATCTGTGTTCATAGGCGCGATAAATACACAGAAAAAAAAAACAAAGAGATCGATCAAAAGGTAAACCGTGCATGTCCCTTTGTTCGGCACTATCATTCTTTTCGCCTGATCTTTCATAATTCCGACATATTTTCGTCGATGGGCTGCCCCGAGTGTCTCTCTATTTGCGTTTGAGTGGACGACGAGGCAATATTCAGGCGCACGGAAGAGGTGAGAGTGAAAAAAATTATTGGCGGCACGAAATTCGTCGAATGCGCTCGCGATCCGGACCTATTAGTCTGTCGATAATGATCAAAAAATGTGCTAAACAAAAGACTGCACGGATGGTGAGAGCCATCTTTTTTCGTGGGTCATCGAGGCAGACCGAGGCTTTGCAGAAAAGCTTTGACTGCCCTCCTCACATTGGCGGCAACCAAACCTACAGCGTTATATTTAAAAATCGGCGCGTTCTCCCGGAAACTTCCTACAAAGAGAGGGCCAGCCGCTTACATTGGGTTGGTTAAAATCTGGTGCTTCAGTAACTTTACGTAACGGCAGATATTAAAAACCACTGGCCGATTTTTTACTCACTCTCGTCAGTTGCAAACAAATTTTCTCTTTCTTCATTTAGAAACATTGGATTTTTTTTTTGTCAAAGCAAAAGTTTAATTGATTGGACAAAATGATAATAATTCGATTGGAATAACTCCTTTATTGCAGATCGCGAATTAAACTATAAAAAACGTGTTTTGTCTGAAATGTTGCATATTAAAAATCACGGTTTTACTATTAACAAAAAAGAAGATATTTTATACTTGAACAAAATCTATTTTCTATTAATTAATCGATTGGAATTTTGATTGAACTTCTCTTTCTATATCCGTCTCTGTTTTTTTCACTGACTCCGAATTTCTACTGCTCTTTAAAATTTTGTAAATATTTTCAACTTAGTCTTGACAAAATGCTTGTAGCAGTCGGATTAAATTTTAACTGTTTGACAAATTACAATATGTAATAATTTTATTTTAATTTCGGTAAATTTTATTTATTTATTATTTAGTGTTTTTTGTTTGTTTTTTCAATTTGTATTTGTGATAATTCATTATTTTTTATGTAATAAATTTTAGAGCCTGATGATGATGTGAAACTATGTCATCGAAACGTCGTTCTGTCTTTTAAAAAAAATAACATTGTTTATGTTTATTTTTGCCTTCCTTCGATCGAACCTACTTCTTACATAACAAACATTTCGGAAGAGAATCTGTCTTTCAATTAAAATAAAAATTAAATAATAATTAATTTCAATTGATTAATTGCTTTAGTTATAATCTCGAATTCGACTTCTTTGTGGAAAAAGTAACTATTCGAATAGAACAACATTTATGAGAATTAACTGAATTAAAATTTTAGTTCGCCATATTGGACCCGCCATTTTGAATTTAAGAAATTTTAAAAAAGTTTCAAATTTGTTATCGCCGACACAAAAGAAAGTTTAGTAAAAAGAATGAGGCGAATCAGAGGACAGTTTGACAATTGGTGGAATATTCACTCAGTTTTTTAATAATTTGAAGATTAGTTTGACTACATTTTAAGATCGCCATTTAAATTTTAAAAATCTAATTTCAAATTCGTATTCGGTGACTCTGAGAACAAGATTTGGGAAAACTTAATGACTTTTATTTTTAACTTCCGCCATATTGGATCCGGCAGTTTGAAATTTGGAAGTTTTAAAAAAATTTAGATTTGTTATCAGCAACCCGAAAAATCCATGAGAGAAAAGATTAAAGTGAGTCCAATAACATTTTATCGATTGGTAAAATATTTACTAAATTTAATAAACAATTTGCTATAGATTTGATACCTTCTCACTAAGGGGCAAAGTGGGACAGCGCCCCGGGGCCCTAGTTGGACAACCATTTTTTAAAAAAAAATCCAAAAACCTTACTAATTATGGTAATTTAAAGTTTGACTAAGTCAATCAGTCCGCGCTAGGGCGCGATTAATTTCTACGCCTTATGTTATCAACAATTATGAATATTTTAAATGTAATATTTGAAAATAAATAAATAAAATAAATATTTATTTAGAACAAATTTTATAAAATTTTAGGAATAAAAAAAATGCAAAAAGAATTGAAATAAAACAAAATAATTGCAAAATTTGCAAATTAATTTAAAAAAAAATTAAATTAATTAAAAGTTGGGGAAAATAGTTTTAAAAAACCATATAAATCTTTTAAAAATAATGAAAATAATTTTAATTTCAGAAAAATACTTGAAAGTCTTAAAAATAAATTAAATGAAATTGAATAATGAAAAATTAGAGAAAATAATTAAAAACTGAAAAAAAGTTATTGGCAATGAAGGTAAATAATTTAAATTAAAAAAAAACAGATTTGAATTTCAGAAAGTAATTGAAAAAATTACATAATGTATTTTAAATAAAAAAAAGTTAAAGAAAATTTCAAAAAATACTTAAACTTTCTAAAGTTCTTGAAATAAAGGAAAATAATTAAAAACTAGAGAAAATAAATGAAAAAAGGTAAACATAATTTAAAAATGAAGAGAGCAAGTTTCAATTTAAGAGAAATAAGTAAAACTAATTAGAAACCAATTAAAAAAATTAGAATATCTAAAAACTGGAGAAAAGAATTGAAGAAAGATAAAAATAATTGAAATTTTCGATAATTAATAAAAATTTGTGGAAATTATAAAAACAAATATATATAATTAAAAAATAAAGAATATAATTGAAATTTAAGAAAAATACTTAAAAATTTTAGAAAATTTGTTTAGAAATAGAGAATAATAAGTAATAATCGAGGAATATAATTGAAAAATGGTAAAATTAATTTAGAATTAAAAAAAAAAATTGAAATGTGCTAAAAATAATTTAAGATTGATAAAAAAAATTGAAATTTGATAAAAATAATGTAAATATGTAAGTTGAAAACAGTAAATAAAATTTGAGAGAAATAAATAGAATGTACGTTTAAAAAAAGAAAATAATTACACAATTACTTAAAAAAATTTAATTAAACGGGATAATTAAAAAATTGCCGAAATAATCGAAATTAATTAGAAACAAAAATTTGAAAAAAATAATTGCAAAATGACAAAAATAGTGGTAAATTAAAAAAATTAATTAAAATTTTTGCGAAGAATAATATAAAATTCAGGAATAAATAATTAATTTGATTTAATGCCAAGAAAAAAATAATGAACAAATGAAAAAGAGATTAAAAACTAAACAAAACGACTGAAATTCGCAGAATAATCGAAAATTGATGAAAATAATTCAAATTTCAGATAAATAATTGAAATTTTAAAAATTAAGCAAGAATAATAAAAACAATTAGAAATTGAAGAAAATAATAGAAAAATTACAGAATTTATTTTTAAACAAAAGAAAGTATTTGAAAAATCGTTCAAACTATGGAAAATTGATAACAATAGTCTAAATGTGAGGTAAAAACTGAAAATTTAGGAAATTAATTGAAAAATAATGGAAATATTAAAAGATAGAGAAAATAATTGTAAAATAAAAAGAAATTAAAAATGAACAAAATAATTTTCAAATTGAGATGTATATATGAAAGTTCAGGAAATTCTTTCAGAAATTATAAAAATGATTAAAAATTGAAATTAATAATTGAAAAACGACAACAGTAATGGTAAATTAAATAAATTTATTTGAATTTGCGACGAATAATATAAAATTTAGAAATAAATAATTAAATTGATTTAATGTGAAGGAAAAAATAATTGAAATTGAAAAACTGATTAAAAAGACTGAACAAAAAAGTTGAAATTTGAAGAAAGTAAATTTAAGATTTAGAGAAATGAAATAAAACATCAGATACTTGTTCAGATGCTTTAGTATCAAGTAAATAATAAGAGTTAAGCCCCTCATTTTAACAATTCGCAAATTATTAATTAATTAATTAATTTATAAAATAAAATAATTTAATTTCAGTAGGTTTAAAGCTAATTAGATCCGCTATTTTGGATTTTCTAAATATGACTTTTTTGTATTTAGCTATCCGACACATTGAATCTGAGATTTAGAATTGTATATATATTCTTCGAATTTATAATTAACGACCTGAAAAAAACTAAAAAATAGACTTAAGAGAATCTAATGATATTTTGCTAAATTATAAAATATTTGCTTAACTTTTAAATTAATTTAATTTATTTGACGTCAAATTGGGTCAGTCATTTTAAAAATTTGAATTCTGAATTAAGTTTTCTTGAAGAAGCAAATGTTATGAACTTTCGGGTGAGATCATAATTGCGCTGAAAAAAAAATTATTTGATTCAAATAACCGTTTACTTGACTATTATCAAATAAATATTTATTTGTATCAAATAAATTTATTTAATTTTAACTAATTATTATTCGCGTCAATTGAATAGTATTTTTTTTAAATACTGGATTTATTGATTCAAATACGATTTATTTGATTTAGATGTTAATTATTTGATACGAATAAATATTTATTTGATAATTATCAAGTAATCGGTTATTTGAATCAAATAAATTTTTTTTCAGTGTATACATTTACTTTTTGTCTCAATGGAACAAAAGTTATCAAAATTGAAAAAGTGAAATCTTAAAAATGTCTTTTGATAATTAAATTGCTATATTAAGAATTTAAACTATCGAATTCAATCGGATTCATTACTTTTTAAAAAATTACCAAATTTCCTTTACCCAAAGAAGTGATATATTTGGCACAATGAAAAGTTATTTGTACCAAATAAAAATATCTTTGTCTCAGAACCTACTAAATTTTTTATTTGTTTCAAATCAAAGAGCTATTTGCCTAAAAAAAATTTTTATTTCATAGAAATAAAAAAGCTATAATTATCTTTGAGTTAATATATTTTTCTCTTTTAATTTAGTCTTTAATCAAATTTGTTAATTTTAAAAATTTGCCCTCCATCTTGAATTTTTTAAATAAGACCTCAAATTCTTATTTAATGCTCAAAAACCTCTGAATAACAAACTTTTCGAAAATCTTCTAAATATAAAAAAAAGCCGAGAAATAAATATATACAAAAGTATCAATTGTAAAGTTTCAGGGCTTCCAGAAATTTTCACCAAACTTTATTAGCCGCGGGAGATGCAACTGTATTGTCAATTACTCAGATTTAACAAAGCCGCATTGATTCCCTCATTGTACCTTTTGTTCAGTTAATTAATTTCAAAATATTAATTTAACTAGTAATGACGCTGGTTACAAATAACTGAATTTAACTAATAAAGAGAGACTGACTGCAAATCATTTTTATCATGACATTCAACTCAGCCTGTCATTATACAAATAATTCTGAATTATGCATATTACAAATTCAAAAGTATATATTTTATTGGGTAATAGCACTAAATTGGAATTTTTCTTCCGGTTTATTTGTTTTGAGCGTTAATTATAATTAAACAAAATTGATCGAAGGCGCGTTAAATATACAATATTCACTCGCGCATAAAAACTAACGCGACCAATATCTGTAACGACAGTCAAATTTTATTTTTATAATGGTCCTCCAGCACGGAAATTTGTATAATTAAACAGAATATGTGTGCGAGGAAAAAATAAATAAACGCATCTATCGAGTATTGACAGAAGCTTTTATATAACCGACACCAGTCAGTATAAACACAGTGTGTATATATACGATCACAGTTTCTCTGATTTAGAGAGGAGAATCAGATTCATTATTTTTAATTAAACGTAACAATAATACGCTTATTAATTGATTAATTAAACATGACGTATGAATTATTCGCTTCTCTTTTTGTACCAAGGTATACCCCTTCAATTTTTAAATATTATATTTCTTTATAGAGAAATTTTTCAATTAATTAATTTTAACGAATCATATATAAATATCTAATTTCAATAATTTGAAATTTTTAATATGTTTTTCGATTATATCTGCGGCACACAGAAAAAAAAATATAAAATAAATTTACTCGGTATAATACGTATCGTTAGACGAATTTACTTTTTTAATTGCGTTCTTTAGCATTTAGTTACTAATGTCCTACCATTCATGAAAATAATTATGCAGCAAAGCGACCTAACTACTTTATTAAGCCAACAATTTTCACCCGCGTTCATTAACCAAGTTGAGGTGCTGCAAACAATAAAATTATCCAGGGATGCAAAATCGTAATTTTAGTTGTAAAATATAATTTCATAAGCGAGGTTCCTTTTTATAAAAATGAGGCTACGAAATAGAAGTCCTTGCGGTGGCAAATGCCTGCACGTTAGTATGAACTGCCTTTGTCTTGCAAAAAACCCATGGACATATATATCACGCGGGACCAAGCCACGGGCATTGTTTCACTCTTCGCATAATTACTGTGAGTCACGTTTTAAAGTTAAATTCCACCTAAATAAAGCTTAATGTTATTATATCGCGACACTGCGCATCGCCATCGAGGCAGTTTGGCTCATTACACTTCGTCCCAGTGGTTTCCAATGTCGTTTACTTTCTTCATTAAGTATCATTATTAATATACTTTGCCATATAATAGAATATAACTCAACTCCCCGCTGTCAAAGAGAAATATTCCTTTTTCAAAGCCCAGACTAATCACATTATTTTAACCTAATTAACTAACTAAAAATTAGTAAAATTATTATTAAAAAAAAAGAAAAAGTTTTTTTTGCATCAAACCTGCTCGATAAATTGATCTAATCAGTCTCTGTGCGGACTATCTCACCTGAAACAGAAAAAAATATTTGTTGGTGAATATTATGGTTTTTTTATTACTTTATACTTATTATTGCTATTATTAATTTATAGAACATAATTCACAGAATATAATAAATAGTATATACAATAAAACATACAGAAATAAAGTGATCGCAAAATTTGATTTAAACTTCTCTAGATGACGAATTTTCAAATTGCACATAAATACTAGAGTTGTGGAATCCTTAAAAGTTTCAGTGTACGCAAAAAAAGTTCACAAAAGAAATGGAGAAATAATTCTAAATAAATTTAATAAAATTATTCAAACGATTATAAAAGACAAAAGAAAATGATAGTAACTTTCAAAGATCTTTTATAAGTTTGCAATATTAATTAGTTTAAGAGAAAATTCTAAAACTGCTATTAGTTGGAAAAAAAATATATATAATAAAAACTATATATATATATATATATATATATAAACTAAGAAAATGTGTGATATTTTACAAAACAATTATGAAATTAAAAAAAAGAATTAAAAGCACGTAAGAATAAAACTAGGTGAAAATTATGTTCGTACATGAACATTTCGCTTCCATGTACGCAAAGTAATTATGCTTCTTCATAGAAGTTGCAATAGAGTACAATAATGCAAAAAAAATATTTAAATTACGTTAAAAATAAAAAATAATCTTTAATCAATTTCCAGAAAAATGTATTTTTGGGACGTATGATTAAGTTATAAAATTAATTATTTAGAATTTCCAATTTATAGAATTTCATGAGGTAGAATTTTCTTGTAGCCGAAATTTCACATTTTCGAATTTTTACCTAATAGAATTTTTAGGTCACCGAATTCATATGTAACAGAAATTTCATTTAAAAGAAATTTCATTTAAAAGAATCTCAATTTAAACGAATTTTAATCTAGAAGAATTTTCATTTTACAGAATTTTAAGTAAATCGAAATTTTAAATGACAGAATATTCATTGACCGAATCTTCATTTATCTGAAATTGTATTAGTACGAATTGACATTTGATAGAAAAATTAAAACGTAGAATGTTCATTTATCAAAAATTGCAAATGGCCGAAGAAGCATCCGGTAGACATATTTTGGCGCGAATTTTGAAATTGACCAATCATAAAATATGAAAATTCTCATCAATTCGTACTTATTCACTTTCGGATATGAAGATTCGGTCAAATGAATATTCTGTCATTTAAAAATTCGATTAATCTAAAATTCTGTAAAATGAAAATTTCTTTACATTAAAATTCGTTGAAATTGAAATTCTTTTAAATGAAAATTCTGTTAAATATGAATTCGGTGACCTAAAAATTCTATTAGGCAAAAATTCGAATTCATTTAAATTTGATTAAAAATAAATTCGAAAATGTGAAATTTCGGCTACTAGAAAATTCTACCTCATGAAATTCTGTGAAATGAAAATTCTAAATAATTAATTTTAGAACTTAATCATGCGTCCCGTATTTTTTATATTGACCAATTAGTTCGTCTTTTAATCAAAACTATTTTATCCACAGGGCCTATGATTATAAAATAAAAATGAGAGGAGTTATAAATAAGAATGAATTTTAGATGTAAATTAAAATGACAAATCATGAATTATGAGAATTTTTGGCGAATTATGTATAAACTTTATAATTATATTTAATTAATCGATTCGTTTTGAGACAAGGAACATGATTTTTGTATTTATTAAGATGTATTTTTGTTATGAAAAAAATTTTGACAAAAATACACTTTTTCAAGGAAAAAAAGTGCCCAAAACATTTAATTGGGTATTTTCAAAAATCCCTGTGTCCAAATTTAGTTTTTATGAGCTTATAAGCAATCCAAATTTTATTGAAACCTTTTAAAGATTTCTCGAGATATTTTGTCGACAAAAAATAGCTATATAAGCATACACATAAACACAAGTACACACGCACATGTGGACATTTGCTTAAAAATTGAAATTTGCGCTTTTTAGTTAAAAATGAGTCGATTTAGAATATTTTTGAAAAATCGAAAATCTTAACGATCACAAAGCTTCCTTTAAAAAAATCAAAAAATATCAAAAACTAAAACAATGATAAAAACTGTATTAAAAATGAAAAAACTTTACAATGAAGAAACAAAAAATTAACAAAAATTATTTTTAAATTTGTAAATAAATTTAAAAAAAAACTTCCGGTGATGTAAAAAATTATATGGAAAAAATATAATTCTACGATTTTTAAAACTCATTAAAAGTTTAAAGAATAACTAAATAATAATAAGAGGAGGAAATTTAAAATAAAATTTTAAGTCTAATAAATGGAGTCAGAAATTGAAAAAATATCCCGAAAAATGAGAAAATGTAATGATAAAATAAGAAAATGTAAAAAGATATGTATAATAAGTTACATATAATTTGATTGACATTTTAATTTTTTTACATTAGATTCTTATTCGGCAAGGAATTTTTAAAATACCCAATTAAAATTTTTTTAACACTTTTTTCCATCGAAAAAAATCGTTTTTTGTCAAAATTTTTTTCCATGCTAAAAATACAACTTAATGAATACGAAAATCATATTTTTTATCTCAATACGAATCGATTGACTTATATAAAGTTATAATTTATAAAGTTGATGAAAAATTCGAAAAATAATTCGTGTTTTTTAATTTCTTTAATAACTTCTGCAATTCACTTTAATATTATTAGTTTATTGCTTTCTCTATAAGGAAGAAAATATTTTTTTGCTTCCATGGAAGCGAAACATCCACGAAATGGACGTACTTTTCACCTAGTTTTAAATATATATTGTCCGACATTTTGAAGCTGCCATTTTGAATTTTCATAACATAAGGCCAGCTTTCTTATTATAATAATTTCCATTAGTTTTCATTAAAGTTCTAATTATTTACATCTTTTAAGTAATAGTTAAGCATTTTACTGGATATATAATTATTTGATTCCACAGCAAGAATCTCTTAGACTCAATTTTAAAATTTTTTTATTTTAATCGATATTTGGAAACTTCTCTATATCTTTAGTTTTGATAAATTAGAAAGAAAAACTTGCTAAACGAAATTTAAGAATAAAAAATACTTGTTATTTCAATATTAAAATTTATCAGATTTTACCAAAAAAAAATTTCGTGTTACTTTTTAAACATAAACTGTAATTTTTAGCTTTGTTGAAAAAATTTAGTCAGTATAATTTTGACACAAAACTTACCACGAAGATTGCTATATTGTACAAACGTAGATAAATGTTATTTTGTACAACTGCTAAAATTAAAAGATTTTTAAGGTCTCATTAATAAATATTTAATTTTTATGAATTCATTGAAGTGTTTATTATGTATTTAATTTATTGATTCAATTAATTGATGTTAAAACCTTTAATTTTAGCAGTTGTACAAAAATAACATTTATTGATGTTTGTACAATATAAAAATCTTAAAAAATAAGTTTAGTATCAAAGTGATACTGACTCAAAAAATTTCTCAAAGTTATTTTTCTTTCAGTTCTTCTTCTCTAAGTTTTTTCTAAAAAATTATTTTAAAATACTTAACTACTGGTACAATCTTAATTTATATTTTGTTTATTAATTTAAAATTTGATACTTTTTAATATTTATCAAAAAGTTAAAATGACACATTTGAAAAGTGTCTCTGTAATGTCGAGACTCCCCTAATCAAAATATCCTTAAAGATTTTCTGAAATTTCTCATTTTAAGCTGAGTTTTTCTTCTTTTTCTCTGACATAAGACATGAAATAATAATAACTTACATAAAAAAGTTCACATTATAAAATACAACAAACAAAATAAAATATCCAAAATAAAATATTAAAAATAAAATACAATGCACCTAATAAAATGCATAAAATGTAATATAAAAATATACTAAAATCCTCGATTCAAATCTAATGAAAAACGAGAAGTTATCAACATTGGTATAGATATATATATTTTTTTTTTTGTACAAAAAAAGGAAGCTATTCTGGTAAAATTGGCCATTTGGAGCAGATCACCTTGCCAAATAAATGACACGAATTCGAGTCACAGACTCGTATCGTCAACTTTTGCGAATTTGAATTCACGATGTGCCAGTAGAGAAATAAAATTGCATTCCATTTGTGCCTGCGAACCGAATGTAGAGAATTTTATAGGTACAGTAGGCTAATTGACCGACGCTGAAACGAGTGCAGAAAATTTTTTTTCACGAAAAATTTCACAACGCTTCGTTGATTCGTCTAGGCCATCAAAATGGGTGAGAGTAAATTTGTTTAGTGGAAACGCGAGTGGCACCACTGTCGGCATCAGTGGCACGTGCATTAACGTTGTACGTCAATGATAGCCATTCTCAATATCCATAATTATTATCACCGTCAGAATAGCTGTTGCCGTTTCATCCCTCCTCTTTTTCAACCCCTTCGCACAATGTAGAATAGCTTCACCCCTTCGCTCATAAAATCTGCCTCTGACAAAATAAAATAATGACTTTCATCTGTAAATGTTTCCAAGTTTATTACTTCTATTGGCTTATCTCCGAATGAAGTTACTGTGATTTTTATAATCCAATTTTTCGATGGTCGCCAAATTGTATAGAAATAACTAAGTTCGATCGTACACAAGTTGGTACAAAAATTTGCCAATGCGCAAGAAAGGTATTTTTCTTTCAAAAGACTGCAAGTATAAAAGTTGCGTTTTTTTTTTTAAAATAGTTTTCAAGCACAATAGTCTGATGAGAGTGATAAAACGATAATTTGAAAAATTTTAGAGCGACATAAAAAGTCTTTTACATAAAAGTACCAGGTAGAAAAGTGGACGAAAAAAATGGAAACACGACCCATGGGCAGTCGTAACGAGTTGACGAAATAGGATTTCGGAAAACGCCATCAGGATACTTTTTACAGGCTTACGGTAAAAATGACTGTGACCGTAAAATCAGTCGTTATCCCACGCCCCCCTCCTCCTTTCCATTCGACAACCCTTTGGTTCTCGTATGCAAATCGCGAATAACGCGTCGACGATTATAGCGACGCTTGCGCTGATGTAAAAAAAAAAAAAAAAATCCGCGACTGAAAACGTTTGTAAAAATCCAGGCCTGCCAATCGAATGTATTGTATCCATTGATGAACAATACTGCCTGAATGTTGCACTCAGCAGTTCTGTAGAGCAGTCGCATTTTTATTCGAATTGAGCGCATTGTTGCATTTTTTAATTTCTGTTTCTACGACTTTTTCTGCAGGTGCATGCGGTTGACAGATTTGAGCCACAGAATGAGCAATTGAAAGAAATTTTGTCAAAAATAAAAGCGAACGGAAACGAAGCTTTCATGGAAAATATCGTTTGGAGGGAGAAAAATTTATTGGGGAATATTCAATAGGATTAGGTTAAAGTGAAACATAACCTAAAAAAAGTGACAAAAGCTGGCCAAATGCAGGAACTCGATGAATCGTTTACATTCTTTACCAACTGAAGAATAAGATCCATTCGAAATGTCTGATTGTACAAGTCTCATGTGAAATCGGTCTTTTGGGATTTGCTGCAAAAGTTGTGGATTCGTCTCATTATTTGCAATTGTCTGGAATATTTTCCGGGCGAAAATGTTTTATTTTAAGAAATAGCCTAAAGCACAATGAATCGTAATCGCTAATCCTTAATCGTAAGAATGAGAGGAAGTATGAAAAACGGAACGGAATATGGAACACGCGGGATATTCAAATAAGATGACATTGAAGATACATTGAAGTTGTGTTTTTCTTTTAAAAATTACACACTGTCAATAACAGATTTCAAAAAAGGGGCTGTTCATAAACTACGTCACACGATTTTTACGATTATTTCCACCTCCCCCCCTTCACATCACAGATCGTCACATAATGCCATAACCCCCCTTGTGTGACGTCACTTTAGGAATTACCCCCCCCACAGATAATTTTTTTTATAATTATTGGAGAAGTCGATCGCAATTACGATTTATTTTTGTTTAAAATAAACTCATGACTTACAAACTTCTGTTAACACATTTTTGAAATATAAATAACGGTAATAAATATATACATTAGGTTAGTCCAAAATCAAAAAGTTTGAAATGTTATGCTGTCACTCACTAGGACTGTTCTTTACCGAAAAAAATAACCTATTTTTTTAATTTAAAAAATACTTGGAGGTCGCTTAAAATAAAAAATTGCTAAAAGTATCCCATGTGAAAAAACAATTTTTTCTAGACATGATATGAAATCTTCGAAAATAAATATTTTTCACTCGGCAAACTCTGTTTCTCTTGAAGAGACTTTAAAAATAACGCAAAATTATTTATTTAACCAGTTTTTAGTATTAACTACTATGTAAAACTGAATTAGTGGTTTTCTACTAATGAATTACCGAGAAATTGGTTATTATTAAATAGTGAAAAATATCACTATTTTTACTAAAAAACTACTAATTGATAGTAGAATAATACTAATTTTAAAGTGAAATATTTATTATTTGTAATAGTGAAAGTTTACTTTTTCAATTAGTAGATATTTTACTTTCAAATTAGTAGTTTTCTACTAAATAATAGTGATAATTTTTACTATTTAATAATAACCAATTTCTCGCTCATTCATTAGTTAAAAATCACTAATTCTTTAGAGGGTATTTTTTATGGGTCCTCCGAGAACTCCGAAAAAAGAAAAAATACAAAAAAGCGTTTAAAAATATTTCTTATTATTTCCTTGACTATTTTTTACACAATTTTTAGTAAATAGCATAAATGTAGACTTAATAATTGTTGCGTGCAATTGATAATTTATTTAAACAAATTATTATTACTTATTTACAACTATTTATTAGTTAATTGCTACAGAGTTGTAACTTTTTCTTAATTTTGCTTCTTTTTAAGCTTAATGGTCGCAAATTACCAACAACAGTTTTACAAGTTGTTTAAGCAAATTATTATTGTGCAATTTCTATTTTTTATCAAATGAAACTACAGACAACTTTTTCTACATTTTGCAACTTTTCAAGCTTAATGGTATAAATTACTAACAATAAGAACTAAAAATAACAATTCTACCAATTGTTCAAGCAAATTATTAATGTTTAATTTGAACTTTTTATTAATTTTTAAATAAATTATTACTGCATAATTACAACATTTTATCAAATTAAGCTACAGAGTTAATTTGTTAAAAACTTTTTCTCAAATTTTAAAATTTCCAAGCTAAATGATATTAATTACTAACAACAAACTAATAATAAATATTCTACAAATTGTTTAAACTAATTATTATAATTTAATTTCAACTTTTTATTAAATTAGGCTACAGAGTTGCAACATTTTTTCAATTTAGCATTTTTTTATATTTGAAGAAGTAAAATTGACTGATAAACCTAATTATTGAGAAAAAACTTTTAACAAAAGTTGTCAGAAGTAATGATTATAATAAACAAATTTTATCAATTTACAATTCTCAATTTACAAATAATAATGTAAAAATAAAAACTTGTGTTGAACATTTGATAATAATAAATTGTTGAAAGTTTAAACTCGATGATAACGTCTTATACAGTCAGTCTTATCACTCCAAAAATAAAAACATGTTTAATTGAGAAAAAATTGCAACTCTGTAACTTGAAGGGATGAAAAGTTGAAATTAAACAATAATAATTTGTTTAAAAAATTAATACAATTGTTATTTTTAGTTTGTTGTTAGTAAATAGTATATTTTCAGCATGAAAGTTGCTAACTTGAGAAAAAATTACAACTCTGTAGCTTAATTTGATAGAAAACTAAAATTAAAAAATCATAATTTGTTTAAAAATTTAATACAATTGTTATTTTTAGTTTGTTGTTAGTAACTGGTTACACTCGTCTTGAAAAGTATCAAAATTGACAAAAAGTTCCAACTGTCTAGCCTAGTTTTACAGATAATTGTAAATAACCAATAATTATTTATTTAAACAAATTAGCAATTACATGAAATAATTGTTAAAAGGATGCATTTATGCTATTTATTGAAAATTGTGCAAAAAATTGTCAAAAAAAAGTGAGTACCTAATATTTTTTAACACTTTTTTTTATTTTTACATTTTTTTGCATATACTAGGAGGGGGGGGGGGATTGGAGAGAATAACATTTCCAAATCTTTATTCCATATATTTTTGGACCATTCTAATATATCTTTTTCATGTAGAAGCCATGCAGAAGTTAATTTCTTAAATGTGACGTCACATTTTATTTACACCCCTCCCCCCCTAACGTCACAAATCATCACAAATCTCTAATTCCACCCCTCCCCCTTTTGTGTGACGTAGTTTATGAACGGCCCCAAAGTTTTTTTTAATAAAGTCTAAAAAAAAATTTAATTACTTTCTCTCTAAATCTGAATTAGTGTTTTTCTATTAATGAATTATTGAAAAGTGGAAAAATTAATAAAAAATTAGTAAAATTAGTAATAATTTTACTAATTTTTTTAGTAGAAAACAACTAATTTTTAATAAGAAATTACTAATTGAAATATTACGAAACTACTAATTGAAATGTTAAAGTTTCACTCCTTCAATTAGTAGTTTTCTACTAAAAAATTAGTAAAATTATTACTATTTAATAGTAGCTCACCTTTCACTAATTCAATAGTAGAAAACCACTAATTCAGATTTAAAAAGCTTCAAAAGATGATTAATTTAAATTCTTTAAAAATGTATTCAAGAATAATATTTAAGTAAAAAAAAATTTTATTGATGAACACTTTTAAGAAACTTTCATCAACGTCTTAATAAATTATAAAGATCACTAAAAATTATCTTCAAATTTACGTATTTTTCGCTTTTTAACCCACAATTAAGGTATTTCTCTTGCAGTTATATACTTGAAAAAATCGTTTTTTATGGATTTTCTTTAAATTGTGAGAAAACGTTATTTTATATGTGCCTTCTATCTGATTAAGATTTCAGGACCCTTTACCGTCTAAAATTTGAGATATTCTTGTTCGAAATTTCAATTTTTTATCATTTTGCATGTAAAATTGAAATTTCGAACAAGAATATCTCAAATTTTAGACGGTAAAGGGTCCTGAAATCTTAATCAGATAGAAGGCACATATAAAATAACGTTTTCTCACAATTTAAAGAAAATCCATTAATCCATAGAAAATCGATTTTTTCAAGTATTTATAACTGGAAGAGTTTTTGCGCCGAATATTTTGCGCCGAAGACGCATTATAAATGAGTTCATCTGAAATAAAAAAATATTTATCAAATATTAAGTTTCAATCACATGTAGAGATGAAATGAATTGTCGGTATTTAAAAATATTAGTTTTATTTTAATTTCAATTTTATTATAGAGAGATTTATTTGTATTGAATAATCTAAGCTGTAGGTATTAAAAAAAATTTATATCATTTTTTTAATTATAAAAGGTTTCAATTGGATTAATTAAATCTGAACTGTTGGTCTTCAAAAATATTGATTTTTCAGAAATTTTAATTTCATTATAAAGGGATTCATTTGTATTGAATAACCTGAACTGCGGACATTAAAAAATATTCATTTTATTTTCTGTATTTATAAAGGGATTAATTTGGATTGACAAATATTTGAACCCATATTAATAAGGATTGATTTGCGGATAAAAGTAGGTGTTATCACCAGATACAAATGGATTGGACAGAAAACGTATTAAAAAAGATTACATAATTTGACTTTTTCTTCGAAAATCATAAAATTCCAATCTTTTTCAATTTCCTTCTTCTTACTGGGCACTCATGAAAAGAAACATAATCTATTAATAAATCCAAAGAAGAAAATAGTTGAAAAGATAATTAAGTAAGAATAAAAAATTTATTAACAAAAGGAACACATATTTATTCGAAGATATGTGTTAAGGCATATTTTATTTCTGTTTACCAAATTGTTGCTTGCAATCATGAAATAATTGTTTATTAATAAATTGACAACATTTTTGTTTAATTTAAAGTAGGACTAAATTTTATAGTAAATAAATACATAAATTTTATAATAGACTAAATAATCTGTTATTCTCAAGAGTTGAGATTGATTAATTCAATTTTGAATTTCGCGCCGACCGCTAGAGAGAGACAGCTATCGTAGCGTCTGAAAATTGACAATTGAGTGCCTAGAGTTTAGGGGCCCGTATCATTTTGACACAAAATTTTTGTATTACTTGTTATATTATACTCCGAAGATAAATGTTATATTGTACTCCTACTAAAATCAAAGATTTTCAAGTCTTGTTTATTAAATAATTGATTTTAATATATGAAATTAATATAAGAAGGCTATTAATCCAGTAAATTTAATTATTCAATGATTACAACTTAGAAATATTTTGATTTAAGTAGGTGTACAATATAATATTTATCTTCGGAGTACAATATATCAAAAGTGTCACGAAAAATTTTGTGTCAAAATGAAGCGGGGCCCGAGTTTAGAATGTCACCATTTATCTGACATTTTTTGGTTTTGTTTATTCAACTCTGCGGATGGAATTTAACTTCTTAAACTAATTAAAAATATTTTATTATTGACTTCTTTTGAATGTTAAATCTTATTTCGAGTTAATAGTCTGTAATTCGTTGAAAAAAATTACAGCTGCTAGGGTTTTTAAACAAATAGTTACGTCAGTGACATCCAGCTGATATCAGATCACGTGACTTAGAAGAAAAACTCGTGATTGGCTGGTGGGATTTGGAACGATAAATACATTATGCTCTTCCTTACTTTTGTTCCAAAGTTCATAACAGTTTGTTTTCCGTCTACCAAAAGATTTTTTTTTGAGATAAGTTAATTTTGAAATAAAGATTATAACCAAGGCGTTCTTAATTGCTTTAAAGGAAAAGGTGAGTCCTTTTATTTTTTAGAATTTGGTAATAATTACATTACGTGGCGATCAAATTAATGACTTTCGTTTTGTTTATCATCTCACTGATTTTGAGGTTATGATCCCATGATCCACGTAACGTTCGAAGTTAATGTTTAAATGGTGATCTTTTTTAGAAAATTTGATCATTTCCGAAAAGGAGATTTTGTTAACCTGTTTTCTGTATTCGTCACGCGTTTTAATGGAAATTTTTGATAAATTATTTCGAAAGGCTCGGCACAGCTGTTTAGCTTATCATCAATTTCGGTACGTAGTTAAAATTTTGTCATTTTGGTTCTAAAATATTAATTTTAAGTAGCCATGGTACCAGGAAGTTAACTTAGATTCTCTTACCTCCCAGTACTTCATAGAGTTTATATAATATTTTCATTTTAGTTTAAATTTCCCATCAACTATCGTATGTCTTTTAATAAGGTTGGTTTTTATGCTCTACATATTACGAAAACAACTTCAAGCCAGTGCCAAAAATTCAATTTTACTTGGTTGATTTGTTAGATTATTTCTGATTTTTTTTTCATGTCTAATTCGTCAAATTATTTAGAAGAACTAAATTCATCTTATTGTGACTTTTTTAACTTATCAAATCTTCACACAATTCCCCCGTCTGTCGATCTTTTCATCTAAAATTAATGTTTCTCTTGTTAAGATAAAATTTAATAAAAAATTTGTTAATTAATATATTTGTTTAGAAAATTTGACTTGACGAAAGTTGTTAGCCAAGTAAGTCAGTAAAAATAACCAGAACCTTCTACACCGAATCGAACAGATATACCTTCTTGATACCAAAAAAGACTGCTAACTCATGGTCTGCTCATTATCTCGAAGCCTTCCAAATTCATCTATCACACGAAATAATCATACTTAACATGACGACAACGAAATCTGTAAAAGGAATATCTGGAGGTATCGAAGGAGAGATAGCACCTAACAGTGCCACCTTGATCCAAAGATACAATCAAGAGCAAGAAAAAAAAGAAAGGATCTCGCTTCGCTTGTCTGCATCGGGCATTCCTAGAACAGTAATCTTATTAAATTTACATATTAATCAACGGATTTTAATTATCCCCAACCCCTAACTATGGTGCGAGGAAGGAGGGGAAGACGAAGGAGGAAGGGGAAGTCGGAAACAGAAAAGAGAGACTGCAAAGCAATGTGTATGGGTGTGAGAGAGAGGAAGAAAGAGGGACAGGGACATTCGGATAGGAAGAGAGGATAAGAGAGACAAGGAGAGACAGAGAGAGTTCCACCCTTGTGCGGCGGTGGCGGAGACCGAGCCAGCTCTCGTAATTTACATTAATCCAATAATTGCATGGAGGTTTCCTAATTAGAAATTCAAATGAGGTGGTGGCAGGCAGGCTGGCTGGCTGGCAGGGCTACCAACTCAGCAAGCGGTAGCACCGCCATCGTCGAGCAAAGTCCGTTGCAGACCAAGCCCCGTACGTCTCTCGACCTAACACACAAGTTCGTGTAATACCGCGATGGACGTCGAGCGAGACCAAAATTACCGAAATCTGCATCGAGTTACTGACCACCGCTTCCCAAAGTTTGCGGTTTCTATGCGAATATGCTGATTTTTTTCTATAAATAGCTTTTCGACTCTGGGCATTCGATGAAAAGGTCAATATTCTTCAAAAACTGGGCATTTCACTCTCGGGGTACTTGGGTAGGTACTTTTCTACCATCAACTGCCTTAAGAAGTACACAAAACCTCTTTCCACTTCCTCAAGTGAACATTTGTGATTTCCCATTTTTATCCAACGATTAATAATGACTGTCACATTTCATAAATCAGAACTTGAGACTTGCACAATTTCGTCAAGTTCCTCTCTTTCTATTGAATCAGATGTTTGAGTTGCACTAGTTCTATCCCTATATACGTTCTTCTCCGCAAACTCGATTCGTGACTTATCTGAAATTACTATTCAAATTCCGCCAAGACATTTGATCGTTTCTGCAAAAAGAATAAAATTAAAACAAAAAAACCAACTCATCAGATATGTTCTATTCTAGTTGGAAAATCTTCCTCTCAGTAAGAAGATACCTTTCTTCTCACTTATTTAAATATAATTAAAATGTAAATTTTCCTGAGCAGAGGGCAAAGAATCGAGAAACATGAAGCTGCAAAAGCAATTCGGATGCAATATGACGTTGTTCATCGTTACGTCTCGTTGCGTGTGGTGTGGTCCTTTTGTTGTCCCTGGTGGGATCCCCCGACAACCCTAACACGTCCCTAATACGCTCGCAGACTTGCTTGACCTCTATAGCTATATCATTGGGATTCTATTACCAGCCATTCCTGATAGTCTCGTAGTGGAACGATTAGCGCAGGTGTCAACCTGCTAAACATGACATAGGTGGGATCAAGTCGATAGTCTCGACAGTTGATGTAGTGTCTACCCTGCATGTATATAAGATTTAAATGCAATTACCGCAAACTGACAAGGCAAAAATTACTCTTCTATAATTACTCTATAATTTTAATCAGATTAACCGAAATATCCATTAGATTATCATATCCTGTGATTGATTGTCCCTCTACTAAACTAATTATAGTTTATTATCATCTGCTGTTTTATAAGAACTTTCATATAATGCTTCATAATTAAAATAAAGCGGTTTATTAATATAATTTAATTATCGTAAAATAGTGAGTGGTGTAATAATCTTTAAATTATTATTATTACATCCGGGTGAAACTGTCAAACTACAGAGTTACTTTGAAGAATCTAAAAAATCTTTGATTTTCTAGTTTGTATCGAAATATAAAGCTCAAATCTTTAACTTGAGCGTCACTATACGTAAAAATTAGATTTTCTAGTTTGTATCGAAATTTAAAATTTACCAGAAACTGCAGTGAGTGCTACTGCATGTAAAGATTGGCAAAATTTTTAAGATTTTCTAGTTTGTATCGATATATGAAATTTGCCCTAAACTTCAGTAGGGTAGTAATTCAGGTTCATAAAGTAGTTTAAAAATTACAATATAGTAATAAAATATAATAAAACAAGAAAAGAAAAAAAATGACCCGAGACTTCTTTAAAAAATCAGTATTTTTTCACAGCCTTTCATTTTGCTAAGCAGTGGAATTTTAATTACAGGTAGAAAAGTTTAAAACTCTAATTATTGTTTGAAGATTTGAAAAGTGACTATTAAACCGCACCTCGTTAGACGTTAGGTGGTGGGATCGCGATCAGCACGGCGCCGCGCGTAACACCAGAATCCAAACTTTCAAGTAATTATTATTCCCAGATTCGCTATAACCTTATAACCCTTGATTATGGCCATTATACGAACTGTCGGGTAAATATAAGAAGGTAGGGCTGGTAGTTAGAATTAGTGGGCCAGGATCGGCCTAGAACCAACTTGGATATCGCTGATTGCGGAATCAGAATTTATATGGTTCCTCGCACGCGAGGCCAGTAGTTCTCAACCCTTTCCCTCTTGGTCACATTTACTTAATGAACTAATGAATAATACATTCAATAAATTACAAATTTAGCAAATAATTATGATAATTTAACCCCCGTCTAAATTGGAAATTCAACAGTAAATCTTAATTTCCTGAGTTGTGAATCAATGTCAGACAACTATCGGTGGAGTTTGTCGTGGGATTTTCTTAGAATTCCGAAATCCGTGCGATCTGTTCGATTCACTTATGCATATGTAAGAGCCGTGCCTGGCACTCGATTTGATGAAATTTCCAACATTAATTGTATCACAATGGTAATTGAATCTGTGGAGCGCCGTCTATTTGAACAATAGTTGGTTATATTATGTAGATTTCCGTCGTAGCCTTCGCAATCCTCCCCCTTCTTCAGTCCCTCTATTCTACATCTACCATTTCACTGATGCTTTCCGCAGAAGCAAGGCTTGGGCTGTTTAAACACAGCGATATCAGAACTACCAGAGCTAGCGTACGGAGTTTCTCAGGTTAGCTACCTCAACTACGGTCGCCATTATCATAATTGTACCAACTATACCTTCGTCCAAACTCACTGACCCCTCGCGAGATCTACTGGAGCCTTGGATTTAAGAGTTGAATCACTTTAACAAGTTTCACAAGAATTGAAACTTTATTGCACAAGCTTGAGCAACCTGTCTTTCCATTTCTATAAATTAAGCAATCTACATTTGCAATCAGAAAAATCATATTGATAATTTTTTAATTACAGTTAACTCTCATCGCGGTAACTTAAATTTTTCGATAACTCAAATTCGTGATAGGCATCACATGTTAATTTTTTTCGATAAGTCAAAATTTTTCGCTGACCCTGAGTGTCTTCTACTTTTAGCGGGCCCGTATCATTTTGACACAAATTTTTTCAGGCAACTTGTTATTTTGTACTCCTGAAGATGAATGTTATATTTTACTCCTTCTAAAATCAAAGATTTTTAAGTCTTATTTATTAAATAACTGATTTTAATACATTAAATTAATATTAAAAGACTTTATTAATCCAGTAAGTTCAATTATTGAATAATTAAAACTTAAAAATCTTTGATTTTACTAGGAGTAAAATATAACATTTATCTTCGGGAGTACAATATAACAAGTTGCACGAAAAAATTTGTGTCAAAATGATACGGGCCCCTTTTAGCCAGTATATTCGCAGTCTCTCGATCTTGATGAAATTTTACACAGGTCTTCGAGTATGTGGTCTTTACTAAAACACGACTTTTTTTCACTTAAGATTATCCTGTCATGAGTTCTACTGTCAACGCAGACGCACCTTTTTTCCGAGGGGTCACCGGAAATGACGTCACAATGACGGAGTTATGAATATTTTCCATTGAAAAGTATTGTGCCTAATTACAAGATTAGGCTTCTACCCTCGAAGATGTTCCGAATATTTGGAGTTGTGCAAGAGGTTTTCAGTGTCAACCTTAAAGGCCAGACGTTCTCTTGCCAATTGTAAATTTTTATATAGTATTCTAGTTCATATGATTCAGTTTTTATTGCAACCAGAAATTTGAATCTAAAGTGTAAACAAAATAACAAGTGAAGTTCGAATAGGACCGCGACCTTGTAGGATGAAAATAGAACGCGTGGCAAAGTTGCAATTCGAGGGTAGTAGAAAAGAGAATTAAGATGCTTTCTCTTTCTCCCTTCCCTCTCTCTCTTTCTTTCCATCTCCCCTCCATCTCTATCTCACTTTCGGCTATGGAAATAATCGATCGAATAATTATCGTGATGTACCTACTAATGCCACGAAAATCAGCCTCTACGAGCTGATAGTCGGCGTAGGAAGCTGACGCCAGGTTAGGCGTTTGGAGTAGCGTGTGGTAATTATATTAGTGACTAATGGATATAGTTAATTGCTAATTATGAGACCTGCCGAATGATCGATAGTACCGAGGTAACGCGGCGCAATTGCTCGATGAATTCGTTTCAGTAGAAGAGGGGAGGAAAGGCAGCCAGGGGATTACCAAGAGTGTCATTCTGGTCTCTCCTGTTTCTGTTATCCTAACCCTTTCCACCCTGGATTAGGGCTTAGTAATTAGCAATTGGTGGTTAGAAATTACGATAGCCAAAGCAATCGATTCTCCCAATGCTCTCTCATAATGTCCCACTTGAATTATAATTTCCATATTTTCCCAAAAACCAGACTCATTTCGTTCTAATTAGTCCTTCCTTACGATTCTTGCTCATAAGTGGAATATTTTTTCAATTCTGAATTCTAGTGAAAATTTATTAGCAGAATATTATGTTTTATATTGACAATTGCATCAAGTTAGTGCTTAGGTGTAAACTTAATTGAACAAGGAATATTTTGTATTAGTTTAAATTAAATGGTGTTGGGATTTTGACTTGATCGGAGTTTTAATTTAAACGCCACTTCAGGTAAACATTTTAAGATTTTCTAGTATGTATCGAAAAATAATATTGGGCAGGAACTACAGTTTAACAATGAGTATCCGATGTTTAAAGAAAGGTAAACAAAGTTTGATTTTCTAGTTTGGATCAAAATACACAATCTGCTTGGAGCTTCAACATGGTTAAATTTTTGGGATATCCTAATTAGTATCAAACTGTCAAATATGCTGAGAGCCTCAGTTAGAACGTCACTAGTGGTCAAAATTTTAAGATTCTCTAGTATGTATCGAAAAATAAAATTGTTCAGAAACGACAGTCTAACAATGAGTATCCGATGCTCAAATTAAGGTAAACAAAGTTTGATTTTCTAGTTTGTATCGAAATACAAAATCTGCTTGGAGCTTCAATATGGTAAAATTTTTGGGATATCCTAATTTGTATAAAAGTTTCAAATATGCTGGGAGCTTTAGTTAGAACGTCACTTGTCAAAATTTTAAGATTTTCTAGTATGTATCGAAAAATAAAATTGTTCAGAAACGACAGTCTAACAATGAGTATCCGATGCTCAAATTAAGGTAAACAAAGTTTGATTTTCTAGTTTGTATCGAAATACAAAATCTGCTTGGAACTTCAACATGGTAGAATTTTAGGGATATCCTAATTAGTATCAAAATGTCAACTATGCTGGGAGCTTTAGTCAGAACGTCACTTATGGTAAAAATTTTAAGATTCTCTAGTATGTATAGAAAAATAAAATTGTCCAGGAACGACAGTCTAACAGTGAGAGTCCGATGCTTAAATTAAGGTAAACAAAGTTTGATCTTCTAGTTTGTATCGAAATACAAAATCTGCTTAGAACTTCAATGTTTAATTTCAATTAAATTTTATAAATAAACTACTAATTAAACCCGATGAAGAATTTAAAAATGTGTAGGAAGGAAAAAATAAAAAAAAATAAAATAAAATAGGAGGCAAAGAATCGGTTAATAACTACTAAAAAGATAATAAGTATTCATAAAACGAGCAGGCGCTTAAGAGAGTTAAAATGAGTTTAGATTTTGGTTCGAAGTCTTGCTTTTATTTTTAACTTTTGAAATAGGCGGTGTGTTATATAGACGAGGGTGCTTTTAGCATAAAATTATTATTGAATGTATTGCATTATAGCCGGTAACGCACGATGCTTGACGTATACAAACTGCATATTAAAAGATAAAGTCACTTGCCGCTGACTAACGAAGACATCAAAGAGCGCAAGTACTGCGAACGCCGCGCGCCGTTGAGAGAGGCTTTATTAGATCGACTATGTAACCTCGACGATGGTGTAAAATCTGACAAAGTGCTCTGGCAACATTCCTCGTCTTTGCCACGCTTTTGCTTTCAGCATCAACAAAGCAACGCATTGGCGAGTACAAGGAGAAGAAGGAAGAAGGAAAAGCCACCAAGGGTTCTTACGTACAAGACTTTGAGAGCTAAAGGTCGTCAAAAATCAAGAGGATGAAGATTACCTAATATGATTTTACTCTCGACTATATGGGGATTAGAATTTCCTGACAGACAGGGCTTTTTCACCCCTCCCGTTATCAAACTAAAATATGTCAAAATATTTAACTATTAGTTGAACCAGTTTTCTTTGATGACAAAGTTCCCTCTCAAATTTCCTCCCTCGTCATTTCGTCTTCATTAAACTGTTTCGATCTAATGTTCATCAATTTGAATTCTCGAGTATTATGTGGAATCATGTCGCTAATAGGGGCTTGGACATGCGGATTCTCATCGAGAGAATGAAGCAGGAGCGATCATCATGTGGCTCATGGATATTGTATAGTATCGCCGGAATATCTGGAATTACGCTCATTAACACCGAGGCATTCGCTAATGATTCTACTTGGCTTCAGGATTGTATAACTCAAGGACTGCGCGGAAAACGGTCGGCGTGAATACTATAAGCTTTCTCAGAAGAGCCTGCACATAGATTACAACAAAGTTATTATCCAACACGAATTATAAATTAACTTATCGAAAACTAAATTATCATTCGAATCCATTCAGGTTTATCAATTCGAAATTAACCGGAAAGTGGTCTGAACAATTGTTAAATTATGATTGTTTATCATCAAGAAAATATTCATGATGAAAAAAAAATTTATTTATTAACCTCTACTTTTGTTTTATCTCTATTTTGAAAACAGGGAGCTTTTGTTAAAATAAATGTAAAGTTGAAATACCTTTTAACAGTATTTATTTAATACCAATTAATTAAATATGCATTGTTTGTTTCTTAAGCGCGATAACTATTGGTAATTGAGAATCCGATGTTACTGTTTCGGCTACTCAAGCTAGACTATTTTACAGGTAGAAATTAGTGAGTTTTCAAAATTCGCATTTAGCAATATTGCATTTTTGACCTGAAATTTGACAACATAGCACTCAAAAGGGTTTAAGGAAAGAGTCGTACAATTTTAGAAAATATTCTTAGGTAGCAAAGCGAAGTACATCTGTTAAAATCAATTAAGCCTAATCATCACTATGGGTTCAACCTCCGTAATAAAATTGCAGATGTTTAAATTATTTTAGAACGGTTTGGATTATAGTTATAAATAAACATTTGTTAATATTTAAGAAGAAGTGCAGGAAACAAGGTGATTGTAAAGATTCCGAGTCGAGATTAGGCTGTTTGCAATTATATTTTAACGATCTATTTTAAGTTTATTGCAAAGGATTTTTCTCCACGCTAGAACTTCCGAAGCGCGCTATGCTCGTCAAATCACTTTCTACATTTCTAAGGAAAACATGTTCAAAAAATATTTTAATAATATTTTTCTTCTTTCTCCATGTTATTGAAAGTTTTATTTATATGCAATAATCTCAAGTTACCTGCTATTCCACTATACCTACCCTTCTTATCTCTCTATCCTAAGCTACCTACAATCTTTGTCTCTCTATATCGTAACGGACGAACAGCGTAACAGCTAAAAGAGTAAAAAGCCTATAGCTGACTGAAAATTAAGAGTTATTTTAATAATTGTAAATTTAAGATACGCTAAATAAAAAATATAATTTGCTGATTGCGACGCAACAATTTTAATAATTAATGTTAAAAATCTTAATTTGAGGAATGGTAGAGAGCGCCTAATGTAACTAATAATAATAAACGAGTGGATAGATTCTGAGAAGCAATGGCTTATTTTGCAATGAGAAGTATCGTTTATATAGTCATTGCGAGGCACATAAGTTCTCATATTAAAATCCATCTAGGGAGAGAGATTGGACGGATTTAACGGCGCAATAATAATAATTTATTCCTCTTGGACAAGCCGGCAAGCAGATCTCTCTCTTGTCGAGTGGCCAGTCGCACTGATGGCTTCTGGGAAGTCTTCACGGTGGATGGCTCGCTTGGTAGCAACACATATATTGAGGAAAACGTCAGCGCATAATTACCGTAACGATCATAATGACCGAAGCGGCAATTTAACTAGCATCTTTTGCCTTTAAATCTGCCAGAATTAATGTTTAAATTCCTTTTATTTGTGTTTGTCAATCAGTCTCTTTGAATCAATACCTGATTTAATATTTATCCTATTGAATTATTGCTTAATTCATTATGTGATAATAGAACTGTAATCACTCTGTTTAATTGCACAAGTGCTCAATAATATTATTATAATAAGTTCGGATTCATCATGATTCTTACATTATGATGATAGTGTATTATTTATTGCTTTTTTGTATTCGGATATAAAAAAGTTTTATTTTGTTAATTATTCTGCAGTTTTATTGTCATTGTTATTTGATACCATAGAAAATTGTTTTGGATTAAATTAATGTGCAACGCTCTTTTTTTTATACCAAATGGAATTTAAATAATCTAAAATTGGCTTAAAACAATCGAGCTGCAGATTATTTTAATACTTAAAAGTTTTCAGTGACTAGAAACTAGGATTCCTAAAAAAGTTTGCACAAGTTCTAAATTTAGTGTATGAAGATAATTAAAAATTAAAATTCCTCTGGGTTGAATAAGAGTGTGTAACAGAACTTAAAACAGATGTTCTGATAATTATATATAATGACATCAGAGGCTATAGTCAAAATGACAAATTAATCCAAGGTGAAATAAATTATAATTTTTACGAGCTGTGTACCATTGTGTTAATGTTATATCGAACCAAACTTTCCCAACAATTATTAAATAGATTTCTCGTCACCTGGATTCTTTATTAATTTGAAAAAAAAGTAGTTGCCGGAATGTTTCTATTTTATTTAGATTTCGGGAATGTCTCCACTAGTAGAGTTTTTTAATCCCTGTTTTATAAAAAGACAACCTTCAGTTACCTTGAAAAAATGTTTCCGAACCAATATTAATCCAAGCGTTTTTAAAAATTTAGGCAGCCATATTGGATCCGCCATTTTGAATTTGCCAATTTAAAAAATAAAGAAAATTTTAGTTTTTTAAAATTTTCTTTTTTAATACCTCCCTTAAGAAAAATTAAAGAAAAAATAATATAAAAAAAATTCTATATAATTTTACTCTATTTTGTAACTATTTAGCTTCACTTTAATCTTAAAATCATTAAATCTCCTGTATTTCTTCAAGAGATACAGATTTTTTAAAACAATCCACGAAAAGTAATTTAGCGACTCTAAACTCCATATATCCATTTCAAACATGCTATCTTTAATTGCATGACTAGAAGGGTTCAAATTAACATCTACCTTCGTTACAATTTTCCACCAACTTTCTTCAAAACAGAAAAATCCACGTCTCTAAACTTTTACAGCAATTATATTTAATAAAAAGAAAACCAGCGACCAGAAAGTCTCATAAATTATTCAATAAGAAGTAAAAACCATCTCCAGTAGAATTTACCATCAATTATTGAATCACCAGAATTTTGCAGCAATTATTCAACACACACGATTATTATTAATGTCAATAAAATTGAAAGAACAATTTCAAACTGATTAATAAATAATAGTTAAATTTAATTTAAAATCTTTTTCTCCGAGAAGAGCGAAGGCCAGGTATAATAATTTAATTAAACTTGTGCGTGGCATAAGTTTCGTCGGGATTGTTTCAGGAAAACTGAAAGTGGGTTTTGAGAGAGGGAGACGGGGTTAAGTTTGGTGGCAAACGATACAAATAAATTTTGCCGAGCAAATGACATTGTTTTTGAGGTCGACACATTTGCAGAATAATACTCGATAACTTGCTGCACGAGAAGGAGTTATATTAGGATGGCTTAATTAACTCCCTTCTCCAACTCCTTCGCGATCTTCTCCCCGTTTTCGCAACATTCCCTCTCGATCCAATTCCTGCCACGAGGTCTGTCTTAGCCATACGTAACCTCTCGCCGCTCCTTATCCACTTTAGCTCATTAGAGATTCCTTATTACGGAAATAGATTATGGATTAAATCTTATCCCCAAACTCATCAGCTTTAATTACGTCTAGATAGAGTGCACGTCTACACGTGCTTTCATTTAGCATTTTATAATACCTCGACCTTGAAAATTTTCCTATTGTTTCGCCGAGGCATCAATTTAGCAACGGAGATAATACGTAAAAATCAACAGCGAGTGTGTTTACAGTATGATTTTGTCAGGCTGCACATTTTTTAAAATCTGAAAAACGTCTTTAAGGGCATGAGTTGGAGAATGACGTCACTGGTATAGGCGAAATTTGTCTGTAAACTTTCTCTTAAAATAATAAATATTTTGACACCAAACATTGTAGAATTACTTGAAATATTATTAAGAAGGTCTCTCCGACCAAAATTTGTTTAAATTTTGTCTTAAAACTAATTTTTTTTAACTTTCCGAAAATGAGCTGGTTTTTTAAAAAGTTAACTTTAAGGCAAATTTTAAACAAACTTGGGTTAGAGAGACCTTAATGACATTTTAAGTAATTCTAGAAAGTTTGGTGTCAAAATATTTATTATTTTAAGAAAAAGTTTAGGAACAAATTTTGCCTACATTAGTGACGTGATTCTCCATCATATGCCCTTAAATGTAAAAAATATATCAGCCCCACGAAAAAAAAAATTTTTGTCCGAAATACTAACTGGTATATTTCTACTTATTTTTTTTCACTAAATACGTAAACGAAGTTAGAATTGTTAGATTGGTTCTACTTTTTCTACTTTCTCTTCTTCTTTCTACTTTTCTGAAAAAACTACTTAAAAACAAAAAAAAAAACAAATAAATTTTTTTTATTTAATCGGGATACTATACGAGTGTATACGTATTTTTGCTCTGCTGAATCCAAAACAGAGTCAAAATTCTGATTTCGGATTCGGATTCAGCAAAAGAAAATACGTAGAGATAATTTTTCTAAATGAAGTGATTTAGTCAATTTTCCCATTGAAATATGTTCGAAAAAGTAAAATTTTTAATGTTTGACAAAAATTCAAATTACTTTCGAAATAATATTGTAAATATCTTGATATCAAATGTAGCTATATAAAATACATCAATGTTACAATTGGAAACAACTATCGGAAAAAAGTAATATGATATGTTTATTGAAATTTTAAAAAATTATTTCTATATCAAAATAATGTCTTGAGGAATTAGTAAATTTTTTGTTCAACTTTTGAGCCCTGCAAGTATCCTAAAAAAAGATTACAATTGAATGCTTTTACGATTGTTTTACCCTTAGAAAATTACCTTTAAAACAAGCATTGGAACTTTAAAAAATGTTACTGTTTTGAGAGTAATTTTAATTTTTGCGAAACGTTAAAAATTCCACTTTTATTTAATTAATACATTCAGGGACTGTCACAAAAGCAAAATGGATTTTTGAGTTTTTTCAAAATATCTCGTAAAAGTCTATATGTTTTATTTAAAGATTGAAATCAATATTCATCAAATGTAAGACAAGTAATATTTGTATGGCATTAAAATTTCAAAATTTATTTTCAATTTTTTATTATTTCGCTTGACCCGTAATTCGAAGCGAAACAAAATAATTTACATTTTGAAGTACGGGTCAAGCAAAATATCAGAAAATTAAAAATTAATTTTAAAATTTTAGCTGCATGCAAATATTATTTACCTTACATTTAATAAATTGATTTCAATATAAAAGAAAATTTCCGAAATTGACATAACCTCAAACCAGAAAACTGTTTTTCCCCTAAATATTAATATTATTAAAATTAATTTCCCTAAATTTTAAAAGATCAAATTGTACATTTGTCAGACAAAAGTTAGGTTGAGCAAAAATTTGTTGTTGAATAATAAATATTTAACATTATATGCATTTTCTTTAAATCTAAGCAAAATTTATAATTTTTATCCAATTTTAACAAATAATAGCTCAATTTTATCGCTGTAATATTCTCAACAATTTTATTTGTTAGGTTTTATTAAATATTATTCTATTTAAACAATACGTGACAAACAACTCTTATTTGTTTAATAACTTTTAAATACAATATTCTTTAACAGAGCTTTACAAATAAAATCGTACAGAGTGTGCCAACGAGAAAAATGAGCTATTATTCGTCAAAATTTGATGGAAATTACAGATTTTAACTAGATTTATAGAAAAAACATGAAACTTAAAATAATTATTATTTGACAACAAATTTTCGTTGAATCTATTTTTTCCTAAAGATACAACTGGATTTTTTTAAATTTGATAAAATTGATTTCAATAATATTTTTATTCGGGGTGAAAAACGATTTTCTATTTTAAGGTTATGTAAATAAAGGAAACCTCTTTAAGTAAAATCTGTTACCCTTTATCAGATATTTAAAAAAAATTCAAAAATCAAATTACTTTCGTAACGGTCCCTGGTTTCAATGAAAAAGAAAAAATTTTTTCAAGCTTTTTTATTTTAAAACTTTTAAAGTCATTTAAACATAGGAATAAACATTTTGTACAAGAAAATAATATAAAAACTGTGAAATATTGTACCTGTTTGGTAAAAAAAAAATTTTTTATGTAAAATTTCAGTTTTTTGAAAAAAAATACTGTGATGGTAGATTTCAATTTCAACAACAATTTTTATGGTTTTATAAAAATTTCTGTAAAAAAATACACATTTCTGCTAATTCCCAACTTTCGAAGATAAATAGGCTGAGCTCTAACTTAGGGGTTTGTTGTCATTTTTTGATTTTTCATTAATAACTTTTTGAAAAAAAGCCCAGCAACATTCGCTATATTTTTTTCTGTAATCTACACGTAAAAATACCCGAATATACCAAGTTTCAAACTTCTTGGTCAAATAGTTTGGAAAGCAAGGGGAAGGGGGTTTAATAATAAACTGATAAACATAAAACTTTACAGAAACCATCTTTCTCCTAATCTACTTCATTTATGAAAACAATTATGTTTAATATTTATTTTCGGACAAGTTATTAACGATTGCCAATTTACCCAAATAGGCATTTTACCCGGTTCTCCCCTAATTATTACATCGTCCGACAAAATTAACATTTTTTTTGTACCCAAGAAAAAAATTTAGTATTTTCGGAAAGTAGGGTTAAAAAAAAGTACTTGTATTTGGCTGTTTTTCTAGATCAATTCGTTAATGTTTTTACGGGTAACTTAACCTATAAAACAAAGGTAATTGAAAAGTTACTTTATACTTTTTAGATTTCTATAAAACTTCGTATCCAAGAATTTTTCCTGTTGCTGATTACGACGCAGTCAGTAAAGTCAGTTTTTAAAAATCCAAAATGTCTGATCCAATATGGCAAATGAATTTTAAAAAAAATATTCAATTTTTATGAAACTTGATATTTAAAAGTTTTTAGGGTTTCTGATTTAGAATCTAAAGGGTGCAAAATTGAGTGGAACGGTGTTTTAGCGAAATTTGAAACATAAATTATTTATTTCGCATTGATTTCAAACTATTTTTAATATTTACTCCGTAATTATAAATCAGTTAAAAATGCATGATGAGGGTGTCAGTCACTGCATACCTTATCCTAATTAAATTTTATACGTTTAAATACGTTTTTCAAACCTTCAAAAATGAGTAGTCTGACAAATTCCAAATGTTGTATACACCGAAAAGACCGTCTTATTTGAAGATTAGAGTTAAAAAAAACTTTTAAATCAATTAAAATTTTAATTCAATGAAAAAGTTTCGTAATTTTGTGTTCTTGCAATAAATTGGGAACTGATGCAACTTTTGAATGATTGAATTGATTTGAATCGATTGAGAATAATTCCACGCAAAGTGCGATTGGGAGTGTCGATATGGTTAAAAATTAAAAATACAAGTGCTGATTGGGTAATTAAAGGTGTCAGTTTGTAGCTTTTGGAAAATCCAATTGCAGAGAAACACTATTTATTACAAAGTTTCGACGGCTTTGGAAGTCGAAGGCAGCTCACTTCAAGGTAATTACGAGGATTGTGTGTCCTTGTTGGGTATGTCGGGTCGGCAGCTATATTCGTCTCTGTTTAATCGTCGACGTAAAGTATGGGTCTGTCTCATTCTCACTCGCTGATTCTATCGGGCATAATTACCTTTCGCTGTCCCTCTCGGATAATCATTGTAACACCTAAGCACCCTACCTAACCTAGCCAGCGTTTCCACGTTATTCTCCACTCGATCGATGGACTTTCACGATAATTTCCGTGATATCCTGTAGCCAATCGTCACCCCTAATGTGACACTGGCCCCCCCCCCCCCTTTGTCCATTACAAAAATTATCCTCATGTGATTCACAGACACCACTCCGAAACTAGTATGTCCATTAAAATCTTGTATTGATAATAGCAATCGGTTAAAACAAGAAATATTGATGAATAATATATGTTATACTCTTATAGTTATGCATTATTATTGCTGACATTCATTATTCAAATTGCTACTCGTTGATTATTTTATATATACTTTTTTGATTCCATTACAGTGAGTCTTTAAAATTCTATCAGACTCATTTTCATAGAATATTTCTCATACCGAAAAAAACTTGAGAATGGAAAAATTAATTATTTTAATTCCGAGACACATTCAAACATGAATCGTTTCAATAAATAATGATTAAGTGAATTTAACGTTAATTCCAGTTTATCTAACCGATAGTGTATAAAAGATTACTGAATTTAAAAAATTAATTCTTCACATTTTTGGTTCTTGGCGCTTTCTGGTGAGTAAATATTTAATAGGTAAAAATACATTTAAAATAATGTTTTAGATGATTTTTACAACACGACAATTTTATTTAATAAAAAAGTAGGAAAAGAGAAGTTCGTCACTCTGAGGCAATTAAAACACTTTTCGTTTATTTAAGACGTTTTTTAACAACTACGCTGCCTTTATCAAAAATTAAAATATATTTATATTGTTAATTCAAATGATAAGTAATAAATAAATAAACGTGTACATTAAAAATTAATAATTACCAATAAATGAGATAAAAATCCTGTTACAGGTTACAAAACACAATACATTGAATATTGAAGTCAATTATTAAAACTGTTAAAAACACTTATGTATAATCGCCGTGTTATTATCGATGATTTAAATTAAACTAAATGTGAGAATTAATAACTAACCCTGAAGTCATAATCTTAAGTTTGTAATTAAAGGGTAATTGGTCATATCAGTCAATAATATAAATTTTGCCAATAAGAAATAAACATCAATAACATAATTAACCAAATAATAAAATAAATAATAATTTTAATCAATATTTTATGCTAGATTGAACATCAGAACTGTACATCGTGTCACAAGTTTGTTAAAATTTTCATTATTAATATTTATATGTAAAATATATTCTTACGTGGAGTTGATAAGAAGTAATATTACCTGGAGAACAGTAATGAGAATAAGAATATAACCGATCAAAATTCTAACTAAGAATTTATAAGAATTTAAATTTCTTATTTATTCACCAAATTAAGTCAAATTGATTTTCTCAATAAATGTACGAAAATAGAATCTCTAGTGTCATTCTTATTAGTAATGATTTGTTGTTGGTCATTTAAAACAATAAATTTTTGCAAATTAAAATAATAAAAATTACAAAATTGAAGAATATATCTGAAAAATGGCAAAAATAATTCACTGTTAAAAACAAAATTCGAAAAATGGCTACATAATTTAAAAAAAAATAGTTTAAAAACATAAACAATAAATATATTACATTTAAACAAAATAGTTGAAAAATTATAGGAATAACAATTGTAAATAATTGCAAATTGAACAACTGGATTGAAAATCGGGAAAAATAATTGAAATAGAAGAAAAGAATTAGTAATTGAAAAAATTGAAGGAAATAGTTGAAAAATAACGAGAATAATTGAAAAATTGAAGAAAATATGTGAAAAATGACGAAAATAATTATCAATTGAAAACAAAATTTAAAAAATGACTAGATTAATAGACAACTGAAAAAAATAATTGTCAAAATTAAACAAGAAATATTAAGTTTAAAGAAAATAATTGCAAATTTAAAAATTAAGAAAGTTATAGATAAGAATAATTGTTGGAAATAATTGCACATTTAGCAACTGGATTAAAATTCGACAGAAATAATTAAAATTAAAACAAAATAATTGAAAATTGAAAAAGGCAATAAAAAATTAAAGAATTTAATTGAAATTTACGGAATATACTTAAAAATTAAAAAAAATTAATAAAAAAAAGCCGAGAATTAATGAATATAGATGAAAACAATTGAAAACTGAAGAATGGAAATAAAAATTGAAGAATAGAATTAAAAATTGAAGAAACTTAATAATAATCGAAAATATATTATAGAAAAAAGGCGATAATTTTTTAATATTAAAGAAAATAATTGAAAATTTAAAAGAATTTTAAATTTGAAGAAAATAACTGAGAATTGAAGAAAATAGTTCTAGAATTGAATAATTGAATTAAAATCAAACAAATTTTATTAATGAAAAAAAAATTGAAAAAAAAGGAATTCTTGAATATTGAGGAATTAATAGAAAATTGATAAAAAAATTGAAGATTAAAAAAAAATATTTGAAAATTGAAGAAAATAATTAAAATTTAAAGAAATAAATTGGAAATTAAACAATTAAATGTCAATTTCAAGAAAATAATTGATAATCAACAGGAAAATTACAATATGACGAAAATATTTAACTGTTAAATAATTTAATAACAATAAAATAATATATTAGGATTAAAAAAATAATTAACAATTGAAAACAATATTCGACAAAAAGTGAGAATAATCGTCATTCGTACAACATTTTTTTTTTGAAATTAATGAATATTCATAAAATTGGAGGAGAATAATAAATTGTCAATTGAAAACTGATGAAAAATATGCAAAAAAATGTAGAAAATAAATGAAAATTAAAGAAATCATTGGGAAATTCAAGAATTGTATTAAAAGAAAAGAATTTTTAATTGAGAAAATGCGGGATTTAACTAATATTAAGGAATTAATTGAAAATTGGTCGAAACAATTGAAATTTAAACAAAAACTTTTGAGTATTGAAGAAAGTAATCAAAAATTGAAGAAATAAATTGGAAATTAAAGAATTAAATGTCAGTTTCAAGAAAATAATTGATAATTAAAAGAAAAACTGCAATTTAATGAAAATAATTAAATATTGACAAAAATAATTAACTATTAAAAAAATAAGTGACAATTGAAAAAAAATTCAAAAAATGGTGAGAATAATCGGCATTCAAAAATTTTTTTTTTTTAAATTGAAGAATAATCATAAAATTGATAGAGAAAAATATATTGTCAATTGAAAACTTATGAAAATAATGTAAACAATTGCAAAAAATAAATAAACATTACAGAAATCATTTGGAAGTTAAAGAATTGTATTGAAATTTCAAGAAAATATATGGAAATTGAAAAAATGCGAGAATTATTTAAAATTGAAGAAAATAATTGAAAATTAAAGAAATAAATGGAAGATTAAAGAATTAAATTGAAGATATAAGATTTAAATTGAAATTTTAAAAAAATAGTTGATAACTGAAAGAAAAATAACAACATTTTTTTAACTTATCATTGTTTTCATCATATTTTAATTATCATCTTCAAGTTTTAAACTTTAAAATCATTTCCAATTATTTCCCACAAGTTTTAATTATTCTTATTTTTTTAAAATTATTTTCTAAAATTTTAAAATATTTTTCTCAAATATCTCATTAGTTTCTTTAATTTTTAATCATTTCCAATTATTTATATTATTTGTTTACTATTTTCAATTACTTAAGTTTTTTCACAATTTTCAAATAATTTTTGGTTATTTATCTGAAATTTTCATTTTTCTGTTCAATTTTCAATTATAGGTACAGCTACGATTTTCTTGTATTTTATGTACCTATATTCTGTTTGGTTTGCAATTATTTCTCTTAAATTAAAAATTGTTTATCTAAATTTTAAATTATGTTTATCGTTTTGCATTTATTTTCTCTAACATTTAATTCTTTTCTTTTTTTTTTGCAATTAACTTCTAAAAGTTACAAGTATTTTTCTAAAATTTTCTTTAAATTTCCTTTCTTTAAAATATATTATGCAATTTTTTTAATTATTTTTTTTTTAATTTTACTTATTTCCTCTATTTTAAATTATTTATATTATTTCATCATAATTTTCTTAAATTTTTAATCATTTTCTGAATTAATTTTCTAAATTTTTAAATATTTATCTAAATCTGAATAATTTTTTTTCAATTTTTAATTATTTTCTCCATTTTTTCATTACATTAATTTTTTTCAATTTATTTTTAAAATTGTAAAGTATTTTTCTAGAATTCAAATTACTTTTTTTCATTTTAAAAATATTTACAATTTTTATATTTAATAATAATTTTTACACTTTATTGACTTATAGTTAATTTATAATGATAATTATTTTGTTATTTATCCATTTTTTTTTTTAATAAATTGTTTGTGTTTCAAAATAGTGGTACACATTTAAAAATAGAAAATTCAATAAATTCTCCGGAAGGAGGATATTCTCGGTTATATTCTCGAGAATGTAACCGGATTTTAAATTACCAAGAATTTTGCAACTCTATTCTAACGTATAATCAATGTAATAAAATATTCATAAAAAGAGATTTTAATTTACAAACTGTTCTAAGAGTTGTTAAAACGATATAAGAATCATGATTAAAAGTCGGACTTTGTAGTTCCGACCGGAAAGATCAATGAGAGCGATGATTTTTGAGATAGTGGCCTGTCGATCGATGGTAAAGTTTTATCGATTCTGGTTGAACAAAGCTAGTCCACGGAGTAGCAGCGCGTGTGACGCATTAAATCATTGAAATTTATGCGGCCGCGTTCTCTCTGTACAGTATCTTTCACTTTTCATTACGGGATCATTTGTCATGTGGCGCGGATCCCTTATCACTTGGCGATCATAAACAACCGAGCATAAATTCCAACTTTCGCGAATAACCTGACGCAAAGCATCGACCGGCGCCGGCAATTTATTACTTCAAAACGACGAGCATACGTTTACCTGCTGATAAACTTCTCTCTGTCTTCCTTTGATTCCGATAATCATCACAGATCGTGATTTTGGTTTAGGACACTTGTTTCTTCTTAAACATCTCCTTTCAAAATCACTCTAGCCAACATGATTGTCGATTTGTCACGATCTTTTAAATCCTTTTGGTTTTCGTATTTAGAATTTTGAAAAAATTTATTTTTATGTTCTTTCATAATTCAAAAGTATAGGAAGTAAAAATCAAAAGATTCTGATTCTGCGCCAAAAAACCTACGAGAATCACCTCCCGTTATTTTGTAACATTTTTTTCGGGCGACTAAAAAGTTCACCCCCATAAATTTACACCTCGGATTATAATCTTAAAAAATGTAATTTAGTTATTATATTGTCCTCAGACAATTAGGATTTATTTGATTTAAATAATATTTATTTGACACGAGTAAATATTTCTTTCATAATGGTTATTTGAAGAAAATAAATTTTATATTAGTGTTGCTGACACCACAAATAAGGGTTCGTCGAAATAGAGAAAGAAGAAGCTGGGGAAGAGTGAAGAGAGAAAATTTGGAAAAGGAAGAATTTTGATTGGCAAAGATAAGTTAGTAGAGGAAGGAAGAGAGAGAGGAGAAGAGACGAGGAGGAAAGAATTTCAAATTTGAAGAAGTGCTGGAAAAGCGGCTGTACTGGAACGGGCGGAAGTTTGAACGAAAAGTGGTAACGTTTATTTGTGATTGATTTCTTGGATTTTTTTTAATACCCGAAGGGTGACAGTTGAATTTGAACTTGAAGGCTTACTTGTGTAATGCTCTATTGACTTGTGTTGAATTTTTGAGACGAATACTCATCGTGAGTGACAAAAACTGGAACTACGTTTTAGAAAATTTTTGTGAGTTATTGGATTTTTATTGGAACTTTGATTTGGAGTGAGTAACATAATTATTTATCAATTTCCGTTAAAAAGCTAATGCTTTTATTTTTCTCTCTCTCTTTTCTCTTCAACAAAGAAGCAGCACTTCACACATTTCTTGGTCTCGTATTTAAATGCAACCATTTAATAATCAAAAATATATTTGTTTAAAATTCAAAGTTTGTAAATGTCGTTATTCTCAATAGACTTTCAATAAATACGCTTAAACTATATAAAATCAGTTTGCTTTTTATTAATATATTCCTTTCATTGAATTCCAACCTTTGTATGTCATAATTTAAAATTAATTTAAATTCACAAAATATCCCGGTAAGTAACAATTAGTGAAGAATCAGGTTTGAAAAAGAAGTCCATCTGTTGAGGATTTTTAATATTATTTCTCAAACATTGCAGTTGGAAAATTTCTAGAAATTGAATAATTGCTTGACATTAGTTAAATCCGGTAAAATGACATTGTCACATTAAATTATATTTATTGTCTTGCAGATTGACTTCACCTTTATATAACCCAATTGGGTTGCTAGGTCCTGTAAAATTAATGATCAAGTGTTCGATTGAAACTGCCTATTTATGGGCAATAACCCAGATGCAGAATGGTAAAGCAATTTCTGCGACTATTTGAGAAATCATAAAAAATACAGAAATCCTTGTAAAATGTACTTTTATAACGTCTCGAATATTTCAGTGACTTATCTTAAATTTTGCAGAGCTTTGACTCCATTTTGTATAATATAACTGAAATTCGTTGTCGGGATTTATTCAGACTTTGTATTTCTTATTGATTCTTATTAACTTCTTATCTAACTTTTCAGTATTTTAACTTGAAGGTATTTTATTATTTACTCTCTGCATTTTCAATTTCAATACATTTTTAATACATTTGAAATGTTTCGCTTCATTCGAATTTTTGTGTCTTAAATGTGCAATTACGGATTTTTGCTTTCAAATTGAAATGTGAAATAATGAAAGTCTATTTTTATGTTAGAGTATAATGATAAGAGCATATTTTGGGGGATGATAAAATAATGGTAAAGAAATGTGGTCATGATTTAGAAATGATGATGTCATGTTACAGAAATGATGCTGTAATATAATGTGGTAATGTTATCTGAACAAAAAGTGAGTTAATCATTTTTCAATTAAAGAATCTATGATTTAAAACAGCATATCCACATAACGGTAAGTTAAATTTCTGGAAAATGCGACAGTTTCAGTAATCATAAATTAATGTCCAGAAAGTAGACTGAGCAATGATCGTCGTTTCGTTAATTAAAGCTTATTGTAATAAAGATGGCTTTTTATTTACTTCGTCTCGTTCGGCTGGCAATAGCATAGTGGCACAAGTGCTGAAAGCTTCTAAGTTGGATGGGCTGGGAATATTTTTATGTTTAATTATGTCAGGTTTTACGAGTTTTATGCGCTGTCTTGTGGCGGCGTAAAACGGCCAGTGTTAAGCTTAAAACTTTAATTGTCAGGCCATTTCGCGGTTTCCCGGAAATGGGCTTTCTGCAGGCGCCACATGTCTCCAAGGAGCGCGTATCCGCGATCCTTTCGAAATCATTAAAATTGCATCTATTTTGATAATAAAAAACTAAATATGATTAACTACTTCATCAAAATTATTATTTATTATCATTCACTACTTTATTATAAAAATAATAATAATCGTCATTTAATGAAAAATGATTATGATTAATTACTTGATTAAATGACAATAATGAAACTGGCAAATATAAAGATAAAGTTTAAAACGCGAGTGTTGCATAATATACGTAATTTTATTTTTATAATAGAAGCCATTGTCTGTATCACAAAGGACTTTTCATAATAAACAAGGACAATGTAATTAAATGCTCTCGAATAATTACATTTTCGACTGTTGAAAAATCCGCGTGGAAAATTCACGCCTGTCTTTAGTAGTAGCGTTATTGGCTTCGTTTACAAACAACATGGAAGGCCAGCTTTTTCATCACGAGGTGTCCAGCGAAAAATACGTCGATTGCAAAAGTGTGAGAATTTTGTTGGGAAATAACGAAGCGTGGGGCTTTCGGGTGTCGCCGATATCAATTAGCACATCGGGGAATTAATCTCGGGAATTAATGTCGCGACGGTCGCCAATTAATTTTCGTTAATTTCGAATCAGCAGTTTCCAGAGCCAGTAACCAGCCCTCCTTTGATGCTACCCTCTCTTCTATATGTGTGCCACGACCTACGGATTTCCCTTAACCGTAGCATAATTCTAAACCTCCACTCTGCCAATGTGCTCTCTAGACACTTCGCTCAAAGTTTTGCACGTGGCTTATGTAGAACGGTTTACTATAAACGAACTCTCCATCATCAATATGTACTTCCATAACACCATCACTTTAATAAGTAATCTTTATGAATATCTCGATTAATGTCTAAGCAAACGTTTCACTATAGACGAGATATCTAATGGAATCTGTTGTCAACATATTTGCTTGTACAATTTTCATTAATGATAATAAGAGTTGGATATAAGGGCGACCGAAAAAAAATGTATGCTAATCCCTTATAGTGTTTTATTTATTTATTTATTCAATAATATATCCCGCGGTCAAAAATAGACCATTATGGGAACCATAAAAAATACAATAAGTATAATAATAATTTTTCATGCGTATGTCTAAGATTCACTTATACTCTTAACAAACTTTAACAGATCATTCATGAGTTCCACTTGAGAACACGCAAAAATATCCAGTCGCGATTTACCACGATAAAATAGCTTATTTATTAGATTACACGCATCATACATAGGAGCGTTGAAACCAACAAATGGATCCTTTAAATCTTGAATAAATAGTCTAGCGTTTCTAACAGAATACGAAGGTACATTAAAGTTAATTTGACTTAACAAATATGGAGAGTCAATCTGCCCTTTAATAACCTTGAAAATGAAAAGGGCTGATGCAGCAAGACATTCTTCCTGCAATGTATTTAATTTAAATCTACGACACACAGCAAGATAATCGGATCCTCGCGGGGGTTATATTTTTATACTTTAAAAATGAGGTATTTGAAAAATCTTTACTGAATTTTCTCTAACACTAAGAAATCCTTTTTATAAACCTGTTTCCAAATAAAAGATGCATACAAAATACGAGATCTGACTAAAGAGAAAAACATAGTTAACATAGTGTCTGGAGATGAGATATTAGTCGATGACCTGATTAAGAATCCAAGCGATCTCGAAGCAGATTGTGTTACATTATATAATTGTTCATCAAATTTCCATTTAGAATTAAAGACAACTCCGAGATCACGGATCGAATGTGTAATCAAATAAAATTACAGTACCAGACACATCAAAAGAAATTACTTTACATTTAGAAATATTTAGGTTCAATTTATTAACTTCACACCATTCAAGTATGTTATTTAAATCTTCTTGAAGTATTTGAGTGTCCCTAGGAGTACGACTCATTCTAAACACTTTTACATCGTCAGCAAAACTTAAATATTCAGATTTAACCACACGCCTCAGATCATTGATATAAAGTGTAAACAATGGGGAGCCAAGAGCTGACCCCTGAGGATCTGTATTAAAAAAATAAGATACTTTGTTTTTTATTGTTTTTTATTTGATAACTAGCAACATTAAACTTTGCATTGTCAATTGAAAATAAAATTCAAAAAATGAATAGTTTAGACGACTCAAAAAAATAATAATTGAAAACATTGAACGAGAAATATTAAATTTAAAGAAAATAAAAAATTACAAATTGGAAAACTAAGAAAATTAAAGGAATTTAATAATTGTTGGAATTAATTGCATATTTAAAAACTAGATTGAAAATAGAAAAAAAAAATAATAAAACGAAATAATAAACGAAAATTGAAGAATGGAATTGAAATTTAAAAAATGTACTTAAAAATTGAAAAAAATTAAAAAATAAATAGAAAAATGTCGAGAAATAATTATTATAGAAGAAAACAATTAAAAATTAAAGAACAAAATTAAAAATTAAAGAAAATAGTTAAACAGTTGTATTTGACAGGGTGTCTACTAACCAGGAAAATCTAATTACGCGACAATTATGCAATTGAAAAATAAAAAATATACATTAAAAATTAAAAAATTATATAATATATTCTCATGAAATATAGATGTTTGTCTACTATCTTTTTTTCTTAACGCTAACAAACACCGCAGAAACAATGAACGACATTAAACATGAAAAAGTCAAATTATTACGAAAAAATGTAGATAGAAATTGAGCTTTTTTATTAGACCGTACTTTGCATAATAGTTTATAAATTTTATAGGCAATTCTATTGTGTGCTTTCAATTATCAATTATTTTCATCATATTTCAATTATTTTCATGGATATTCAATAATTCTCGGCTGTTTTCAATTTTTTTTTTCAATTATCGATTACGTTCTTGAAACTTCAATTTAATTCTTCAATTATTCAACTATTTTTCAGAAATTCACAACTATTTTTTTCAATTGCCAATTATTCTTTTCAATTTTCAATTATTTTCATCGATCTTTAATTATTATTTAATTCAATATTCAATAATTCTCGACTTTTTTAAACTCTTTTTTTCAATTACCATTTATTTATTTCACATCTCAATAACTTCCCAATTTTCAATTATTTTCTTCTATAATCAATAATTCTCGACTTTTTTCAATATTTTTTTCAATTATCAATTATGTTTTTAAAACTTCAATTTAATTCATCAATTATTATTCAACAATTTTTATAAAATCACAATTATTTTCTACAATTTTTAATTCATTTCTTCAAATTACAATTACATTCTTAATTTTTTATTGTTTTCTTCAAATTCTATAATTTCTAGGTTCTTTAATTTATTTTTTCTTCAATTATCACTTATTTTCTTCTACTTTCAAATCAATTGTTCAATTCTTCAATTATTTTCTTTAATTCTTAATTATAATTTTCGACATTTAATTCCATTCTTCCATTTTCAATTGTTTTTTTCCATATTCAATAACTCTAGGCTTTTTAGAATGATTTTTTTAAAATTCTCAATTATTTTTTTCAGTTTACAATTTTTTTCTTAAATTTTAATTATTTTATTCAATTTTCAATTATTTTTTCATATTTCTTTTAATTTCTCAATTCCTTTAAATTTTAAATTTCTTCTCAGCTTTTTTAAACTATGTTTTTCTTTTAATTTTAATTAAAATTGATAATTTAAAATTATTTTCATCAATTCGCAATTATTTCCGTAGATTTCTAAATTTTTCTACTGTTTTCAAATATTGTCTTCAATTTTTAAGTATTTTATGCAATTTTCAATTATTTTCTTTAATTTTTATTTATTTTGTTCAATTTTCAATTGTTTCTTTTAATATTCAGTAATCTCGACTTTTTTCAATTATTTTTTTTTCAATTATCAGTTATTTATTTCATGTTTCAAAACCTCCTTCAATTTTGAATAATTTTCTTTTATTTTCAGTTTAATTGTTCAATTATTTTTTTCAATTCTCAATTAATGTCAAATAACATTTTATTTTTATCTTCAGTTTTTAATGTTTTCTTAAAGTGGCACTTTAAAAATTGTTTAAACAAAATATTTTTATTATTTATTAACATTTGTAGAAATCTATCAAAATAATTGTAGTTTTTTTCTGAATTTTGCAATTTTTTCCTAGAGCACCAGAATGTAAAATATTTCGAAATTTATGTTTCAAGAATTGTTTAAATAATATGTTTTAGATCTTACACACAAGGCGGTAGTTTTTTCAGCTTTGTCTATGATTTAGTAGATTTTTTGGAATAGGAAAAACGAATTATTAATTATTTATTTATTAGTTTGTTATTTATTACATTATATTAAATTAAAAAATTAAAAACTAAAAATTGTTTAAACAAATTATTGTCATTATTTATTAACTTTAAAAGAGTTGGATCAAAACAATCGTACCTTTTCTGAATTTTGCAATACTGTTTCTAAGCACATGTTGAAAATAAATTTTAAGTTTCATAATATTTTGTAAAACTTCTTAAGGGTTTGAGCACCTTCGTTACAATAAAAACGTTTGATAATTAGGCTAGCTGCTGTTATAAATAACCTTTCGTGGTTGTTTAATTGATTTTATAATTACTATACAGGCGTTGTACTTATTAATGATAATAGTAATTAATTATTGTACATATTTATGAAGGATATTATTTAATGCATTTCATTAATTATAGTCTCCGTAATAATTATAAAATCAATATAATGACCACGAAATGTTCTTCACATATAGAAATGGAAACAATTTTAAGATAAACATTAATTAATGAGAAATAGACTAACCTCTGATGAGTATAATATAAATATTACAAAAACAGAAATAAACGATCGTGCTGTTATTGAAAATAAAAATTCACATTATTTATTTTCGTTTTTCAAATGACAGAAAAATTCCCTCAGAAGAAATAAAAACGGAAAAGTTGGTAAAAAATAAATTAATAGAAGAAAACTAAATCAATTCTTAGTTAATGGATGCAATTTTTAGTCAAAAGAACCATTTTTTAGTGAAAGAAATCAATTTCTGGTTAATAAAACCATCTTCTTGTTGACTATTCTAATTTTTTGACAAAAGAAAAATTTTCTGATTAGATGGAATCAATTTTTGGTTTGAGAAATAATTCCTGGTTAAAAGGAAACAGTTTCTGGTTAAAAATTCATTTCTTCCTTAAGAAAATAATCTCCCGGTGAAGGAAATCTTTTTCTGGTTATGACAACCATTATCTGGTAAGGAAACCTTCGTCTGGTTAAGGGAACCATTTCCTGGTTAAGCGAACCAATTTTTGGATGAGAGAAACATTTACTTATTAAATGATCATTTTGTGGTTGAAGGGAACCAATTTCTATTTATTAACAAAATTGTTTGATTAAGAAAAGCAATTCTTGATTAAAAAAACCTAATTTTTTTTATTATGACCAATTTCTAGTTATTAGAACCATTTTCTAGTTATTAGAACCATTTAATTTATTCACCAATTTCTCGTTGTTTGAACTACTTTATGGATAACTGAACCAATTCTTTTTTAACAGAGCAATTTGCAGGTCAAAAAACCAATTGTTTATTAATAGAACATTTTTCTGGATAACAAAACTATTTTCTAGATAATTATATCCATTTTCTGGTTAAATATCCTCCATTTCTTGTTAAAGAACAAATTATTTGTCAAAAGGAACCAATTTTTACTTTACAACATCATTTTCTGGTTAGGAAAACTATTACTTGGTTACAACAACTAATTCTTGGTCAAAAGAACCACTTGTTACTAAACAAAGCCTTTTTGGTTGATAAACTCATATTTGGTTGAAAGAACCATTTACCAGTTAAGACAAATATTTTTTTTTGTAACATGTATTATTTCTTAGTTAAGTGTTCTAATACTCGGTAAAGGAACCCAATATTTATGTATAGTTAAGAAAACCAATTTATATTCAAAACAATAATCGAAAATTATCAGGGCTCGGTGAAAGTAAATAAACAGCACAGAAAGCAGACGCATTGCGCCTACAATCTAGGGTTTCGTGGTCTTCTGTTACTCTATGTTTCCGTCTGTCTCACATGCAATCTGAAAAGCTAAATAACATAGGAAACTTAAAGTGACACAGGTTACTTGAAGTGATATAGGCTACTTGAAGTGAGATAGGCTACTTGAAGTGTGACATAGGCTACTTGAAGTGTGACATATGCTACTTAAAGTGACATAAGCTACTTGAAATGTGACATAGGCTACTTGAAATGTGACATAGGCTACTTGAAGTGTGGCATAGGCTATTTGAAGTGACATAGGCTACTTGAAGTGTGGCATAGGCTATTTGAAGTAACATAGGCTACTTGAAGTAACATAGGCTATTTGAAGTGTGACATAGGCTACTTGAAGTGTGACATAGGCTACTTAAAGTGACATAAGCTACTTGAAATGTGACATAGGCTACTTGAAGTGTGACATAGGCTACTTGAAGTGTGACATAGGCTACTTGAAGTGACATAGGCTTCTTGAAGTGACATAGGCTACTTGAAGTGTGACATAGGCTACTTGAAGTGACATAGGCTACTTGAAGTGTGATATAGGCTACTTGAAGTGACATAGGCTACTTGAAGTGTGTTATAGGCTACTTGAAGTGACATAGGCTACTTAAAGTGACATAGGCTTCTTGAAGTGACGTGGGCTACTTGAAGTGACGTGGGCTACTTGAAGTGTGGCATAGGCTATTTGAAGTGACATAGGCTACTTGAAGTAACATAGGCTATTTGATGTGTGACATAGGCTACTTGAAATGTGACATAGGCTACTTAAAGTGACATAAGCTACTTGAAATGTGACATAGGCTACTTGAAGTGACATAGGCTACTTGAAATGTGACATAGGCTACTTGAAGTAACATAGGCTACTGTGTACGACGGACGGACGGACGGACGGACGACAAAGTCTCACTATAAAGCTGGCTCTACATGCAAAGCTAACTTTGATCCGACACGACATGTCGGACCCGACTTGCACGAGATAGAAAAGGACAGAGACTCTCTCCGTCCTTTTCTATCTCATGCACGACGTGCGTGCGGAGCAGTGTTAGGTTCACATGTAGAGCCAGCTTAAGGGTTTCGGTCCCGAACCACGAAACCCTAAAAATAAGGAAAAGAAGATATCACTACTTACTATAAAACTCTAATTTCTTCTTATCTCTAAACAATATTCTTAAAATTCTCCTAAAATTAAAAAGTCGTTGTTTTGGAGAAAGAACGAGTGCTGATATGTATATCTAAAGAAGAAATAAATTAAAGAATGAAAAGTGCGAGCTCCATTTCTTTCGATGTTACCTACGGTACATAAAGCGCGCGTTATATGCAACCACTGCGTTTGTTAGAACACACATTTAATTATGCCGCGCATTGTTACCAGAAGAGGATAGCCCAGCGCTGCGTGTTTAATTCACACCTGGAGTCCCCCGTGACGGAGCGACTAACGCCGCTTAAATTAAAGCCGGATAATAAAAGTTCCCGCGCGTTACGACAGTTTCTCTTTTTTCCTCTTTCTTTATTATCGCACCCTTTTTTCAACCAGCTTCCGGTAACGCGACGAGTACTCTACATCTATGAGGAATCGCTATAATTTACTTGAAAGAGATGCAGAAACAGATTCCTCCCGGTATTTGTGAAAATGTGGTTAAAAAGGTATAAACATTTACCACTTTATCTATAAATACAACTTTACCCTTTGTTCTCTTTATTCGCGAATTTAAATCCGCAATTTTGCCAGTAAATAAGGTATGAAAACTCAATATTGTCTTTTCACGGAGATAAAACGAGAATTTAAATTTATAAATCTGATTTTATAATTGTTCCGTATTAATATTTAATATTATTGACTATGTGGGTCAAAACAATTATATTTTACCTAAAGTCGTTGTGGACTATTTTTAGTCAAGTTTGATACTTTGTGGAAGTAATTTATTCATTTTCGACTATTATTATATATAAATCTCCATATTTACCTTGCAATTTGAATTTGTATTGCAGGGAAAAATGGATATTTTTACAATTGATTTAATTTAATAGAAAAAACGCTGGGAAAATTTAGAGAATAATTTTTTATTGATAATTGTTGAAAATAGTCTAATTTACTTAAATTAACAAAATGTTGCATGAAAAATGGCAAAATATTGATTAAAAATTCATTTTTATACTCACCTGCGAAATATGAAAAATTTCCGTATTTTCATTATATTTTTACAGGAAGTTTTGAAAAATTAAATATTAGTTAATATTAAGTACTTTTAAGGTGCTCTTATGTGAAATACTGACTTTTTAATTTTCAAGTGTAAAAATATGAAAATTTTTACCTTTAATGTGAAAGTTTTGAGAAATTTTAATGTTTTTGAAAAATAATATTTTTTCCGTTAGACGTATAAATCCAATTTTTTTTTTAAAATTTAAGTTTGATCTTTTCCGTCATATTAAAATTTGGAGAACGAGCTAGTTTTTTACTTATTTCAATTTGAAAAATATGTTTTCAAGTATGGAGTTTAAGGTTAAAATACAAGTGATTTTGTACGTAATGATTATTTTTTACATTTAACAATTTGGCAGCTGCTAAATTCAGTTTTATGAAAACTATATTTGTTTTTTAAACCTTCAAGTTCGTATTTAAAAACAGATTTTCCAAATTAAAATAAATTAAAAAGTAACTGCTTCTCCAAATCTAAATTTTGATACGATGGAAAAGAAGACCAAACTTAAACTTTACTATAAAAATTAGATTTATTCGTCTATCTGGGGAAAAGTTATTATTGTTCAAAAAACACTAAAATTTTGCAAAACTTAAATATAAATGGTAAAAATTTTCATATTTCTATACAATAAAATGAAAAAATCAGTATATTTTATGAAATTACCTAAAAAGTATTCAGTAATATTTAATTCTAATATATATAAAAACTTTCTGTAATAATATAATTAAAATATAGAAAACTTCGACATTTCACAGGTGAGTTTGAAAATTAATTTTCACTCAATGTTTTGCTCCTTTTTTATGCAATATTATGTCAATTTAAGTAAATTATACTACTTTGAAAAATAAACAATACAAAAATGTATATTATCTAAAGAAATTAATTTTTTTTTATTAAATTTAATCAATTGTCAAAATAACCTTTTTTGCCTGCAACTTAACATTCTGATTCAAAGTATAAAGTAAATACAAGTGATTCTTCATAAAGATTCCTTTTTGTGCAACGGAAATGAAAAATTAATAAATACATTTTTTTATCTCTAAAATTTGTAATTATATTAAGCATTAAAAGATGTAACACTTCTATAACTTGATCATATTAATTTGTTGCACTTAAAAAATATTTTTTATCTTAAAGTTTATAAATAAATCTAAAGGTTAAAATGTGGAGCACGTGTTTTTTTTTCTTAAGTAAAGAGCAACTTCATGTAATTTAAATCTATTTCACACAATATTTTCCATTCATAGAAAACTATTCAATAATATTAAATTATTATCAATCATAAATAAAAAAATGTGTAGATTTTAAAACATTTACCAAAATAAAAAATCATTTAACCACTAATAATTACTTTTTAGGGCTTTTTTTTCGTTGACAGTTTATAAACAATTGATATTCATATTTTTTAATCTGAGACAGAGGAATGATGATTTCCACATTTTTTAATTTTATTTAAAATTAAGCAATTTTTCTAAAACTTGAAATAATTTACCATGTTTATATAAGTTAATTTTATTGTAGAAATATTGCACAAAAAAAATTATCTATTGTCACTCTATTATTAATTTTAGCAAGAGAAATGAAGCTTCATGTTCTGAATCGATAAAAAACTCTCAATTTATATTTTTTACTTTAACTACTGATATTTTTATAAAATCCACTTGACGAATTATTATGGGGGGTGTTAATGTAATTAATAAAGATGAAAGTAAAAAAAGAACTCAACCAATATCAAAAACATTGAATAATATTCAACAAGCCAGAGGAATGACGCGAAACAAAATTCATTTTTCATTTATGAAAAATCTACAAGATCTATATTTTATTTTTATTTTAGACGAATATTCTACAATCCCTTAACTTTTAGAGAATAGCTGTAAATTACTGTTTTTTAAATATTAATTAGTTGTTTTACGTGTTAAAAGAAAGAAAAATTGTCACACAAGATAGATAAGAAAAATGATACTTTTAGTATAGTTGAAGTTACAAAAATGTACCTTAAATTATTAAAAAAATAAATAAATAAAATAAATTGTTAAAAATCCTGTTACAATTTCATTTGTATTTCATTTCTTTTGTTTTGTGAACGAAAGTTAAATTTTTAAAAATTGTAAAAGTAAAGCAAATAATTTTAAATATCATGTAAACGTTAAAGCATTATTTTTAGACTTATGAAAAAAATTACTTTATTAATCGGTAACTTTGTTAAAAGAAAATAATCGAAAATCGATAACTTCGGTTTTGAGAAAAATCACTTTTTAGGCTTAAATTCAATTTTTGATGTAGTTTTGTTGTGAATACATTATTTTTCTCTAGATATCTATTGAAAGTTTAAGAAAAACTGAGCAATTTTTATGCAGGACATTATTTATAATTTTCTAATAATAACGGAGAAAAACGCGACTCAAAAATGCTCTGTTTCTGAAAACGTTAAATTACTCAAATTCATAACTTCCCTAATTTCCATTCAATACAAAAATACCCAATTCCTTATTTTTCAAATACTTAAAATCAGAAAAAAAATACCAGAAACAATTTTTGAATGAAAATGTTACGTAGAATGCCTCATATAACGTATGTTAAATTATAATAAGTTTTGAAAAAACCTATGGGAGATTGTTTAATTATCGATTATATTTAAATCCAGCGTGTGTGAATGAAAGGAAAAAAACAGGGTTGATAATAATAATGAGGGAAGATTGAAGTGTAATGATAGGGTAATTTTTCTAAAATAGCTTCTTTCATAATTTCGGCCTAAGTTTGGGAGTGCGTCTCATTAACGACACGTGCATGCTCCGATACGAAAGTCCTAGGCATTTCCGTGCACGTGTGTAGCAAAGGTACATATCAGCACCAAGAGGGGCATAATGGTATTGACTGTATGCACACTTAAGTGCACATTTGTACACAAGCACACACAGAATTGTATTTTGACTCAATTCACCAACATCACCAAATCTCTGCTCCGTTCAAATGTGATTTTCTCTCTCAGTATTAACTTGATTAGTTGCAATTAAACATTTACCCCCGGTTGTCAAGTTGTTTTCAGTTTCAATTTGACGAATTAAAAATACAAAAAATACATCTATAAAATCATAAGCATGATATGGAAACACTTTATTTAAGATAATTAGTCTGTAGTTGAAATATACTTAGAGTTGAAAAGAAGTAATATTACCTGGAGAATGGTTAAGGTAACGAGAATATAACTGACCAAAATTCTAACTAAGAATTTATAAGAATTTAATTTTTTTATTTATTCTTCATATTGAGTCAAATTTTCTCAATCGATTTACGAAAATAGAATCTCTAGTGTCATTTTTATTAGTAATGATTTGAATTTTAATGTTAATAGTAAAAATTATATATAATAAACTTTGCATTGTTGTTGGACATTTAAAAGTATAAATTTTTGCAAATTCAAATAATGAAAATTACGACAATGAAGAATATATCTAAAAAATGACGAAAATAATTCACTGTTAAAAACAAAATTCGAAAAATGGCTACATAATTTTAAAAAAAATAGTTTAAAAACATAAACAATAAATATATTACATTTAAACAAAATAGTTGAAAAATTATAGGAATAACAATTGTAAATAATTGCAAATTAAACAACAGGATTGAAAATCGGGAAAGATAATTGAAATAGAAGAAAAGAATTAATAATTGAAAAAATTGAAGGAAATAATTGAAAAAAGGAGAATAATTGAAAAATTGAAGAAAATATGTGAAAAATGACGAAAATAATTATCAATTGAAAAAAAAATTCAAAAAATGACTAGATTAATAGACAAATGAAAAAAATAATGGTAAAAATTAAACAAGAAATATTAAGTTTAAAGAAAATAATTGCAAATTTAAAAATTAAGAAAATTATAGGAATAATTGTTGGGAATAATTGCACATTTAACAACTGGATTAAAAATCGAAAAAAAAAAATTCAAATAAAAACAAAATAATTGAAAATTGAAAAAAGCAATAAAAAATTGAAGAACTGAATTGAAATTTATGGAATATACTTAAAAATTGAAAAAAAATTAATAAAAAAAGACGAGAATTAATGAATATAGAAGAAAACAATTGAAAACTGAAGAATGAAAATAAATATTGAAGAATAGAATTAAAAATTGAAGAAAATAACTGATAATCAAGAGAAAAATTAAAATATGACGAAAATATTGAATTGTTAAATAATTTTTTAATATTAAATTAATTTATTAATATTAAAAAAAAAAATTAATAATTAAAAACAATATTCGACAAAAGGTGAGAATAATCGTCATTCGTACGAAACATTTTTTGTAATTATTGAATATTCATAAAATTGAAGGAGAATAATAAATTGCCAATTGAAAACTGATGAAAAATATGAAAAAAAAAATTGTAGAAAATAAATGAAAATTAAAGAAATCATTGGGAAATTCAAGAATTGTATTGAAAGAAAATAATTCATAATTGAAAAAATGTGGGATTTAATAACTATTAAGGAAGTAATTGAAAATTGATCAAAATAATTGAAATTTAAAGAAAATTTTTAAGAATTGAAGAAAATAATTAAAGATTGAAGAAATAAATTGGAAATTAAAGAATTAAATGTCAGTTTCAAGAAAATAATTGATAATTAAAAGAAAAACTGCAATTTAATGAAAATAATTAAATATTGACAAAAATAATTAACTATTAAAAAAATAAGTGACAATTGAAAAAAAATTCAAAAAATGGTGAGAATAATCGGCATTCAAAAAATTTTTTTTTTTTAAATTGAAGAATAATCATAAAATTGATAGAGAAAAATATATTGTCAATTGAAAACTTATGAAAATAATGTAAACAATTGCAAAAAATAAATAAACATTACAGAAATCATTTGGAAGTTAAAGAATTGTATTGAAATTTCAAGAAAATATATGGAAATTGAAAAAATGCGAGAATTATTTAAAATTGAAGAAAATAATTGAAAATTGAAGAAATAAATGGAAGATTAAAGGATTAAACTGAAGATTTAAGAATTAAATTGAAAATTTAAAAAAATAGTTGACAATTGAAAGAAAAATAACAAATTTTTTTTAACTTATCATTGTTTTTATCATATTTTAATAATCGTCTTCAAGTTTCAAATTTTAAAATCATTTTTCAATTATTTTACACAAGTTTTAATTATTCTTATTTATTAAAATTATTTTCTAAAATTCTAAAATATTTTTCTCAAATATCTCATTTTTTTCTTTAATTTTTAATTATTTTCAATTATTTATATTATTTGTTTATTATTTTCAATTATTCACGTTTTTTTCATAATTTCCAAAAAGTTTTTAGTTATTTATCTGAAATTTTCTTTTTTCCATTCAATTTTCAATTATATCTACGATTTTCTTGTATTTTATGTACCTATATTCGGTTTGTTTTGCAACTATTTCTATTGTTTATCTTAATTTTAAATTATGTTTATCTTTTTGCATTTATTTTCTCTAATTTTTTATTATTTTTTTTTTTTTTGCAATTAACTTCTAAAAGTTTCAAGTATTTTTCTGAAATTTTCATTAAATTTTCTTTCTTTAAAATATAATTTATGCAATTTTTAATTATTTTTTTAAATTTTAATTATTTTCTTCAATTTTAAATTATGTATATTATTTCTTCATAATTTTCCTTAATTTTTAATCAATTTCTGAATTAATTTTCTAAATTTTTAATTATTTTTTCCAATTTTTCATTACCCTCATTTTTTTCAATTCATTTCGAAGATTTTTAAGTATTTATTTCTTGAATTTAAATTACTTTCTTTCATTTTAAAATCGTTCATAATTGTTATATTTAATATTAATTTTTACACTTCATTGACTTACAGTTAATTTGTAATGATAATTATTTTGTTATTTATCCATTTTTTTTTTAAATAAATTGTTTGTGTTTCCAAATAGTGGTGCTCATTCAAACATTGAAAATTCAATAAATTCTCCGGTAGGAGAATAATCTCGGTTATTTTCTCGAGAATGTAACCGGATATTAAATTTACGAGAATTTTGCAACTCTAAATATACTTATATAACTTTTATTTTGCATTAGGATACATTTTTCAAACGTCACGCTGAATAACGAAGTGCGTTATATTAGAATAAGAGGACTGATTTGAATAACGAAATGCAGTTAATCAAAGGATTAATGAGGTCTAAAGGAAGAATCTAATGAATTATGAATATATTGCTTGGATGAGATAGGAGAGAGTATAGAGGATTATATTCCGAGAGATGGAGAAAAGTCGGAATATAATCGTAATGAGGGTGTAAGAAGGACAGAAAGGTCGACATTCAGTGGCCCTAAATTTACTTTGTCACTGATGAAGGGGGTTCGAGTTAAAGTCAACCCCCTCGGCTCAGAGACGATGATTCTGAAAGGACAAAGAGCTGAAGGGGTTAGGAGAAGGTACCAGAAAACTTTGTCTGCTCAGTTTATTTGCATAAAATCGTCGTGCCAGCGCCTCCGAAGATAATGAAATGAAACTAAACAAATAATGTAGCTGCTAAACATTCATTTTGTTCCGTACTGCGAATAAGTTACTTAAAGAATCTTTTACATTTTTTAATAATAATGAGAAAAAAAGACAATCAATTTAATGTTTCTTTTTAGATGAGAAATACAAATTTGTCAATCTTTAAAATCAAGGTGTTGAGTGATCGAAAACACGTTTTGAGTTTTAGACAGCTCTGCTGGCCTCTTCAGAAACTGTAATATTTATTTGGTTTTTTATATAAATTAGAATAAGAAATGTAAAAGAAAATTACAAACAGAAGGATTTTTATAGTTTAAGTAACATTTATAAAATTTTACAGCAGAAAAGTTTGGGCACTTGCGATCAACACTATAAATATAAATCGACTGAAGAAAGAGCGTTTAAAATTTATACAAAATTTTTTTTTTAAATTATCTTAATCGGGGTTGAGGTTCAATATAGTCTGCAAAAAAAAAAAAAAAATCTAGAAATGATACAAAATTTTATAAAATATTCTTAAGTCAGTGGTTTAAAATTTTTAAAAAAGTTTCTATAATATCAGTTCAAATTTGTTGGGTCATCTTTGTTCAAAGGTTTCTTTTGCACATTACATCTTTTGCCCTTTTTATATGAATGTTGTTGTTAATAACACGAGATATTGTTGTGACATTCAAACAATGTAAATCAGAGGAAGTTTTTTCATAAAAATCGTTGATATAAGGTAAATAACTTTTTTTCACTCTACGATAAAGAATCAATTCGATTTTGATTAGAATACAAAAAAAACCATCATCTATAAAATTACCCTACAGAATTGTAACTTTTTCTCAATTTTGATACTTTTCAAGACGAAAATAACCAGTTACTAACAACAATATTAAAAATAACAAATGTATCAATTCTTTAAACAAATTATTATTGTTTAATTTTAACTTTTTATCAAATTAAGCTTTAGAATTGTAATTTTTTCACAATTTGGAAACCTTTATGTTAAAACATACCAATACTAATTACTAACAACAAACTAAAAATAGCAATTCTACAAATTGTTTAAACAAGCAATATGTATTTATTTATAATTTTTCACCAAATCAAGCTACAGAGTTGAAATTTTTCTCAATTAAACTTTTTGTTTTGAAGAGGTAAGACTGGTTGTATGAGACGTAATTATCAAGTTAAAACTTGTAATAATTTATTATTATCAAATCTTCGATACAGGTTTTTTTTACATCATTATTTCTGATAAAATTTGTTTATTACAATAACACTGTGTTAAAAAAATGAGAACAAAAAATTTCTATAAATCTGACCTGGCCTATGTTGTTCATACTCAAAAACTAAAAAAAAAATCGTATCAAATCTCTCCTGCCCCTCCAACCCCAAAATTTTATTTTAGAGCTAAAAACAGTTTTTCTGCAATTTTTGGATAAAATATACTGTTACTTCGTCATTTTTGGTCCGATTATAATTGTTTTTTTATTTTAAAGTTAAGAAACGAAGTTTTCTATTTTTAATATGGGTTTTATATTTCAAATAAAATTTATGGTAGAAAGAGAGTAAAAAAGTTCGAAAATTGGAAATTTTTTTGAATTTTTTAAAATTTGGCAATGATTTACGGTCCAATTTTATTTAGAATTTTTTTTCTCTACATTGAATTATTCAAAATACATTTAATTCCGCGTCGAATGACCTATTTTTTAATTAAATTGGTGAAAAACTGGCTGAGTTCTTGCATTTTTTGTTTTAAACATCAGAGAATTTTATTTAAGGAAAAAACATTAATTTTTTTTTTGCTTTCTTTAATTGTTGCAAGTGGCACTTATCATCTTCTAACAACTTTTTTATTTTTATTCTAGTAAATTTCGGTAAAATTTTGAAAATTTAGAATGGCATCAAAATTTTTGAAAATTGATTTTCCCGAAAAATATAATAATTATAAAGACAAAAAATGCAATAACTCAGCTACTTTTTCACCAATTTAATTAAAAAATAGGTCATTCGACGCAGAATTAAATGTATTTTAAATAATTTACTACAGAAAAAAACATTCTAAATAAAATTGGGCCGTAAATCATTGACAAGTTTGGAAAAATTCAAAAAAATTGCCAATTTTCGAACTTTTTCACTCTTTTTTTACATGCAAAATTGAGAAAACTTTGCAATTTTGTAGTTTATTTTCATAAAAAGTTGAAATTAAATTATAATAATTTGTTTAAACAATTTGTAGAATTATTAATATTAGTTTGTTGTTAGAAATTAATATCATTCAGATTAAAAAGTTGCAAAATGTAGAAAAAGTTTCAACTCTGTAGTTTAATTCGATAAAAAGTTGAAATTGTACAATAATAATTTGTTTAAAAAATTTGTAAGATGGTTGTTTTTATTGTTGTTTTTATGGTTTTTATGGTTTTGTTGTTAGTAATTGGGACCATTAAGATAAAAAAGTCGTAAAATTAAGAAAATGTTGCAAATCTGTAGCTTAATCTAATAAATAGTTGTAAATAAATAATAACAATTTGTTTAAATAAATTTTTAATTACATAAAACAATTGTAAATTTTGTATTTATGCTATTTACTCAAAATAGTGCAAAAAATTGTCAAGAAAATAATAAGAAATATTTTTCAACGCTTTTTTTGTATTTTTTCTTTTTTGCGAGTTCTTGGAGAACCCATAAAAAATAGTTAATATTAAAAGCTGGTTCAATAAACAATTTACAATTATTATTTGAACTCTCCTGAAGAAGGACAAAGTTTGTCGATTAAAAAATCTTGATTTTGGAAGATTTTATACTATATCTAGGAAAAATTGTTTTTTTTTACATGGGATAGTTGGAGCGATTTTTGATTTTGAGTAACTTCTAAATATTTTTTGATTTAAATAAATGGGATATTTTTTTTTTAATTAGACAATCCTAGTGAGTGAGAGTATAACATTTCAAACTTTCTGTTTTTGGATCGCCCTAATGAATATGTTTATTACTTTATATTTTAGAAATGTTTTAGGGGCCATCCATAAATTACGTAACAGGTTTAGGGGTTTAGGGACGGGGGGGGGGGGGTAGAAAATGTTACTACTTTTTACGAGGGGGATGGGGGGAGGTCAATTGAGCTTATTACGTAATATTTTTACTCATTGTTTAAAATACTTTAAACTTTATGTACTTTAAGACTTACTTTGTTTAAATTATACTTCTTTTGAAATTTTAAAAATCTATTTAAATTCATGAATTTTCAAGTCAATTCATCACAAAAATACAAAGAACTTTTCATATTACAATAATATCCCTTGAATTTATTTGATATTTGGTTAAAAACAAGCAAACTTTCTGCAAATCAATGATGACAAAATATTTTTCAAAGTTACGTGTTACATAGGGGGAAAGGGGTTAAATATGATCAAAAAATATGTTACGTAATTTATGGATGGCCTCTTAAGAGAAGATGGTAATTCATGTCTATTTTAAATAAATTATCTGGTGGGGGGGGGGTAATTCCTAAATTAACGTCACACAAGGGGGCTTATGGTATTATTTAACGATCTGTAATATAAAGGGGGCGGAGGTGGAAATAATCTTAAAAATAAAAGTTTATAAACAGCACTTAAAAGAATACAAGTTACACAGTCGGCTGATTCTTTTTAGAATTTAATGTTTCTTTATCCTTTTATTGTCAAATTATTTTAATACCTATCCAGTAATAAAATGCCGAGACATGGAGAGTCAGTTTCAAAGGATGAAGAATAATTCAATTGGAATTCTAGGACATTCGTTATTGGTGGACATTATAAATGCGACTTTGTAGGAGATTTAAGTCCCGATTTCTCAAAAAGGTTCATAGAAATATCGAGTTGAAACATGCAGCATTATGCGGTACGTAGTATGATAAGCGGGGGCCATTGCCGTTTTACCGACTAGTATGCATTTTACGAGGATGTTGGCTCTCTTTCGCGGAGACATTGATGGACAAGCGGGGCTTTATATGGTGCTCACGGAGACGTATGTTGCCGTTTACATATTTATGTTATGACTCTGCTTCACTCGACTTAATTGACGGAATTGCCATAAATTTACGAATATCGCGTGGAGCCGCGCATCTTTCTTCATCCCTTTGTCCGCACTCGAATGTTACCTGTCCTTCTGTAAACCTCGTACTATGATTCTTTTTACTCTTATTTCACATTTTCCATTGTTTTTAAATGCCCAGAATAATGACATAAAATGTTATACTACAAACAGTGGCAGACGAACATTTTTCCGAAAAGGAGAAAAATTTATTGCCAACAAATCATTACTTGGGGGAAAAAAAATGGCTATTGTGGTAATTAATGATTTTAGTGTCTCTGCAATTCTGAATAAATGCATTCTCAATAATAGAGTGATTCTGGAATGAGGAACAAAAAAAAATGCTACTACACATTTAACCGTGATCTAAGTCAATGAACTGTATCCCTGGACAACTGTTATAGATTTCTCGCAAGCTATAAAGTAAGTAAAAAGTTGAATTTCTAGAGACAAGGCGGAAACATCGCTACGTCCTTGGAATGATGTAGAAGAGCATAAAGTGGACAAACTGGGGCCATTTGTCTGCTTTCCTGGGAGCCGCTCCGTACGACAACGGCTGGTAACACGGTTGAGCATTGAGAGGGCAGTGGACGCGGGCACGCTGGTTTATTTCAGGGATAATCCAAACAAATGTACTCGGTAGCTCGAGAGTAAATAACATGCAAATGCCGTAATGCTGGTTGACCGATGGCTTCGCTCGTCTCCGGCTTCGGTACGTGCCTCGCGAAATCTGTTCACCTCTCTTTCGGAATCGTTTGTCAGAAACAAGTTAGGAATTCAGAAAATGCTATTTATAATTTCGTGAAATTGTGGTTTTTACAAAATTGATACAGTTGTTGGAAAAATTGTTTCAACGTGTGGGCGATGTTTTACGTTTTAACGTGTTTAATTTAGGTGAATCGATTAGTATCTTGATGGTATTTGGTAAATTTTGGTAGAATTGGTACTAGCTTTATTGTACTTGGTATATCCTAATTGGACACAATAACATTCTTATCGCAATTGGTACTATCTTAATCACACTTGGTATCATCTTATTCATACTGGATACCATTTTATTTATACTTAATACCATCTTTATGGTACTTGATACTGGTTTCTAATTGTAATCAATACCGTTTTGATTCAGCTCGATATAATTTTTAACCTACACAATACTATTTTGAGTGTAGTCAATACCATCATTATCCTTTATCATTATCATTATCATTATTATAGAATCTTTCTAATAGTTGGTACCATCTTTATCGCAGTTTATACAAACTTTATATTACTCGTACAATCTTAGTGATAGTAAAAAAAATATTAGCCTGGTCAATAGCATCTTTATTACAGTCAATAACACCTTTTAGTCTATTTATTACCATTTTTACCACAATCAATATCCTTTATCCCACTTAATACCATCTTGATTATAGTCAATACATGGTGCTAGATACGAGCAAGCTGGTATTGAATAAAATAGAGATGGTACTGAGTACGATAAAGATGGTCTTGAGTATGATTGAGGTGTTTCGAATACTATTAAGATGGTACCAGACATTATAGAGATGGTATTGACTACGATAAAGATGGTATTGGGTACGATAAATATGATATGGGATAAATGTTGTATGAAATAAAAATGGTATTGAGTAGAATAAAGATAGTATAGAGTATAATAAAGATGGTAATAAATATGATAGAGATGTACCGAATACTATTAAGATGATACCAAACATGATAGAGATGGTATTGACTACGATAAAGACGGTATTGGGTACAATAAAGATGATATTGGATAAATGTTGTATGGAAAAAAAATGGTGCTGAGTAGAATAAAGATAGTATAAAGTAGAATAAAGATGGTAATAAATATGTTAGAGATGTACAGGATACTATTAAGATGACAAGAAACATGATTGGGATGGTATTGACTATGATGAAGATGGTATTGCGTACGATAAATATGATATTGCATAATTGTTGTATGGAATAAAAATGGTATTGAGTAGAATAAAGATAGTATGGAGTAGAATAAAGATGGTAATACATATGATAGAGATGTACCGAATGTTATTAAGATGATACCAAACATGATAGTGATGGTATGGACTACGATAAAGATAGTATTGGGTACGATAAATATGATATTTGATTAATGTTGTATTGAATAAAAATGGTGTTAAGTAAAAAAAAGATAGAATTGAGTAGAATAAAGATGGTAATAAATATGATAGAGATGTACCGAATACTATTAAGGTGATACCAAACATGATAGAGATGGTATTGACCACGTTAAACATGATATAAGGTGCAATAAATATACTGGATGAATATCGTATTGGATAATTGTGGTATTGACTGCTGTAAACATGGTATTGAGTAGGAATAAAGATGTACCGCATATTATTAAGATGGTACCAAACATGATAGAGATGATATTGGTTGTGATAAATATCATATTGGATAATTGTTGTTTTGGATAAACGGGTCATTGACTGCAGTAAAAATGAAATTGAATTGAATAAAGATGGTATTGAGTATGATAAAGATGTACTGAATGTTATTAGGATGGTATACCAAACATGATAAAAATGGTATTAATTACGATAAAAATGGTACGATTATTAAATATTGGGTACGCTAAATATGATACTGGATAAGTGTTATGTGGAATAAAAAAGGTATTGAGTAGAATAAAGAAGGTATGATAAAGATGTACCGAATGTTATGAAGATGCTAAACTAAACATGATAAAAATGGTATTGATTACGATAAAGATGGTACGATTATTAAACATTGGGCACGCTAAATATAATACTGCATTAATGATGTATGGAATAAAAATGGTATTGAGTAGAATAAAGATAGTATTGAGTAGATCAAAAATGGTATTGATTATGATCAATATTTCTTGAATACGATTAAGATAGTATAAACATGATAATAGTGGTATTGGCTGCAATAAAGATATTATTGAGCTAAATGAAGTGGGTGTTGAGTAGGCTAAAGATGGTATTAATTAAAATATAGATGGTGTTTAGTGCAATCGAGTCGATATGAGACGGACGAAGATGGTATTGTCTAGGACAACAATGATATTGGGTGTAAAAAATTGAGTATGGAATAGGATAAAGTTGGTATTGATTTATTATCATCTTTTCAATGCCTAGTTAATATCAACTTTTCTTAGGCAATACTATCTTTGTCCTAGTCAATACCAACTTTATCCTACTCAATACCATATTTATCTCAGTTAATACCAACTTTATCCTACTCATACCATCTTTATCACAATTAATACCACCTTTATCCTACTCATACCATTACTCATACGATATTAAATCTTAAACATACGCAATGCCAAAAAGATTATCACTATCAAAAATACATTACTCATGCATTAAAAAACACTTTAAAAGAGGTCTAAATCTGAATAGTAATTGATCAGGTAAGAGGAGGTGAAGGTAATTTTGTTGGAAGGCGAGTGCTGGTAAAAGAAGAATGAGGAAGACGAACCGCAGATGGGGTGTTGGCTAGTGGCTATCTCAGACTTGGTTGCTCGTCTTGTGTCGGCAGACGGGCCCCTTTCTCCACCCAACATCGTGTTACTTCCCAACCCTGAACACCTTCGGGCACCCTCCTTTATCCATTCGCTGACCAACCACCCCCATAGTTTCCAGCGAGATCGATTGTTATGCATAGCCTGTATTTGCCCATCCACCACTACCAATGTCCGTTCTTACATCACAACTACTAATACCACCTCAGAAACTCTAAGACGACTGGTCAGTCTACAGACCAGAAGGGACCAGCCAATACCGAGGAATCCTTTTCCAGACAAATTAAAGATTAATCAATCAGTTTGCCCCCCCTTCTAGAAAACGTTTATACCTAATGCTATAACCAACTAACCAATTATACAGTTCTTCCAATCTTTATAAAAACACTCTAACAATGTTTCTCATTCTGTAAATCCAAACTTAAATAATATCCTAATTTTAATCTTTTTTAAAAATCACCTTAATCTAATTGTGATAAAATACTCGGTTGGTATTGTATTAAAATACTTTGTTGTAGTTGTGATAAAGCAGAATCAATTGATTTAAGAAGTGTCAATACAACCAGTAGGAAATGACTCTGAAACGAAGTTTGAATGGGTTGAAACTGTTGGGATTCTATGTGTAGCTTCCGCGCCGTCGGTCAGTCGAAAACGATTCATCCATCTGCATTTTTGCATGGCGTCGTATCTACAAAGAGAAGGGCTCGTCGGTAACGAATTTCGGATGTTTTTTCAAAGCTCTCCGCGCGATCATTGTGAATCAATGGGCGAATGTGCCAGGGCGGCGGAGGGGTGATTTGCAAAACGTAACGTGAAACGGATCAACGGCCATTTCAATTCGGTAAAGGACGCATCGTGTTGATTAACGTAATAACACTACCGACTTTTACATTTCGCATAATGGAAAATTTGAAAAAGGGAAATTACAAAAGCCGGCTTAAAACATTATTTGTTATATAAAAACAACGAGTAATAGAACTAAGTGGCAAGTTCCAATTAACCATAGCTGTCATGAAAAATCAATAGGAAAAAATGCGGACTCGAATATAAAAGGGGATGAATTTCAATTGGAATATTTTAATAGTGTTCTAATTTTTATGATTGAAAAAGAGGATACAAAGGGGAAAAAAATTTTAAACAATATTTTTCATTGTTATGATAATAATGAGGAGGAATAGAAGTCAAGCGTGTGAGTTTAGAGAGTATCAACAGCTGACAATAGCGGCGACAGAGATATAGAATGCGATAGAGAGGTGCTTGGAAGGTCGATAGGAGCAGAAGATAGCTTGATAAGAAGGATGGTATGGAGACTCTAGATGAGTCGGACTCTGTCCAGCTTCAAATGTTTATTCTTGCACAGCAGGGACATTCGATGCAAACAGCAAAATGCAAATTGAGATTACCCCACTCGCTGTTAACCTGAATTATTCGAATCTTAATGAGGGTTTAGGTGCTCGCCCACTGATCTAAGGGATTAGGCTGTGAATATTGCGAGGTCTAATGAACGGTTCGGAATTAGGTGCTGCTAGTCAGGATTTTCTACTTGGGGAAAAAAGTACCTATTCTTTTTCTTCGTTTCTATTGATCTCTTTTAGCAGCTTCCATTTTTCATTATCAACCTTTACTTGGAATAACAACCCCCAGCTTCTTTCTCTATTGGATACCTAAAGTTCCATCCCATTTGATAATGGTCGAATTCTGTAAAAAAAAGAAAAACTCTGAAAATTGGTAAAGGTGTATGTTTTATGAGAACGAGTATGCATAAAAGTTCTGTTTAGTCTTGATAGGTTAAATTTAGAAGAAAGAGCACTTGAGAGTGATAAACGAGAATGTAGAAATGATATAACATACCCCTTGGAGATAAGGTTGTTGAAATATTTAAGCTTCCACTTCTTGTGGAGTCCTGACGTGTATAGCTTTTGGCGTTTATGTGTTCATAAAGTCCGAAGTACATATCTCGAAATCGCTTTGAACGCACGTAGTCGGGGAACTATGTCGAAGAGAAAAAGAGGGAGTGAGGATAAGAGAGATAGATATACAGTGGGGAGAGAGAGAGAGAGAGAGAGAGACAGAGAGAGAGAGAGCTTATGTTGGTCGTGGAGGGTGTTAAGGGGGTGACCAGAGAGCGAACGAGGGTGTTTTTCCACCACCAGTTGCTCGCGGCATCCGCAAGCCTCTCTCGATCCGAGACTGTAAAAGTCCCAAACTCTCAGCATTACTTCCTCCATTCACTACCATAACTACTACTCTCAATTTCTACACTCTTGAAAAAAATCACAAATTTTTCCATTCAATTTATTCATCCTCATTTCCCATTCAAACATTTGTCGAGATGTTCTTTACTTTTGATTCATCTCTTAACCGGAAAAGTAGCTTTTTCAAAATTGTCTGCTCCCTTTTGGAGATTTTGTACTCTTTTAGAATTTTTGTATTTTCTTAGAGTTTTTTTCTTTTTTAGAGTTTTTGTACTTTTAGTTTCATGTAGTTTTTCTGGTTTTTAGTACTCATTATTTAAATAGATTGCTTTTTGAAAGTAAACGAGACAGTTAATTGGTTCAAGGTCGAGTGATTTAAGTTTCCACGAGATGGTATCGAGTCGAGGGAGCGTGTCTGCTGGCAGCCTTCGTGGGTCAAAGGCGCTGGACGAGTAAAGACCCTGGCAGTTTGACACTTCAATAAAAGACGTCCACCGTACACACATAAAAGTCGTAAAAGTTCCTCGGCTAAAATCTCTTTAACCCTTCAGGCTTTTTTTGTTGTTAGGCCATTTGTCAAGAATGTCCGTATTGACATAGTTATTATAAGCTATACACATTTAAAATTCAAAAGAATAAAAGTTATCAGGTATAAAAATACTGGGTTTTTATAAAAAGGATGAAATTATTACATATGACAAAGAAGGTAAAATTATTAGGTATAAAAAGAGGGTAACATTATTAGGTATAAAAAGAGGATAAAATTATTAGGTATAAAAAGAGGATAAAATTATTAGGTATAAAGAGAGGATAAAATTATGAGGTGTAAATAATCTTACATACGACTGTGAGGATGGACGAACAAATACCGCTTTAATTATTAAAAAAATTTGAAGATAGAGGTAAGTGTGATTTTCTTTTTTTTTTATGATAGTGGAGCAGTGATAGGAGGTGACGTGTCAATGTAGGTACAATGTAGAGGCGATTCGTCGAGGTTTGGTGGGATGAGGGATGAGCAGAGTGTCCAGGTTGGAGGGTCGTTTATTGATCTCTCAAGTCTGAACCTCTCCTCTCATGTAGACGGGACCTAACCCCGTTCCCCTTAGCCACTCTTGTGACTGGCCACAACCACCCCCGGCGGCCGCACGCCGAGACACTGGACACAACGACTACTCTCTCATCCTCCTTCCTTATTCCTCAAGCCCTCTTGGGACGATGGGTTCCCAACCCGATCCTTCTCACCGAGACACCGAGACCCACTCCGCATCATTAAAACGTCCAACAAAACCAAAGAATCTCCTAATGAAACTTTCTTACCAATTTCTTTCAAGTTAAAAATCCGAGATTATTGTCTTTACTTGATTCTTATCATAAATAGTTCTTGTAAAATCGTTTACCATAAGCTAAACAATAGAGATAAGATTATTTTTGGCAACAAAATAATTTCTTAAATATTCCAAGATTTTTAAACTTGCATAAATATCGAAGAGCTTGGTTGAAAGATAGAAATATTATTGATTGTTTGAAATAGACATAAGGACAAGATAAAAATAAATGATGAGGATTTTGAAAAACAAGTTTAAAGGTAGAGCAAGATGAATATAGTTTGTGAAATTAATAATGATGATGATAATTTAAGCTCTAGTTGGGAGTTGATCAGCAAGTAGAGAAGTTGAAATTGAGAACCGTCCACTTAGGAAGGGTTGCTAGTCAGAGATAACTTATTCCGACCTAGCTCTACCCTCTCGTTCATCCTTGCCCTCATGTACATCTTGGCTACAGGGTGAGCGAGTGGTCATCTTTCCTCCCTTACTTCCTACTCCTCTCCATCGCACCACACAATATGGATTGCTGAATGCCCCTAGTTTCGACAGCATCTTCCTTAGACGAGTCCACTTAGTCTGTCGATAAATTCAGATCGTCTCTCCGAATCCCTACATCCATTCGACACCTTCATTCCCTTCGGTCAGCTATGCACGAATTAACTGAGTGCCTTCACTCTCAATATCTCTTCACAAAGAAAGGTTGAGCTCAAAAAGTCAAGCTTGGGTCAAATTGACAAACTGTAAACCGACAGATTTTGTATTTTGATTGTATATGTAAAAAGTGTAATTATTGGATGTATTATGTAGATGTTTAAATGATTCATAACACCGACACACAAAAGAAAATTAATTTGCAGTGCGAAAGATCAGACTAGTCAATTCTTACGTATTTTTGATCGCTGAATCCGAATCTATGGTCATTTTTTAAAAGTTAGCTCTCATTTATTTTCTAACCTCAAAAAACCAAAAATTTAAGTTTAACTTGTTGTAGTATCTATAAAACCTGTAAACAAATTTTTAATCTCAAACTAATGTAAGCTTTAAAGTATCACCTTTAATTTAAGCCAAGGAAACTTAAAAAATATTCAGTAGTTCACGAGATATGAATCAAAACGTCCAAACATGTTTTCCTAAAAAACCATAATTTTCAGGTTAAGTCACGATTTGTTTGACTTTTAAAGAGAAAATAATTGGACGTTTTGACTCATATCTCGTGAACTACTGAATATTTTTTAAGTTTTCTTGACTTAAATTAAAGGTGATACTTCAAAGCTTACATTAGTTTGAGATTAAACATTTTTTTACAGGTTTTATAGATACTACAACAAGTTAAACTTAAATTTTTGGTTTTTTGAGGTTAGAAAATAAATGAGAGCTAACTTTTAAAAAATGACCATGGATTCGGATTCAGCGACCAAAAATACGTAAGAATTGACTAGTCTGATCTTCCGCACTGCAAATCAATTTCTTTTTGTGTGCCGGTGTAATCAGTCGTGTTAGAATTCTGATACCGATGATTAAATAAACTTATAATACTATTAAAGAGCATGAAATGACCTTTCAGAATCGTTTTTAAAAGTTTAATTTGCTTCAATAGAAAAAAAGTAATGAGCTTTTGAATTTATCGGCGTAGCCACCATCATTGAAAATTTAATCCTTTGAAACCAGGAAAGGGTTAGTGTTAAAAATTCAATATTTGCAGGTTATATTACTGTCATATAGAGAGATAAATTTAGAAAGTATAAAAATGATCGAAGATGTGAAGAAATAATTTGGGTCAGTTCGGAACTAATGTCCCATATAGAAATATTTTTTTCTATAACTAAACACTTTTTTTCTAGAATTTATTATTTTTATGTGCATTAACTTACGAAATCAGATGGCAGTACATAATCTGCTATTTTCATTCGCTTTGTGATTACCGACAGTTTACTTACTAAAGCAGAATGTTTTGTATTTTTAAAATTTTATTAATTAATATCATCGTATGCAGAAAGATATAAAAATTTTGAAAACACTAGCATTAGTTTTATAAAAGTGTTCTCTAAAACTGAATCAGTCAAATTTTGACTGATTTCAAATTAGTCAAAAATTGGCTGATTCAGTTTATGTAATATTTGCAATAAAATTACAACTTGGTAAATGGTATTTCATTTTTAGCGATATCCATTTGTCGAGTTTTGTCATTAACAGAATAAAATATTAAATTTTTTGCGTACTTCTTCAATTATTTCTGTAAGTTAAATATTCCTTGTTTTTATGCTTACGTTAAAATCTTGGCAATTGAAATCTGTACATTAATTTTAATACTGTATATCTATTTATTAACTTTACACATAATATTATTTTCTGGTAATTCTGCTTCATTTTATAGTTTAAATACACTTGTGAATAGTTTTTCGATTTCTAGTGATTCTTTATAGTTTTCTTTTAGTCATATTCAAATTATTCTAATCATTTTTTTAGTTTATCGTAATTTTTCTACATTTTTTAGTGCTTGTGTAAAACATTTTAGTCATTTTAATCAATATACAGTGTTTTTTAATTACTTTTTAGATATTTTTTAAAATTTTGGTAGTTAAAAAAAATGTTTTTTCAATATCTAGTTATTATCTCATGTCTACTTTTTATCTCTAGTTCTTTCTCTTTAATTTAGTTATTCCTTAATTTACCAATTGTTTTTAGTCTTTTTGTAGTTATTGATAATAATTTCTGTCAATTTTTAACAATTTACAATGATTTTGTCATAGTTTCTTTTATTTTGTCAGTTTATTAGTAATTTTTTCTTATTTTCCATTTATTTTCGAGTTTTCTGTTCGCTTCCCAGTAATCGTTCTTTATTTTCTAAATATCGTTTTCTCAAAACCAGAAATTTATTATTTTACAGCTATTTTTTAAATCTTTCAAGATATTTTTGTAATATTTTAGTTGAATTTTTCTTTTTTTTTTAGTCTCTTTTTTTTATTTCTAATTACTTACTCATTTTCCAAAAATGTTACCAAAAAAAAATCTCTATACCTAGTTATATTTTTCTATTTTCTAGTTATTTTTTTTAATATGTAAATATTTTTCGTTATAATATTTTCTTACTTAGTTATTATTTTTTAAACTAAAGTTTTTTTACTTCTAATTATTTTTTATTTAATTTTTAGTCATTTAATAAATAATTTTAAGTCGTTTTCATCAATTTTCATCACCATTTAATTATTTTGATAGTTTCTAGAGAGTTTCTTTGACTTCCTAGTTATTCTTTCTCGTTTTTTAAAAATTTTTTCCTGTAATTTTTAATTCTTCGTATGCTTTATATCATTAAAGTACATAGTAATTTTCTTCTAGCTTTATTACTAACCAATAAACAATTAATATTTTACTCTCTAGTAATTTTTTAAAATTTCCTAATCTTTTTCCACACAATTCTAACAATTTTCTCGAAATTAATTTTCTAATAATTCTGTATACTTTTGAGTAGTTCATCATGATTCTTCAATTTTTTTTTCTCCAATTTTTTATTATTTATTTACTTGGCAGTAATTATTTTTCCTTTTTTAGTTATTTTACACAAACTTTTGGTTATTTTCGCTGTTTAATGTTATATTTTTCTCAGTTTCCTTTCTAGATTTCTGATTAATATTTTCAGAAAAATTTTTTCTCCTACCTAATTTTGATTAATTTTAAATAAAAAAAATCTTTTCTTGGTACTTTTTAACAACATCTAGATATAATTTTACTTTCTAGTAATTTTCTACAAAGTTTTAGTTGCTTTTTTATTTTTTTAATAATTATTTAAACTCTTTAATTAAAAATCTTTAACGTTCGAGGTTTGGTTAAATTTCAAAAAATTCCAATGACACTTTCGGACAAGTCGGTTATTCAATTATGTATTTTTATTAGTAATTTATTTCGATTCTTCAATGTTTCTTCTTTAATTTCTTATTATTCATTTACTTTATAGTAATTATTTTTTCTTTTATAGTTATTTTACACAAACTTTTAATTATTTTTGCACTTTCTTAATTTTGATTAATTTTCAATAAAAAAATCTTTTCTTGTTACTTTTTGACAACATCTAGATATAATTTTACTTTCTAGTAATTTTCTACAAAGTTTTAGTTGCTTTTTTATTTTTTTTAATAATTATTTAAACTCTTTAGTAATTTATTTCGATTCTTCAATGTTTCTTCTTTAATTTCTTATTATTCATTTACTTTATAGTAATTATTTTTTCTTTTATAGATATTTTACACAAACTTTTAGTTATTTTTGCATTTTCTTAATTTTATTTTTCTTAGTTGTCTTTTTCGATTTCTGACTAATATTTTCAGAAATATTTTTTCTCCACTTAGTTTTGATCTATTTTTAATAATCAATAATATTCTTTTCTTGTTACTTTTAACCAACATCGAGATAAAATTTTACTTTCTAATAATTTTTCTACGATTTTTAGTTATTTTATACATTTTGAAACAGTGTATCTTTTATTTCTTATGATTTTTTGGAAATTTTAATAATTTTTTACTCTTTAGAAGTTTATTTTGATTTTTCAATCATTTTTCATTTTGTCATCCGTTTTATTTTTCCTTCTCTAGTTATTTTTCTGACATTTACCTATTTCGAATCCTTTAGGGTTTTTTAATTTTCTAGCTATTTTAATAAATCCCAATAATTTTCATCAATTTATAGTTATTTCCATCACTCCCTAGTTACTTTATGACTGCCTAGTAATTTTTTCACTTTAAATAAATTCTGCTTTATTTTATAATGTTTAATTTCTCCAATTTCTCATTTTTTTTAGTTTCTAGTACCTTATTAAACTTTTTTACTTTTTTAATTAATCTAAAGCAACTTATAGGCATATTTTTCTGTCGCTTCGAAACTTATTTTTTTCTCGGTAAAAAATTCTAAATATGACATATAATATACTGATTTTATATTTATTATTCTGTTATGATGATTATGAATACAATTATTCTCTAAACATTGATTCCGTATTCAATAACTGAATATATGATGATACATGTGTGATTGTACCAACAATCTTTTTCGTCTATTATCCGTTTCAATTTAATTGATTCAATAACGTCCGAGTCGATGTTTCTACCTGTGATCAGATAAGCCAATTTGCCAGACTGATAATAATTGGAAAACGATTCAAGTAGTGATTCCTGGATGGAGGTACTTGAGAAAAATTCTAGCATCCTTTCTCTGTACTTAAACTTTTTATTATTGCCCTCTCACCATTACTTACCCCACCAGAGGATTTTTGCATCTAACTCCTAATAATAGCTATCGCTTCATACATTTTCATGGCATTACAAGATCGGAACAAATAGAGTGTGCATGCGGCAATTACGAATGCATTATGCAATATAAATATTGATGCTTCCTGCAAAAACGAAAGCCAGGACCGAAGCGAGCAAAATGCAAAACGAATCAAGTAGAAGGCCTGGAGCCTTCTAAATAAATCGACCAACTAGTTCTACCTTCTTATAATTCCACCTCAAAACTTCCTTATAGTTTAACACCGCAATATTATGTCTTGGGGAAGTAGCAATTTTCCCCAATCAATGATATTCAAACTGTTATTTGTTTATTATTTATTATTATAACAATCGGATGTAAAAAAAAACTCGGTTTTAATCTTTATTTATATATATTTTATTATTTTTATACACGTTAATTCTGCATACGCGATATTGTCGATCATATATCAAAAATCGGAAAATTGATAAGAAAATATTAATCACTGAATTATAATCTAAAGTTTCTCGACTGGGACAACAAACTGTCGAATGTGCTGCCCGTATTTTTGAAACAAAACCTGTTAAACCGGATACTTAATATGCTATGTAACGCCTGGTAGACTTTGCTTCCGTCCATCCACGCTCGTGTTCAAGCGGTAATTCAGCACACTCGTAATTAATCCCATGTAGGTAAATCACTACCTTCGACAGAAGAGAGGAAAAAGTGAGTAAATCCGAAGGCAACGATGTAGAATAAGGGAGAAGCCGAGAACATTTTACTTTCCTCGAAAAGAATCGAGGACAACTTATAAACTTTCAGACTAGGTGTAACCTGTATTTTACTACGTGGGAAAGTCGAGTAGCAACTCGATATCTCGTTATGTTGCAATTATCTTGAAATTTATTGTGCTTATTACGATAGACGAGGAGCCAATTGATTCGTAATTGAGATTCAAATCTGTGTCATGTGACACCCTAACAACCAGCATTATATTGCTGCCTGTTCGTAATTACTGGCCTGTAATTACATTTTCTGCTACTTCTTCTGTTTATACGGAATAATATTTGCATATCATTCTTTTAATTAGACGTCTTTAAATCCATTCTGCTTTACTCTACATTGCGAAAAGTAATGACCGTTTGTTTCTTAAATCACTTGTGTCCAAAAACTGTGAAATCGTAGCTTAATAGAAAACTGTTCGGAGTAGAGATCGGTGGGGTTTACGCAGTGTTAAAAAAACGAGGGCGAAATGTATGATTTTACTCCCTCTTAAAAGAAAAATTCGTTTCTACGTGCTTGAAAATTGTAATTATAAGTTGATTTTGATTATGAAAAAAAGGAACAGAAGAATTACTTTTAAAAGAAGGAGAAAGAAAAGTTGAAGAATGAAGGAAAAGTGCTAAATTGAGAAAATGTTACCAGGAATTTACAAAATAACTAGGATATGAAAAGAAAAGCTTACAAGTTGTGTGAATAAGTAAATTGGATGAAAACAACTCGAAATAAGGAAATGAAAATAGAAAAGAAAGATATTTAAACATGACAGAAGATAACTAGAAGATGATGAGAAATAACTAGGGAGTAAAATAGTAACTAGAAATTTGTTAAAAATAACTAGAAAACAGAAAAGTCCGGTAATTTGGAAACAGAATTGTAATTGAAAAATAATTATTGATAAATCAAGATAATGTACAAGAGTAATCAGAATAATTAGAAGTTAAAGAAAAATTACTAGAAAATAAAGATAAGAAACTAATGTGTAAAAATAACCAACAAATCTGTACAAATTATTGAGAAGTGAAGTAAATTAATTAAACTAAATTATTAAAAAAATTAAATTAAAGTAACTGCAAAATAAAGAAAATTTACTATATAAATAAAAAGAGGATTAGCAATTATAGAAAGAAAAAACTAGAATTTGGAGAATCACTGAAAATCAATGTGAATTAGCAAAAATTTGAAAAATAACTAGAAATAAAAGACAAAATTACTATACAGTAAAAAGGGAATTGAAAAAAAGAAAAGTAACTGAAAAAAAAATTTACTAAAAAGTGAAAAATCTGCTAAAGAGTTATAAAGTAACTATGAATTGGGAAAACTATAAGAGTTTATTGAAAAATATCTGGAGAAAAAAGAAAACTTGAAAAATTGACAAAAACAAATTTTATTGAAAAATATTTGGAGAAAAAAAAGTCCTAAAAAATTGACAAAATAACGAAAAAAAACTAAGAATAAGGAAAAGTACATACACAGAAAAAAAAATTTAAAGATTAAAGAACATCACCCAAAACATAGGGAAATATTATATACTAGAAAAATAAGAATAAATAGAAGATTTAAAAAAATAACTAGAAAAAGAAGTAAAATACTGTAAAATGATAAAAAATATGACAGATTAAAGAAAACCATTTGACTTTACGATGTGGAACTAAGATATAAATAATTAAATGCACTTAAAAATGCAGAAAAATTGCAAAAATATTTAATAAAAACTAGAACTTGTTTAAAAGTAACTAGAAAAGTTAAATATTTAAAGTAAATTAAAAGAGAAATAAGAAACTGAAGAAAAAATACAAAAAAATTATAAATAAATACTGAAAAGGGGAAAATTACTAAAATCTTACAAAACAACTGTATATTGGTCAAAATTACCAGAATTTATAGAAAAGTTACTAGAAAATAAAAAAAAACTATCGAAAATTGAAATATAACCAAATTAAGGAAAAACAACTAGAAATATTGAACAATAAATAAACTATAAAGACGCAAAGTTATTGAAATAGTAAAAAGCATTACTCAGAAAATTGGAAAAAATAATATTGGTAGTAATGTATTAATTAGAAGTTTGTTACAAATCTAAAAAATAAACTGAAATGCAATAAAGTGTAAACAGAGTGACAGATTGGAAGAAAATATTTAAAAATCAAGATGATGTTCTACTCTCTAAATCGGAATTAGTTAAAAATAATAACTAATTTGATAGCAAAATCTCAGTCACTAATTCAAATAGTTATATTTCTAATAATTATTTAGTAAAAAATAACTAATTATTAGTCAAATTCATTTTTAGGTTATGACAAAATAACTAACATTTTAGTAAACTTCTGTTTACTAATTCAATCAGTCAAAACTGAACTATTTTTTTGTTATGTTTTTACTAACAATTAGTTATTTTTTTATTAAATTAGTTATTTTTAACAAATTGCTGAAATAAAAACTCAGCAATGATATTCCTAATTATTAGTTATTTTTAACTAAATCAAATTTAGAGATTAAACCGTAAAAAAGCCTTCATTCAAAAATAAAAAAAAAACTACAAAATATAGGAAAGGTAATAAAAGGTAAAATACGATAAAATGTAAGTAGAATGACATTTCGGAGTAGAATATTTAAAAATCAAGATGATGTTCTAAAGTTTTAAAAGTCCTTCCAACAGGAAGCGAAAATAACTAAAAACTGTAGTAAAGTTACTAGAAGATGAAATAATTACTAGAATTTACTAAAAAGCAATTAGAAGAACATATAAAGTAAATGGGAAATGAGAAATTAAATTTTAAAAAAATAGAAAAATACTTAAGTGTAAAAAAATCTACTAGTAATTTTCAAATTAATTTAGAAAGTAGATAAACAACTATAATTTAATGAAAATGACTAGATTTTTTATAACAAAAAAGGGAAGAAATGAAACTAGAAAATGTAAGTACACATCTAAATTAAATACAAAGAAGCAACTTGAAAAAATGAAAATAAACATTATCGACAACTAGAGGTTGAGTAAAATTAGATATACTTGAAAAAAAATTACCAAAAGGTGAAAAAACTTCGAAATTGAAGAAAAGTAATTAAAAAATAAAAAGAACAAGTATTTCAAACAATAACTAGAAAGATTAAAAAATAACTATATCTCGATAAAAATGTTTGTAGAATGTATTAAAAAATTGTTATACAGTGTAAAAAAAGTCAGGAACTGAAAGAAGAAAATTTATGGAAATTATTTTTAAAAAAAGGGAAAATTGAAGAAGAATTAACAGAAAACAAAAACATAACTAGAAGAACACGAAAAATAATACCAGGGTTTTTAAAAAGTAACTAGGAGGAATAAAAAAAACTATGTATTGATGAAAATTACTATAATTTTAAAAAAATAATTTGAAAATGTAGTAAAATCACTAGAAAGTCAAATAGTGTTGAAAAGTTGATTAAAAATTGAATAGCGAGGAGTGCACCCTTCCATTGTAAATATGAGCAGAAGATGTAAACTATTTTGGGAAGGAAAATTTGAAAAAAAAGCTTTAAATTTTAATTTTGTTTTTAAATTAAAATTAAAATTTTTAAATTTGTTAAACAAAACTAAAATTTGAAGTTTTTTTTTTAAATTTCTCTTCCTAAAATTGTTTACATCTTCTGCTTATATTAATTAAAAATAAATAGACACAGAAGAAAAATCAGATTAAGTCGGAATGAAACTGCAAATTGAAGAATCAAATCTATAAAATAGACTAAATTGTAAAAAAAAGAGTTTAAAAAAAAGTTGAAAAACGATATCGATGGTTTAGAGTGTAAATCTACTAAAACACATTCTAGTGATTTTTTGTCCCTAGGGCTAAAAATTTAATTTTTAAAATGCGATTTTTTTAGTCATGTATAAAATGGTAAAAATTATGGCTCCTTTTTGTGGTAAATTAAGCGGTCTTTAATGTGGTGTTTGATTATTTTAAAATTAAATTAATTTTTATCGAGAAAAGTAAAAATGAAAAATTAAAGTTAAGTTTTTATAATCTCCGACCATTTAAAAAATTTCTTACAGTGGCATAAAAATTTTCGATTTGTGGTTAAACGTTTTCGATGTATACGCAACAGTGTTTATGGTAATGTTTAAAAAAAAAAGATTAAAAATATGTATTATTTAGAACTTATCTGAATTTATACCCGTTAAAGATAAATATTTTCATCTTTTATGGATTAAATTCCTTAACTTTTTTATCCTCAATAGATTAATAATAACATTAATTTTATACTGATATAAATTAACATGCGTTGAAAATATTACATAGCTCAAGTATTTTTTTTTTAATAATTAATATGAACACTGCTGCGTATACATCGAAAACGTTTAACCATAAATCGAGAATATTTATGTAACATATCAATGTATTATAAATAAATTAACAATTTAACTGTGAAAGCTGCCATTCTGTCAATTTGTAAACAAAATTTCCAATCTTTATACTATTTTCTAATTCACTGTAAGAAAATTTTTAAATGGTCGAAAGTCATAAAAAAATGAACTAAATTTTTAAATTTTCACTTTTCTCGATGAAAATTAATTTAATTTTAAAAATTATACCCACCACATTAAATACCGTTTTATTTACTACAAAAATGAGACATTCTTTTTTTCATTTCATACACTTGACTACATTTGTTCTTCAAGTTTTTGTTCTAGTGGACAAAATTTACAAAAATGCAGATAGCAGCTTTACCCTCTAAACCGCCATGAAAATAAATAATAAAATCCCCGAATTTTAAATAACAACTGGAAAATATAAAAAGTTATTTATGAGAACTACCAGGATATCTTGAAAAGTACATATTAATTTAAAAAATGTCGAAGTAGCAGTAGGGGTGCAAAATTTATGTTCCGTCCTGCACCAAAAATTTGAATGTAATATAGAACTCACCATGAAATTAAATATTTAAATTTTAAAAGTACACTTTTAAACGACTCGAATTTACAATTATTAAAAAGTATCATTTATAATTAGCAACTATTAAGCGGGCAACAGTGATATTTATGCGTCTGTGCAAGCTTCAAGTGGTACTAGTAATTAGTGCCATAATTTTCTGGTAATATTAATGTGTCACTTGCAAAATGAATATAAATAGCTGGGTCGTTTGTCTCAGATTGAGTTAATTGAACGATCTTTTCTGGACACTCGAATTTTCTTTAGCGAATTAAACGCTCGGTAGCCGTGTGGGCGTGCGTACCCACATCTCGTGCGATAAACTTTACGACGCTCTGTAATAATAACCATCGCCTGTGCGTATACACGTGCTTTTACTCTCACGTGCATTTACATATTAATTATGTGCGTACATCCAGAGGCTATACAAAACATGAAAAAAAAAAAAAAATGAAGAAGAAGAAGAAGCCACGATAGATATTCCTTTATAAGACTTCGTTTTCTCAAGAAATTACATACTCGATAAACTGTCTTTACAGAAAACAGAAGTCTGCAACTTTGAATAACTTTGCTGGATCAGCTAACGTAATTTATGAACAAGTTAAGCTAAACATTCTGCGCATAAATTTTTCGTCATTTATTTATTTTCATTTCCTGGAGGATCATATTCTAATTTTTCGAATAATCTGCCAATTTTGAGAATATTTGCAAATATTTAACCTATTAACGACTGAAATCTAAAATTTTGTTTTCTGCTTTTAAGCTGCGTTGTTATAAACAAAAAAATAAAAAAATAGAACTTTTTACCGGAGGTACATTTTCTATAGGTTTTGAGTGTACTCTTTTCGAATCTAAAAAGATAAAAACATAAAATTTCAAAATTTTCGTCCGACATATTGAATCCGCCATTTTGAATTTTGAAAATTTAACTTCAGATGGTAATCAGTGATCCCAAAAACCCCGGGTAACAAATTTGAACTAAATCGGACAAAAATTAAAACTTTCCATCCACCATATTGGATCCGCCATTTTGAATTCAGAAAATTTAACTTCAAATTCGTAATCAGCGATCCCAAAAACCCCGGGTAACAAATTTGAACTAAATCAGATGAAAATTAGAATTTTTACCCTCCATATTGGATCCGCCATTTTGGATTTAGAAAATTTAACTTCAGATTCGTAAACAGGGATCTCAGAAACCCCCGGGTAACGACTTTGAACTAAATTGGACAAAAATTAAAACTTTTCATCCACCATATTGGATCCGCCATTTTGAATTTAGAAAGTCGAACTTCAGATTCGTAATCAGGGACCCCAAAAACCCCCGGGTATCAAATTTGAACTAAATCAGACGAAAATTAAAATTTTTTTATCCGACATATTGGATCCGCCATTTTGAATTTAGAAAATTTAACTTCAGATTCGTAATAAGCGACCTCAAAAACTCCTAAGTAAGAAAATTTAGGCAAATCCGACAACATTTTGGCGATTAGTAAACTATGTGCATGAACTTGAGATTTTTTCAATGGATTTGACGCCATATTAGGTCCGCCATCTTGAAATTTTAAATTTTGCCCAACATATCTTTCAAATCGAGAACTTTTATGCACTTTTGGTTTAAAGCAAAATTATAAGCTTACACTTTTCTCTGGAGTCGTTCTACAAGATTGCGGTCTCAGATTTTTTTTTATCCACATCCAAATACAATATGGCGGCTTTTTTGCAAAAATGTACAGAAAAATCGACAACTTTTTTTTGAATCATTATTTCTAACCAAAAACATTTTTTAATGTGTAATAAAGTGGCACAAAATAGCACAAACTGCTGGAAGATTAAAAATATGTTTTATTTATTTCAAAATTCAAAATGGCGGATCCAATATGGCGGACAAAAATGCGAAAATTTGACAAAATTTATGAAACATAGGGGTAAAATACCTCACACATTTTTTTCCTTTTTCTGGCCCTCCTCCCCCTTGTCGCAAATTGTCACATATTTGTCAACCCCCCTTTAAAATTAAGTCACATTTTCTTGACCTCCACCCCCCTCTATTAAATATCATGTTGACAAATTATTATTGAAATTTTTGTATTTTGAACTCTTAAAAATGACTCCTTTTTCTATAAAACAAAAAAGAAAGTGAAATAAGATCTAAATTTTTTAATCCATTAAAAAATTGAAAAGATTAAGAATCTCTTATCCAATAGTAAAATTTACTGAATCAATAATCTTTTTGAAATTCCAATTATTTTCTATTGTGATTTCAATTGTTTACAATAATTTTTAATTTAAAAAATATTTTTCGATTATTTTCTTAAATTTAAATAATAATTTTCATTATTTATAAACTTTTTCCTCAAATTTAAAATCTACTTTCAATAAATTATAATTATATCCTTCTTTAATTATTTTTTTTTATAATTGCATACATTATTTCCCTCAATAAAATGAAAAATAATTTCTTTAAATTACATTGAAATTCTTCCATTCATTTAATTGACGTAATCAAAACTTAATAATTAATAGTTTTTTTTTCAATTGTTGCTGTTAGATTTTAAATATTTTCTGATTTTCTAATTATTTGTATCAGCTTTCAATAAATTGCCTCATTTTTCAATTATTTTGAAAATAATTTCAAGAATTGTTCATTATTTTTTTAATTTTTAAGTATTTTTAAATTTTTTAATTTATTTTATTCTTTTTTTTAGTTATTTTTCCAAATTTCAAATTATTCTCTATTTTTTTCAATTAGTGCCATAAACTTTCAATTACTTATGTCAAATTTCAATTATGTTTTTTAATTTTTATTCTTCAATTACTTGCCTTCACTTTTAATTTTGTTTAAATTGTTAATTATTTTTATTATTATTATTATTGAATTTTTTCTCCAATTTTCAATTTTTCATTCTTCATTATAATTTTCAATTTTAAATTATTTTCATCACTTTCAAATTAATTTCTTAAACTTACAATGATTTATGTCAAATATCAATTATTGACTTCAATTTTTAATTTTTAACTTAATTTTTCAATTAATCACTCTTTTTTTAATTTTTTCATTATTTTTTCATTAATTTCATGGTTTGTTAATTATTTTTATCATTTTTCAAATATTCGTCTCAATTTTTAATTTTTTCATTATTTAAATTTTTTTTTCAATTTCATGAATTGTTAAATATTTTTATCATTTTTCAATTGTTTTCCCCAATTCTCAATTATTTCAATCATTTTTTAATTAATTGTCCCATTTTTAAATTTCTTAATTATTTTGTTCAATTTTCAATTGTTTTTATCATTTTTAAATTAGTTTTCTTTCGATATATATTTTGTTAATAACTTTTTTTATTAATTTCATCAATTTTTAATTATTTTTACCATTTTTCAATTTTTTTCAACAATTTTTAATTTTTCCATCATTTTTTGAATAATTGTATGAATTATAAATTTTTTTCATCATTTTTCAATAGTTTTCTTCAATTCTAATTATTTTTATCATTTTTCAATTATTTTCCACAAATTTTTCCATTATTTTAATCACTTTCCAATTATTTTATAAATTGTTAATTATTTTTATCATTTATTAATTACTTTCTACAATTTGAAATTATTTTTAGGATCATTCTTGGCATTTGAGCAGTATTATAAAATTACATTAAAATTCTACAAAAATTTAAAAAAATATCAATATTAACACACGTTATCTTGAATCTTTATTTTTATATTTAAAAATTCAAAGTTTTTTATAAGAATTTAATTTGTCACAAAAGCTTCAACCCTCTCCCCCCTTAATATAATATTTCAAAATTCAAAATGGCGAATCCCATATGGCGGACGAAATTGCGAAATTTTTGCCAAAATTGATGAAACATAGTATATAGAGGTTTCTGACGGTGCTGATTACGAATCCGTTAATACTTTTTGAAAATTTAAAATGGCGGATCGAATATGGCGAAAGAATATTGAAAAAGTAATTGGAATCTCTTGATATTCGATTTTTCATATGGATAAAAATGAAATTTGTTCCCGAAATTTTGTACAACGACCCGGAAAAAATAAAAACAACGCTCTTCCCATATTTTACAAAAAATATGTCTACCAAAATCAGGCTACGATTAAATGTTACAAATCCAAACACTCATAACTCCTTTGAAAATCATCGTAAATTAATTTTTAAAATTGATTTTTAAAGCTCATAATGCGTACTATACGAACCCAAATATATAAAATTAAAAAAAATCCATTTTCGAGAATTACTCCCACAAGTTCTTGTAACTGAAAAAGATAAAAATTTCGCAGGTATTATATAGAGACAGAAATGATTGCTAGTTGAGAGGACGATAAAAACTCGCATAAAGACAGTGTTGCGAGATAATTTACAGTTTTAATCAAGGGTTCTAGAAGAACCCGATGACAGTTTCTCGACACGCGTGACTCGAAAGCATTAAGTGCAGCATTGTATTTAAGTCCAGCGAGCAGCCACATCACACGTCATGATAACTCAAGTGCACATATAGTTACATAAATGTGACTGGATCTGCTATGGTGAGTTAGAGGCCAATAAAACTTAACTCTTAATTAAGAAGCGTGAAGGATGAATCTATTATCCGAGGAACTAAACAGGGAAAGGCGAGATGGAGAGAGAAACTGAAGAAGAAGAGTTGAAACTGAGAGTGGGGGAAAATCATATACAGAGTGGCAAATACGACGACAAGTAATGTTCCCGATGTGGTACAAACATACCATACGTGTTCATTAGGCGTATTTGCTGTTTAGCATTTCAAATTTGGCCACAGCACAAACGATATACCAAGATGTAAACGGCCCTCTAACCCTTTTGGCAATCAAATATTTTAATTTAATCGCTCAACTAATGGGGTACGTGGGTGCCCTTTTGGTGCCCTTCTTGTTGCCTCGGTACCTCTTAATTCCAATCCGAAAGAGAGATATCGAACCAGGCCTTCTTAATTTCTTTATCGCATTAAACTTGTTCGCCAGATTGTTCCTCTGACATGAAAAAATTATTTTCAGCCCAGGGATGTGTTACTTTACTGATTAATTAACTTCTATTATGTTAAGAAATTACGCTCGTTTTTTTCCCCTCGCGAATGAATAATGTATTTCGTAGTTTATAATCTCGAGAAAATTAATTTAATTTGTGAAAATTTTTAGCGGATTTTTAGTAAATTTATTGTGAATTTTTTCCTTGTAACTGACTCTCTTACAATTTTTACCAGAAAGAGCAAAAACTCATTTTTCATTATTAGGAAAAATATTCTGAATGTTTTAAAAATGAATATTTCATAATATGCAGAAGCTGTTTCTGTAAAAAAAAGTTCTTATTAAAAAAAAAAAACACATTTCACTCGTTTCAATATTCATGGGAATTTTTCAACATTTTACGAACCAATATCAACATCTGTTTGCTTCGTAAAAGAAATGTTTACATTTATCAATTATTCTAATAAAATGTAAAAATATCTTTTAAGTAAGCGCAAAAATGTTAAAATAACATCTACTCGGAAAGAATATGATTTTTAAGAAAACTGCAATATTTACTATGTTTCTGTATTATAAGAAAAATTCAACGCCGTTCTTTACAGTAATTTTAGGCAGGGAAAATTATTAATCTAAAAAGATTCGGCCGTTTTCAGGAATTTTGTAATTCTGTTACATAAGGAAAATTCCATTCGATTTGTTTGGATAAATTTTATCATCCACTAAAAAAATCCCTAAAAATCTATCTAAAATAAAATTAATTCGAAATTAATCCAAAAAAATGATTATTTTTGTAGACCAAACAACATTTTTCAGCTTTTGTCGTAAAAAGTCCATCGATATTTCTCCTTTAAAAAATAATTGCATTCTTATTAAAAATATTATCATTTCCTATTACTCAAATTATGTATCTCTTTTAATTTGATTGTTTCTCATGACCTTGAACTTTTGATAACGTTACATGGCTTCAGAATGCACGTGCGTCTGTTAAGGCGCGTGTTTAATTAAGCGAATTTTCAAACTAATTAGCATACTGAATTGTTTTCTGCAACTTTTGTACTGTTGATTTTTAAAGATTTCCATTATTATAAAGAGACGGAAGATAATGCGCAAATTGCAAATTCTAAACCAAAAAGTCACAACTCGTGCTAACTAATAGAATAAAAAAATAAGTAGCTAGATAAGGTATAGTTTCCAAATAAACAAGACTTAACAATCACTTTATTTTTTAACCACTTTTTAACAAATATTTAAATACTACCAATTGTTTCTAGCTATTAGAATAATTATTCTATCATAATGTGTTCTATTCATTTTCTACTTCTGCAAAACATTTTTGTTTTTCGAGTTTCATTTTTATCGTTTATTTAAATGCAAAAATTGTTTTTGACAACATTTTTAGAAAACCTTGACAGTTTTGAAAAGTTTGTGTTTTCTGGTGAATAATAAAATATTTAAAGATGCAATGTAATTGGATGCAAATTTTTACGATTTTTGTGTAAAAGAGGATTGAGATAACATTTTTACTGTGATTGTAAATTTAAGATAACTACGAATTTTTATAGTGATAGAACATTACATTTGGACTTTACTTTAGAACATCATATTAGAAATTAAAAATTATACACAAACTCATTTAAGAAATATTAGATTTTATTTAAAAAAGGTTTAAAATATTCATTTGGTAGAAACATTTTTAGGATCTTACATAATAATGTTTTTAATATTTAATATTTTTTATATTTTTAATATAAATATCTTTTTTTTCTATGCGTGCTGATTTCACAAATTCTGATTTGCACGAATCCGTTTAAATTTAGAATTAGGGACCGTCATGAAATTAATTTGGCTTTTGGAGTTTTTTCAAAATATCTAGTAATAGTCAATAGATTTTACTTAAAGATTAAAATCAATTCATCAAATTGTAGGCAAAAAATGATTCTACATTGTTAAAATTTCAAAATTGATTTTTAATTTTTTGTTACTTCGCATGAACCGTAATTTGAAACCTAATTATTTTGTTTCGGTTTGAATTACGGTTGAAGCGAAGAAACAAAAAATTAAAAATCAATTTTGAAATTTTAACAACGTAGAATCATTTTTTGCATCAAATTTGATTTCAATCTTTAAGTAAAATCTAATGACTATTACTAGATATTTTGAAAAAAAACTCCAAAAACCAAATTCATTTCGTGACGGTCCCTGTTTAGAATATTTTTGTTTGGTGTAATAGATAAAAAGTGCAGATTAATAATAAGGAATTAAATACAAGAAATATGTTTATTTTTAAACAAAAGTAATGAATAAAACAGTTGAATGGTCATCAGAAATTGATATTTGATAGGAATGGTAAATTACGTTGAAAGCCGATTAAAATCATGCGACGGACTATGCATTATGAGACACTGATGACGTTATCTTGTTCAGTGCGCTCCTTCAGTGAATGCGGGATTGTGTTAGTTGCTCGAGACAACTCTAACCCCGCTTGGTGAAGAGAGATGCTAAATGTCGTATAGTCGGTGGTAGTACTGGGCATTACGAAGCCCCTCGAGCACTGTACCCAGCAGGCACTAGTTACATTGTCTAAGGTTTCAATAACCTAATGAACCCCAACGTGCAGACCAAACCTACCAACCCCCGCTTGTCCTCTCACTCTAACACAATCTCATGTTTTCTCGCTCTTTCTCAAGCATGTCGCAAGACGTGGTTAATTAAATAGAAATTAGTTCATTCCTTCCTTCGTACGGCTCTTAAGTAAACTTGAAAAATCAGCCGAGAGAGTCAACCAACATCCGGTCACTGCTGAAAATTTATAGCCAATGAAAAAGATAACCCGAGTCGAAATTTTGAGGCTACTTTAACGCTACATAGTCCAAAATTTTTAGGAAATAGAGGTTTAAAGTAGAAGCAAATTCAATACAATTTAGCTTCTACTTTGGTGCTATTATTGGAAGAAATTTCCTGTTTCCGCGATGAGAGCGTTAAAGTAGAAGCTAATATTCAACTATATTAAGGCCTCTTTTAACGCTCAAGACCCCCTTTTTATTGATCTTCTAAAGTCTAAACAAAGAAAGAATCTGTTTTTGCGAATAAAACTGAAATTAATATGAATGAAATTATAAAAAAAAATACTAAATAAATATTCAAAATTCATGCGCTTTTAGAATTCGTTACACTTAATACACACAAGCTGGAAATAGTCTAAACTTACTAAATAAATTATTATAACGCAAGTGGGGATTCGAACCCACGACATAACGACCTACGCACTTATAATCTAACGCACTAACCACTACGCTACCGACGTTTATGAACTTTATATTTAATTTTCTCAGTGTCCTTATGATACAAATTACGAATAGTTTTTTTAGGACTTTTCAACAAAATTGTTACATATCGCCAATTTCTGAATGTTTACGGAGATTTTTATGTATTTTTCATTTGTTTAAACAATTTATTATTGTCAAGTTACAGGCTGATATTGATTTAAATCATTGAAGCATTTGCATTAAAATCATGATTGAAATAAAAAAAAACTTTACAATTCTCCGGATGTCTAATACTGCATGTAAAAAATCACAAACCATAAAAAAAACCACAAATTTGTGGATAAATCTTAAAAATTTCAATTTTAATATTTTAATCTTTATAAAATTTAAATAATTTGGCTAATATAGATAATCAAAATACCTACGATTTACAAATTTTTGGTATGAAGATAGCAAAAAATAATATCAAATTTTTATATCTTTAGGTCATTATAATTTAAATAAATTCCAAACGTCAATAAACTCATATTCCAATTTTTTCAAACTTTTAAATGTCAATTAATTCAAATTTAAAGACACATTAGTTAATGCAAAATAATTAAATAATATTAATTATTTTTCATATTCACAATAATCCTTTTTTTAAGTCTTACAATATTTGTAATTCTTCTTTAGTTTCTAATTCAGTTTCTTTTTCGAAACTGTTTAAATTTTATCTTATAATTTCTTATTTTTACAAAATTTAAAGATTTTTTCTCCTTTTACTAATGATATTTTTTGTTGTTGTATTTGTCATTTTATTTTATTGATAAATAAATTATAAATAATGAATAATAATTATTATTTATTATTATTTCGTTGAGTTTCATAAGTTTTTTCATATTTTTAAAAATAAATACGCTTATTTTTTTTATTAATGCACCTATTCAATTTGTTTTTAAATCTTGAATAGTTTTTGCGAGGTTTTTTGCAAACTTAGTACTTTTTCTTTTATAGAATTTTTAGATTTTCTTTATTTTTCTAAATTTATTGTTGGACTTGCTTTCAGTGTAATATTATAAAAATGTTTTTGGTTTAATTTGCCCAAACTTTTTTTTTCTGAAGGATTTTTACTTTTCTTTTCTGGACTTTTTATATACATTTTTTTAATTTTATTTTCATCAATTTTAATTTTTTAAACAAATTATTGCTAGTAATTACTAATTCTTTACAAATACACCTAGGAAGATACAAATTTTTCCTAATTTTACAAATAAATTACTGGGCTCTGGTTAGAAAAATAAAAATTATTGACCATAAATTATTATTTTTATATTTTAAAACAATTTATTATTGTTAATTTATAACATTTAAAAACTCCTAGCAAGTAGTAGTTTTTTAATTTGTTTACTTTTTATATTGAAAAAATAAGATATTTATCAAAATTAACAACAATTACCACTCAAAATTGTTTAAACAAATTATTGTTAATAACTGTTATTTTTTTACAAGTGCATCTAGAAAGATACACATTTTCCCTAAATTTACAAATTATTGGGTTTTGGTTATAGATTAAAATTTGTTCCTCTTAAGGGCTAATCAGAGGAACAATAATTGAAGAAAAAGTTAGTTTAACTCCCGTTTTTCTTATATGTTAAATAAAAAAGTATATTTCAATGGAAAAAATGACTGAGTTTCACTTGCAGGTTTAAAGTAGAATCAAAATTTTCATTTCTTTATAACTGGGAATGTGGAGCTGTAAAAGAGCTGCTAATTTTAATGATTGGAAAATTGAAACATGTGTGTAGACGTAAAGTAGAAGGAAATATTATTATTAGAAGTAAAGAAGAGGCTAAAAATCAAGAAGTCGTTAAGTAGAAGCTAAAGTTCCTCATGGGCTTCAAAGTAGCTTCAAAATTTCGACTCGGGACAGCCCAATAAACAATTTTTTTTCCGAAGCACTACACTAGTGTATTTCTATGTGTTTTTCTTTGGTGAATCCAAATTCAGAATTGCTAGATTAGTTCTGATTTTTGAGATAATCTGAATAAAAATTTAAAAACACAAATCAGAACTACAAAACTTTTTTTCTTTTCTTTCCGGGTCACTACACTCGTGTATTCGTATGTAGTTTTCTTCGCTGAATTCGAATTTGAAGGTAGACTAACCAGATTTACTAACATTTTTTAGATAATCTCAAAAATTGCTCAAAAAACCCGAAATTTTTTTTTTCTTCCGGGACAATAGGCTAATGTATTTCTACGATTTTATCTGCGCTGAATCCGAATCCGTAGTCAAAATAATCAGATTTTCTACCATTTTAAGATAACTTTAAAAAACTGCTAAAAACACGAAAAAATCGTTTTTTTTTATCAGATCATCTAAACAATTTCGCAGTTAATCTGATCATTTGAACTTTAGAGTTGGATTCAGCAGAGAAAAATAAGTAGAAATACACTAGTGTAGTGTCCCGGACAAAATAATTTTTTTTTTGGTTTTTTTTTTTTTTTTTTTGAGCAGTGCTTTCAAATTATCTCAAAAATGTTAGCCAATCTGGTTATTTTGACTCCGGATTTGGATTCAGCAGAGAAAAATACTTAAACACTGGCGTAGTGTTCCGAAAAAAAAGAAAAAATGTTTTTTGGTTTTAATTTGTGTTTATCAATTTTTTTTGCGACTATCTCAAAAAGCAGAACCAATCTAGCAATGTTAACTTCTGATTCGGATTCAGTGAAGAAAAAGAAGTAGAAATAAATTATTGAAGTGTTTTTTGGATAAAAAAAAATTTATTCTGTGGGTCTGTGTAATTTTTATTTTTAATTGAGGGTAAAAATTGTTTTTTTCTTTTTTTCTATTTGTATGAAATATACATGCGAGTGAATTTTTTTGTTTTTCGATAAACATCCGCATGAAGAGGGACCTTTTTGACACGATTGGACTTATTTATTTAATTATATTCTGGATTAAATTTTGAACCCTTTGAAAGGTCTCTGACTTTTCTAGGTGAAATATTCGCAAAGTTAAAAGAATTTGAAGTTAGAAGTGGCAAAAATCTAGTTTTGGAAAAAGGAATTTAAAGTTTGAGTTCTGATACTATTAGCGTCCGTATTAATAAAAATTCAAAAAAATATGTATATAGATGTATATTTCATTTATTAAATATAAAATTTTAAAAGAAGGAATATCTAAAAAAGTTAATATAATTATTGGAATAATAGTTAAAATAAATTCAATAAATTGATTATCAATATTTAAATTTTTCTATACACTGTTTTTCAGAAAATAAAAAAAAGCAAAAATCTCAACCACTTTTTTTGTAAATCTGAATTAGTGTTTTCTAGTAATAAACTAGCGAAAAATGAGTAACTATTAAATAGTAAGAATGTTACTATTTTTTTAGTAGCAAACTACTAATATTTAGTAAAAACCTACTAATTGAAATAGTAGTTTTAAAAAATAGTAATTTAAAAAAAATAAAAGTTTCAATTACTAAAAATAGTAGCAGTAACAATTAGTAGTTTCCTACTAAAAATTAGTAGTTTTCCACTATAAGAAATTAGTAAAATACTTATTATTAAATAGTAGTAGCTCAATTTTCGCTAATTCATTAGTAGAGCGATTAGAGTAATATTCATTTTTTATTTATTTTCGACTTGAAGTTTTTTGATTCAGAATTTTGGCTTATTTTATGATTTTATCTATTTTCGAAAAAATATTTTTTTGCTATTTTGTAATATTACATAGAAACTACGAACTTAAAATTTCAATTGTGATACTAATAGTTTAATAAAAAAATAGTAATTTAACAAAAATAAAAGTTTAAATTACTAAAAATAGTAGTAGTAACAATTAGTAGTTTTCTACTAAAAATTAGTAGTTTTTAACTAAGAATTTAGTAAAATACTTACTATTAAATAGTAGCTCAATTTTCGCTAATTCATTAGTAGAGAGATTAGAGTAGTATTAATTTTTTATTTATTTTCAACTTGAAGTTTTTTCATTCAGAATTTTGTCTTATTTTATGATTTTATCTATTTTCGAAAAAATATTTTTTTGCTATTTTGTAAACGAACTTTAAATTTAAATTGGGATACTAATAGTTTAATTAAAAAATACTTATTTAATTAGTCAAAGTAAATTTAACATTATTTCAAATTACTAAATAAAATAGTACATTTCTGTCTACTTAATATCTTTGAGTCATTTTGAACAATTAATTAGTCAAGTTTGACTACTAAATTAGTAGTTTTTTTACTAATAATTCACACAAATTAGAGTAAAAGAAACTAATTCACGGTTTCTCTATTAAAATAATGATTTCTTTCTGATTCAGATTTGCAGTGAAATAATTTATTAAAACTTAGGTACTTTATTAATTCCCAATTATTTCTCTTTAACTTCTAATTAAAAAGTTAAAGATTATATTATAAGTTTTCTCCAATTCGTTATCTTTTTTCCGTTTATAGTAACTTTTGTTCTAATCCTAGTTATCTTTTAAAATTTTATAATAAATTTCTATCTTTCATAATTTTCTCATTACTATTTAACTTTCTAGTAATTTTATTACATTTTGTTTACTTATTTTTTAAAAAAATTCTAGTGATTCTAATCAAAATATAAATTTTTTCTATTTACGTTTTATATTCCCTGTAATTTTTTAATTTCCTAATCTTTTTTTTCAATTTCCAGTTATGTTTTTATTTTTTTGGTTCTTGCTCTTTGGTTTTAAGTTCTTTTTCCATTTGTCATTCCTTCTTTATTTTTTAAGTAATTTTTCTTTAGTTTGTAGATTTTCTTTCTTCAATTTGTCATTACATTGTAAAAAGAAACATCTTAAAATGCATTGTAGTCACTTTTAAAACGTTTAAAGTATCTTATATTTCAGCTTCCATCTTAGAAAACTAATGCATTTTAAGACATTTTTGCCAACATTTTGGAAACATCTTAAAATTTACTACAAATATATCTTAAATTAAGATACTTACTTTTTGCAGTGTATTAATTGTTCCTCATTTTCTAGTAATTTTTGAATACATTCAATAAAAACTTTCATCGATGCACAGTAATTTTATACTCTAATCTAGTTACTATATAAATTCTTGTATTTTCTATTTTTAAATTACTTTTCTTCATCTTCTAGTTATTTTTCGCTTCCTAGTTATTTGCAGCTATTTCTAGCTATTTTTAATCAACTTTAAGTCATTCTATTTTATATATTCATTTCTAGTAATTTTCTTCTTATTTCTAGTTATCTTTCTTAATTTCAAAATAAAATAATATTTGTCATTTTCTAGTTATCTTTTGCCCAATTTTGGTTATTTTTTTACTTTTTAATTACTCGTTTACTTCTCAAAAAACATTTTCCTTCCTAGTAATTTTCCTCCATATTCTAATTATCTTTCTTCATGTCTAAACATTTTATCGCGTCCATTTATTTTTTTATTTATAAATATTTTCATTTAATTCCTTTATTCTTCTACTTTCTATTGTTTTTCTCTTTTTGTTATTTTCTATAAATTCTAGTGATTCTCAATGTTTTCTAGTTACTTTTTTCACTTCCTAATTATTGTGTAAATTTCTAGTAGTTTTTTTAATTTCAACTAATTCTCCATCGTTTAGTTCTTTATTTCTAATTCTTCTTCGATTTTATAGGGAAAATTTTTTTTTCAAGTTACGTTTAACTTTTAAGCAATAACTTATAGTCATTATTTCACTTTTTAGTAAATTTTTATCAATTTTTATTTATTTATTTAAGACATCCAAGTACCCTATCTTAATTCTCGAATAATTTTCCTTCAATGGCCTTTTTTTCTTAACCGTATTTTTCTAGTTAATTTTAACAAACTTCTGATTACTATTTTACTTTTTAGTCATTTTCCTCTAATTAGTAGTTACCTTTTCTAATATTTATACTTTCTAAATTTGAATTAGTTAAAAATAACTAATTATTAGTAAAATATGACAAATTATTAGTAAAATATAACTAACAAATAGTTAAAACTTGATTAATGGAATTAGTAAACAGAATTTTGCTAAAATATTAGTTATTTTGACATAACCTAAAAATGAATTTGACTAATAATTAGTTATTTCTTACTAAATGATTAGTAGTAATATAACTATCTTAATTAGTGTCTGAGTTTTTGCTTTCAAATTAGGTATTTTTTAATTATTCAGATTTAGAGAGTATACTTTTTTATTTCAGTTTATTTTTAGTTTCTTTTCTAACTCTAGATATTTAGACAATATTCTGAAATAAATTCTTTTTGAAGAATTTCTAGTAATTTTTCAATAAATCCTATAGTAGTTTTCACCAATTTATAGTAATTTTGCAGCTTTCTAATTATTTTTCCCCTTTTTGTAATTCATCTTTATTTCTCTGTGTTTTTTCATTGATTTTCCATTTATCTTCTTTTTTTTATTAATTTTTCTTCATTTCTAGTTACAATTTAAATCAACATATTGTTATACTTTTTATGCGCATAAGAACTACACTGAAAAAAAACAATTTAAAATTTACTTGAGTATTAGGTAATATTTACTTTTTTTACTTAAGGGCATGTGATGATAATGCTAAATTTGTCCGTAAACTTTCTCTTAAAGTACTCAATGTTTTGACACCAAAATTTGTAGAATTACTCAAAATACCATTAGAATGGTCTCTCTGACCCAAATTTATTTCATTTTTATCTTTAAACTAATTTTTTTTTCAATTTTACAATTTTTGGAAAATTTTGAAAAAAAAGTAAATTTGAAAAATATTTAGTTTAAAGACAAAAATGAAACAAAATTGGGTCAGAGAGACCATTCAAATGGTGTTTTGAGTAATTCTACAAAGTTTGGTGTCAAAGCATTGAGTACTTTAAGAGAAAGTTTACGGACAAATTTAGCATTATCATCACATGCCCTTAAGCAATACAAATAAATTAAAAATTGCTGTGAATCCAGGTAATTTTTACATTGTTTTCTGAAAAGAAAAAAAAAACAAATGACACTTTTGAAGCAAATTTGAAGTTTTGTGTCAAACTCTTTAAAGTTGAATTTTAATTATATTCCGAAAGATTTAATAATGGAAGTACCCGTGAGGAAAATTGAACATGGCCCAGACCTGGCCCTGACCATTTTTCCTGAGACTAGTTTTGGCAAAACTAGTCTTGGCCCAGACCAGTAGTGTAACGTTTTTTCCATAGAATCAACAAATTTTCCTGAACTGGGCCAGGCCTGGCCCAGACTAGTTTGACTAATTTTATTTCTGGTTACACCAGGCTTGGCCCAAATTAGAATTCTAATGTTTTTTTCCTGAAAATTGCCTAAATTTTCTAGAATTTGTTATGTTATGAAAATAAAAACATTTTTAAGTTTTTTGGATAACCCTTAGAATCGGATCGACTTTAAGGTACAAAAAAGTCGTTTTCTCGGCATTACATTAAAGAAAAACCCAAAAAAAGTTTTTTTTTTTTTTATAAACATTAATTAATAATTTTGTAAATTAATGTTTCCTATTAGATATTAAACAAACATAAAGTTTTCACGATTTTGAACTAAAAAAAATGCAATTTTTATTTTCTTAAAAATTATTTAAGACTGATTAACATAAATCATTCTAATTCAGATGACCCATTATAACTTTTGAGTTAAAATCATTAAAAACTTTTGAAGACTTAATTTAAATTTTTATTTAGATTACTTCAAGCTAGGGAAAATTCGACATTTCTTTTCAAATAACTTTATGTTCAAAATTATTTTTTCTACATATATATTTTAAAAATATTGTTTTTACTATATGTCCAGTCTATATGTTTTATCTTGTTGTATTTCTGGGAAAACTATATTTATCTTAAAAAAGTTAAATTAGTATTTTTTAAACACTTTTAAAAAAGATTTTCTTAAAAGAAAATTATTTCTGGTCTACCTGATCAGGGCCAAAGCTGGTCCAGACTAGGCCTTCCAGATCAGATCATTCCAAGGGTTTCCGAATTTTTATTTTGGCAAATCTGATCAGGGCCAGAGCTGAGCCAAATTCGGCCTTCCATATCAGGTCAATCCAAAGGTTTCCAAATTTCTATTCTAGCTATCCAGATCAAGGCCAGATCTGGACCAGATTCGGCCTTCCAGATCAGATAGTTCCAAATCAGGCCCACTTCTGGATTCAGGCTTGCCAGAAATTTTTTCCTCACGGGTATAAATAAAAGTAAATAGAAAAGTAATTCATGTATTAATTTATTATTTATTTTTCTTTAATTACTCCAAATATTCGTTTCAAATACAAAACGTCAAATTTGATTCGAAAAGTGACATTTTTTTATCCTTAGAAAACAAAGTAAAAATTACCTGATTTCACAGCAATTTTTAATTTGTTTCCATTGCTTGAGTAAAAAAGTAAGTAATACTTAAAACTCAAGTAAATTTTAAATTGTTTTTCTTTCAGTGTAATTTTTTCTAAAGTTTTGTAAAAACCCTCAATTTTTACTTTTTGCTGTCCTACTTTTTTTACTCCTACGCCACTGGGATCATACTAAAAATATTTGATTTTAATCAAAAATTGTCAATGAAATTCGAGAATTTACCAAGACAATGAAGAATTGTTTTACTTTATCTTGAAGATTCCCTGAAGTAGTGGCAAATAATCTGCCCGCATCGGGATCTTCATGTCAGTCGAGGAAAAGAGTTCAATCAGATGCGGGTTAGGTGTAAGAATCGTAAAATTGGTTTGAGTTTTGCTCCCTAAAAAACCCATTTGTAAAAGAAAATTTTAAAATAAACTCAAAAACCCGTCACAAATCACGTAAAAAAAGCCAAAGAAAAAAGCCCTAAGAAAAAGTGAAAAGAAAAGAAAGAGACAAAAATAAAATAAAGACAAAAGGTTACATGAAATATTAATTTTACGACATTGGTGTAGCACTCTACAATTGGATTAATTAGTCCGACCGAAAAAGTGGAGGTTAAAAAATAGAAATTTTTTAGTCTGGAAAATTTTTTTAAAGTAATTATGTAAAGGGAGAGAAACAAGTGTAAATCGCGTTCCTTTGGAACCTTTTGAAATTTAATTTGGAGTCAGTGCTATCTGGTCGCCTTGGTTCTGTTCTGGCGGCTTTCGTCCATTCTGGAAACGAGGAAGCCAAAGAAGATCACAGGAAAAATGTACGTACTCTGGTTCAGGAAAATGTCCCTGCCTGTTTCTCCGCGGATATGGAGTGGACGAATTAGGAATTTCACTAACTCGGATAGTCACATTTAATTTTAAGCCCGAAACCCTATGACTCCATTTCGTGCGTGTATTAAATTACAGTGTGCACTGCCTCATATTCGGAGTCGGAGGGTCGGCCTCGAGTATTAAAGAATATATATATTTGAAGCGGATTATCCGGGTTCCGTCGCGGATACTCACTTCCATGTCCCCAAGCTCTGCATCACCAAAAATCGCCGCCTCGCATTCTCTCCGGATCATCAACTTATATGCCGCCTCAAAATCCGGAAAATATGCTACCTGACTTTTTACTCGAGTTAAAAACCCTCAATTTTGATATTTTAATCATTTTCTAAAATATACATTGATTTAATCGAGCCTTGAATTGTTAAGAAGCCAATTAAAAAATAATAATTGTAGCTCTTTTCTCGTTAAATTGGGAAAAAAAAAGTTTTGTAAATGTTATTAAGAGTATGAAAGTTGGGAAAGAAAGGGAATTAAAAATTTTAACACGTCTACAGTTTGCCTGCACTTGAGATTAAATTCATTGACCGGCATGATCGCAAATTACAATTTGTATTCACACGCGTGGAGATTATATAGATTGTTGCGCAGCCTGCGGGACCGCCACTAATTAGGTTCTTCAATCGGCACTTATTGTTTCGTAGAGCCCTAATTTAGGAGCAGCAGCTGCCACCACGAGAGTGAACGCTAATTAAAACACCTAATTGTGGCCATTAACGAGAAATGCGCGATAGGCACTCTTGCGTCGCAGAGCTTATATACCAATCATGATTATTAGATTCAAAAACCTGATAGTCGTTAATATTGCGTCAGTTACTCGCAGTCAGCATTTCATAATATTTTAAGCATCAAATGTCAATAAGTCTCTTTTCATTATGAAAATTTAATCATTGTTTTATTTCGTGACAAGTGTTATTTAAACTTTCCAATGTGTCAGAATCACGAGATTAATTTATAATGATATTTTTAACGATGGTGTGCAGATAATCGAAAAATGAAATTAGGCAATTGTTATCGTATATGTGATGCTCGACGAGAGAAAGGACCTTTGGCGGAAAAAGCAAAGTTTAAAGGAATTTAGGTTTGGAGCATTATAACAAAAAGTGTAATTGAAAAAAATGTTTTTGAAAACATCGAAAGGAAAGAACAACTCAAAAATTATCCTTTAGCATAAAAAAATGAAAATTTGTTTTTTTCGCGTTAGGTACCTTCTATCGTGGAGCGTCATATATTTATACGGGGCATTCTTTTTTAAATTCGTCACCCCTTTGCGCATTTTGTTTTTCAAGATACATAGCTAGAATTTCAAATTTTCTTCAAAAACCTTAATTTTTTAAAATCGTATGATGTTCTTCATTCTAGTTTAAGGGTGCCGAAATGTGACCGAATAATGGACCATTGTGCTAAAGTTGAGAAAAAACGGAAATGTCAGAATTGGCTCCCATTTTCATAGAAAAACGTTTATGACATTTTAACAAAAAAATCCTCAGACCTCACACACCTGATAATAAAAAACAACCCTTAAATAAATCATCTCCTACACTGTAAAAACAGGTGTCTTACAAGTGTCTAATTTTAAGACATAAGACGTTTAGAAAGCGTCTTACAGGCATTTTTAAGACACTATCTCAATGGTTTAAAATTAAGACACCTCAAAATGTCTTAAAAGTGAGGACAAAATAAGACACTTGTTTTTAGAGTGTAAGAATTATTTTCACAAGTTAGGAATTATTTTTTGTTAAATCAATTTTAAAATTTTCTGTTACCTCTCAAAGGTATAGAATTTTATCAAGATGTCATTTAATTAAAGTAAAAAAAAAATCAAAAACATCCCCTAAAAATAACCCCTTAAGTATTACTTTTACAAGTTAGGAATTATTCTTTGTAATATCAAATTAAAAATTTTCTGTTACCTCTCAACGATATAGAATTCTATCAAGATATTATTTAATTAAAGTAAAAAAAAATAATCAAAAAACATCCCCTTAAAATCAACCCCTAGAAATTATTTTTACAAGTTAGAAATTATTATTTGTAAAGTCAACTAAAAACGTTTCTGCCACCTCTACAAACTATGAGATTTTTTCAGGCTGTCAAATAATTAAAATAAAATTGAAAGAATCAAGAAACACCCCTTAAAATATTATTGTCACAAGTTAGAAATTATTCTTTGTGAAATCAAGTTTAAAAATTTCTGACTCCTCTACGAACTATGAAATTCTTTCAGGCTGTCAAAGAATTAAAGTTAAATTGAAAAAAATTAAAAAACATCCCTTAAGAATTATTTTCACAAATTATTAATCGTGCATGGTAAAATCGGTTTAAAGAATTTTTGTTACATATACAAGCTACAGATTTCTTTCAGAATGTATATCGATCAAAATTTACTTTTGCGATAATCAAAAACCATCCTTTAGAAATCATCCCCTAAAAATTATTTTTACAAGTTAGGAATTATTCTTTGTAAAATCAAATTTAAAATTTTCTCTCACTCTACGAAATATGAAATTCTTTAAGGCGGTCAGAAGATTAAACTGAAATTTTAAAAATTAACCATCTCTAAAAAATCATTCTCTAAGTGTTACTTTCACAAGTTAGAAATTTTACGAAGAAAAATTAGTATCTTGTAAAGATACGTTGTTTATAACGTAAACTATTAAATTTATTTTTTTAAATACGATTAAATACGATGTTTATTTAACAATACATTCTACTTTTTATGCACCCCAACCCTCATTATTTTTTCAAAAAATTATTTTCTACTTTTTATGGCACCCAACCCCCCGGTATTTCATCCAAAAAATAACACTGTATGAAAGTAAAAAATTACTTTGAATCAGACCTAGCCTAAGTTGTTCATCATGAAAAACTAAAAAAAATGTATATTAAATTCCACCCCCCCCCCCTTCCCCAAAATTTCATTTTAGAGCTAAAAGAACAGTTTTTATGAAATTTTTATATAAAATATACTGTTAGTTCGTCATTATTGGTCCGAGTTCAAAATTTATTTTTATTTTAAAGCTCAGAAACGAAGCATTCTATACCTAATAGGGGTTTTATGTTTTAAATAAAATTTATGGTAGAAAATGAGTAAAAAATTTCGAAAATAGGCAATTTTTTTTATTTTTTTTAACTTTGGCAATGATTTACAGCCGAATTTTATTTAGAAATTTTTTTTCTGTAGTAAATTTTTTAAAGTGTGTTCAATTCTGCGTCGAATGAGCTATTATTTAATTAAATTGTTAAAAAAGTGGCTGAGTTATTGCAATTTTTGTCTTTATAATCACTGTATTTTTCGGAAAAATCAATTTTCAAAAATTTCGGTGCCATTCTAAATTTTCAAAATTTTACCAAAATTTACTAAAATAAATATATAAAAGTTATTAGAAGATGATAAGTACCACTTGCAACAATTAAAGAAATCAAAAAAAAGGAAGTAGTGTTTTTTACTTGAATAAAATACTCTGGTTTTTAAGACAAAAACTGCAATAACTCAGTCATTTTTTTTACCAATTTAATTAAATAATAGCTTATTCGACGTAGAATTAAATACACTTTAAATAAATCGCTACAGAAAAAAGCATTCTAAATAAAATTGGGCCGTAAATCATTGCCAAAGTTGAAAAAATTCAAAAAAATTGACAAATTTCGAATTTTTTTATTTCTTTTCTGTCATAAATTTTATTTAGAACATAAAACCCCTATTAGGTATAGAAAGCTTCGTTACTCAACCTTAAAATAAATAAAAAAAATTTGAATTCGGACTAAAAATGACGAAGTAACAGTATATTTTATACAAAAATTGGTCAAAAACTGTTTTTAGCTCTAAAATAAAATTGGGGGGGGGGCGGAATTTAATATATACAATTTTTTAGTTTTTTATGATGAACAACTTAGACTATCCTTATAGTGGATCAATATTCAAGTAACTCCTCCCCCCCTCTTTTATCACTAATTTGTAAAAATAATTCTTAAGAGATGATTGTTAAGGGAAGTTTTTTTGATCTTTTTTTAAATTTTTCTTCAATTATTTGACAGAATAAAAGAATTACATAGTTTGTAGAGGTGACAGAATTTTTTTTAATTGATTTCACAAAGAATAATTCCTAAATTTTGAAAGTAATGTTAAGAGGATGATTTTTGAGGGATCTATTTTAATTATGGTCTTTATTCGATAGGGTGCAAATAATAACAAAATAAAATACAATAATTAAAATTTAAACAAGTTAACAATTTATTTTTGATTCTCTGAGCGAGGTTTTACTCAGGACGAGAATTAGTCAAAGAGTGATTTCAAAAATGGCTTCTGTACTTGAAAAGGCGATGAAAAATTTGCTTCTAAAAAATTCTAGAAAAAGAATAATATAGTACGAAATATCACAATAAATAATTAGAAACATTCATATTTCATAATACAAGATTTTTCTGTTTAAACACAAAATTTTCAAATATTTAAAAAGTTTTAAAAAACTTTTTTCTTTTCTTTTCTTGATTTTTCAAGACTTTAATCGTTTAACAGCCTAAAAAAATTTCCTAGTTTGTAAAGGTTACAGAAAATTTGTAGCTTGATTTCACGATGAATAATTTCTAACTAGTGAAAGAAATATTTAAGGGGTTATTTTTAAGGGATGTTTTCGATTATCTTTTATTTTACTTTGATCGATTGACATTCTGAAAGAATTCTATAGTCTGCGGTGGTCACAGAAATGTTTTAAGTTGATTTTACATAGTATAATTCCTAACTTGTAAAAATAATTCCTAGGGGTTGGTTTTTAGGGGATGTTTTTTGATTATATTTTACTTTACTTAGATTGAATGATATCTTGATACAACTCTATATCCTCAAGAGGTGGCAGAAAAATTTTAAATTGATGTAACAAAAAATAATTCCTAATTTGTGAAAGTATTAATGCTTAAGGGGTGGTTTTTAAGGGATGTTTTTTAATATATTTGATTTTTCTTTGATCGGTTGACATTCTGAAAGAATTCTATAGCCTGTAGAGGTGGCAGAAATATTTTCTGTTGATTTCCCAAAGAATAATTCTTAACTTGCAAAAATAGTTCTTAGGGGATATTTTTTATTTTACTTTAGAGTCAAACCATTATATATTTCACCCAAAGTCGTTATGCGCGAATTGCTTCACACTTAGAGCTGGAAAGACAAACTTATAAAATGTATTTAAATCAAACTAAGAGTCGGATCATTCTGGGACTTATTGCATTTTATTTGTAACATTTTTAAGTTTATTTGAAGAAAAAAAAAATTTTTTTTCACGCCCAAATTTGAAAAAAATTAATTTGTTTATAAAAAATTGTTATTTTGTTATTAAAAAAACACGAATTAATTTTCTTGATAAAATAATTGTAAAGTTGACAAGAAAATAAGTTTTTTATCTCTTTACATAAATTTTGTATCTTCAATATTTTGCAAACTATAAACAATTGAAAAAAGGTCTTAATTTGCAAAATCAAGATTTTTAAAATTCGTAACTCAAAAACTTGGCCTACAAAATTCAAATAAAAAATTACGTATACAATATTTTTCACCCTAGAATTGAAAAATATACATTAAACTTAATTTAATTTTTGACAGGTAAATCTCACTTGGAAATGCCCATATGTAAATTATATAATGTTTATATGCAAAGTGTACATACTCAAATTACAATAAAACATGTTTATAAAAATTGTATTTACTTTGTTTACTTAGGGGAAGAATAATTGCCAACTTCTGAAAATAATTCTTAGGGATTGTTTTTGATTAGAAGGCGTGTGAGGTCTAAAGATTATTTATCTAGAATATCATAAACTATTTCCTATGAAAATAGTAGCCAATTTGAAATTTTCTTTTTTTTTCTCAACATTATTGGGACAATTGTATATTGTTTATGGAAAGGAGGGAGGGGGGTATTTGGGCATATCTCTGGAACCTTTAACTTTTCAATAAGAAAACATATTTTATTTTTGTTTGTAGCACAGTATTGAAACTTTGTCTACATAAACTTCAATTGCTAAGCTTTTAAATTATACAAATGGACAGATAAATCTAATTTTCTTCAAAAAGTTATAAATTATTTAAAATTACAAATAATTTTTAACCTGTAACAAAAAAATATTCAACAGGTGGTTGCTTTTTAGGATAAAAAATAGTTGAAATGAATTGCTTGAGGGGTTATCATTTTTAAAAAACGATAAGTTTGTTTAATATTTTCAATTTTATAAGAACAGTAAAATACTAATAATAATACACTAGGAATAAAGGAATAAAGTTCCATTTTTGTGTGAAAATCAATCTCGAAATAAAAATTAAAACTCAACCTTCAGGTTTTAATTAATGACAATTTCTGTCGAAAACATTAAAATCGGCAACTTCGGACTTGACAATTTCATTCTAAAAAATTTCGGTCGATTACGGTCGACCGTAATTGATAAATATTTTCACATTATCATGGCAATAAAGTATTTTTTTTCAAAGCACATTCACACAATGGTAAATGGTACTCGTAAAAATATATGTAAGTACTTTTTGAATACTTTTATTTGATTTTCGTGGAGTATCACTCGTATTACGGTCTTTGTCAAATTTTGTACACACGTGTTTTCTGTTATTTAAATTAGAATAGTTTTTTGAAGACATGAAGCACATCAATTTAGTATGTCTCAAAATAATTCTAATTATTTAAACTTTTATTTCCCATAAACTATTTTGGTGTGCCAATAGTCTTATTCAAGAAAAATGATAAATATGACAATTGGGGTCGAAAAGGTTAAAAGTGAGGGACAACTTTTAAAAACATATAACTTTCTTCACAATAAACAAAATATTAATTTTCATGCACAAATGTCTTCATCGTTTAACTAACTTTAAAAACATGTGTCATCTAACTAGTAATTTTTATTAATTACAAAGTTTCAACGTATAAACCATTCGAAAGTACACTGTTAAAAATTTGTGGATTATTTACCAACTTTTCATTGTGATTATTTCACATTTTCTAGGGAAAATGTTTTCCCCCAAAAAATTCGTGAATATTACCAAGAAATATGGTGAAAAATCCCCAAAAGTCTGATGAATTTGCCATTCCCTAAAAAACTTGTGATTTTTTCTTAACTTTTAAGATATTTTCATTTAAAATTGGGGAAAATTCACCAAGTTTTTGGAAAAATTCCCAAAAGTCTAATAAATTTACTTTTCCCAAAAAATTGTAAAATTTTTCCTAATTTTTAAGATATTTTCCTTTAAAATTGTGAAAAATTCAACAAGTTTTTTGGAAAAAAAAATATTCAATAGAATGTTGGTGAATTTTTTCCAAATTTTTAGGGAAACGCACATTTAATAGTATACATAATAATAATAATTAATAAACAAATTCAAGATAACATTTTTCAATTAACTTTTTTAAAAATTTAACGTAATTTAATTTAAAAAATATTTTTTTATTACGAAATTGAAATTTGTTTTTTACATCATTGCAACTGGCGATAAGGCTTATTAATTCGAACTATATTTTATAGAAATTTGATAAAAAACAGCATTGATTTGTATGTACAAATAATTTAATATGAATATATCAGCTTATTTAATTTGTATCTTTTGTTTTTAACCCAGCATTTGCCTGTGCATTTATTCATAAATTAGCGATTTTAAAATAAAACAATGAAAGGCTGGATCATTTTACTAAACGCAATTTATTAGTAAAACACATTATAAACTAATCATCTTATAATTGACAGTGTTACTCTGTGTGTAGTCTGTAGTAAGAATGTCCTCAAATTTCTTATGAATCCCTACAGCGTGCGTTGCGTAGGTAGTTGGTTAGGGCTGCGGACTGTTAGTATTAGGGTCGTGCGTTCAATCTCCAGCGGAAGGGGATTTTTCTGTTAGGTAGGCAATATTATTAGTAATAAATAAGAGACTAATACTAATACTGTTTGTTGTCTTCGAAATTTTTTTTTATTTAATTGCAGTTGGGGAATAGTTTGTCAACATTAGTTTGATGTAATTGCACGACGATGTCTTAGGGAAAATTCACCAAATAATCTTAGGGAATATTCCACAAATTTTAAGGCTAAATTCACTAAAAAAATTTGGGGAAAATTTCACAAATTTTCCAGAATTTTCCCAAAATTTTTATGGTGAAATTTCCCTAAAAATTTTTTGGGAATAATCACGAATTGTTTGTGGAAAGAAGCGTCAACAGAATTTTAGGGAATTTTCCACTAAAATTTTTTACAGTGTATGGTTAGGGACAAGTAAACATTGTTAAAAATCGGGTGTTCAAAATGGAATAATTGTTTATCTATTTAATAAATCAATGTGTAATCTTTTGGAAATAATTCATCGTATCAAATATTAATATTTCCAACAAAAGCCAGGTAAAAATTGATTGAAATTATCAAAATATATGCAAGGGACATAAAAGTTAAAGGTTCCAGAGATATGCCCATTTATAAAAGATAAATGTTAGTTAAAAGATTAGAAATGGAAAAGAAAGGATTTCGATTTTAGGTGATAATAGGTGGTGAGAATAATGAAGAAGAAATGAGAGTGATGGAGGTTGGTGATATGTGGAATGACGAAGCGACTATTTTCAGGAGTTGTTAGTGGTAAGAGAGAAATTTTGCGGTTGCAAGCATGGCGTGCTAACACGCCCGATACGGGTTGTTCTGGTAGTGTGTATAACATTGCCCGGGGTGCCGCAACGGTTGAGTTGCAGCAAGTTGGTGGGCAACACAATGACGTTATAATGACTAATGATCATATCATTTAATTAACATCGCACCTAACTAGCCCAGCTTCATTAGTCGACGCGGTCTTAGTTGCCGTGTACATCGCACTTATTATGTATACTCCGTCCACGGCGATTGTCCAGCTAGTTGTGTTAAGGCCTCATGTTAAAGCCTTGTGTTATACGCGCGACACGGTTACTAGCTGACCCTCGAGCAGTGTTAAGTTCCATTGTGAGAGTTGACGAGTACATGAAACAATACACGTCTCTTAACACTACATGCCTCGCTGTGCACGTCTCAAAGACTGTCCTAACACAATTTCATTACTAACATTTTTTTTATCATCATCACTTTTTTTTATTATCATTTTCATTGGTCTTCGCACCAAAACATCGGCTCTTCAAATGACTCTCCCATTTTTATTTATTGCATTTAATAACAAATATCTTAGGAATCCTATTGTATTAATTTTAAATGTTTATTATTCGAGATAAGTTTTGTTACTTGGCATATTTTTGGTGCACTTTATTCCCCGCTAACACTAGTATTAGTGATTAAAGACTTTTCCTCTTTTTCAGTTTGACTGAAATTTATAACAGCAAATTTATAACAGTTCTTTGCACATCTAAAAGCCAGCGTTCAAAGTTATATCTTTCATTTAATTATGGTCAACTTAGGATTTTTTCAAGTAAGAGAGTAATGTTGGATCACACTATGCACGTATACATTTTGTTTTTATAGTTTTAATTCTTTTCTACTTATAAAGGGCATCATTTTGTAAGCCCGTGTATTGAATAAATAAATTTTGATATCATTGATGAAAATTTCAAACCGTTTCAGATATGGGCGATAACTGCCTTACTTGGCGGCGTTGAAAAAATACACCTAAATTAAAAATATAGTCTGAAGTGTATTAGTGAATTTTAAAGGTATATATATGAGAGTAACTGAAAACCAAATATACATAAATATATATATTATAACTTCTATTATATTGCACTATAACTGCTGAAATTTCAGCTCCGTTGCGTGTCCCTTTTGCAAAATGTTAACTTTAATTTAATAATTTTCGGTGAAAATATCATTATTATAACTCAGCCTTTTTCAAGTATAAAGTGTCTATATTTATAAACAATTTAGGTTTATTTTGAACATCATAATACCTTTTTCATACTTAGAATCTGTAAAAATATTTTGTCCCTCAATTTTTCCAATTTTTGAACGCAATCTGTAGACTTATAATTAAGGTGTCATGTGTTTAGTTATTACGCCTTCTAATAAGTTAAATCTCAATTTTGATCCATTAGCACTAAATTACATGTGAAAAAAGTTTTAAAAAAGAAAAATTTTTACTTAAAAAAAAATTATTTTTGTGAATATCGCGTGTGTACAAAAAAAGCGTTCAGTTCCATGTCATTACTATTATATTACTGTAACAACTATTTGATAGTATTGTTACCATTTTCTTTAAATTTTCATGTGAAACAAGCGATCTGCAGAAGGAATAGATTTATTTTAAAGTGTTCAGTGTGCTTCATGCAGAGAAAGTTTTTTATCTGTGGTGGTTAGGGTGGCCGTTAATAATGACATTTTGGAATTTTGTCCATTTCCGGGTCTCATTTTGTCACAAATTGAAAAAAAATAGATATGTATTTTTTCATTTTTTTTTAAATTAATATTTAGTGGTGCCTGTAGGCTATTGAAAATTTGCATGTATTTTGCATGGGAAAAAAACTTTTTTTCGTAGATTTCCTGTAAAATCGTTGAAAATTAATATTTTTTGACCGGACTACTCTGTTTCTCTTCATAAATGTTCAAAGAATAATATGCAATTTTTAACTTATGAAATTTGTTAAGTTTACTATTTTTTACAGGACCCGAAAGTTGACCAAAAAAAAACTAAAATAGGTTATTATTGGCAAAAAATTAATTCTAAAAAAACGAGAAATTTAAACTGCTAATTATGGTTTCTATTGTTTTTGAGGTCCCTGATTACAAATCTGAAGTCATATTTCAAAAATTCAAAATGGCGGATCCAATATGGCGGCCATGAAAATTTTAAAATTAATCAATTTCTAGAAAATTTCGTATCAGGGGGTTTTGGGGGTCTCTGATTACAAATTTGAAGACAGATTTTAAAAATTAAAAATGGCGGATCCAATATGGCGGACATAACAATTTTTAAATTAATCAATTTTTATGAAACTTGGTATCATAGAATTTTAGAGGTTTTTTAAAAATTGCAAACTCAAGGAAATATTAATTAAAATCTATTGTAAATGTTGAAACTCACGTTGGAGACACGTGAAGTAATTCCTTTTAGGAGAACCTTCTCTAGCTAATAAATACTAACCTTCTCATTTCTAATTAACAGTAATTAGCAGTCTAACTTGCCGATTTATTAGAAATATTAATTTTTCAATCAGTGATCGACTTTTTGTTTTTAAAATAGTTATTTCTAACTAATTTAAATTTAGATAGAACATTCACAAACATTTTGTTGGCTACTGGGATAAGATATTACATAATTAAGTTTATAAAAAGTAATTAATTTTTTAAACATTATGCCCGACGTATTGCATCCGGCAGTTTGAATTTTTCAAATCTGACTTCAGATTTGTAACTAGGGGCCCCAAAAACCCTATGATACCAAGTATCATAAAAATTGATTAATTTAAAAATATTTATGTCCGCCATATTGGATCCGCCATTTTTAATTTTTAAAATCTGACTTCAAATTTGTAATCAGAGACCCCCAAAACCCCCTGATACGAAATTTTCTAGAAATTGATTAATTTTAAAATTTTCATGGCCGCCATATTGGATCCGCCATTTTGAATTTTTGAAATATGACTTCAGATTTGTAATCAGGGACCTCAAAAACAATAGAAACCATAATTAGCAGTTTAAATTTCTCGTTTTTTTTAGAATTAATTTTTTGCCAATAATAACCTATTTTAGTTTTTTTTTGGTCAACTTTCGGGTCCTGTAAAAAATAGTAAACTTAACAAATTTCATAAGTTAAAAATTGCATATTATTCTTTGAACATTTATGAAGAGAAACAGAGTAGTCCGGTCAAAAAATATTAATTTTCAACGATTTTACAGGAAATCTACGAAAAAAAGTTTTTTTCCCATGCAAAATACATGCAAATTTTCAATAGCCTACAGGCACCACTAAATATTAATTTAAAAAAAAATGAAAAAATACGTATCTATTTTTTTTCAATTTGTGACAAAATGAGACCCGGAAATGGACAAAATTCCAAAATGTCATTATTAACGGCCACCCTAGTGGTGGTTATTTTAAAATATTATTATATAAGATAGTTTAACAATGCCGGATTACACTGCTCGATCTCGATTTCAAATTATCCAAAAAATAAAACGAAATATTCATTATTAAATATCGTATTTGCTGTTCTTTTATAAAATTTTATATATGTTAACTAATATCTAAAATACTGTTAGAATATTAAATAATTTATGAGTTTATTATTTATTTTCGTTTTAGCAAAATATCAAGAAGAAATTTTTATTTTGCACAATATATTTGCAATAAAAGGATGCGGTTCAGCTCCACATGGCAGCCAATTTTCAAAAATTTGCTAATATTTTCGTATAAATGTAGTTGTAGTAAAATCGTTTAAAATATAATTATATTATACCCTAATAAGAAAAATAAATGCAGAGAAACATTGAATAAAAAAATTTTTTTTTCCACCAATACTTATCTTGAAATAGGGCAGTTACGCAAGAATCGACCATATACTTTTCTGTTTATTGACAATACCTCGAGAATGTTTAAATAATTTGAGAAGAACTCGGAAATTGGGAGAAAATAAGGCAAAGAAACCCAAACTACAAAGTTTTGAAAGCGATATGTGAATTTTTAAGAAACTACCAGAATTTGTAGATAAATCCTAAAAACTGCAATTTTAATCTTGTATTTTTTAAGAATAATTGAAAAAATAAAAGTTGAAATGATCGGAATTCAATCTAAAAATTTTGGATAGTAAGATAGACGAAATGTATAAACTATTATAGTAAAATATTAATTTCTAGCAATAATAACGAGCGCCTAGACGTGCGAGAAATGAAAATCGAAAAAAATTTAAATTAAAGAAAATAATTAAAAATTATATAAAATTGAAGAAAACAATTGAAAATTGAAAAAAAAAATGTAGTAATTTGAAGAAAATGATACAAAATTAAAGAAACAAATTCAAAATTTAAGGTATTTCTCCGATGGGCAGTCCTTGCCAAAAGTTAGTATTTCAGTTAATAGTGATTATTAATTAATATAATTTATTTCTTAACTTATTATTGACCATGAATAGTTGATCAGATATCGGCCAATAGTTTTTTAATAAGAATGTTTCAAAAATTAACAAAAGTTGCTTAATTTTCACCGTGTTTTAAAGATACCTTTTTTTAGCTTATTTTCGTAAGAAAAACAAACTCTACAACTTCACCTCATCAGATTTTTTAAAAAGTGGATCATTTTTTAAATAAAGCAATTTTTTTAATAAATATTTAGAAAAATTTAGAAATATATTTTTAAAAAAATTACTGTATTTAAAAAGTTATCCACTTTTTCAAAAATCTGACGAGGTGAAGTTGTAGAGTTTGTTTTTCTTACGAAAATAATCTATTATTTTCTTAAATTGTACCATTTTTTAAAAAATGGTAAGAAAAGATACATACTTCGGAAAAATGAATATCTGATCAACTATTCATGGTTAATAATAAGTTAAGAAATAAATTATATTAATTAATAATCGCTATTAACTAAAATACTAACTTTTGGCAGGGACTGCCCATTGGAGAAATACCTGAAGAATAAAATTGAAATTTGAAAAAATAATTGATAATAGGAAAGAAATTACAAAACGTGAAAATAATTGACAATTGAAAACAAAATTCAAAAAATATCTAGATTAATACACAACCCAATAAAATAGTTGAAAAACTCAAAAAATAATTACTAAATTTTAAGAGAATAATTGAGAATTGAGAAATTTGTAAGAAATAATTAAAAATTGTGGAAAATATTTAATAATAATTGAAATAAATAATTGAAAAATGACGAGAATAATTGAAAAATTGAAGAAAATATTTGAAAAATGACGGGAATAATTAAAAACAATTGAAAACAGAATACGAAAAATGACTAGATTAATAGATAACTAAAAAAAATATTTGAAAAAATTAAGCAAGAATCATTAAATTTAAAAGAAATAATTGCAAATTGAAAATTAAGAAAATTATAGAAATAATTGTTGGAAATATTTGCCGATTGAACAACTGGATTCAAGATCGAAAAAAATAATTAAAACTGAAAAAGTAATTTAAAATTGAAGAATGAAATTAAAATTTAAAGAACATAATTAAAATTTGAAAAAAGTAATTGAAAAAGCAGAAAGTTATTGAATATAGAAGAAAATAATTGAAAACTGAAAAATGGAATTGAAAGTTCAAAAAAATTGAGATTTGAAGAAAAAAATTTGAAATTATCGAAACTTATTAATAGTCGAAAAAAATAATTGTCAAAAGGCGAGTATTTTTTAATATTTAAGAAACCAATAAAAATTGAAGAATTAAATTGTAATTTGAAAAAACAATTGATAATTGAAAAAAGGCGAGGATTATTAAATATTTTTTTTTATTTATTTAACATATAAACGGGGAAAAGCCCTTTAATATATATAGAAAGAAAAATAAGTGATACAATAAATTGACTAAAAAAAATACGTAACGGCCTGGCTCAAAATTTTCAATCTAGTAGACATTTTATATTTAATATTGAATTAATTAATTGAAAATTAGAGAATAGAATTGAATTAAGAAAATAATTATAATTGATGAAAAAATTATAAATTGAGGAAAACAATTACATATTAAAAAAAATAATTACATAATAATTATTAATTGAAAGATTACAAAAAAGTCGAATAAATGTTTAAAAAACCATAAAATTGAAAAAAATTATATTTCCCTACCTTCTAATATTTCCCTTTCTTCTTTTATGTCAATTTAGAAATGAAAAAAATATTTGTCAATTGAAAATTATGGAAAAAATTGTAGGTTTGTTTACTAATTTATTTCACTTTCTTAAAATATTTAATTTTTTTTCTTATAATTTTTGATTTAATAAAAATTTTGTGAGTATTTTGGTTTGCATTGTTTTTCTGTACTTTTATAGTATCTTAACTTTTATCTCTTTTTAAAAAATTTTCCTTTTTTTATGTGTTTAATAATACTTTTTATGTTTTAGATTTGCAAAATTTTTGTTTTTTTTACGTAAATTACCTACTTCAGTTAATTGTAAAAAAGTTTTATTTTTATAACATTTAGAAATTAATTAATTTTTTTCCAGTGATTTATTTTATTTACTTTCATAATTAGGAGGTAGGGAAACATAATTTTTTTCAATTTTATGGTTTTTTAAACATTCATTAGATTTTTTTGTAATTTGGCATAACTTATCAATTTTTTAATTTTGAGAGAATTTTCTTCTTTTATTTACTTTTATGTCAATTTGATGTGTATTTAAAATTCTTACCTTGAGATATGTATGTTAAAACAACACAAACTCAAAGTTAGAAAGAATTTTATTATTTCAAAATAAAATAATAATATAATAAAATAATAATTCTTACTCCAATGTTTGATTTTTAGTATTTAAGGCTAGTTTTTTGTAAATAAAAAAATAAAAAAGCAACTGTTACTGGAATGTGAGTTTTTGTTTAACAAAAATACATTAATTCCTAAATTTATGTTATGAGACAACTGATTATCTTAATTTTTTCTTGAATTTTTCATGTCTAGTATACTAGAGATAAAAAATTCATCTTTCATTTACAGGGGGGTTTTCAATTAAAAAATATAAAAAAAGGAAAGAATAACCCTCAATGTAAATTTATGTTTTTCGCAACAAAAATACATTTCGGCTAAAATAAATGTCACGAAACAATCGTTTATCTTAATTTTTTACTTTAATATTTTTTTTCATGTTGAAGGGTAGTTTTTCCATTTATATAAAAAGAGAAGGTGATGGAGCAATTCTGACTTCGGATTCATTTTCAGCAGGCAGAAATACTAAAAGATTCTTAGGTCTATATAAAAATAAAGTCAACTTATTTTTTGTGTGTGCCTGTGTAATAATAATAATCTAATTATAAAAATTGACGATTTACTGAAACATTAATCAATTTAATGGTGTGCTGGCCGAGGCACAATCGCCCTTCGTTTCTAAACCCTCCCTCTACTTACGCCCGGTAAACAGGAAATATTTCGATCTGTATCGATCTCGACAATTATCAATGCCCATCATTATAAAAGTTTCCCTATTCGTTAACATCGTTAACTTCCTCCTACTTGTTCTTCTTTTACTTGTTTTCACGATAAATTAAAAAAGAAAAGTTTCATCACAAGAGAAACAAGTACACGAAAACAAGTATACAAAATTTATTGTACCAAAAAAAGTTCTTCCTTACCTGAGAAAAATGTTCGAGAAGATGAAAAATCTTAAAGATGAACAGTCTTAGAGAAGATGAGAAATGTCTTACCTGAAACAGAAAGAAAATCAGATTAAAAACACGTTTAAATATAAGCGAGTGGAAAGTAGGAATAATTTTTCATAAGGTTTAAGTGATCAAATTTTGCGCCAAACTTGACGACAAAAATTTGTACATTTGGGCGTTAAAGGGTTAAAGGGGAAGAGCTGAGGAATAATTTTCTTGTGCCACGTGTAGCGCGTACACATTATAAACTAGATAGGAGGTGTATTATTCGCTTTGGCATGATACAACACGTATGGAGAATAATACACGTGCGCGTTCTCACATGTGCCCAGTATGAATTGTGGAGGAAGAGAGAAAGGTAGAAAATCGAAGAGAGAGAGAACTACTACGATGATGTTACATCATCAATCAGCTGGCGAACATCAACTCAACACCAGCTCCCTGCTCGCTCCAGACTGATCTGTGCCGGACTATATGCGTCGATAATATCGCCACGGCAGTACCACATCATGTCGGTCATAATTAATTATCCTACTCTTAATAAGAAACCCCCGCCACATGGTTCATAATGAACGACGTGACATGACTCGAGTAAAATAAGACAAAAGAGAGCAAATTGATACACGCATTTGGATAAAAGGATTGCTCTTTATTCGGAATGGATAACAACAAATTTTATAGATAGTATGAATATTTATAATATCTTATTCTATGGATGTTTGGGGAATCGAATTTTATAGAGATTATGGATATTTGTAGAATTAAATTTTATAGACATGTGTAATGGCATCTGATACATAACCTTGTCTATAACATGTAATTTTTTGCCCAGGCTTTATGTTAGATGTTGGTATTAGATGACTTAAGATGTTGGTGAAAATTTAATTGTAAAGATGATCACATAGAGAAAATGTATTCTTTGGAGTCATTTTGCTAAATTTTATCAGGAGGTATGTTTTTAGATGGTATCAAGTTGCCTGTAAAGGATATCTGTATAGATACTTTATAGTGGCTATAGTTATCTTTATAGAACTAATAATAATTATTTGATTGAACCAATATAATTTTGGTTGTTGATGCACTAACAATTATTTCCGAGAGGACAAAATAGAAACAAAGAGAAAGATTGATATAACCAAGAACGTCTTGAGAGCTTCTACATCAACCAAACCATACGACAACCATAAAATTCTGTTTTCTTAGCAACTCTATCTTCTGTTCCAATGATATTGTTTTCTTATTTATGTGTTGTTGATACAATTAGAACATTTTTTCTGAACGACTAAAGAAGGAACAACCAGAGCTTAGGAAAGTATTGTAGATGTAACCTTAAAATTTCTGTATCAACCAAACCATTTGTTATCAAAAATAATCTGTTTTCTTAGTGTATCCTCTTCTAGTGTATCCTCTTTTTAGTGTATCCTCTTCTATTCTACCGATTTTTTTACGTTTCTTCTTAACAACATTGGTTGTTAAGCATCAAAATGCTTTTTAGGATGACCAAAAAAGAAACAATTGGAGCTAAGTATAAAGTTTTGCCGAACCACAAAATTTTTAAAAACTTCTACATCAACCAAACCACATGTTACCCGCAACAAAATCTGTTTTTAAGCCAATCTATCATTCTTCCAATGATTGTTTTTTCTTATGTGAACATCCGTTATTGATACAACCAGAAATTTTTTTCTAAATGATCACAATAGAAACGATTAGGGCTTAGGAAAGGTTTGTTCATGTAATAACAAAGTTTCTATATCAACCAAACCATACAATCTGTTATTAACAACAGTCCGTTTCCTTAGCATCTCTACCTTTGTTCTACTAACTTTGTTTTCTTAGGTTTCTTCTTCTTAACTAGATTTGTTGTTGAAACACCGTCAAAATGTTTTCCTATACCAAAAAAGAAGCAATTAGAGCTAAGGAAAGTTTTGCCAAACCACAAACTTTTAAAAACTTCTATATCAACCGTTTGGTTGATATAGAAGTTTTATAGTTCCTATACAACAAACAATTTTTTTACCCTAACCATATTTGGTCTACCAGATTTGTTTCCTTCTTATCTAAATAAACTGAAACGTCGGCACCAGAAATAATAAAACTAAATATCCATAGAGCATTAAAATAGATATCAATAGCATGAGATGCCTATCAATAACACAAAAAGCATATCAAAGAATAGAGATCATCCATAAAGTATAATGCATTTTTGAACGTTTCATTTAGGAAGAGAAAGGGATCGTCATTTTCAACCAAGTGGAGCATAGGAGTGGGGTCTAAAACGAAAATTGGTATGACACATCAAGAACCATATCAACAAATAAGACACAACAATAAGATAAATTGAAAAATCAACAGAGTATAAGATTCGATGGCAAGTTTATAAGTTTATTGAACAGTGAGTCTCTGGCTGAGGATAATCTACCCCCACAGCTCTCATAATGTGCATCCCTCTGGCCGTAATAATGATGATTTATTTCGGAGGTAAAAATTGCGCCAACGCCGAGGAATGAGTAATGTTCCAATGTGGCCCCACCCTACCAATGCAGAGCCAGACCAAACCAGACCAGGCAGCCAGCTTTTTTTTTATCCGCGTAAACGTTATGAATTCCATTGACCCATCGGAAAAGTAGGGGTCGCGCCGAGAGGGCTGGTCCTCCAGATAATGGCGGACCCCTGTTTATTTATCCCGACGATCTGACCAGACGCGACCTGTCTTCCGTGTATGCTTTTTCAAAAATATTTTCCAGCAGATCAGGGCAATTTACGAATTTGCGAAAGAGATGTTCTAAAAGCTGATCCAGACGAAAAACTACGCTCAGTATTTTCAGACCTTAGCCTAAATATTAATTATTGCAAAGTGGGACTAAATCAATTATAAAAAACTGTGTTTCCTTTATGATCTAGAATCTCTTAAATTGGATTAATGAAATTTGTCTATTCTCAGTTGAGGAGAAGGTGAATTAGATGAAAGTAATAATAGATTGATTCTTAATGGGTCACTTGAGGATATCAAGTGTTATGAAAATAAATCTGTGCCTGCTTTAATCATCTTGTATAATTCTCTAAAACTCAATTATAATGTTTATTGAGAGGTTACTTCCAATACAACCTTGCTGATCATGTGCGACAAAAAGTCAGATAATCAAAATGTGAAGCCAGCTAAGTACAAAGCCGATAATCTACTAGTGACACGACTAGAATGCGATTGCATTTAAATTACGGTTCATATTTTTACACGACTGCCTTATACAAATAGCACAAGAATCCTTTATAAACCCATGTGCAAATATTTAATAAACTGAATATTTTATCGTCATTTCATCAGTTTCAGACAAACTCTCTCTTCGCGGGAACCAAAATAGATGGATTAACAGCAAGAACAAGTAATAAGGTAATATGCTCAGACATTAATCTGGTACAATTCACTTTAAATTATCGCAATTTGTCATTCAAATTAAGTCCAAATTCAACTCACATTACAAAAATTTAAATTACAAAAAATTCTTGGATTACAAAGTTCTCTGAAATCGTCCCTGATATACACAATCTTTGCGACAAGCATTAATTGTTCTAGTTTAGAATCACAACTTTAGGATTATCGGGAAATTTGAAAGGGTTGCATTGTAAGGGAGAGAAAGAGTGGGGCTGGTCCGAGTGGTAGGAGGTGCGTGTCCTGGAAAAAAATCCATACAATCCGATCAGGACAATGTATTCGTGCGAATGCGCGATCGTCTGTGCATTCTTCCCCTCTCAGTCATTGGTATAGCTTGAGTGGAAAGTTTCCCGTGTGTGAATATGTGATACACAAACAGGGGCAATCGGACATTGATACCAAAGCCAGATCTGAACGGGAACACGATGCTAAATGCAAAAAAAAAAAAATCCCTGAATTTTAAAGCTGCAACAAAGTTTGGTGTGGCCTAGGATGTTCGGAAACGTGCGTCCTTGGCCAAAGAATCACCCCTTCCACTATACCGATAAACTGTCAACTCTCCCCCGACTCAATCCATTCTACACCTTCGACCCCTAAACACTTTGTACTTGTAGCCAAAGTACTTGTACTTAACCACAGTTTTTTTAATTGTCGAAATAAGAACTTTCTTAGAGTTGCCGCAAGTCTCGAGACGAGACGAGACCACTTATGTCAAGATCGAGACAAGAGGGAGGATTTATTTTGTTTCGTTTATTCAAGACGAGACGAGACAAACAGAGGCAAGACCTAGACAAAACTGTGCATTTATTTTGTCTCGTTTATTCAAGACGAGACGAGACTAACAGAGGTAAGATCGAGACAAACTCGAGTCTTGAGTTTATACTTATTATTAGAAAAATGAATTATAGTTAAAATTTTGTAAACTGAAAAAGATTAAACAATTTAAATTTTAAAAATTTTAATAAAAAATTGCTTTTGAATGAAAATTTCAATTTTCTGTTCATAGGAAATCATTGTCAAATTTTAGGATATTATTTATTTATTAAACACAATTTCTTGTGGTCCAAAGGATCATAAATTATTCTCTGTAAATAATTTCTTATAGACAAAATTTATAAACAATTTACTAAACAATCAATTTTTATGAACAAAACAAAATGCAATTGAATAAGCTTAAATTATTTGATTATTTAAATATATAAAAACTTAGAGTTAGATTTACGTTGTTTAAATAATCCTTAAATATAAATTATTATTTTATTATTTCTTCTAAATTTTATTTCCTTCATGGATAAATAATAATTACAACATATTCTCTTAAATAAATCTTAATCTCAAATCTTAATTTGACTAATTCAATTAGTCAAAGTCACTTTGAGATTAAGTTGTACCTCTAAATAAATTAATAGATTTTTTCCTACTAACTATTTTAGTCATTTTAACTATAAATTAATGAAATTAAATTTAAATTAATTTAAAAATAGTTTCTAAAAATGAGCAATAAAAAAAGTTTTCATTTCTGGAATAAGAAACAGATAAACCTGGAGGAAAAATAAGTAAGTTATTTGAGTTGTAATATATCATTTATAGAAATTAATTCAGGATAAGACGAAATTATAGAAAATCTCGTCTCGTCTCGCGGCAACACAAAAATATTCTTTTGTAGCCACGAGGCTGAATTTTGTGTGCTGTTATTAAAAACTGATATCATTTTATTCCAGGCAGACTGATGACAAGGGAGGATTTTCAAATGATTAAATTACCGAATTTTCAATTTCTGTTGTTTCTTTTTTTATAAAAGTTGGTGTGATTTTCATCATGTCAAAACTGACATTTATGTTTTCGAGGATGTTTTAAATTTTCGTATTTTCCAATTTACTAAAAAACAAAAATTTTAAAACAATGAACAGAAATATCAAATTTTTATATTACAAATGAGTCAGTCGGGTAGGAATCGTGGTATTCTCTCGTAAGAAAATTTGTTTCTACGAGCAATAAAGTAGTACTATAGAAGTTGATTTAGATTAACTGGAAAATGGAGAGATATTATTGTAAAGAAAAAAAGAATTCAAAATTGTGAAAAAACACAGAAAAATGAAAAAAATTTACTGAAAAGGGAAAAAATTACTAGAAAGTTACAAAATAACTGTAAATGGCGAAAAACTAGTAGAGATTTATTAAAAATAAATATTAAAGGAAGAAAAGTGCTTTAGATTGAGAGAAGAATTTGGAGAAACATTATCAGAAAAATCAAACTGAAGTACCAGAAAGTTATAGATAATAAGAAGTTGGGGGAAAATTACTAGAGAAAAAAGATAAAGAACTAGTAGAAAATAATAACTATACAAAATGTAAAAACATAACTGGAAGATAAAAAAATAATTAATAGTTGTTCAAAAGTATCTTGTAAATAAAGAGAAAACCATTGAAATATTAAAAAGAGTTACTAAAAAGTAAAAAATTACTATTTATAGAATTGGTAGAAATTTACAGAGTTAAAGAAAATTAACTAGGAAATCAGGAGAAACCCTTAAGAAGTTGTCAAAATAATAAAACTGGAGAAATATAAAAAAATAATTTAATAAACAAACGAGTATTTGAAAAGTAAAGAAAGATTGCTAGACAATAGAGGAAAATTACTAGAAAGTAAAATGAGACCAATAAATAAACATATCTAGTTAAAATAGAAAAAATATTGATAAAGTACTCGAGAGTTAAAAATTACTGATTTATATATAAACAGTACTAAAAACTAAGAGTAGTGTTTAAAAGAAACTAAAAAAGGAATAAAACTTACTATAAAGTAGAAATGGATTGATAATTAAAAAAAAAAGAAAATTAAAAATGAGAGAAAATCCTTGTAATGAGAAAAAACTTGCTAGAAATTTACGAAATTACTTGAAAATAAGGTTCTATATAGTTAAAATTTAAGTATCCCTTGCTATGCTAAAAATAGAAATATTCAAGTTTAAATTTTCAATTCTTTATCATTTTCCATACAAAATTGGAATTTTGAACCTGGAAATCTCAATTTGAAGGAAATTTTTAACCAGATAGAAGGCACATACAAAATATCGTTTTTTCACAATTTAAAGGAAATCCTAAGAAAATCGATTTTTTTTAATATAACTGCCGGATAAATAACTTAAAGAGAGACTAGAAAAAAATTGTTTTTAAGTAAATGAATAAATAAATAAATAAAAGCAAGAAATTATTTAGTTATTAAAAGAGATAACTTGACAATTCAGGAAATTACTAGAAGGAAAAAATATTTCTTAAAAGGATAAAAGTAATTACAGATTTAAAAAAAAACCAGATAATTAGAAAAATATAACTAAAAGTGAAAAAAATAACTAGAAATTAAAAAAAAATTAAAATTAAAAATAATGAACTAGAAAATGATAAAAATAACTAGCATTTTTTGATTGAAAATAACTGAAGAAAGAAAAATTACTATAAAGCGAAGATGACTATAGAAATTAAAGAAAATTAATTGAAACATAACTAGGTGAAAATTATGTCCATTTCATGAAAATTTTGCTTTCAAATAAGCGTGTAAAATAAGCGTTTCAAAGTTTTAATTTTAAAATTATTATAAATGAATAATTCCTCATAGAGGAAGCAATGAATTAATAATATGAAAAGAAATTTGATAAGTTATTAAACAAAAAGAATTTTAAACCGAAAAAAATGAATAAACGTGAATTATAAACGTTATATAGGTGAATCGATTTCTTTTGGAATAAGGATACGATAATGGAATACGATTTTTGTATTTATTAAGTTGTATTTTTAGCATGGAAAAAATTTTTTGCAAAAAACGAAAAAAGTTAAAAAAAGATGCCCAAAAAATTTGATTGGGTATTTTCATAAATCCCTGTTTCCGAATTTAGCTATTTATGAGCTTAATAAGTCATCCAAATTTTATTGGAATCCGTTAAAGCGTTCTTAAGATATCTCAGCAACAAAAAACGCTGTACACACACACACACATCTGGATATTTGCTTAATTAAGAAAAATTACACTATTTAGGTGAAAATAAGTCGATTTAGACTATTTTTGGAAAATCGAGAATTTTAACGATCACAAAGTTTTCTCTATGAAGATCAGTAGTGGGCCAAGTATTTTTATTTATTTATTTATTTATTTATTTTACAAACATCCCGCAGTCCAAGTTCGTTTAGAAATAAAGAGTTAAAATATTTCAAATTAAGTAATGAAGTAAAAAAGCGAATTAAATTTGTACTAAAAGTACAAAATTTAATTTTGCCTTGAAGTTAACTTTTTAAAAAATTAGCTGATTTTCAAAAAAATTGAACAAATTAGTTTTAAGGCAAAATTTAAATAAACTTGGGTCCGAGAGACCTTTTTAATGATATTTTAAGTAATTCTACTAAGTTTGGAGTCAAAATATTTATTATTTTAAAAGAAAGTTTACGGATAAATTTTGTCTATACCAGTGACGTCATTCTCCATCACATGCCCTTAATAAAAATATTTTGTTCAAAAAACAGTTTAAAAAAATATTCTAACTTTTTGTAATGTAGGGGAGAGCGGGGCAATCCGAACCGGCGGGTAATTCGGCTCATTAGTGATTTCACGCCTTAATTAGAATCTAGGAGGGAAAGGTCGCTATAGAATATAGGTCTCAACATTTTAGTTAGGTAAACGAAATTTAGTGTAATTCTATTGATTCAGCCTCGTGTCAGGTAGAGTATTATGTTTTTATGGGTCGCGCGTACACTTTTTACTTACAAACTTTAACGTTTTTAGTACATTAATTTACGAGCCTAATTTTTTTGGGTAAGTTTTTTTTATGCTCTCAGGTGTGCTCTTTCGATACACCTATGCTATTTTATTTATATGTATCAAATGTGACTTGTATTTGTTTTAAAGTGCCAAAAGTCAGTGTGGGGTAAATGGGCTCACGCGACGGTTAATCATCTTATCCAAAAATACTTTGTCTTGATCCGCCCCTGCTTAATTATGATAAGAATATGACTACTTTTAATAATTACCAATAATGAGTGTACTAACTTTTTTATTTTTTATAAAAAAATAAAAAAAAGTAAGGTCTAATGAATTTTCTTTAATTTTAGGGGCCCCAGTCCCCCCCCCCCCCAAAATTTTGACCTTGATCCATCACTGCATAATTATAATAAGAATATAGGTACTTTTCATATTTACAAAATAAAGGTTATTGAACTTTTTTATTTTTCGTAAAAAATAAAAGTCGCCGAATTGCCCCACAGGGTGAGCCGATTTACCTGCCAAATTTGCAGTTTGAGAATTTGGTATATCTGCATGCATTCAAAATTATCTAGAGCTAAAACTATAAAAGATAAATCAAAAAGTCCTTGCAAATTTGAAAGTGCAAATGATAGGCTACTAAATGATATATCCATGTTTGGATTTAAAAAATAATTTCCTAACTTTTTTCCTGTCTGACCAAAAGTGAGCCGAATAGCCCCGGTCTCCCCTACTATAAAAACTTCTTTTTTTCAACTTTGAAAGAAAATCGGAGTTATTCCATTAAATATCTTTCTATTTATTAATTCATAACACATTTTAATAAATAAAAATTAATTCACAAAATTTAATTTGATAGTATAATTAATTTAATCTAAATAAATTCAGTTTATTTTTTGTATTGAAACTATACTAGTCAATGAAAAGAACAATTCTGGTACGCTTTAGTGCGCGTATTTTTGGCTAGTAAAATAATAATATTATATCAAAACAATGATTGGACAATGATCTGTATATAAAATTTTAAAATAAATCAATTTTTGGTAAACGTTAGTTGTGATTAAAAGCGTTTTTTAAAGTAAAATATAAATGAACATTAAGGTTAAAAGTTCCAGAGACTTGCCCTTATACATCTTTATTCTGCCCTCCCCAGGAAAGAATATGTTTTTACTCGCCAAAAAAATGTCAAATAAACATTTGAACAAAACAACAAAAACAAATGCCATAAAATACCAAAAATACACAAATATGAATATCACCAGGGTAAGTAAAGCGACACTCACACATAATTGACGTATTTATCCCGTTCATGACGTGTCTATCTGTACGCTCGATAGAAATGAGCCAAAATAAAGGAACAAATGTGTAAAACAAAATGAAAGAAAAAGAAAGTTGAATGTAGATAGAAGAAATATAAGAGGAGTATAGATTGAGTAGGTACATACCTACCAATCAAGCGGCTCGAAACCTCATCAGTTTTTTCACCTCTTTCCCTCGCAGCCACCCCCGCCAGTCGTTCTTCCCACCCGGTTCCATTTTTTCCAAGCCCGGTCACCGCGTCCTCGCAATCGCGATGCAATTATAATCCAGCTTTATGAAAAAAATGCATCGCAAATGTGATTGAGCACCGATACTCGCTACCGACGAGATTGGGCGAATGTGTGAGTTTCGGAGGCGAAAATCGGGTTGTGCACAAGAGAGAAAATACACCAAGTAGAGAGAGTGAGAGAGAGAGAGAGAGAGAGAGAGAGAAAGATAGAGGAGAAAGCGTTTGGGGGGAAGAGGGTAGAGATGCAAGCATTTGGGGAAGGGGTTGAGGGATTGGTCAAAGCGCTTGGTGCCAGTGCTGATAAAAAATTACATCCGAAAAAGTATCGCCATCAACCTATACAACTACCACCCCCCCCCTCCCCCCTCTCCCCCTCACCCTACCTTCGATGGCATCCACCCCTTTACAACCCTCTGAAAACCTCGGACGTACATTATTCCTGCCGTTTTGCACAACCGTGCATCGAAAATTGTTTGGAACAAATTCGTCGGAATTGTACTTTCCCCAGAAACCTCACTTCCGAAGAGTAATGTTGAAGGGTAGTTAGCACGATTAAAGCTGAATTTCCAATTGTGTTTATCTCGATTGTTGCCCTTGTAAGGGGCGACTTTACACTCGTCTCTTGCGAAATTGTAAAAACAGTTTCAATATACATAGATGGTGCAGTTTACGTAAAGTGTAAAATATATCATTTTTTCAAAAGTCAGGTCACGCTAATTGGTGAAATTGTGACTTAGCTTTATGGATGTTTTTCGTTTGGAAAAAATGAGGTTTGGTGATTTTTTTGTTTGTTTTTTAAAGGCAAGATGATAATTGTGTAAGATGTGAGACATATTAATTATTTTAAAAATTAATATTCATGGAGATGATTGTTTTCATTATTTTTTTCTATTTATTAAATTCAGAAGAGAATTCGTATCTCTACTGTAAGAGTACATAGTCATGTAAATAATTATTTTTCATGTTGTTAAATTTATTCTTAATAATATTCGAGAAATACATACTTATTGATAAATGTAAGCAAACTTTCTTCTATGAGTAAAAATTGATGGATTGTCAATTGAGTAAGAGGAGAGAATTTAAGATTTGGGGGTATCAAAGCTTCACGCAAGTAGGCAAGAATTTTGTTGATTAGTTAATTATGAGCTGTTCTTGAGTTTTAATATTTATAAATTGCACCACACTCTAAAGACGTGTAGAGTATTTTAGAGATAGGTAGTTAATCAGTGGTCAAAGATGATTCAAGTTTTAGTGTCGTGTATATTAAATTCTTTTTTCCTTTTTTTTATATATATATACTGTGGTGTTTTAAAAATAATATTAACTTGGACTTGTCTACAAGTCATCATTGCATTTGGATCTAAGGATATAAAAATGTTATAATCAGATGATTAAACATCTTGAGGCTGAGATGCAGATGAATTCTACTGATCCCCAAGAATATTCTGCTAAGGTCGGAAGCAAAAAGATGGTTTATTAACTATCATCTTATTCAACTCTACAATTTGGGATAAGTTAATTTCGTTTTATTTGACTGCTATCGAATATATATAATATCATGGCTCATGATTGACTCTATCAAGAATATTCCTCATAATTGAATTTTAATTTATACATTTTCTGTTTTGATTAAGATTATAAAATTGTCATTATTTTGTTTTACTTGTGATTGTGTTCTCGTATTTTATAAATAGACAATTTTAGGCCTGAATCATGCGATTTTAGTTGATAATTTTATGTTTAGAATGCGTATATGTTTTCGAAGTGACTATATTATGTTATTATTATTGAATCTACATTTTGATAATTAAATTATATGGACGGAAATAGAATATTTTAGTCTCAAAGTCTTGTCTATTATTTGTTGTAGCCTTTTTAAATTCAAAAAATAAATTTATGTACAAATTTAAATACGAAATTTGTTACACTACTTAAGTTGTGGATTTACCCTTTGGATTTCTAATGTCTAAATTTAATTGATCCTTTATGTCTACTGAATACTTGTACGGGAGTGGGGGCAGCAATTTAGTAATTGTCTGAAATTCTGATGTCAATGATTGAAGGTAACGATTTTCACTCGATTTTCGTTCTTCAATCAAGACAGCAGCACTGCGACGCCACACTCCTAGGTACTGGTCAGTGATACCATAAGGTAATTTTCAATTTAAATTAAATAATAAAATTCTAATGGATTTTTCCATTTAGCAGGAAGTTATTTTCTTTGAATTTGTTTTATAAATGTGTAGTGTGGCGTTTGTAAAATCCCGGAGTCCAAATAAAATTAGGGGCAAAGTTGATGATAACTTTCTGTTTGACTGCATCGCTATCTTTGATACCCAAAAAATCGTGCTAATGTGAGTTGGATGGAATAGTTTCACTCACAAAGCTTTAATTTTTGGACAAGGAAATTTAGAGGAAATTATCTGGGAAGGTCACATGAATCATATCTCTGGTCATCTAGTGATGAGTATTAATTTCTTTCTGTTTAATTTGTCAAGAAAAATGTTGCCGTGATTTGTTGAATGGAATCGAGCCCATTAATTTTCTATTTTTATTATATGTATATATTGTTCTAATTTATCATATTGACAAATTTAAAAACGTCTATTATTTATTAATGATTGAGGTCAATATTTGGTTTTATTTGCAAATTTTTTGTATCTTTGACAAATTATTTTTATGTGAATATATTTCTCGTGTGTTAATTGAATGATTTTAAAACATTATAAATTATAAATTATAAATTTGTAAAAGAAAAAACTATGGTTGAAATTCGGGCCCGAAAATGACTGAATGATTATTATTATATTCTGCTGAGTTTGAAAGTTTTTATTATTTATTTGTGCATCAATATAAAAAACTTGTATAAAAATCGTGACTGAAATTTTGCTGTAAATTAAAAATTATATTTTAAATTTGTGTGTTTATTTTTTCATTATTCGCCAGCCTATCATTTGGTCACATTTGTTTGTTTTTATTTCAGTAACTTTAGAAATTTAATTTTAATTGATTGAATTAGATAGACCTCGAAGCTAAATTATACGTTTTCTTATTGTTTATTCTGTACTGAAGATTATTTAATTTTATAAAAGAATTTTGAAATTAGAAAATATTATATAATATATATAATACAAAATATTTTGACACCAAACTTTGCAGAATTACTTAAAAGTATCATTATAAAGATCTGTCAGAGCCAAACTTGTTAGAATTTTGTTTCAAAATTCACTTTCTAGAATTTTCGAAAATCAGCGAATTTTTAAGGACGTATATATCTTTAAGCGGTTCTCATTCTATCGGGCCATGATATTCTATATCTTTTTAATTTTTTTCTTCTTATAATTTTGTTTCTAAATAGTATATTATAGTTAAAATCATTACACAAACAAATTTTGTAAAAAATATTTTTTTCCGTTGAGAATTTCAAGATATTAAAATTTCTCTTTCATAGTTATTTCATAAAAATAGAAGAATTACTAACCTTGAATATCATTTTCTTAATAATAGTGCGATAAATTAATTTAATATTGTTTTAAAAGTTTTATTATATTACAGTTTAAAGTATATTAATTTTTTGTTTAAGTTTTTTTGTTCCAAGTTTATAAATTTATATCTTAAAACCAGAAAGGTGAATTTCAATAAAATTGTAACCATACGTGTAAAATAATGTATTTAATATGTCATAAAAATTTCATAAGAATCTGCAGAAAAACGATTTTTGGGATAAACTTCCTTAAGGAAATTCATTTTAAAGCAAAATTTTAATAATCTTTTATGAGACAAAATTTGCCTAGATGAATGACGTCATACTCTATCGCATGCCCTTAAATTGGACAAAAAGACTTTTAAAAAAGTATAAAAAGTATTATTCAAAATTTTTATAAAAAATCAAATTTTTACCGAAAAGTGTCCTCAAAATAAATGGAAAAGTTTCTAAAAAGTAGCATTTAAAATAATGCGAAATTAGATTCACAAGGAATCTAATCAAAACGTGTCCTTTTCTTATGTCCCAACATAAAATTTAAAAGAAAAATATAATGATAAAATATGAAAATATTATATTTTCGTTAAACTGTCAATTCTGCAGATAAAATATTCCCTAAAAAGCAACCTTTCAAAAAAAGGTATATAAAAAAGCGGATGCATAGCGAAAAAGAAATTAAAATTCATCTCTTTTTATTCACTTGTATAATAAAAAACTAAATTAATACGAGAATGATGTTGAATATAAATAAAATATGTTAAAAATAAAGAATATCAATTTTATCATTTTTATGTATTAAAATGAAAAGAACCGGAGGGTATGAATAAAACATTAAAAGGAAGAAAGTGAAAAATAGAGTTTCAAAGAAACAATAAATGTGAACACATAAAATTACCACAAAATATGAATGAAGCATGAAAAAAAAAATAATTGCAAATTACAAAAAATTTATAAAATTATTACCTAAATCAACAGAAGTTTATCAGAAATCTCATTGAAATCACGTTAGTTAGAATTTCCATGTAACAGAAATCACGTTTGTCACAATTTCCAAATAATAGAAATCTCACTTGTCTGAATTTCTATTATAAGTAAAAATTGAGTTTATACGAATTTTCAATAAAAATTATTCTCTAGTATATTAGAAATTTTATTTAATAGAATTCTTCTTTTTCAGAAATTTCATTCAACAGAAATCTCATTTTTTTCAAGTTTTTATTAAAAAAAAAAAAAAATCTGTTTTATCAATTCAGAAATCTCTTTTACGTAAAATTTTAAAAAGCCGTAATTTTCTTTGCCCGAATTTTCATCGAGCAGTAATTTCGCTTGTCAAAAAACATGTTTCCAAGGAATTTTTTTTTACCGAAATGAAATTCAAAATGCTCTCTAAATCTGAATTAGTAGTTTTCTACTATGAATTAGTCAAATTCGTGGCTCACTTTTCTCTAATTCGTATAGTAGAAAACTACTAATTTTTAGTAGAAAATTACTAATTTTTTAGTAAAAAGCTACTAATTTTTAGTAAAAAACTGCTATATTTTAGTAGAAAACTACTAATTGAAATAGTAAAACTTTACTTTTAAAATCAGTAGGTTTTTTACTAATTTATTTAGTAGTTTTCTACTACAAAAATAGTAGTTTTCTACTAAGAATTAGTAGTATTCTACTAAAAAATAGTAAAATTCTTACTATTTTAATAGTAGCTCACTTTTCGCTAATTCATTAGTAGAAAACCACTAATTCAGATTTAGAGAGTGAAATAACTGAACGAATATTCTGTTTTCTAAAATTTTTTCTTAATGAAAACTTGGACAAATAAGAATCCTGTTAAAGCAAATTTCTGTTAAATGAAATATCTGTTATAAATATCCATTAGTTTAAATTTCTCACAAACTAAGTTTTTCCTAAACTAAATCTCTAAAAATCGTCATTTTTAATTAATAAAAATTCGGAAAAACGAGACTTCTATTGAATAATAGAACAATAATAATAATAATAATAACAAGCCGGTGTTAAAGCAAAAAGATTTTAAAAAATCAAAATTTAAGGTGGTTTATCCAAAAATCGATTTTCTATAGATTCTTATAAAATTTTAATGACATATTAAAAACATTATTTTACATGTATAGTTACAATGTTATTGATATTCACTGTTCTGTTTTTACTATATAAATTTTTAATGTTGAAACTTTTGTATGAAAACCAGTAACAAAACTCTCAAAAGTTTTATTGCGCTAGTTTTAATTAATTTAGAAAAACGTCTTTACAAATTTAAACAAAAAATTATTATACTTTAAACTATAATATAATACAACTTTTACAATTATAATATTAAATTTATTTATCGTACTGTTATTAAGAAAATATTATTCAAGGTTAGTAATTCTTCGCTTTTTTTAAATAATCATGAGGAAGAATTTAATAGCTTGAAATTTTCAACGGAAAAAATGTTTTCAACAAAATTTGTTTGTGTAATGATCTTAACTATAAAATACTACTTAGAACCAAATTTTAAGAAAAAATGAAATTAAGAAGCTATTGAATATCATTTTTCTATAGAATGAGAACCCCTTAAGCGAATAAATTTTCTTAATAAAAAATTTTTTAATGGCTATTTTTAAAAACTCCTGTGTCAGATTCCAGATTTTAGGAGTAAAGATAACCATACCAAATTTTTTTTAAATCTGTTAAAGTGTTTTTGAGTTATCGTGTTCTCAAAAAGTATATCCACACACACACACACACACACACACACACACATACATACATACATACATACACATACACATACTCTAAACTTCTTTCATAATTTATCCACGTTACAAACCGTTCATATTAAAACATTTTTAAATCTCTCATGTTTCTCCAGCTTTTAACAAAACCTACTCATCTTTACCATTCCCTAAATTACAAAATTCCCTCTTTTTTCACCTCAAGTGGGAAACACAAAAATTGTTTCTTTTCAATTCTTTGAGCCTATGAGGGGTTTAATATTAAGCTCGAGACGGTGGATTTGGCCGTGAAATTTTAAATGCCTCAAATCTACCGCAACGTTTACGCGAAATGCGATTTCGTGCCAAATTTGGTGCCAATCGCCCGCACAGAATCGGCTTGCGGTCACCGAATCCTCGCGTAGTAATTTTCCAACGCGAACTCGATGATATGATGAAAAAAGGGGTTCGTTCTGAAACGAGGTTCAAATTATTCACGATGCCGAATTTTTAGGGTAAATATTTGACATGGAATAAATGAAGTCATTGTCGCTTGACAAAAATGTCTGGTTGTCTAGTCCGATATATTCCTTTTCGTACTCATTCGCTCGGAAAAATGATATTGATGACTGATAATCAAATTTCCTTGGTCAGCCTTTCATCCATTCATTCTGTCATTATAGAGAAAAAAAAATCTATTCAAAAAATATTTAAGCTTCATGCATAAATTAGATGATTTATATTTTACCCAATTTCCTCCGCGCTTTTAACAAAAAAACTTTTTTTTCTTTGCAAATTCATCCGTCAATTCACAAACAGAAATTTTATCATAATTTTATATAAATGTCAATTATAAATAATTTATTATTTTTGGGATACGCCATTTTTTCTGTTTTTTTTTATTTTTCATTTTTTTTCTCTTTTTGTTTTCTTTTCCATTTTTTCCCCTTTTTCATATTTTTTTTAGTTTTTTTAATTTTGTTCTTTTCTTTTTTCTTATTTTTCTCTATTTTTAAATTTTTCTTTTTCTTTTTTCTTACTTCTTTTTTAATTTTCTTTTTTTAATTTTCTTTTTTATTCTTTTCCCCCTTTTTACATTTCCTTTTTTTTTTATTTCCTTTTTTCATTTTCTTTTTTAATTTCCATTTTTTAATTTTCTTATTTTCGTACTCTTTTTTATTTCCATTTTTTCTTTTCCCCTTTTAAAACTCTTATCCCAAATCAATACAATTTTTATCCTTAAATTATTTCTCGCTTCATATTTAATTTCCCCGTAATGAGGCAAGTAATTTAAAAATTGTTATACTTTCGGGCTTTTAAATGCTTTTTATAAAGAATGGTGGAAGATTGATGAGTGAGTTGAAGATGAGCGAAAGCAAAACTTCTGATGCTTCCGGTTTTTCTGTCCGAATGAAGATTTATTATCGAAAAGTGACTTCTTAACAACAAACACCATTTATAAATAAAATCTGGAATGCGCATTACAAAATATTTTTATAATGGCGGGAGCATTTTTTCGCCCCGTTTCATTTACTAATTAGTAACGAGATCCGTGCTGTTTTTCTGCCGGGTCCCTAATGAGAAAGGAAATGAGCACGGTCGGTAAGACTTTCGGCGAGTTTCATTTTAAATGTATAATTGTTCTCTGAGATTTCCTACAGTTTAACAAGAACTGGATTACTCTTACGTGGCAGAAATATCCCATTTCATTTAGAAAAATCCAGACGGGCTACCGATTTTCGTAATTGTGTTTGAGAAAAGAAATTTTTGTTTCTTTTATAACAAAATAATTGTACTTCTTAATGATATTTTAATTTTTTGTTTCTCGTTTCGTGCTTTCTTTTTCTGAATATCTATTTTTTCAATATTTGTTTAAGAATTATCAGAAAATAAGTTTCGATTTGGGTAGAGTTGAATAAAAAGTTGAGCACCGTGGCTCGGGGGGCTATTTGCATAATTAATTAAAGAAGTACCTACTGGGTCTTAAAAGAATTTCCCTCGGAGTTGCTGGAGGAAAATTTAGCAAAGAATCACCATTTCCACTTATTATACTTTTATCACTTCCGTTTATAATATTGTGCGGGGGCTAATTTATTAAAATTAAAGCATAAGAGGGGAATAAAAAAAAACCTAAAATTTTATAGACTACAATTTCGTAATATAATAAAAATAGGAATATAAATAAATTAATTAAGAGTAAAAACAATAGATTAATTCAATGTAAATTGCGCAACAGAAGGGGGAAGAATAGATTGAATAATATTAGAATTTTCAGCGCTGTTTGGGGATTAAAATAAATTGGTGTAAAGAGATCCCTTTTGGGAGAATATTTTATCTGAAATGTTGGAGGGCCGCTTACATCGACAGTGTTAGCTTCGATGGCGACCTAATCCTATATTTTTCCATTGATTCGTCCACTGTTCGTATCAAGGCCGCTACAGAGGGAGGAAAGAGGAAAGAGACGAGGCCGACGGAGGAAGAGGAGACGAGGGGCAAATGTAATTAATTATCCCAGTAATGATTCTGACTGATGAGCGACCGGACAAGTCCAGTCAGGTCGAAATAGCACACACAAGTGGTGAAAGGTATGAAAGGAAAATTTACAAAAAATATTTAAGAAAATTATGATAAAAATTTGAAAAAAAAATCTTTCTTTATTTTCTTAATTTCTTAATTGAAGATAATTTAATTCGGTTTCAAAAATCCCCGCGTAATAACTTTCGAAAATTTAATATATTGTCGATTATTCGGAATTGAAAGACAGAAATTCAAAATGGCGGAGTGAATATTTAAATTTCGATTTAGTTGTCTGAAACTTTATACTTGAGGGTTTTTTGAATCTGATTTCAAATCCGAAGTCAGATTTACAAAATTCAAAATGGCAGAGTATATTTTAATTCTCCTGATGAATTAAAACTTTTAGTCTGATATATTATAGCAGCTACTTTGAATTTGGAAATCTTATTTCAGTCTTGTGATTTACATTCAGTAAATCCAAAAAAGTTAACAATAAAAATTGTAAGCCTAATTGAACCTATTTTTAATCATCCTCCATTTTGCAGCCGCCATTTTGAATATTTGACTCCAAATTTGAAATCATGATTCTATAAACCCCCGAGTAATAAAGTTCAGGTAATTTGCAGAAATTAAGAATCCGCCATATTGGATCAGCCATTTTAATTTTTCAAAATGTGTCCAAGGTTTCTTTATTTCCAATTTCCTGAAATTTTCCTTGATTTTTCAAAATCCTTCAAATTTTACCATTTAATTCCAGGGGCGGCGACTTGTAAATTTTTGACTTCGACAAACTTAATATTGACCGAGGGTCGAAAGAGGGGAGAGAAATAAAACAATAATAAATTAAAAAGTTTCTTAATTAGTGTAATTATTGGAACGCAAAAAATAACAATTTTATTTGATTTCGAGTACATTTTCAGAATTAATATAGCCAAACAATCAAAATAATATAAAATTTGTGGAAATCATTGCAAGATAAAAAAAAAACAATTAAAAATTGACGAACTTAGTTGAAATTTGAGAAAAATAATTGAAAAATGTTTAAAACATTGAAAATTTGAAGAACAAAAATCATATTTTTTAAAATAATTGAAAAATGTCGAAAGAAATGGAAAGTTATTAAAAGTTCATTAAAACTTTCGGAAATTAAATTTAAAAATTAGGGGGTAAATTTAAAATTAATGAAAATCATTGAAGGAAATTTTTGGAAAGGGCTTAAACTAGTTAAAATTTGTAGATATTAATTCCAATTATAGAAAATTAATTTTAAAGAATACAGAATATTTGTAAAGTAAAAGAAACTACCTTATTAGAGCATGATTTCAAGAATTTTAAACTTAGGAAAATAATTACAACATTATAGAAATAATCGTAAATTGAAGAAAATAATAAAAATTTGAGAAAAAAAATTAAAATTTTCGGAAATAATCAACAAATATTTAAAATAATATAAAATTTGTGAAAATTGTTTCAAATGAAAAAAAAATAATTAAGAACTGAAGAACGTAATTAAAGTTTGAGAAAAATAATTTAAGATTGATTAAAACATTGAAACCACGAGACAGTAACTTAGATTTGAGATAATAAATAAAAATTTAGGAAATTAATTGAAAAGTAATTAATATATCTTGTTAAAAGGTGGAGAAAATAATTGCAAAAAGATAAAAGAAAATGAATTTGACAAAAATAATTGATAAATGAGATAAATAAATAAAAATTTAGGTATCTTATTGAGAAATGAATAGTGAGATTAATAAAAAATTGATTAAATTGATTGAAAAATGATAACAAAAATAATTGGAAGTAGAAAAAAATTATTAAAATTTGAGAAAACATTTTAAATTCTAGGAAATTAATTAAAGAGTAAGGAAACTAATAAAAAATGCGGGACAATACTTGCAAAGTAATAAAACTAATTAAAAAATGAAGAAAATTATTTAAATTTGTGAAATATGTTTCAAAATCTAGGAAGTTAATTAAAGAGTAATGCAAATAATAATAAATTCGAGACAATGTTTGCAAAGTAATAAAAATACTTAAAAATTGAAAAACTTGATTGCAAAATAATAACAATAATAATTGAAAATTAAAGAAAATTATTAAAATTTAAGAAATTAATTAAAGAGTAATGACAATAATTAAAAATTTGAGACAATATTTGCAAAGTTATAAAAATAATTATAAATTGGACAAAATAATATTATTGTTCGAGAAATAATGGAAAAAATTGCAACATACATTTGTAATGAAAATAAATAATTGCAGAATGCTAAAAATAATTGTGCATTAGAAAAATAAGTGAAATTTGTGATAAATTATATAAAAATTGGAAATTAATTAAAAAACAATTGAATATGACAAAAAGTAATGCAAAAATGATAGAAATAATCATAAATTGAAGAAAAAAATAGATATTTAAGGTACAAAATTTGAAATTTAAGGTATTGCAATAAAACGTGAATACAATAAATTAGATTTGAGATAATAAATCAAATTTTAGGAAATTAATTGAAAAATAATAATTCTATCTAATTAAAAGGTGGAGAAAATAATTGCAAAAATATAAAAGAAAATTAAAATTAGAAAAATGGTTGAAACATGAGATAAATAATTGAAAATTAAAGAAATTGATTGCAAAATGATAACGATAATATTTGAAAATTGAAAAAATTCTTAAAATTTGAGAAAAATATTTTAAACTCTAGGAAATTAATTAAAAAATATTGAAAATAATACAATATTGGAGAATATATTTGTAAATTAATAAAAATAATTAAAAATTGTAGAAAATAATTGTAGTTTGTGACAAATAATAATTGAACAATAATGGATCAAAATAATAGTAAATTGACGAAAGTAATAAAAATTTGTAAAAAATAATTTAAAAAATTACAGAATATATTTGAGATAAACAAGACAAGATATAAAAACATAATATATAATTACAATTATATATTATTATTCTTCGAACTTTAATTAATTTGAAATTTCATTGATTAAAAATTTTATTAGTGCAACTCTTTGAGAATAGTAAATTTAAAATTATATTTAAACATATTTCTTTAATTTTTAAGAATTCTTTTCTTTTATGATTTACTATTTTTATTATTTTTCAAAAATTTTCTTTAATTTAATTTTCATTATTTTTCATTTTTTCCCTGTATTTTTAAATTCAATTTATCAAGTTTCAATTCTTTTTTTTAATCTTTGAAAATAGTAAATTTAAAATTATTTAAAAATTTCTTAAATTTTTAACAATTCTTTTCTTTTATGATTTTAATTATTTTCCACAATTGTCAACTATATTTTTATCATTTTTCAAAAATTTTCTTCAATTTCTAATTATTTTAATTATTTTTCAATTTTTTCCCTAATTTTTAAATTCAATTTCCGCAATTTTCAATTATTTTCCTTAATTTGTTTTAAATAAAACTTTTTCAGTTTTAATTATTTCCTTCAATATCAAATTAGTTCAATTATTTATCAATTGATTTTCATTTTCAACTTCTTTCGTCATTTTTCAATTATTTTTACAAAATATGGTTTTTCATTTTTAAATTTTAATCATTTTCTTCGTAAATTCATTTATCCACATTCTTATTAAGAAATTTATTTTTTGTCTGTAATTTTGCCATATGGAATTCCACAGAGCGATTTTTTTGCTCTCAAATTTGCAGACGTACCATACACAAGTAGCCGCCCTTGTATAATTCTAATAAATAAAAATTAAAAATCAGTAACCATGTCTTTTTCAATTCTAATAAAAATCGTAAACTATTGTTTATGATTTAGATAGAAAAGCTCACACGTAAAAAACCCATTTGCTCTTTGAATGTAGTTTTTTTTAATTTAAATTTCATTTAAACAGAGAAATAATTTTTGATTGATTAATGGAAAATAATTAAGAGAGCTTCATTGTCAGGAAATTAATGAATAAATGTTGATTCTAGCTTCTTTTTGGGATTAAAATTTCAAACACAAGTATCGCTGAGAATGAAATAAAAGTGAGTAAAAATAAAAAATAAAATTAGAGAACGATGTAACGTACTTGAAATGAAAAATTGCTCTAATTACAGGAGAGTTTGGAGCCATCGCTGGAGGCAAGGACAGGGAGACAACGAGAGGCAGCGGTGGAGGGCTGTGCATGACATGGTAGATTTATTTTTTTTCACACCACCCGCCATGACCCACGGGGGCTGGACGAGGTGTTTTAATATTTTAATAGGACGACGGAATGGCCGGTTTCGTGACTTGGCGTTTTATAATGATATTCTCTGCCTCACATTTCGCTCGTCGGAGCGCGTGAAACTGTGTAGCTCGAGAAAATCAACCACTCGAAATAACTTATTTTGCGCACAGGTTACTCTCATGAACTTCAGAGCTTTTTTACCTCTGATAAACGTGGAGTGTATCGCGCGCTGAAAGGAAGAAAGCTTCTTCGATCAACTCTCTTTTCAGGCAAGTTTTAAAAATAGGCAAAATTATATTCTCACATTATTTGGCCTCATAAATGTCTTTGAGGTAAAATTAGAAAATGATGAAGGATAATTTTTTTTTGTGTTGCTCAATACGATTAGATATAGATAAGTTGTAAAATAGTGAATTAAAAAAGGGGGAAAAAAATTAAATAAAAAACAAAATTGAAAAATAGGATAAATAAAAATTATTAGGTTTTTGGTTATAACTCTTTTTCGGGTAAACTTTTTATATCAACGCGATAAAGATCTGGAAATAATTTATCGATTGATTATCGAATCTCGTTTAGTTTTTGAGGCCAGTGAAATAAATGAAGATCCATTTAGAATCAGATGTTAGGCTGAGTCATCGTAGTCTCATTTTTAATGGCGAAATAAAACGAATATTTTTCCTACACTAAAAATTTAACCGAGATTTACATTGTTGTTGGTAAATAAATGTTTACAAGCTTCGAAAACAATTTTAATTTATTTAATATTTTTTTATAATTATTTACTACTTGATTGTTATTTTAAATAAATTTCTATTTAAGATTTATTTTTATGATCAATTTTGTTATTTTCGGATTATATGCGCGCAATTTTAATTTGATCGTGATTTTTTTTTCTTTTAGAAAAAAAAAATCACAACTTGTAGAGCATTGACCCACAGACAATTCTTTCGCATTGAATAGAGGGTAGAAAAACATGAGGGGAATTCATCGAGATTGATGCTTTCGACAAACAGCATAGGCGCGCCCTTGTCTATACTGGTAGACGAAGTTCCAATTAATCGCAGGTAGAATAGATAATCTGATTTTCCTAACGTCTGTCCTCTGAATTTTAAATCATTACATATTCTACGTCAGTGATTCTTTTATTAAAATTATCTCTAAAATAAAAATTTAATTCTAAGGGTCTCTGACAACCAACAATAGCAGTACTTTACGAGACAATAAAATGTTCAATTTTCATTATCTCCATTGTATTGAAAACTGTATTGGAAAAATTGATTTTAATATAACAATACTGCTAAATAGTTATAAATAGCACAAGTAAATTTATTCGCAAGTTAGTATTCGAAAATAAGGTTATTTTTTAAAATTAGGCGAATATGCGCAGAATTTAGATTTTTCATCGAATTCTTTTTATAGCTTCGTCTTTTGAAAAATTACTTTGTTTTAACAAAAAATAGTTTATTACCTAAATCAATTCAAATATTTTTTCAAAATTTGTATTTTTTGATTTCAAATAAATTAGTTTATCTAAACAGAGTATGTAGGTATTTGCTTAAAATTTCATTAATTAATTGGGGTTAAACAATCAAAATTGTATATTCTTTTATTAACATTTTTTGAACATTTTTGGAACTTTAATTCATTTACTTGAAAAATTATATTCTTTACATAAAAAGGAGTCTATTCATCTATATAAAAATAATATGTTCCAAGTCATTATAAAATAAAACGCAATTTTCAACTTTTTAAACATTAGTATTTTCACTTGTTCTAAAAATAAATTTATTACTTCCTTCGTGACGAAGCAAATCTTTTCACTAAAGAGCGTTTAAAATGTTTATAATTTTAATCTTGTTTAGACACGTTTTGGAATAGCTAGTAACTTATTTCAGTTTTTAGTTATTTTTTCTTGAATTTAAAAAAAAAATTGTCCAGTTATTCCTTTTTATTTTTAAACTGTTTTTTATCTTTCAAGTTATTTATTCACTTGCCACTTATATTTTTCAATTTTAGGTGAATCTTAACTAATTTTGGCTATGTCCTCAATTATTTTTAGGTCAGTTTCACTAGTTGTGAGAATTTGCAAAAAATTTATAATTTGCTTACTAAATTCAGTCATTTTCTTAATCTCTTACAATCTCTTGGTTGTTTTCTTTCATTCATATATTTTTCCAATTTTAAAAAAATGTATCCACATTTTTGCTTATTTTGCTCTTTTTTCCAATTTGAAATAAATTTTTCCACATTTGGTTATTTTTATCCAATTTTACATTTTTTCGCCCTAATTTTATTTACTTTTTTAAAAATCTCTAGTTCTTTTTTTTTGCTTTTTCTAGTTTATTTTTCCTATTCCTAATTTATTCTTACACTTTTAGATATATTTTTCCACGTCTACTAATTTTTTATAACTTTTAGATTTTTTCCACTGTTTCCAGCTATTTTTTAATAGTTTAAGATTATTTTTACATACTTCAGTTTCTTTAATTTTTTCTGTTTCTTAACTATATTTGTAACTATAATTTTTGTTTAATTTCACTTTTTTGTTAATTCAATTTTTGTTTTTACTTTTCTATTTCTGGTTTTTCTTCCCACTTTTAAGTAGATTTTTTCACATTTGTTAACAATTAATAATTTTTAGGTATTTTTAACTTATTTTAGTTTTTTTCTTTAATTTTTAGTTTCTTCTTCCAAGAAGAAACTACTCTGCTACTAGTTATTTAATTCTAATTTTAGTTAATTTTTAACTTATTTCAGTTCATTTAGGTTTAGTTATTTTAATCTATTTTAAAATTTTTTTTACATCAACTTACTTTTATCTCTGGTTACTTTTTTTATTACTTATTAATAAATCTCATTAATAAAAATATTTTAGTTATATTCCTCTGTTTATAGTTGTGTTTTTATAGAAGAAAGTTATTTTTTTCATTTTTAAATAAATATTTTTTCATAATTGGGTCATCTTGACTAAAGCTCACCGATTTTCTCACCTTTTTTTAATGATTTTCTTCTATTTTAACAAATTGCTACTAATTTTTATTTTTCTTTTTAACTAAAGTTGATTAATTTTTTTTTATATTCTAGTTATTTTTTGCTATTTTTTCCCAATTCTTTCACTATTAGATATATTTTGTCACATCTAGTTATTTTTGACTACTTTTATATATTTTCTGATATATTATTTATTTATTTATTCTGATATATTTTTTACTGATTTTAGTTAATTTTTACTAATTTTAGCTAAATTCGATAAATTTTGGTTATTCTCTTTAAACTCTATTTTTATCTAAATCTAGTTATTTTTATCTATTTTTGATATTCTTTCCCTGTTTCAACTTAATTTCTGTTTTTTTTTCAATTTTTTCAACTAGATTTACTTATTTTTCACTACCTTGAGTTGTTTATTATTAGTTCAAGTTATATTTTTGTTTTAATATTTTTTTCAACATTTGGTTTTTCCTAACTAATTCTAGATATTTTCTATGCTTCTGTTAGTTATTTTTCACTAATTTTTGTCATTTTCTTCAATTTCTGTTTTTTTTTTAATTTATTTATTTTAAACAAAACGTTATTTAAAAAAAGAGTATCAGAACATAAAGATCAACAACAAAATAAAGAAAATAAAACAGCTCTATGTAAACATGCAATAAATTATAATCATAAATTTAATTATTCATCTGATAATATAACAATTTTAGATTCAGAAAGTAATTTGCAAAAAAGAAAAATATTATAAATGTTTTATATTGTAAAAAGTGAAAAATTTATAAATTTAAGAACAGATGTTGAAAATTTGAGTCCAATTTACTTCAACTTAATTACTTAATTCATTAATATTACAGTTTGGAGTTCACTATTAAATCTTAATTCAAATATGAAACGAGTATGCGCAATGGATCTAATTAGATTGGAGTTTCGCAATAAACTCATTTAGATTAAAAGCTGTAGTACCTAACTTGTCACCATGTGACTTTAAATTAATTTTATAATAATGTTTTTTAAAAAAACAAAACAAACAATGCTTAAACTGCTAAAATGTTTGAAAATTTTTATAAGATTGTTTTAAATTATAATTAATAATAAAAAATGTACACTTTATTTGAAAAAGATTTTTTTCAAAAAAAGTTAGGTTATATTAAAAAGAAATGTCAATTAAGGTAAAAATTTTATTTAACTTTTGATAGAATTATTGTTTTTATAATGAAAATTAATTTGTTATTCATTATTTATTTTGTTTCAGTAAAATTATAAAATATGAAATTTATGTATCTTAAAAAAATCAAAAAATGTTGAAATGTTGAAACAAATAGTGCTGGTACGTTGTTTGATGCTTAATAAAATAAAACACTATGAACCTTTTTATATTCATCGTTGAACTCATGTTAAAAAAAATTTTTATTAACAATTAATGTTGTATGTGTTTACAATTCTGATGAGGGTATAAGATCTTATACCGAAACGCGTCAAACTGATGCTGATATTTGTATAAACAAATAAAGAAATAAAAAGCCGTATAGGCCAAAAAAATTTTAATTTGGTGTAAAATATTTATTATTTTTAGGAAAAGTTTACGGGCAAATTTTGCGTATACCAGTGACGTCATACTTCATCACATGCCCTTAAGAAATAGAAGGTCTAATCAAGTACACCCTACCACCAAAACCACGACTCGATCGGCGCTCCATTGTACAACAAAATCTACTCTCTTATACCAGTTTCACCCAAATTGACAGCGCTCGATAAAAATTATAAAACTTATTAGATGTTAAGCTAGAAAATGAGTGATCTATAAAAAAAAAAAAAGAAAAATTGAGCGACTAGACGCTATGTGTGGCGGAAGGGTGAATAGGGAGATGTGGACTCGTTCATGCAACCTTTTATAATCCAACCAAATGTGAAAAGCGCGCACGAGCTAGCCAGCGAACGAGCGCCATTTTAATCGAAATAGGTTTTTGCGCCGAAAAAAGTTCGTATTTAGAGAGAGAGTTCACCTCCGGCACGATGAAAGACCGATAAGCATAGCTGATTTATACGAGGCACGATCGAATCGAACAGTTCGTTCCGTTCGTTTCGTTCACTCGTTCGTACCTCGAAAAACGACTCTCGTTCCCTCGCAGCCTGCGTTTACGTAGATACGCATACGTGGTGTTCTACGATCGTCAGGGTGTCAATTCTTGTGTGCGTACACTGCAACTCTCTGGGTGCATCGACAGACAGTTAGAGATAGAGGCGATTTTCAATTAGATTTTCGCTACGATCAGAGAGAAGGGAGCAAGAGGAGGTAGACCATTTTAAAAGAGAATCCTATCATTATTTTTCACGAGTTCAGCGAATATAAATCGCGATTGCAATGCAGATGCATCACGACTATATGTAAAATAAAAATTTCATGAAAAGTCGAGAAAAAAAAACCCCCGAAAAAAGTTACTGCATTTTGCCCGGTAAACTTTATTAGCCCGATTGAATGTTTATTCATTGGATATTAATATAAGTTTTCTCGCATAAAAGCTCGACTATTGTGATGTTAAAAGAATTAGGTGAATTTGGGAATTGAAGGCAATTTGGTAATTGGCAATTTTTTGGTGTTTTTTTTCTAAAGTTTTAGGTAAAGTTACCAAGAGGCTTGTGTATTATTATTTAAGTCTTTTTGGGTAATCTTACCAAAAAATTTACGAAAAGTTTACTAAAAACATTGAAAAAAATTTTGTGAAATATCTAACTACTTTTTCTTAGTAAAGTAAAAAGTAGTAGAATTAACTACAATACAATAGATAATTGGTGAAAGTAGTAAAATCAATGACAAAAAATAGTTCCGATAATGGTATTCTTAGTTCACGTAACTAAGATTTCATATTTAATGTAATTACAAAAAAATAATTGGGGACTTATTGAACTAAGAACTTTAGTTAAAAAGTAGTAAAATTTACTAAGAATTTTTTTCAGTGAAGCCTGTGTATTTTTGCCAAAATCTTTTTGCGTATTTTTTCAAAAAGCTTTAGGTAAAATTACCAAAAAATCGGACAATATTTAAAGGTCGCTTAAAGACTATGAAATTTCATATTCTTTCTCCATGGGAAAAACCTTTTTTTTTGTAAATTTACTATAAATTGGCAAAAATGACTCAAATTAGTAATCCACTAGAACAGTTCTTGAAAACTGTTTTAAAAATAGTATTCCATAATAGATTTAACAATTTATTAAAATGAACTATTTTTTATGTAATTTTGAAAAACAACTTTTTCGCATTTATGGTTGTTCTTTAAAATTGTAAAATTTGTTAAAATTATAAAATTATTAAAAATTGTAAAATTCTTTAAAATTGTAAAATTCTTTAAAATTGTAAACTTCTTTATAATGGTAAAATTCTTAAAAATTTAAAAATTCTTTAAAATTGTAAATAGTATGAAAAGTACTTAACTTTTGTTAAAGAAATTATGGAATACTATTTTTTTAATAGTTTTCAAGAATTGGTCCTGTGGATTACTGACTTGAGCAATTTTTGACGATTTTATATCAAATTTACGAAAAAATACGAAAAATTTACAAAAATAAAAATTTGATTTTCAGCGCCCTCAAAATATATTCTGATTTCAAAATTTGGAAGAAATCTATGATATCAATTTGGAAGAAATGTACGATATCAAAGCAAAATCTTTCTGACTTTCGTCTTTTTTGAACTATCCTAATGAATAGGATAGAAAAATTGATAAAAAAGATTTTAAAAAACTATCTGATAAAATGTTTTTAAGTTGATATTTCATAAAACCCTTGTGTCTGGTTTTAGATTTTAAGAGTAAAAACAACCATTCCAAATTTTGTTAAAATCCTTTGAACCGTTTTTAACCTATCGTGTTGACAAAAAAGCGTCACACATACAATCCTGAAATTTGATCAGTAACACGTATGAAAACATTTCCAGAAACTAATTTTTTTTAACTTTTATCAAGTTTTTAACGATTTTTTACTTCTTTTGTCTAAATTATCTTTTACTTTTTGTAAAGTTATTATTCTTCTATTTCATGAAAATAAGCTTCCAAATTTTTTCTCCCTTGCAAAATTCGTCGTTCTTTAATTTCAGAAAATAGTATCAATTTTTTAAAATACTTAAAAATATTTTTGCTCAATCTATTAATTCTTTATTGTAAGCCTTCCTTGTCGAAAATATAGGATTAAATTTCAATCAGTTTTTCTCTGAGGCATTCCGAAAATTGTTTCAGAGCTAAGCAGTTTTTACCAGAATTTACTACAGTGTAAAAAATTCATTGGTTAATTTTATCAAAAATATTTTGGAAGCAAGAAAAATTATTAAATTTACCAATCTTTTGGTAAATTTACTTAAATCTTTTGGAAAAAGCACTTGACCCAAAAAAGTCGAAAAACTTCATAATATTTTAGTGACAATTACCAAATATGTTTTTGGTAAAAATACCCAAATTTTGAAGAATTTACAAAAGTTTCGGTAAAAACTTTTTACCCAAAAAGATTGGAAAATTTCCTAAGTGTTTAGGAAAAATTGTCAAATATTTTTTTGGTAAAAATACCCAAATTGAGAAGAATTTCCAAAATTCGTGTTAAAGATAATTTACCCAAAAACATTGGAAAATTTCTTAATAATTTAGAAAAACTGCCAAATACTTTTTTTGGTAAAAATATCCAAATTGAGAAAAATTTTGAAAATTTGTGTTAAAGATAATTTATCTAAAAACATTTGAAAAATACCTAAGAATTTAGGGAAAATTATCAAATATTCCTTTGAGAAAAATATATCCAATTTAAGAAGACTTTCCAAAAGTTTCGGTAAAAACTTTTTACCCAAAAAGATTAGAAAATTTCATAAGAATTTCGGGAAAATTATCCAATATTCCTTTAGCAAAAATATCCAAATTTGGAAGAATTTCCAAAAGTTTAGATAAAATCTATTTACACAAAAACATTAGAAAATTTCCTAAGTAGAAAAAATTATCAACTATTTCTTTGGCAAAAATATTTAAATTTGGAAGAATTTCAAAAAGTTTAGGTAAAATCTCTGTATCGAGAAACATTGGAAGATTTTCTAAGAATTTATGGAAAATTACCAAATACTTTTTGTTAAAAATATTCAAATTCTGAAACATTAACAAATATTTTTGGTCAAAATACATAAATTAAGTACAATTACCAACAATTTTCGGGAAAACTATATTACCCAAAAAAAAATTGAAAAAATTACTGAAAATGTTATAGAAATAATCGTCAAAATTTTTGACGGTGTAAAAATGAATGTAACTTGACAAAAATTCTTTCTGAATCATTCCGAAGCTAAATTTTAATCTGTTTTTCAATTCGAATCAATCCATTTCGAATCGGAATAAACTCGATTTAAATTGAAACAGATTGCTTCGGAATAATATAACAAAATTCATACACACTAAAATTTAGCTTCATAATGAAACGGAATTCGGAATGATTCGGAAAGAATATTTATCCCTGAACAGCATTCTGACAAGGTTACAAAACCCTGTAAAAATCCGGAAATATTTTCCAATCCAGATATCCTGTAAATGTAAAAAGAAGCTTAGAAATAATCTAAAATTAGAAGTGAATAAAATTTTTAAATCAGAATTAACAACATTTTTTTCCGAGACAAAAGTTAAATTGACAATATAAAAGATTGGAATTTAAAGGGACAATTCACATGATTTGAAACAGCATTTTTATCAGAAAAATCCAGGCATTCACACATCTGATGCATTGAATTTTGACGAAAAAGATATTTTACCAGAGTGAAAAAAAATCTCTCGAACCCGAACAAGTGGAGCTGGTGCGAAAATAATAATAATAATGGACCTACCCTATGGCCGTTGAGGCTGGCCATTCGGTCCGTCAACTTGTTTTGTTCTTCAGCCAACTGATTTCCGAACGGCGTTCGCTGCTACTCATTTAGAAAAAAAAATGAGACCGTGTGCCCAGCCCCAATGAGACAAAAGAATGAACCTCACTCTCTGGTTGGCAATGCTGGTCCTGGTACCAACGTCAACACAAGAGTACCACTGTCTATGTGTATTCTACCTATACATGTATAAATCGTCTTTATATGTACATTATACATGTGTACATTATACATGGACATTATACATGGACATAATACATGTATCACCTACACATAAACATCCTATAAACATATACACCACAAATACAAAGCTTCAGGAAGCAATACTTATACAAATACAACGACTCAGAAAAAATCGTACAGACATGACAAAACACTATTGCACCAACCGAAATGGTAGTGTACCTACATGCCACAGACATGACCCACTCCTACACCAACACTTGAAAGGTATACATACACACACTTGTGTACATTGAGGAGTATAAACGTTCACAAGCGCCTGACGCACTCACGGCCCTTTTCATTTTCATTTATTCACTCGCTTACGCGTTCTATTGGTAAAAAAGGGGTTTTTTGTTTAGCTGGATTGGAAGTGGTATAAATTGGTAAGGGTAGGAGTATGCAGACAGCAGAATCAAGGGGTGGGAAGGACGCTGATTAGTAGTGGCTGGAGAACAACTGGGGAGTGAAAAGAAGGGGTAAGGGACTCGTTTGGAAAGAGGACAGGGGTTGAAAGCTAAAACTAGGGGTGCAGGCCTTTAGGGGGGGAGTTGGCTCGTTCGAGAGTGGGTTTTCTAATGATAAAGAGCGCAGTGGACAGAGGATGAAACTTGGGAATTAGAGCTACAATGAGGTTTCATTGTAACTTTATGCCGGATTGAGCAACTTAAAAACTACTCTGTATGCGGTTTCGCAATAATCACGAGGTTTCTGTAATGGTGCACCAAGTAATTAGAGCTATCACGAAAAAGAAATCGATAAACACGAGGTCTACTTTACAATACAAGGATTCACCCTTGATTATTACTCTCACTCGATTGCATTATAAGAATTCGGTATTTGGGTTTATTTCTTATAGCTTTTTTCAGATCGATCATTCTCGTTTGTTTATCAAGTTGTGTCATTTTTCGATCAGCTCACCCGAGTCGAAATTTTGAGGCTACTTTAACGCTACATAGTCCAAAATTTTTAGGAAATAGAGGTTTAAAGTAGAAGCAAATTCAATACAATTTAGCTTCTACTTTGGTGCTATTATTGGAAGAAATTTCCTGTTTCCGCGATGAGAGCGTTAAAGTAGAAGCTAATATTCAACTATATTAAGGCCTCTTTTGAAGCTCAAGACCCCCTTTTTATTGATCTTCTAAAGTCTAAACAAAGAAAGAATCTGTTTTTGCGAATAAAACTGAAAATAATATGAATGAAATTATAAAAAAAAATACTAAATAAATATTCAAAATTAATGCGCTTTTAGAATTCGTTACACTTAATACACACAAGCTGGAAATAGTCTAAACTTACTAAATAAATTATTATAACGCAAGTGGGAATTCGAACCCACGACATAACAACCTACGCACTTATAATCTAACGCACTAACCACTACGCTACCGACGCTTATGAACTTTATATTTAATTTTCTCAGTGTCCTTATGATACAAATTACGAATAGTTTTTTTAGGACTTTTCAACAAAATTGTTACATATCGCCAATTTCTGAATGTTTACGGAGATTTTTATGTATTTTTCATTTGTTTAAACAATTTATTATTGTCAAGTTACAGGCTGATATTGATTTAAATCATTGAAGCATTTGCATTAAAATCATGATTGAAATAAAAAAAGAACTTTACAATTCTCCGGATGTCTAATACTGCATGTAAAAAATCACAAACCATAAAAAAAACCACAAATTTGTGGATAAATCTTAAAAATTTCAATTTTAATATTTTAATCTTTATAAAATTTAAATAATTGGGCTAATATAGATAATCAAAATACCTACGATTTACAAATTTTTGGTATGAAGATAGCAAAAAATAATATCAAATTTTTATATCTTTAGGTCATTATAATTTAAATAAATTCCAAACGTCAATAAACTCATATTCCAATTTTTTCAAACTTTTAAATGTCAATTAATTCAAATTTAAAGACACATTAGTTAATGCAAAATAATTAAATAATATTAATTATTTTTCATATTCACAATAATCTTTTTTTTAAGTCTTACAATATTTGTAATTCTTCTTTAGTTTCTAATTCAGTTTCTTTTTCGAAACTGTTTAAATTTTATCTTATAATTTCTTATTTTTACAAAATTTAAAGATTTTTTCTCCTTTTACTAATGATATTTTTTGTTGTTGTATTTGTCATTTTATTTTATTAATAAATAAATTATAAATAATAATTATTATTTATTATTATTTCGTTGAGTTTCATAAGTTTTTTCTATTTTTAAAAATAAATACGCTTATTTTTTTATTAATGCACCTATTCAATTTGTTTTTAAATCTTGAATAGTTTTTGCGAGGTTTTTTGCAAACTTAGTACTTATTCTTTTATAGAATTTTTAGATTTTCTTTATTTTTCTAAATTTATTGTTGGACTTGCTTTCAGTGTAATATTATAAAAATGTTTTTGGTTTAATTTGCCCAAACTTTTTTTTTCTGAAGGATTTTTAATTTTCTTTTCTGGACTTTTTATATACATTTTTTTAATTTTATTTTCATCAATTTTAATTTTTTAAACAAATTATTGCTAGTAATTACTAATTCTTTACAAATACACCTAGGAAGATACAAATTTTTCCTAATTTTACAAATAAATTACTGGGCTCTGGTTAGAAAAATAAAAATTATTGACTATAAATTATTATTTTTATATTTTAAAACAATTTATTATTGTTAATTTATAACATTTAAAAACACCTAGCAAGTAGTAGTTTTTTAATTTGTTTACTTTTTATATTGAAAAAATAAGATATTTATCAAAATTAACAACAATTACCACTCAAAATTGTTTAAACAAATTATTGTTAATAACTGTTATTTTTTTACAAGTGAATCTAGAAAGATACACATTTTCCCTAATTTTACAAATTATTGGGTTTTGGTTATAGATTAAAATTTTTTCCTCTTAAGGGCTAATCAGAGGAACAATAATTGAAGAAAAAGTTAGTTTAACTCCCGTTTTTCTTATATGTTAAATAAAAAAGTATATTTCAATGGAAAAAATGACTGAGTTTAACTTGCAGGTTTAAAGTAGAATCAAAATTTTCATTTCTTTATAACTGGGAATGTGGAGCTGTAAAAGAGCTGCTAATTTTAATGATTGGAAAATTGAAACATGTGTATAGACGTAAAGTAGAAGGAAATATTATTATTAGAAGTAAAGAAGAGGCTAAAAATTAAGAAGTCGTTAAGTAGAAGCTAAAGTTCCTCATGAGCTTCAAAGTAGCTTTAAAATTTCGACTCGGGCAGTTAATTTTTGTTTTTCTTATTTCTCTGTTTTTCTCGATTAACTTTGCAAGATGTCAGTTGATTAAGTAACAAATTGTAATTTGAATACTATTGTGAAAAAGCTTCTGGAACTGGATAAAAATGTCCAAATATTAGGACCCGATCTTTTACTAAGTTAGATTTTAGCTTATTATCAAATTTTTATAAAAACGTACTTTCTTAAACGCAATTTTTTATCTACAGTAGGAATTTTTAGAACTCAAAATTAAGGTAATGTTATACAATTTTTTAAAATTGAGTTTAAATTCGTCTAATGTTAAGCCCATGTAAAACTTGTTTGAAATTAATTCAAACAAAAATTTAACAACAAGTCGAAACTATCTGAAAATTTTTTAAATTTTGTAAATTAATTTGTTTCTATAGTGTTAAAAATCATTTGAAGTATTAAACTATTTTTTAATTAGGTTTATTTTCTCAAGAAAGTTTTAATAATATGACAGTGGATTTGGCTGTGGGGAAACATCATCTATCATCATATAGTATTATTTCAAGGTTATGAAAAAAAATCTTTTGGAAGTTTTTTGTTAATCTCACCTTTTGAAAATCGATAAATATTTTCTCAAATCATATACAATTTGGTAGGAAATATTGCTGCAAAACTCATATTATAGTAAAGAAAAAAATTTGTATAAAAATACAAAATAAATGACAATATAATGACAAAATAAAAAAAAAGTAAAGAAACTTCTTATCGGACCTACTGAAGATTGTAGGTAATAAAAAACTAAAAAGAATGGTATATATTAAATCTTTGATACACCCTCAAAATCTTGTTTTAGAGCCAAAAAAAAAATTAAATTATCATTTAAGTTCATGAAGATATAGACCAAAAATCATTAAACATTTTCATTTTTTCATTGATTTTTTAACTTTGAAGCCAATTTAAATCTCTTATCTTATTAAACTTATATTTTTTCTTAATGCACATCAAAAGCTTAATAAGTGCAGTTTCAAATGACTCCAGATTGAATAAAATTCGATTAAAATTTTCAAAGTTATTCCACTTTTAACTTTGCAGTAAAATCATTAAATTTTGACTTCATGATCATTTTTTCATTATTTTCTTCCTCGCATTGATAATTTTGACTGTTTTTTAATTTTGATGCATTTTTGCAATATAAGAAATACTTTTTAAAATTTAAGAATTACCTGATAGTACCTAATATTAATTTTATTAAACAATGTTACCAGTATTTATTAGATGATTCTTAAACTTTAAAAATTGTATCTCAGCATTGCAAAGATGCATAAAAATTGAAAAACAGTCAAAATTACTAATGCGAGGAAGAAAATAATAAAAAAATGTTCATAAAATCAAAATTTATTTATTTTTTAATTTTTATTTTACTGCAAGGTTAAAATTGTAATAACTTTGACAATTTTAATCGAATTTTATTCAATCTGGGGTCATTTGACAATGCACTTATTAAGCTTCTGATGTGCATTAAAAAAATATAATTTTAATAAGATAAAAGATTTAAATTGGCTTCAAAGTTAAGAAATCAATGAAAAAATGAAAATTTTGATGATATTTGGGCTATTTTTTCATGAATTTAAATGACAATGAAAAAAGTCTTATGCAGCTTCAGAGGGTATATTTTAAGCTTTAAGGATGTTTATCCAAAAAACCCAATTTCTACATATTCTTATAAAACTTTAATGACACATTAAATGCATTACTTTAATGTACTGTTACAATTTTATTGAATTTTACCGTTTTGTTTTTTAAGATATAAATTTATAAAGTTGGGACTTTCACATGGAAACAGTAACAAAACGCGCAAAATGACTATATTTTAATTAATTAAAAAAACACAGTTCTACAATTTTTTTAAAAAAACTAATATATTTTTAACTGTAATATAATACAACTTTTACAACAATATTTAATTAATTTACCGTACCGTTGCTAAGAAAATGTTATTCAAGGTTAGTAATTCTTCACTTTTTTCAAAATAATCAGAAAGAAAAAATTTGAAAAGCTTGAAATTTTCAACGGAAAATTTCTTTTTCAATAAAATTTGTTTGTGTAATGGTTTTAACTACAAAATACTATTTCGAAACCAAATTATAAGAAGAAACGAAATTAAAAATATATTGACTATCATGGTCCGATAGAATGCGAACCGCTTGAGGGTATAAGCATCCTTAATACAAAAAAAAAACTTTTTGATTCGGATAAAAAATGTTGATGTTTCAAAGTATTATGTGCATGAATTTACCTGAAAACGGTTTTTTGACTCTGAAACAAGATTTTGAGGGTGGATCAAAAAGTTAATATATACCATTCTTTTTAGTTTTTTATTACCTACAGCTGGTCTAAGCACACAATAATTTTTTAAGCTTTTTAGGCAAGGGAGCTTTTTAAGCTTTTAATTAATGATATAAGAGGGTTTTTTGAAAGTAGGAGCTTTTTAGGATATATAAGGGCCATTTTTGAAACTTATTTGAGTTTGGAAGCAGTTTAGGAACTTTTTGTGACCATTTATGAGCTTTTTAGGTTTATGGAGCTTTCTGTACAAAAATGGGGAATTTAATTAAGATTCTTTATAGTATCATAATTTTTTGGATAAATTCGGTAGATTATTTTGTATCTTTCTGCGACAAGGGTACTTTTTGGATAAAGGCTTGGTCCATTTTCTAAGCTTTTTGATGATAAGGAAGCTTCTAGGGCTTAAATTTTTGGGTTAATCTGATCTTTTTGGACAAATTCGGTGCCATTTTTGGGATTTTTGCGGGTTATGAGCGCTTTTTGGGAATAGTTTGAGATCATTTTAGAGATGTTTATGATCGAAGAGTTTTTTGGGCAAAATTCGAGACAATTTTATAGATCTTCTGAATAGTGAGCTTTCTATAAGAAATTCAGAACACTTTTCCAAACTTTTTAGGGATATTAAAAAAAAAAAACCAGTTAATAATTGAATCAGCTTACAAGCAGTATAAAGCCACTTTACTCGTCGTTGGAGTTTGAAACAATATTTTGAAAACTGCACTTTGGTACGTAAACAGAACTTAAGTGAAAAAAGAAAGTGCCGGACAGACAGGAATCCATTTCAGTCTCTTTTTTCACGACTACAGTTGTAGAGAGAAAAATTATCGTTTCCGTTTTTTGATTTACTTGTTCAATAAAAAATATTTAACGATAGACCGGTTATGTCTTTTATCAATGCTAGTCTCTTCTCAATTTTTTATTTACGCTAGTTAGCATACGTGATTTTCAAACTTAGAGATTTAGACGTAATTATATACAATGTTTAAAAATCCAACAAGTTTAAATATAACACTAAAATTTGAAATGTAAATAAAAACCCAATTTCAAAAATTGTTCATATAAGAATTTAAAAGCTCTAATAAAAATTAATTCTTATTAGTTTGAAAATAAATAAATTAATTAGTATAATTATAATGATAGTAATATATAAAAAAGAAGAATCCTACTTTTAAGGAACAAAGTTTTATATAAAACAAAATACCGAGAAGTGGTGTTGAAACGCAAGAAATCGAGGAATCAATGAAGTAGAACGATTATCAAAGAAAAAGCGAAACGTGATTTCGAGTGTTTGTGAAACGCTTAGAATGAGGAACGATCGGCCCTGAGATTCTCTGAGAGCGGTGAATTGCCATTGAACAGCTTGAACTTGGCCGCGAAGTTCGGAGTTTTCTTGTTGGGTAGAGAGACGGTGCCGACGACGCCGCAATAGAGAGCGAAAGCTTTCTGGTCTATTTCTAGCGCCGCGGCGCCCGTTTCTTCCACAAGTGACGCCCGGACTCGAGTCAGTGGGTTAAACGTTCCGAGATCGACCCGTTCACACGGAATAATGTTCCTGCAACAAACTCGAATTAAACCAAACGCCAGACTTTTTGATATTTTACTTTTTAATGCGCTCAATTACCAACAAAAATGAAAAACTATTTCCATTTCATTACCTGCTTACTTCAGATTGATTATTATATAAAAGGAATATTCAATGAGCTCTAATTAAATTGTTCATTGGAAAATGGAATTTTTTACAAAAGAGAATCATTAATTAATTATTACAAGATATAAAATGTTGAGATGAAAATTAACTGTGGAAACCCTATTCTACAAAGAACGGACGTTGTGGTTAACTTCAGACTCCATTTTCGAGTCTCCCATTGGTCAGTAGATATCAAACCTCACTATCGATAGTTTTTAGTTTCGATTTTTTGTTTTGCAGACGGATTAAAATTTTTTAATTAATTATTGTAACTTTAAGTTTATTTTATAAAATTTCTTATAATGTTAGCAATCTAAAATAACAAAAAAGTTTATTAAAATAATTAATACATAGAAATTAGCTTTGACCTTGACTTCTCTATACGAGAACCCTTTCGACCAACTACAGAGGTGTAACGCGTTTTATCGGGCTTCTGATTGGCTAGCAGATTTTCGATATTTTTTGTTAACAATAACATCACAGTTTAGACGTTTATTTGTACTATTTTTCAATTCATTTAAAATCTTCGTTTATTGAATAATTGCATTTTATGAAATAATAATAAATTAAAAATAAATTAAATTGTAATAATTAAGGAGTGGTAGTTTAAGAAGTGTTAGTGATTTTTGTGAAGTTGTTCAGGTTATAGTGTTTTAAGTGAAATAATGTTTTGTTTACATTGTCATTAGTTTCTGGCAGGTAAGTAATGATAATAATATTAATAATCTTTTACTTATTTTTATTTTATTTCTAACTTATTTATCTGTTTTTTAGTTCTATTATTTAAAGGTTTTTTTTCTAAAAGTATCATAATTATTTATGTCATTTAAGGTTTTGATATTTCTTTTTATTGGAATGCACGTGGTGATTGTCATCGGATTTCTTTTCGGTCAAGTGGAAATAGTGAAACTGGTAAGTAATAATAATTTTTGGTTCTTGATTTTGTTTTATTGTATGTTTATAATTCATTTACCTTTTAAGTTTCTGTAAAATAAAAATAAACTTTCATGTTTAAGGTTATGTTTTTTGTTATTATCCTCCAGTTACGTAGCACAGTAGGATAAAATGCCAAATTTTGGTTCAAATTGACTTTTAGACCGCAATTTTAAACCAAATTAAAAAATTCTTCTTTGCCCTAATGCAGAACTAAATTCCAAAGAGATATGTAAGAATCAATTTTTTAATTATTGTTTTATAAATATTTAATGTTAATGCAAAAAAAGTATAAAAGAACTGATTTTTTACAATGTTTGATTCCTTTTGCACATAAATTTTTTTGCATACTTTATAATGTACGCGTTTGATGTTTGGGGGTGTGTCAATAGTAAAAAGAAGTTTTTGCGCATAAAAGTTGTTATTAACAATTTATATAAATAATTACACTTTAAGAATTTTCTTAAACAGTTCACATTATAAACATTCATTAAGAAAACAATAACAAGCGCGCCGCGGCGCGTGGGTCGATCTCGTGTTTCAAAAAGTAACGAAAAACTAAATGTGTGATTCTTTTGGTTTTTTTTTCTTATTTTTGTTTTATTTTGAATAATTGTCTGGAAGAGAAGTTTAGCAGAAAAGCGTAAACGGTCTGATAATAAAGAGGAGGTATTTAAAAAATGCGCGTCACTCGCGCCTCGTGTTTGGTAGGATTTGGCATGAATATGCATTTTGCACTGTTAAGTATGTGCAGATTGCGTCGCGATACAGTCGGGTCGTTCATTATTGTCGGGAGCAGTTACCTTAGCAGGCGACGCTGCCGTTTGCCACTGTAAATTCGCAAAGTGTATACGCTGTATATACGTACACGTACACCGGATATGACAACCAAATTTGAGCTGCAATTAGCGCTCGATCGATGCCAATGTCCATCGTTCTCTCTTACCAGAAACGGATTGAAAACACTTCGTTATCTTTTGTCACTTCAACACCTCAATTCTTCTTTACTCACTTTTTTTTCGTTTCTACTCTCTAAATCTGTATTAGTTAAAAATAACTAATTTGAAAGTTAAAAATCAGTCACTAATTCAATCAGTTATATTTCGACTAATTATTTAATAAAAAATAGCTAACTATCAGTCAAATGCATTTTTAGGTTATGTCAAAATAACTAATATTTTAGTCATATTCTGTTTACTAATTTAATTATAATATTAGTGTTTTTTATTTTTTTTTATTTGAGTTAATATACACTCGTTTTAACGACCTTACAAGGCCCATTTGCTCGACAGTTGAGAGAGAAAACTGTAGAAAACCTCTCCTGAGTACAACCGGTTTGTTGTCAAGCTTGACGCTTGACTTGGCGCGACCGTATAGTCCAGGACCTTAACCAACTGAGCTAAGTCCGTGGTCGTAATATTAGTATTTAACAATAATTAAAAAGTAAGAAAATTTACTGCCCATTATAAAGTAAAAGAGAAATGAGAAACTAACAAAATTAAAAACTAAAAAAGTAAAGAATTATTGCAAAGAAGAAAATAAATAAATTTTGCCACAGATTAATATCCTCTTATAAATTATGTAAATAAATAATTATAAAATCTCAAAGATATCTAAGTAACGGCTATCCTGACGCGGCATCTATCCGTACTTAACCCTATGTATAAACCCCCATTTACAGTGATTTTTTCCTCGCCAGAAAAAATTTTTTCTACCCGTCCGAACCGTTTCCTTTTGTTTCCAGTTCACATACAAAAATGCTCTAATGATTAATCGATTTGCTTTGTACAAGCGAGTTTAAAAAATCTGCTTCCAATTTCTAATTATCGGGAAATTTAAAAAAAAACAAGAATAAACAAAAGAATTGTTTGCAAGGAAAGTAACAAATTTCGTTTTGGCATAATTGATTCTAAAATACTTTATTGAAAAGAATTTCGTGTTTGAAAATGTAACGTTAAAACTGTTATCCTTTTTTTTTTTTTGATTCAGTTTTTATTAATCAAAGACGACAAAAAAATTAATCGCACAGGTGCGGGACAGAGAGGATTTTATTCAGCGATTCATGACCAAGTTCAACCGTTCGCCCTTCTTTGCATCTTATAAAGGGTATAAATGGAATGAAAAGAGATGGGATAAATAGAGGGAGAGTGAATTGGTGAGCACAACTTCTCTCTTGTTTGTAATTATTCATGAACAAAGGCACTGATAATTGCACTGCTTGATTGCACACTCATGTACCGATGAGTTGGTGCTTTGCTAACGTATGGAAATGAATGCCATATTTTTATTCTTGTACGGCCTGCTTCGAGAATAACTTGAGAAAACCTAGAAACCTTTACACGTTAAGAGGAATTGGTAATTATTTATTAATGGATCAATAGTGGCGTGCGATTCGATCAGTTCTAAGATTATCAACATTACATCACTCGCCAGATGATACTTGTATTTTAAGTCTGACATTTTAAGTCTTATCGGAAAGACAATAAAACGTGCGAAAATCTGTTGAAAGTCGTTTATTCATTCTATTAAAAATGAAACAGATGACTAAAAATACATAAAGCAATGATTGATTTCAATTTAATTATAGTTGAAAAAAAATTGTTTCAGTCACTAAAGTGTTAAAACTAAATTCTTAGAAGATAGAAAATTGAGTTGAAAATTATCTTGAGGGAGGTTTCGGCGTTCTTGAAACTCTGAATGACTTCGTCTCTGTCAATGCAAAACTAGAGTCAGACATTCGTCCCAGACACGAAGGTATTCTCGTATCCCCAGATAACCAAAAGTCGACGTCTAGAATCGAATCGTTACCAGAACGAGAGTCCAGTGGACAAATGCCTTCGACGAGGTCCTGCAGGAATCTAAGGGAGTTTCGGATTCATCGCGGAATCTCTCAACCTCTAATTGGCGCATTCACACTAAAGTTGGCTCCTATCGACTTGCACTTGCAGCGTATGCCAATTCCGACACTCCACAATTTACGATCCTAACTTCTTGCGGTTTACAAAACACAAAATTGCAACATTATTAAGATCCTAAATTTAGCAACTACTTCATTCAGCAAACTGGTTGATTCAGAAATTGGGCAATAAATAATCAAACACGGAAATTAAGAAAATTGGAAAGAGAAAAATTAATAAGGGGAAAAAAAGTATTTAATGAATTATTTTTCTTTCTCGCAAGAGAGTTGCGCTATTGATTATATAAGAGGACTGTTTGTCTCTATTTAGTATCAGTGTAGCTTTAACTCTCATTGAGAAAATAATTTTTCTAATGTTGGCGAACCGTTAGGAATGTATGATGGTATTTCACAAAATTTAACAGCACCTTATTTTAAAAAAAAAGGTTATTTTTAGGTCGGATTTTGAATACGTCACATTTGTTCACCCGTTATAATACAAATTGGAGAACCAGTTAAAAAACCGTCGGAAAACGCGATCGATGTGGACTGTATAAAAGCCAAAACGGAACTGAACTGCTTCATCGCATCAGGCAATCGCTGACTAACCAAAAAGGGTGGGGGAACTCCTACCAATAATTCGAGGTCCATTCTGTAGAATGAGAAAGAGAACAGGCATGGTCACAGAACAGGAGAAAACCCACCTTAATAGGAACTCCAACTCTATTAAAGATTCTATGACAGATTAAGTATTGTTTCACAATGCTTACAGAAAGCCATAAAACACCCATTTAAATCTTGCAAAAATCTTTATTATAATCTTCCTTATACGTCACATCTGTTAACCCGTTATAATACAAATTGGAGGACCAGTTAAAGTTTAAAGAAGCATCGGGAAAACGCGCCTGATGTGGACTGCATAGAAGCCAAAACGAAACTGAACTGCCTCATCTCATCAGGCCCTCGTTGACTAACCAAAAAGGGTGGGAGAACTCCTACCAACAATTGGAGGTTCATTCTGTAGAGTGAGAAAGAGAGCAGGCATGGTCACAGAACAGGGAAAAACCCACCTAAATAGGAACCCCAAACTCTATTAAAGATTCTATAACAGACAAAAGTATTGTTTCACAATTCTTACAGAAAGCCATAAACCACATATTTAAATCATGCAAGAAATCTTTCTTGTAACTCTAAACATTTTAAACGCAAGCCAATAAACTGATAGTGAGTAGAGGCAGAGGGTCTTTTTACATATTTTTTGCCTTATACTTATTGGGTTTGCTCAACAGTGGAGAGAGAAAACTGTAGAAGAACCTCTTCTGAGTACAACCGGTTTATATATTTAGTAGCGCAACTCACTTGTGGGAAAGGTAGGTGAAGCCTTGCTTGGAAGACTATTGGGTCAATATTGACTATTACCATCATTGGCTTACATTCCAAACTTCTGCCATAACTGATCCATGTTTTTACCAACATTGAAAACCAAGTTTCCAAAATTAGTATTAATACAGTACCGGCCACGAGTATGTGGCTACTTTCGCGCGACTCGATTAAAAAACGTACCTTCATATTTTTAACGATTTTTCTGCAACAAAATAATTTAGAACAAAATTTCAAAAACCATTTAAAAGCTTATTAAATTTCACGTAAAAAGATTTAAGTTTGAAGTTATTTCATAATACTGGTTCTGACTTATGAAATAAAAAAGACAAGAGTAAAATTAACAAATTTTCTGATTTCTAACTCTCGATTTTAACTCCTGGAAAAATCCAAGAAAATAAAATAAAAAAATTTTAAAAACGTAGAAATATGCGTTATTATCTCCTCTTATTTGTAATAAATAACAAAGTTAAAATATACTATTTAAATTGAATATTATTTTAACTTTATTATAAATCATAAGTGACTGTAAAAAACGATTTAATTAAACTATTCATAATTTAAAGAAAATTTTTAAAATTTTCGTGTACAAATAATAAATATGCTGTAAGAATTTAATACAATTCTGATAGATTTTATACAATCTTATGTTAAAATAAAGGTGAGTAAAAATTATAATTTCAATTTTAAAAACATTTTAATGATTATTAAAAAATAATTTATTTAAGTTTTTTGAAAGAAAGGGAATTATATTGTTTAAATTTAGTTATTTATTGTGTAAGAGACAGAATTGTTCTTTAATGAAAAAAATCGATATATTGAATATTTCCATAAGATTATTAAAGTTTGGAATTTGTAATAGGCTCTATCTTTCACTGAAATCTACAGTCTTTAATAGTAAAAGGTTTCTTCTGAATTGAAATAATAAAAGTTTATTGTTCCTTCGAGGGCAATTATATTGGAAAATTTCAGGAATGCCGATGACAGTTCAAATTTTGAGTTTTGTTGAAAGAAGGAGGAGCCGGTGTTAATTGTCTTATAACTATTTGAAAGTGATTCTACTGGGTCAGTTCTGTTCTGTATTTCGTCGGTGTAAAATAAATACGTTTTGGCAGAAATTCTTGTTTATATTTTTCTTTACATCTGCTGTCAAGGACCCATTGTTTACGCATCAATTTCGTCCCTGGTTCACCTCCTGTTTGCTTCTGCGCCAAGCGAGAATCGTGTCGCGGCAACTAACTTTCAAACTACTGATCAGACGCTATACACCCTCACATTTTGATTATTATCTCGATAACGGATTAACTTTTTTTAATTTTCTAAAGCTTATTTTAAAGAGGAGATAACAACATACATTTCTACATTTTAAAAAATTTTTTTATTTCATTGTCCAGGAGTTAAAATCGAGAGTTCAAAATCAGAAAATTTGTTAATTTTACTTTTGTCTTTCTCACTTCATAAATCAGAACCTATTTAATGAAATAACATCAAACTTACACCGTTTTACGTAAAATTTAATAATCTTTTAAACCGTTTTTGAAATTTTGTTCTAGCTTATTTTCTTGCAGAGAAATTGTTAAAAATATGAAGGTATGTTTTTTAATCGAGTCTCTCAAAAGTGGCCACACACTTGTGGTCGGCACTGTTTAAAATACCCAATCGTAAATTTCCCATTACTATAAAAGAAATTTAAAAAAAAGAACGTTTAAAATCGTACTTGGACCGTGAATCACAAAACGTGTACTGGGGCAATATGACAATTGTTTCTCGAGTATTGAAGTCTCTCTCTCTCAGTAATTATTCTCGAAACTAACATCTCGAATTCATAACGTGAAGAATTGAAGAGAATCAAAGTGAGGATCGACGATTATATCGGAGCAACCCCATTTCATTTGAGAATGGAGCTTAACCCTCGCAATCGTTTGTAACCATCCGGACTTGACTCAAGCTCGACTATTTTTCTCTTCCGGAGGGTGGAAGTATCGAGTACCGATCACTACGCATAATCTACGTGCTCATTATTACTAGAACTGTAAGGGGACGCAGCATGTGTACCTAGCGCACGTACGCCACGTTCATTATGGACGACGATACGGAGCATTGTTTGCACAATGAGAGGGTGAACGCGGCAATGTACGCAGTGTGCCTATACGCCCTTAATACGTTACCCCCTTTAACCCCACGCCCCGCACCTTGTTCCTTTCCTGTCGCCTCATCTCTTGTCTCTAAAGCTGACGAGGTACATCTATGCCTCCCTTCTCCAACCCCAAACCATCCAGTCGCCTCCGCATCTCTTCATCTCGAACTCTCGGCTTCCTGAGCATCGTTCTGCGGTGACACGCGTTCATTTAAACTACACGACTACATCTATCGGAACACTAGACTTTCGTCTCTCAAGTAATTTAAAGAGAATGGCGACTTTAAGGAATTAGTAATTACAGAGAATGATAACAGAATGTTAATCGGATTTTATCACTACTGCACTGTAAAAAGTAGGCATCTTTTTGTACTCATTTTGCACATTTTTTTAAAAAGTTTGCAAAAGCAGCTTAAAACACATTAGTTTTTGAGATAATGAACATAATTACATCCATCCCAGCATATGTGGTAAATATAATTAATAATAATTACTGAAGGGATTCGATATTTACGACGAAAATAATTTAATTTGAAATTTACAAATATGCCAAGTCTCTTCATTGCCTGGGCGCCAGAAGGTTTTAAGGGCGTGGGGACTAATGAGGGGAGGGAGAAATTTTGATTAGAATATAGTTTCTTCCGCGTCCATCGTCCTCACAATCGTTTATCGGCTATCTATCGGAAATCGTCACGGCTTTGTGTGTCGCCGGCAGCACGAAGGTGCATATTTTATTTTAATAGATTATTTATTTGGTGTTTTGTGTTTCGTGCAATTTTTGTTAATTATTTATTTTTTATCTTTTTGAAGTGTGGCGATTTTTAATTATGTAACGGTTTCCCAATGAAGAGGACGATGGGGTGGATAAAATTTAGGAGATCAACATTGCCACAATTTAAGTAATGTTGACAGGATTAGGAGCAAATCAGTGGTCCACTATAAAAAAAGAAATAATGTGCAATTTATAATGATTTTGCTCGTCAATCTCCATGCTGCTCATTAATAATCGCCCCAGTCCTGAAAGAAATTGAAAATAGAAGATGCCGAATCGATGAGTTTTATATATATATATTGTCTTTGTCTAATTGTCTTTCTCGTATATTTTATTTATTTACATTATTTATATATGTACATTTGAAATCGACGTGGTTCAAGTTCGAATTATCTTTTTATTTATTTTTATATATAATTTTAGACAATCGTGTATGTATAAGTATGTGTGTGTCGGGCATTTATTCTTTAGTTTATTAATTTTGACGATGAATTTTGATTTATAATTTTAATTTTGACGAAATATAATTTTTATATAATTGACTATAAATTACTTTTATTTTCTTTTAATTTACTATTTTTGTGTTATAAATTTATATATTTATTAAATTTCATGATTTTTATTTATATTCATTTTTAATTTTAATATAATTTAAATGTGCGATTTTAAGAATTGAATAGAAATAGTTTTTAATCGTTACATTACGACGAACAAAAAACAAATTGTGCCTCCCTTTGTTTTTATAAGTTTGAGGTACAGAAGATACAATCAAGATAAAGATCAGATTATGAAAACAGAGAATGCCGAGGGAAAATTTTGAACATGATCCTTTTTGAGAACGAAGGGAGGCCAGCAGTGTTGAGCACTACTCGAAGCTTAAGGATTTTCTTCGATAAGCAGTGCCTGCTAGAAGTTACTATTTCAGTTATAAGCGATTATTAATTAATAAAATTTATTTCTTGACTTATTATTTACTGTTAATAGTTTATCAGATATTGTAGTGAGGTGACTTGAATGCTCGTAAATATTCGGGAAGTACGATTGTTAACGATTGATTTCCAATAAGTGGGATTGTTTGTAGAGAGAGAAACTCTTCTTTCTTATATCACACTTCTAACTAATCACAGTAATTTGAAAGTTTTGATTGTTGTCTTGTCGAAGCATACTTGAGAAAGTTCGTCTGATAATTAATAACTGAATCTGTAAAGTGCCATATGTGGGCAGCTTAAAGCAATATTAAATTGTATTCTTGGATACTGGGATTCTTGGAAAATAATAATATTTTCTTGGAGGTGGATATATTAAAGAAAAGTCTTGACTATTTTTCCACCATAAGCATTGAACACATTCATCGTGTGCTGATTATCTGGATCATTCTCGGCCTAATTTGGGAATGATCATTGCCATCAATAAAAAAATCAACATGAAGTTCGTTTGGTAATGTAAACGTTTGTGCATATTTTTTTGTAATTGTTTGAATTTCTACATGTGGAGTGACGACATTATTGTAAATCTTGTTCTTTAATTTGAATTCTATAAACAAAATCTGTGTATAAAATAAAATTAGTAATTGTAACCAGACGAAATATATTATAAAATATTAAATTTTAAGAAGAATTGTTCGTTGTTCCTAACGGTTTGTCACAGTAGTCTATTGTCTTAATAATTGATTTGCGGTTAGTCATCACGCCGATGAAAAATAAATACAAATATTATTGTGATCAGGACTATTACATTTATTTAATTGAAAATTTCAATTAAAATTTTATTCTTCATTTGAGGTAGAACTTAATTGATTATTTAGAATTGATTAATTAATTGATTAATGAGACTGTTTTTGAAAATAAAAAATCTTAACGATCACAAAGCTTCTCTAAGAGGAACTAAAAATAATAAAGTAACAGAAAAGTGAATAAATAACTAGAAATTAAAAGGGGGACAATCAACAAATTGAAAAGTAACTAGAAATAAATTTAAAAAATAACTCGAAATTTATTAAACATAACTAGAAATTGATAATGATAACTGAGAAGTAATAAATATCTAAAGATTAAAAAACACTTTGAATTTAAAGAAAAATTACTAATAAGTGGAAAAATTACTAGAAATTAAGAAAAATAAATCAGAACATAAAAAATTATTAAACAGTTTGAAAAAGTCACAAAATTGGAAAAAGAATGCAAATTTATAAAAGATGACTTAAAATAAAAAATAAATATAATCGACGTGATAGAAACCAGCTTTGAAAAAATTTGTTTCGAATGAAGCCTTTAAAAGCATGTGATGAATTATGACATCACTGATTCAGGCAAAATTTGTCCGAAGCCCAACTTCTCATAAAATATTAAATATTTTGACACCAAACTTTGTTGAATTACTTAAAATATTATGAAGATTGTCTGCCGGGCCCAAACTTGTTTGAATTTTGCCTTAAAAGTGTAAATGTTTAAAGAAATTAAAAAATTTGTATTTTTTCATCTACTACTAAAACCTAAATTTAAAAACTTCATTAAAGTAAATTTTTCATTTTTTTTTCACCCTAAACGTCAAGCGTTTATCAAATAAGGCTCTAAACTTGAAAATAACTCTTTGAACTACTCAAAGCATCCAATAACTTAGTCATTTGCCAAAATTAACAACGTCAAAAGCAACGGGGTTTTTCGTATTATAAATTCTCTGCTGCGGACAGGCACGTCAGAAACATCCCTGCATAATGTTCACGCATTCTTTCTCATCCAGTGTCCTAGGGAAAGGGGGGAATTTAGAGTGTGTGTGCAAGCTCAGAGCTGTACATAGAAACAGATTATGAACTAACTGAAAATCTAACTAAAGTAACGAATGAGCTGTGTATCGAATTGAAAGTCAGTGGTCGAGAAATGCAAATATAAAAGTTGCATAAAGCAAGGGAAAGAATGGAAAAACAGTTGAAGAATTGATAATCCACTCGAGGCCAATTATTTGCCCGCAATATCTTGATCCAAACATGTACACACCCTTTCTTTTAATGAACGTCTAAATCTCATTATTTTTCTGCTGACCGGTTTTAATTTTCAACAACTCACCCCCTCTTGAAATTCGTTTTTTATTCATTCGATGCATTATTATGCTGCACCACTCGTGAATGAACTACTTTTAGTTCGGGAATGTGGAAAAATATGCGCCCATTAAATTTTAATTATATTTGTTAATTAATAACTCATAAGCTTCATTAGTGTATTTAAAGAACGTGCTACTTTAAAAATATATACAGCTGTTTAAACATCAACTCTTTTTAATCGGTAATTACCGAATTAAAAATTGAGGCGGGTTTAAAAAATTCACGAATTTTATAATAAAAAGTTGGAAAAGTAGGAAATCGGTTTTTTAAATTGGAGATAATTTAAAAAATGTAATAATTGGAAAAATGTGGTAGTAATTTTAAAAAATTGATTTTAAATTTTAAAAAGTTGCTAAATTTTGGAAATTTGTTATCCAAAGAAAACGAGAATAAATTTTCGTTCTTTCTGTTCTTTAAGAGTTAAAATAATATATTTAGATAATTTTCTTTAAGTGGTTTTGCGATCTTTCTGTAATTGAATACGCAGACACTCACGTGACAACAAGAGCGTTTTGAGATAAGGCGAAATTACATACGCGTATACATCCGAGAACACACTGCATGTGCTTCAGCGTTTAACCTAAATCGCGAGATACACCGTGTATAAATCATTAGGCATTAGGCGAACTCATTTCAACTGTCTCTAAACAGCTATATTAACAACTGGCTAAACTCAGTTTGTGGCCAGATTACATAAATACATGAACTTTAGATAAAAATAATTTGCAAATATAGGAAAATCGTATTTTATTATATTTTTTATTATTATTATTTATTTATCAAAAGTTCCTAGGGCTAGTGAGCCCTTAATAGAACAAAATTTACATAGTCAGTTTTAAATATACATGACTTAAAAACTAACTGTAACAAAAATAATAAGTAAAATATTTTCTCATTAAATTCAACAAAACTTTAAGAACTACTTTTCGTAATTGTAATTACCATTTTTCGGCATTTACAGAGAGTAATTTTGAAAATAAACTAAGAGAGAAACAAACCATAATATCGTACTACTTGATCTCGATAACTAAAAAATAACATACAGTTATATATATTTGTAACATAGAGTAGAACATAATAAACCAAAAATCAAATTAATAATAGACCAGTAAACAAGTATTTTCCTTTAGCTACGACAGTAATTTTGACTATAATTACCAGTACTATTTAATAATAAATATAAACATGTGATTTTTTTCTCAACTGTACACTCTTCTCTACTTTTCAAATTTTAAAAATTGCTCAAAATACGTCAAGTTTGATTCTTTTTTCATCATACGAGAAAAAATTTATTGTTTATAAATGGATGATCCAAAATATGAAGTTTAACATTATGTAACTTTTCTAAAAGTCAATGTTTCAGATTCTATGTTCCAAATTATATATCCCGGATTCTATATTTTAGATTCTATATTCTAGATTCTATAACACAAAATTTAGATTCCACTTTACAGATTCTGGATAATACATTTTAAATTCCATGACCCACAATTCATATTTCAGATTTTATATTCGAGAATACGAAGCTCAGATTCCACGTTCCAAATTCCATTTTCCAAAATTTTTATTCTAAATTCTAAATCCCAGATAAGATGTTCCGAATTCAAGATTCCTGATTCTGATTTCCAGATTAGACAACTCAGATTCTACATTCCAGGATTCCGATTTTGAATTCAAGATTCCAGTTTCTAAATCTCTGATTCCACGATTCATGTTCCATATTCCAGATTTGATATTCCACTGTCCGGATTCCACAATACGGATTCCAGATTCTACATTCCAAATTCCAATTTCCAGTTTCCTAATTCCATTTTCCAAATTGCAAATAAGATGTTGCGAATTCAATATTCCAGTTCCTAAATATCAGACACCAAATTTTGAATTTTAGATTCCGAATTCCAAACACCTAATTCCACATCTAAGATACTAGATTCTAAATTCAAAACTCCTGTTTCCATTTTCCTGATTTAACAAACCAGATTCGAAATTCCAGAATTCAGATTTTGAATCAAACATTCTAGTATCTAAATCTCCGTTTTACGACCCAGTTCCATATTCCCAGTTTCACAATTCCATTTTCCAAATTCCAAATAAAGAGTTCCAAATTCAATATTTCAGTTCCTAAATCTCAGATTCCAAATCTCGAATTTTAGATTCCGAATTCCCAACTCTAAATTCCACATTTAAGATACTAGATCCTGAATTCCACATTCCAAATTCCAGATATCCAGATTCCTAATTCAATTTTCTAAATTCTAGATGAGATGTTCCGAATTCAATATTCTAGTTCCTGAATCTCAGATTCCAAATCTCGAATTTAGATTCCGAATTCCTACCTCCGAATTCCACATTTAAGATACTAGATCCCGAATCCAACATTCCAAATTCCATTTTCTAAATTCTAGATCAGATGTTCCAAATTGAATATTTCAGTTCCTAAATCTCATATTCCAAATCTCGAAATTTAGATTCCGAATTCCCACCTCGGAATTTCACATTTTAGATACTAGATCCCGAATACAACATTCCAAATTCCATTTTCTAAATTCTAGATCAGATGTTCCAAATTGAATATTCCAGTTCCTAAATCTCATATTCCAAATCTCGAAATTTAGATTCCGAATTCCCACCTCGGAATTTCACATTTTAGATACTAGATCCCGAATTCAACATTCATGTTTCTAATTTCCTGATTCAAAAGACCAGATTCTACATTCCAGAATTAAGTTTCTGAATTCAAAATTCCAGTTTCTGAATCCCAGATTTCACAATCCACTTTTCATATTCCAGATTCGATACTCTACTGTTCGGATTCCACAATACAATTTTCAGATACTATATTCTAAATTCCATTTGCCAGATTTCTAATTCCAAATTCTAAATCCCAGATATGAGTTTCCGAATTAAACATTCCAGTTTCTAAATCTCAGTTTTCACAACCCAAGTTCCATATTCTAGATTTTAGATCCTACTTTTCGGATTGCACAATACATAAATATCATTTTTTACATATCAAAATTTATATTTCAGATTCCACATCCTGGATTCTATATTCCATTTTTCATATACAATTTTTCATTTTTCAATCCCAGATTTGACAGGCCTAATTCCACATCTTGAATTTCATATTCAATATTCTATAATCCAAGATCCCAATTCGAAATATCAGATTTTAATTTAGCATTATCCTGTTCTTAAATCCCAGATTCTACATTCCACATTCCAGATTCTACATTCCCAATTTCATATTCCACATTCCGCAAACCATATTCTAGATTTTAAATCCCAGATCCAGAATCCGGTATTTTAAATTCGTTTTGTGTAATTTGAATTGTGCTATTTAGAATTTAGGATTTGGAAATATCCGTGATTTAAAATCTGATGAATTAAAGTTATCTAAAATCTAGGAAGTGGAATTTTGGATTTCGAATAAAAAATCTGGGATGTGGAGTTTGGTGTGAGGAATCTAAAACCTGGAATCTATAATTTAGAATCAAAGATGTAGATTTTGGAATGTAAGATTTGGGATCAGAGATTTGGGATCTGCAATCTTGGAAATAGTTTCTAGAATCTGAGATTTGGAATTAGGGATGCGGAATTTGGAATCCGGAAAGTAGAATCTAGAATATGGAATCCGGTGTATGGAATCTGGAGTATGGAGTTTGGAATGTGTAGTCTAAAATGGTAAAATCCGAAACTTGGAACCTGAGATATGAAATCTAGAATCTAAGATATGAAATTTGAGATTCAGAATCAAGAATCTTAGATCTGGAATCCGGAAAGTGAAATTTGGGACGCAGAAACTGGAATTTGGCATCAGGGACATGGAATTTGGAATCCAGGCTAAAGAATCTGTGATATGCGAACTGGAATGTTCAACCCGGGATTTAGAATCCGGAAAGCGGAATCTGAAATTTTTGAATCTGGAATCGGGAATGTAGAATCTGAAATATGGAATCCAGGATTTAAAATCTGGACCATGTAAACCGGATTGTGAAATCAGAAAAATAAAATCCGGGACTTGGAACTTGAGATATGGAATCTAGAATCTAAGATATGGAATTTGAGATACAGAATAAGGAATCTAAGATTTGGAATCCAGGATTTAGAATCCAGAATGCAGTATCTGGAATTTTGGAATCAGGAATGTAGAATCTGAAATATGGAATCTGGTATAAGAAATCTAGAATCTGAAATTTGGAATCAAATATCTTTTATCTATTATCTAAAAACTAGGATACAAATCTGACTCGTGAAACAGAACCAAAAAAATTTTTGATATTGACCAGCTACTGACTAACTTATATATCCCTTTTTTCTGAATTGAATTTTTTTTATCACCAATTAACCAATTCAAAAGGAAGTTAATTTAAAAATTTTGCAGCGAGTAATGAAAAGGCGGTCGATCGTGGGTGGAGTGAATAATTGGAAATTAAGGTTATTAGGTGTCGACAATCTGGGAGACGGGCGTGAAGGTGGTAACGCTGCCAGCTGTTTTACCGCCAAGAAAGTTGGGAGTTTCTAGGGTCAAAAGTTTATTCTGCCATGAGCGTGAGGAGTAAGGGTGCGACTGGTGGGAATGACGTAGGAAAGTTAAGATCCGCAAGAGGGGAATCTACAAAGTTGGCAAAAACTTTTTACCACGAATTAATCGCCAAAAGACGACCAGTGCTTATTAAATTGCTACCCTATTATTTATTTCACAGCGACTGCACTATTATTATTATTATAAACTCTAACTTATAATCTCAGAATAATTTGTCTTCTAGAATAATTAAATTTCAGTCAATGAAAATTTTCACAATTACTTCCTCATGAAAATATTGTTTTGCTGAATAAATTAAGATTTTAAAGAGAAAAATGAGAGAATCGCCTATTCATTAACACGATATAAATAATTTGATATATTCATTGACTGTAATTTGCTGACAATTAATTACACGAGCTGTCGAAAGTCAGCTGACCTCAGTGTGGAAAATAATATTTCAACTTAAATATGATGGTCTAAGTAGCGTGACCGCTATTATGTATGTGCAAGGTATGAATCCTTGATGGATTCCAGATACCTCATTATGTCGCTATTGACCTGAATCTTTTATTTTCCTACATTGGAAGTGCAGATACCGATGCTAGTTAGAGTCCGTCGCTCTTATTATCTCGCAGAAAATAATCATCATTCCCATTGACCAGCGCAATCCAACCAATTTCACATATCTGATGAATACAACCAGTGATGACAATTAGCAACTCTTGACTATCGACCTTGAATCAGACTTGTCATGGTTACTTCCTATTATTTATTTAATTCTACATTCTTACGTAGATTATGCATTTTTATTATATTTATTATTTATGAATTTCTATCCATAATATTATCAATTTTTTATACAATTTCTCAATTTCTGAGCGTGTTTACACCGTCGAGTTTATTTTAATCGAGGTGTTAATTTTAAGATAAACATCTTCAGCAGTCGCACAGTGGGACTAAACTAGAATATTCAAAATTGTTTAGAGCCTTTATTTCTTAACCGATTTTACTGAATTTCATCTTAAATGAAAGATTATAAAATTTTGATGAGATTTGCAGAACCCGATTTTTAAAATTTTATTTGCTTATTTTAATTTTCTTTCCTTCTCATGGAGGAAGCAATAAGTTAATTTTTAAACGAAACTAAAAAAATCGATCTGTAATAATTTGAAAATTGCAGTTTGTTATTTAAAATTGATACAAAATATAAGTTTTATATTTATACAGGCATAATCCAATATGGCGGACGAATTTGTTTAAAATCATTCCATTTTTCATAAAACTTGTTACTAGAAGGCTTTAGAATCGCTATTTACGAATCCTTCGCTAGGTTTTCAAAATTTAAAATGCACTAAATTAAAGTTTGTTTTAATCGGCGTTTAGAATTTACTTTAATTAGATTGACTTAGAATTATTAAAAATTCAACATTATTTTTGACTGTGTTTCTGTCCAATATTTTTAATCGCTTGTTAATCATTTAAAATCCAATTTTTCAAGTTATTGTAGAATACAAAGATACCATTTTCAGGCTTCTACGAATTTTCAGAATTTTTTAAAAATTCCCGGATTTTTTTAAGAACTACCTAATTTTTTTACAAAATCTTCCCAAAAACCTGCCGAATAACAAGTTTTAAGCAAATTTGATCAATTTTTGCTTCCTCATAGAGGAAGCTTTGTGATCGTTAAGATTTTCGATTTTCCAAAAATAGTCTAAATCGACTTATTTTCATCTAAAAAGTGTAAATTTTCATTCGTAAGCAAATGTCCAGATGTATGTGTGTGTGTGTGTGTGTGTGTGTGTGTGTGTGTGTGTATGTATGTGTGTGTGTGTGTATAGCGTTTTTTGTGTACAAGATATCTCGAGAACGCTTTAATGGATTCCAATAAAATTTGGATGACATATTAAGCTCATGAATGTCTAAATTTGGACACAGGGATTTTTGAAAATACCCAACCAAATTTTTTTGGGCACCTTTTTTCATCGAAAAAAAATCGTTTTTTGACAAAAATTTTTTTCATGCTAAAAATACAACTTAAAGAATACAAAAATCATGTTCCTCATCTCAAAACGAATCGATTGACCTATATTACTTTTATAATTGATCAAGAATTCGTAAAATAATTCATATTTTTACATAAGTATTTTTGCATTAAAAAGTTTTTTTTTAACAACTTTCCCAATTAACTTATATATTATTAATTTTTTGCTTCCTCTATGAGGAAGCAAATTATTTTGCTTACTTGGAAGCGAAATGTCCATGAAATGGACATAATTCTCACCTAGTTTAAAAAAGTTTCCGCCATATTGGATCCGTTATTTTAAACTTTGAAAAAGTAAAAACAGATTCGTAATCAGCTACCCCAAAACCCCCCGATTAACAAGTTTCAAGCAAATTAGATTGTTTTTTAAAAAATTCTTCTGCCATATTTAACCCGCCATTTTGAATTTTTAAAAATTGATAACAGATTGGAATTCAGCGACACGAAAACCCCCAGAGTAAATAATTTTATCAAAATCTAATAGAGCCTTTGTCGATATATTAAGAATTTGTTGTAATCTTAATTATTTATTAAAATAATTTGTTTATTACTTTCAAATTTTTACCTATTTAATTTTTTTTACAGTTTAGGGTTTTAAATAGTTTTTATTATGTCTCATTCAATTATAGCAACTGGAGATAACTTTATCTTAAAAATTGCTATTTTTGTACAACTTTACAATAAAAAAAGTAATATAAGCAAATAAAAGTTAAAAAATCGAAAAAGACGAATCTCTATAAAATTTTATAATTTTTCATTCAAGATGAAATTTAATCTAGATAATTTTTTTTGACATTCCTTCAAATGTCATTCGATTTTTTAACATAACCTCAAATTTCTTAGTAATAAGACTGTAAGTTACGTTTATTTTTTGTTTTAAAACATAAATTTCTTATTGAAAATTCATTTTAATTGGCAAAAGGTAAAGTACAATAATAGTTAAATAAACTCTACGCTTTAAATTATCACGATTATATTTTACTTCTGACAAGCAGTCGATAAACAAAACAACACAAATTCTGATATTAAAAATTAACACAAATTTTAAGTGGACCATCTGAGACATGTGATTTGTATTAAACTTAAAAGAAAAATTTTTATTCGGTAGAAATAATGTTCATTTATTGGTCCCTAAATTTTTAGTCCTTCATCTCAGATTTTAATTATTTTCTTCAATTTACAATTAATTTTGTCATTTTTTAATTTTTTCCTATATATTATACTTATTTGTATTATTATTTTATTAATTTCATAAACTCTCAATTATTTTCATGAAATTTTAATTATTCTATTCAATTTGGGCCCGTATCATTTTGACACAAATTTTTTCGTGCAACTTGTTATATTGTACTCCCGAAGATGAATGTTATATTTTACTCCTACAAAAATCAAAGATTTTTAGGTTTTAATTATTTAATAATTGAACTTACTGGATTAATTAAGTTTTTTAATATTAATTTAATGTATTAAATCAATTATTTAATAAATAAGACTTAAAAATCTTTGATTTTAGAAGAAGTAAAATATAACATTCATCTTCGGGAGTACAATATAACAAGTTGCCCGAAAAAAATTGTGTCAAAATGATACGGGCCCTTCAATTTAAATAATTTTTTAGACTTATTAAATATTTTTATTATTTTTCAATTTAATTCCCAAACTTGCAATTACATTTTTACATTCTAATTTATTAAATACTTTTTTCATTGTGTTTGTCATTTTTTAGTTATTTTATTAAATTTCAAAAATGTCTTGTATAACACTTTTTTATAAATTTGATTTATTTTATTTAATTTTATCTTATTTCTATAATTTTAATAATATTTTCTCCAATTTTTAGTTTTGAAAAATATTTTTTCAGACTACACTTTCTAAATTTTTTAATTATATTTATCTCATATTTCAGTTATTTGAATTATTTTTCAAAAATTTACATAATTTTTTAATTGATTTCTTTAATTTTTCAATTTTTTTCTCCAAATTATAATTTTTAGAATTATTTTGTTACTAATTTACTAAACCTTTAATTATTTATTTCAAATTTCAATTAATTAAAAAAAATTTTTATTATATTTAGAATTTTTCAATTATTTTTTTCACAATTTCTTTCAGCATTTTGTAAATAATTTCCTAAATTTTCAATTATTTATCTCAAATTTTAATTATTTCTAAAAATTTACCTTTTTTCCATTTTTCAATTATTTCCTTTAATTTGATATATGTTCTGTAATTTTTTTCAATTATTCTTCTCAATTTTCGAATGCTTTCTTCAATTATCGAATATTTTACTAATTTTCAATTACTGTCTTCAATTTTCAATTATTTCTATAATTTTGCAATCTTTTTTCTCCAATTTTCAATTTTTAAAATTATATTCAATTTGATTTATTTAATCTTGAATTATTAATCTTAAATTTCAATTTTTTTTTTCAATGTTCAGATTGTTTTATAAAAATTTCATTGATTTCTTCGATTTTAAATTACCTACATAATATTTTAATTAGTTTCCTAAGTTTTCAATTATTTTTCTCAATTCTCGATTGTCTAATTATGAATTATTCGATTTTCATAAAAATATTACTTAAAATGTTTATTATTTATTTAATTAATCTATTTAATTATTTAATATTGAAACCAAGTAAGTATCCTTTGTTTTCAGGTGTTGTACAAAATAACATTTACCCATGTTTGTTTCAATTGCCTACTATATAATAAATTGACCAGGTAGTTAAAATAAATAAATAATGTGAAATAATCTCAAAACATTGAAAATATGTTAAAAAATCGCTATCGTATTTTTTGAAAACGATCGTAATTTTAATTCTCTGGCAAGTTAAACAAAAGAGTTAGCGTTAAAAAAGTAGCATTTGAAATTGTAAATCATTCAATTTCATTGGATCCGGGAAAGTGCCAGTTTGAGTTTCAGAGAGAACGGAAAGAAGAAAGAAAGAAGAGAATCCGATAGAAGTATAATGGGGGAGTAAAGTGGGGCGAAAGGACGGGAAAGAGGTAACTTCGGTAACCATCGCTCGAGTAATTGTTACGGATTTTCCGGATCTAATTCTCCGGACCGCGGTAACACGTCACAATTCACTCACGCAGATTGCGCACGAGAGGATGTAAATTCCTGTCGGTCGGACGGTCCATTTTACCTCTTCTTTTCTGTCCCTTTTTTTTCCACTAACATCTAGCCGGAGTCGAGGTCGCACCAAGGCACGGACCGATTATTGCGTTTTCCACCTCGTTTTCGCCTCAACTTTCTGCCACAGAAATTCCATCCAAATACAACCTTCCTTCTCGTGATTTATAATGGGTTTAAAACATCCGCATGTTAAATCGTAATCTTCAGCATTCGCTGTTTTCAAAAACAAATCGCACTTACAATCGATATTCTCTTTCTTTGAAAAATGAACAATTGGTATTAAAACAAAAAAATTAGTATTGAATTTAAACAAAGAAGTGTAAAAAAAATTTATTAAACTGCGAGAAATAAATTTGAAAAATTGTTTTTCCTTAATCAATGCCGAAGGGATAAAATTAGAAATCTTTTCTCTCTCTATTTTTATTGCTCTCCAATTGCTGTTCAATTTAAATTTCAATCACTTTTCCAATGTAATCCAAGTTTGCGTTCGGATTAGATTCTAGCTCTAAAGAATTGAGAGATGAAAGTTAGTTGCGATTTAATTTTTTGTTTAAAACTTTTCATTGCAAAAATTTTAATTACAATAAAATAATGAAAAAGGAATTGAAATTCGTAAAATGTGGAACGTGGGAATTTATAAATAACAGTGAGTAAAAGTTGTTTAAAATTTGACAGGATTGTTGAATTTTGTGAAATACATCAAATTTTTTATCAGAAAAAATTAATTGTTTTGAAAGTCGACCGACATTTTTGATTTTAAAACTGACCTTTAGAAAAAAAAAAAAATTGATAATAGATTTTACCAATTTTTTTTCTTTGACAATTTTTCAATAACAAAATTTCCAATTTTTCATTTTCCCAGTTAAAAAAATGTTCTAATTTACCAGTTTTCCAATTTTCCAATAGCCAAATCTTAAATTTCTTAATTAACCAGTTTACTGATTTTTTAAATTTTTATAATTTGCAAAATTACCAATTTTGACACTTTGTCAATTTTGAAGAAACCAAATTTCCCAATTTACCTGTTTAAAACTTTTCTAATTGGACGATTTTGAAATTTTCCAATTTTACACTTTACCAATTTCTCAATTTACCAATTTACCAATTCTTCTAATTTGATAATTTCTCTCAATTTATCGACTTTTTTACTTTGTCTATTTTCCAATAACCAAATCTCAAATTTTTCAATTTACCAGTTTACCAATTTTCCCAATTGGCTAATTTTCCAATTAACCAATTTTTTTAATTTGGCAGTTTTTTGACAACCCTTAATTTACTAGTTTACCAATGTTCCCAATTTGCTTAATTTTCCAATTTTCAACTTTTTCACTTTTCCAATTTTTTTATTTGCCAATTTTCCAATTGTCTAATTTTATACTTAACCAATTTTCTAATTTACCAATTTTGTTAATTTTCCAATTTCTTAATAACCAAATCTCCAATTTTTCAAATTAACAGTTTCTCAATTTTTCTAATTTGCTAAAATTCCAATTTACCATTTTGTTTTACTTTGACAATTTTCCAATTTTTAATTTTTCTACTTTTCCAATTTTCCAAAAACTAAATTTCCAATTTCCCAATTTACCAGTTTAAAAACCTTACTAATTTGACATTTTTTAAATTGCCCAATTTTACACTTTATTAATGTCTCAATTTACTAGTTTACCAATTTTTCCAATTGGCTAATTTTACAATTTACCCATTTTTCCATTTGGCTAATTTTCCAATTTTCTTATTTGGCAATTTTCCGAAAACAAAATTTCTCAATTTACCAGTTTAAAAACTTTTCTAACTTGACAATTTTCCAATTGTCCAATTTTATACTTTAACAATTTTCTAATTTACCAATTTTCCAATAACAAAATCTCAAATTTCTCAATTTACTAGTTTACCAATGTTCCCAATTTGCTTAATTTTCCAATTTTCATCTTTTTCACTTTTCCATTAACCACTTTTCCAATTTTTTAATTTCCCAATTTCCCAATTGTCCAATTTTCTAATTTACCAATTTTTTTAATTTTCCAAATTCTTAATAACCAAATCTCCAATTTCTCAAATTACTAGTTTCTCAATTTTTCTAATTTGCTAAAATTCCAATTTACCAATTTTTTTTTACTTTGACAATTGTCCAATTTTTAATTTTTCCACTTTTCCATTTTTCCAAAAACCAAATTTCCATTTTCCCAATTTACCAGTTTAAAAACCTTACTAATTTGACATTTTTCAAATTGTCCAACTTTACACTTTATTAATTTCTCAATTTACTAGTTTACCAATTTTTCCAGTTGGCTAATTTTACAATTTACCCATTTTTCCATTTGGCTAATTTTCCAATTTTCTTATTTGGCAATTTTCCGAAAACAAAATTTCTCAATTTACCAGTTTAAAAACTTTTCTAACTTGACAATTTTCCAATTGTCCAATTTTATACTTTAACAATTTTCTAATTTACCAATTTTCCAATAACAAAATCTCAAATTTCTCAATTTACTAGTTTACCAATGTTCCCAATTTGCTTAATTTTCCAATTTTCATCTTTTTCACTTTTCCAATTTTTTAATTTCCCAATTTCCCAATTTTCTAATTTACCAAATTTTTTAATTTTCCAAATTCTTAATAACCAAATCTCCAATTTCTCAAATTACTAGTTTCTCAATTTTTCTAATTTGCTAAAATTCCAATTTACCAATTTTTTTTACTTTGACAATTGTCCAATTTTTAATTTTTCCACTTTTCCATTTTTCCAAAAACCAAATTTCCATTTTCCCAATTTACCAGTTTAAAAACTTTTTTAACTTGACAATTTTCCAATTGTCCAATTTTATACTTTAACAATTTTCTAATTTACCAATTTCCCAATAACAAAATCTCAAATTTCTCAATTTACCAGTTTATTAATGTTTCCAATTTGCTAATTTTCCAATTTTTCTAATTTTTAATTTTTTCACTTTCCCAATAACCATTTTTCCAGTTTTTAATTTACCTATTTTCCAATTGTAAAATTTTATACTCAACCAATTTTCTAATTTACCAATTTCTTTAATTTGCCATTTTCCCAATAACCAAATCTCCAATTGCTCAAAAAAAAATTTACCAGTTTCTCAATTTTTCTAATTTGCTAATTTTCCAATTTAACAATTTTTTTACTTTGCCAATTTCTCAATAAAAAAATTTCCAATTTCTCAATTTACCAGTTAAAATAATTTTCCAATTTGCCCATTTTCCCATTTTTCCAATTTTCTAAATTGTCAATTTTCCAATAACCAAATCTCAAGTTTTTCAATTTACCAGTTTACTAATTTTTTAAATTTGCTAATTTTCCACTTTGCTAATTTTCCAATTTCTTTACTTTGTCAATTTTGCAGAAACCAAATTTCCAATTTCTCAATTTACCAGTTTAAAGACTTTTCTAATATGACAATTTTCCAATTTTATACTTTACCGATTTCTCAATTTATCAGTTTACCAATTTTTCTAAATTGCTAATTTTCCAAGTTATCGATTTCTTTAACTTGCCTATTGTCCAATAACAAAATTTTCAATTTCTCAATTTACCGGTTTAAATAATTTTCCAATTTTCTAATTTGTCACATTTCTGATAACTAAATCTCCAATTGGTAAATTTCTCAATTTACCAATTTTTCCAATTTGCTAATTTTCATTCCTCTGATTTACCAATTTTTTTTACTGTCACAATTTTTCAATAACCAAATTTCCAATTTCTCAACTAACCAGTTTAAATACTTTCCTAATTTGACAGTTTTACAATTTTAAACTTTTCCACTTTTCCAATTTCAAAAAAAAATTCTAAATTGTCAATAAATTAATTTTTATGTTTGGACTCGAAAAATGTCGAAAAAATAGGTAAAGGAAATATCTACTTTCTTATATAGGACAAAGGGGAGCTATTACTGAACTTAATAATAAAATAACAAGATGAAAATTTCTTCTGATTGAGTGAAAAATTAAGTTTAAGAAAATATATATGACAAGTAGTTTTCGAAAGAAACCAAGGGTATAACTGTCTTCGCTTTTGCTCTTTGGAGGGGTGGCTAAATTCAAATAAGTTAGCAACAACTTGGGCAATTATGAAGATAATTGCGACATACATTATGCTAATGCTAGACGTTCATTTATTTCAGACTCGCGACGGCTTTGAGAAGAGAGGGCTTTATTTGGCAAGTTTTGAAAGACCCGTTCGACTGTAGTTAATTGGTTCCTTTATTCGCCTTCCCTTCAAAGTAGCATCCACTTTTGGGGTTGCTTCAAGTAGTTATCGAATTTTATTTTTCCTTTCTTCGATTTTATTTAAGTTCCTCTTCATGACTAATCAGGCAAAACGAAGTTTAAAATGTTCAGTTACGAGGTACCATTAAATATTGAACATTTTATTTATCACTATACTATATCCGACACTAAACAACATTCTGAATTAAGTATTCCGTTTTAACAATTTTATTTTTAATACTAATGATATATAAAAAAAATAATAAATTACATATTTTCGAGTGTAATAAATTTTGCATTTTTGATAGGATACCCTTATGCATATGACTGATTTCTGATGTATCTTTGTTGAAATCCCAGAAGCCATTAAAATAGAAATGGGAAATCCAGCCCTTCCAATTTCGGCATAATATTGTGATTACGATATATATAGTTACCGTGGATATTATAACCGTTGGGTTGCCGACGAGTGCCCCTTGCCCACTGTATATACATATATCAGAATCGCCCTTTCTCGACTTCTCCCATACATTTATTCCTGCATAAGTAAGCATGGTCGTGAATATTTTCCCTAGATCTAATGTATATTTTAATAATGTTTTCGCATTGCTAATATCAACCTCAAAAATCAATACTGCTCAAAAATTCATTATGTAAAACAATAGCGCACTCGAGAAATCATGGAAAAATAATCCTGCTTTTCGATTGTTTTGCGAACTTGAAAAATCGTGGAAAAACGTCAAGTTTGGTACGTAATCTGAACCCTGATTCACTGATGCCGATTCACCCTCAATAGAAATAGGAGCGGCTTTTCATATATGTGAATTTATCAACTTTGTAACTGTAGTAGATTTGAACTTGTAGATTTGAAATTTATGAATGTTGAAAATTTCAATTTCCAATGTTGTATTGTTTAAAATTGATAAAATTGAATTAAAGATGGACGTATGTAACAATTTTGGGTAAAAAGTAAGTTAGAAATAATATTAAATTTTAAAATCAACAAGTGATTTCAATTTTAATAAATCTCAAACATTAATTTACGTATGCTTTAATTTATTTTAAATTCAAATTTTAATAGCCAAAAATTGATGATTTTGAATATTAACAGTAACCTATTCCTATTTTTTATAACATTCTAATAACTTTCACTTTTTCAAATCTGTTCAAAACTAATTATAATTTTTTTTGTATAAGAAAACTTGTTAAAAAAACAAATTGCTAATTTTCTGATTTATTTTAGATTTGCTCATGTTTTTCTAAATGTATTCAATTTCTATTTATACTTTGTTCATTTTATCGCGTTGCTTACTTATTCATAAAATTTAAGTTCCTTAATTTTTAGAAAGTGATTAATGTCAGGATTGTTAAAAATATGTCTAATATTATAATAAACATTTTTTTCTCGGCTTTAACAAATTTTATTATTATTTTTTTTAAATTAAATTTTGTATTTGTTTTACAGTTTTATTATAAGAAAAAAAAGTACACGAAAACAAAAATACAAAAACTTTTGTACCAAAAAAGGTTATCCTTACCTGAGAAAAATGTTCGAGAAGATGAAAAATCTTAAGGATGTACAGTCTTTGAGAAAATGAGAAATGTCTTACCTGAAACAGAAATAATATTAGATTAAAAATACGTTAAAATATAAACAATTGTCAAGTAGGAATAATTAAAGGAGAAGAGATTAGGAGCTTTTTTTACAATTTTTTAAGTCATATTTTAATTTAATTTAAATAATTCACCTTAATTTAATTAACTTTTAAACTTTATCAAACATTTTTTGTGATTTAGAAATATGCTTTTCCTTCTTTGAAATTGATTAATTTTTATTCCGTAATTCCAAATTTTTTATAAAAAACTTAAACTTATTTTTTGAAAATTTTTACAGCTTTTCTCTTTATTAAAATTGTAAATTTTTTGAATGGTTTGCTTATTTATTTCATTATTTAAAGAAAAAAATTTTAAATATTTTATTTTTCTAAAAGCAGTTTCTAGTTTGTTATATATTATTTTTTTTATCTTTAAGATTTTCGATTTTTTAAAAGTAGACTAAATTAACATATATACATCTAAAAAGTCAAAATGTCTATTTATAAGAAAAAGTCCGGATATGGGTGTGTGTGTGTATGTGTGGTAATTTTTTGTCGCTTGAATATCTACAGAACGCATTAACGGATTTTAATAAAGTTTGGATGATGAATTAAGTTCATAAATATCTAAATTTAGACACAGGAATTTTTGAAAATACCCAACCAAATTTTTTTAGCAACATTTTTCACCAAAAAAATATCACTTTTTCAAAAAAAAAAAATTTCACACTAAAAATACAACTTAACAAATACAAAAGTCATATTCCTTGTATCAAAACGGATCGATTCACCTTCATAAAGTCTATAATTGCCCAAAAATTCGTGTAATAATTAATGATTCTTAATTTTTTTTTACATTTGAAATTTTTTTTTATAACCTCTCCGTTGTTTATTTTTTAACCATAGTTCTTTTGGAGAAAATATTCTAGATTAATAAAAACTAATTTGTCTAGATATAAAGTACATATTTTCTCGGAAATTAATAGAATTAATAGCTGTTCTTTATGTTGCATGAATTTAAAATCTTCTTCTTTTTTTATTATTTTAATCTATTGCTTCCTCTATTAGGAAGCATTATTCTTAATCGACCCCCCCCCCCCATTGATAAAATCTTCATTAAAAATCCAGTAGAATAAAATGCAAATTCAAAAAACAGGGCTGTATGATTCTTATTCAATTATTTGTGCAATAGAATGTTAATTGAAATTGCCTGACACAAAATGCTGATTTCATGAATTTTTAAAATAATAATTTGGTTTATATCGTAAATTTATTGCACACGTTTATAAATAAACGTTATATTGAATAATTCAATATAATTTTTTTTTTTTTAAAATTGTGTAATAATTCTATTTTCATCTTTAATACAATATACTATTAACGCAAGGTTGAATAAGAGATATTCTTTTTTCTCACCTTGCACCTAAAAAGTTTTAATTGTTAAAAACTGTTTAATTAATAATATTTTGTAGTTTAACGTATTAAAATTAAAATATTTAATATTTCACTAATATATTTTTTAAATTAATGTTATTAAACTTTGTATCCATTTGAATTAAACGTAATACCAGTGTTTAAATGTTTAGTATATTTTTTGAAAAATTTAATATTTTTGCCATCAAAAATGTTTATGTGTAGAAAATTTTATCTAAATTCTAATTTATTTTAATAATAAACAGACAAGTATTCTATGACGTATACATAATGAGAACTATAATAATATTGCAAGTTGATATATTTTTTGCTTATCAGTATAATTTTAAAGTTTGTGAGCACTGCAAAAACAGGTGTCTTAAATTGTTAAAAAATGTCTTAGATTAAGACATTTTTCGTGTCTTAGACACCGAAAGTATCTTAATTTAAGACATTTTTGTCCAATTTAAGACACCATGTTTTTGCAGTGAGGTTAAAAATAAAAAATTCTTATCATTTCATTTTTTAAAACTATTAAAATTGATTGAAGAAGGGAATTATTCTTTATTGTTCACAAAAATTCTTTATGTCAAAAATATTAACTTTCCCACAAAAATATGCTTATCTGTCCAAAAAGAAATTCTATTTAATTTAATTGAATACAAAGTTTATTAAAATAAATTTGCAGTAGAAATATTTCATATTTTAATTTTAATATGTTTAACTAAAAAATATTATTAATTTGAACAATCTTTAAAATATCATTATATTTTAACTTTTTAAATGCAAGGTCAGTAAAAAAATCTCTTATATAACCTTGTGCGTTAACCTTTTATTGTATTAAGGGGGGAGGCTGGTCTAGAATTTTGAAAAAATCGAAAATTTTTTTTTTTGTCTTAAAAGGTGCTTTAGGGTCTTAGAAATACGTAAAACGCGTTTTTTCGAAATCACTTTTTTTAAACTGGGCGAAAACATAACTCGAACAAATCTTTACCGATTCTTATGAAATTTTGACAGTACATTCTAGATACCATTCTCCGGAGCGTCACGTAGAATTTTTTTTTTATATTGCATACTTTTTTTTTAATCAACAATTTTATGTCGTTTTTTATAGTGAAAATTGTAATTTTTTGTTCAAACATGCACCATTTCGCGAAAAAACAAAATATCAAAAAAATCCTACGTCCCGCCCTTGCTGTTGTTATATAGAAACTAAAAAAATTTTATTTTTGATCTAGGACAAAAATTAAGGACGTTACATTTTCGCCAATAGACCTATTAAAAAAAAAGGCCTGTTCGGAGAAGTAGTGTACAGCGGCCATTTTGAAATTAATTCACTCAAAATTTTTTGTATTTGTACCTGGAAACACATATTATTAAACCTATTTTACAAATTTTTGATTGATTTCTTTGTTGAGTCAGAATAAATTAATAAAATATGCCTATTTTTTTGCGCTCTAGACCAGCCTCCCCCCTTAAAGGTAAAAATAAAATTTTATTGCACAATTTTATAAATAAACGTTATATTGAATTATTTATTAAATCAGCATTTTGGGGCAGGCAATTTCAATTAACATTCTATTGCACAAACATTTAAATAAGAATCATATAGCACTCTTTTTTGAATTAGCATTTTATTCCACTGGAATTTTAATAAACATTTTATCAACGGGAAACGTCGTTATGTAGTTTTTTAATATTATTTTTTTAAAGAGTATTCGAAACTGTTTTAATTTTATAAACTTTCCTCATTTCTTTTGTAGGCTCTATTATTTTCTTATCCTGCTACATTTTTATACAGGTATGTATTGTGTTTTTAATAATTTCTTATTACTTAATAAATATTTATTTCCAATCTTCTTATTTTTGCGTAGGTTCTAAATATGGTTTGATTTTGATTAAACATCTTTTCCCCTGTTCATGACCTATGTCTTTTACTCAATTCTCTGCTTTCTCTTCTCTCTTAATTTTTTTTTAAAACTATGTTAATATATCCTTTTTAGTTAAAAATAACAGCTTCTAAAGGTTACAGTCTGCTTTTCTTAATTTTTCCTTTAAACCAATTAATATTTAAATAATCCATCATCAATCTATAACAACTGTATAATCTACACCCTAGTCTACCAACTCCCCTACAGAACCAAGCTACAATTTTTTCTCTTTCAATATTCCTTCAATCTGCACCCCGGTCCACTGACGTCGATTTTCCCCTAAAGTACCATTTTTCCCTCTAATTAAAAATCAGATTTTTAATAAAAACCTTTTTAAACAATCACCAATATCCAGGTATCAATAAACAGTCTCCCAATTAACCGGGCTCAAGTGGAATTATTTAGAAGATGTGTAGATCATTTTGATTGGTCGGTTTAATTGTAAATCGAGCTCTATACCCGTATATCAATTCCTTTGAGGAATTATGCAGACTCGACATTAATAAACCCATAAATTGTCGAAGTACCTTGCATTGTCTTCGAAATTTCATGCCCTTCATTCGCATGCAAGGGCTTTGCTCTCATTATTTGCAAATCGGTTTCATAAATTATCCCCCCACCCTCCCATCTAAAGTTGCTTCTGGATTTAAAGCTCGGCTCGTTAATGTGCTTGGCAGGTTGATTGCATCAGGTGCACGACAGAATGATCCCCATAGTTTTGTGGGTAAAAATGACGAAACTCTGCGGAAAACAAGACTGCCTCGTGCTCCCGTAGTATCTCCATAAATCCCCCCCTTGTGTAGTAGTATTCGCGCGTGAGATAGTGCTCGGCTCTGGGAATGTATCAAAATCAGGCGCGAGGTTGCTTTATGGACGGGAACGCTCGTAAATACGCACTTCTGGTACTCCTACTCAGAGTATGGAACGCTCAGGACTCGAGAGAAACTGCCGGGATAGGTTAGACGATAGAGAAAGGGGTACGAAATAGCTTCTACGGGATGCTAATAAAAGATAGAGCCACGAAGATAGACCCAAGCGAGATAGGAGCATACAGCCTCACCTAGTTCGCTTCCATTGTTTTGTGAATCGACGCCCTTGCTTACCAGTCGAATATAAACAGGAAGCCATGGTCACTAATATTGCTTTGGCTTACTCTTGTTTAGATTAATAATATAACGTAACGACATGCTTTACGTGCGAGTACGTGTATTCAACAACTTCAAAAGTTTTCATACACACATCCCTATTCCACCTTCCCCTAAACTTTATCGATACATTTTACCTCCACCTCGTATCCGGTACTCTACAAATATTTACAACTGACGCTTCATTTCCTGATTATTTCCAGGTATTTCTTTCAAATTCAAACAGGAAGGACGCACTAGCTGGTGCTGTAAAAGTTTTATTGAGTGTGACGAAAAATTGGTTTAAATAAAATTTTGTATATGAGTTTCCGTTTTTGAGAAATATGTAATTTCGAATTTTGTTAATCGAAATTACAGATTTCGGGAAAATGGATAGTGATGGGACTTTTTTTGAAACGGATATTTAATCTGTGGGTAATTACAAACCGTGGCACAGAAAGCGTTTTGTGTTTGTAATGTCAGCATTTTTGTATTCTTTGTCTTAATTTCTTAACTTAATTTCACGCCCGAAAAGTGGTCTTTTTCGACAGATATTACATTTTGACTGAATTAATTACAAAATCGGTTTCTATAGCATGTTTTCTAGTTTCTTCTAGTTTGAAAATCCGTTTTAGATAAAATCCTATCTGCTCCTGTTTTCCAGAATTACGTAATTTAGAAATACGTAATGTGTTAGTTCAAAATACTTACTTAATTACATACTTCGAAAATACAGATTTCTCGGAAACGACAAGAGATACAATTTTTTTTTAAAGCGAATTTAAAATCTATAAGTGATTGCAAAACATGCTACAGAAGACGTTTTTGTCTGCATTTTTGTGATACCAGTTTAACTTAACTGTTATATATTATATACTATCACTGGGATTAAAATCATTGTTTAACGACAAATATTAAGGTTCGCAAACAAAAATTACAAAATCTGTTTCTGTAGCATGTTTTCTGGTTTTTTATAGTTTAAAAATTTGTAATTAACGAAATCCTATCTGTTGCTGCCTTCGAGAAATCCCTAATTTCGAATTAAGTAACATACTACTTATTTCAAAATTAGAGATTTCTCGGAAACGGAAAAATATAGAATTGTATTTAAAGCGAATTTAACATCTATAAGTGATGGAAAAACATGCTACAGAAGCCATTTTTGTCAGCATTTTTGTGACACCAGTTTAACTTTAATATTAGATATTATACATTACCACTAGGATTAAAATCATCGTTTAAGGACAAATACTAATTTTTGCAAACAAAAATTACAAAATCTGCTTCTGTAGCATGTTTTCTGGTTTTTTATAGTTTCAAACTCGTTTTAAACGAAATCCTACCTGTTGCCGTTTACGAGAAATCCCAAATCTCAAATTAAGTAACATACTACTTCTTACCAAATTAGTGATTTCTGGAAAACGGGAAAATATAGAATTGTGCTTAAAGCGAATTTAAAGTCTGTAAATGATCGCAAAACATGCTACAGAAGCCGTTTTTTTTAAGCATTTTTGTAACAACAGTTTTAAATTTACTATTATATATTTATACATCACCACTGGGATTAAAATCATTGTTTAACGACAAATACTAAGATTTGCAAACAAAAATTACATAATCTGCTTCTGTAGCATGCTTTCTGGTTTTTTATAGTTTAAAAATCCGTTTTAAACAAAATCCAATCTGTTGCCGTTTTCGAGAAATTCCTAATTTTGAATTAAGTAATATACTACTTCTTTAGAAATTAGTGATTTCTCGAAAACAGGAAAATATAGAATTGTGCTTAAAGCGAATTTAAAGTACCATTGTTTTTGTTTTTAAAAATGAATCGTAATCAAAATAAAGTTCTAAAAAATATTATTTCAAAATCACACATTTCTCGGAAGCGGAAAGATATAAAATTTTTTTTTAGCAGTTTTTTAATCTATAAGTGATTTAAAAACATGCTACAGAAGCCCTTGTTATCTACATTTTTGTAACACTTGTTTAAACTTCATTATAACTACAATTGGGACCAAAATTATGAATTTTCTAAATGTATCAAGTTTCCGAAGCAATAATTACGAAAAGTCCTTCTATAGCACTTTTTATACTTTTTACTAGTTTAAAAATCCGTTTTTAAAAAATTCCCATCTGTCGCCATCTTTGAGGAATACGTAATTTTGAATTAAGCAATGTATTACTTAATCGAAGTTACAGGTTTCTCAAAAGACGAAAGGGATAGAATTTTATTTAAAGCAAATTTTTCATCTATAGGCAATTTCTAAATGTTCTGCAGAGACCGTTTCTATCCCCAATTTTGTGACACCTCTCTTAACTTTATTAAATCGACCACTGGGACTAAAATCGAGGCTTTATCGACAGGTATTAGATTTTGGAAAAAAAATTAAAAAAACGTCTTCTGTAGCAAGTTTTTAACTTTTTTCTAGTTTAGAAATCCATTTTAAAAGGAATCCCATCTCTTCTTGTCCTAATAAAATCCGAAATTTAGAATTAAATAATATATTACTTAATTAGAAATTACAGATTTCTTGGAAACGGAGAGAGATAAAATTTTATTCAAAGCAAATTTTTAATCTATCAGTGATTTAAAAACATGCTATAGAAGCCGTTGTTGTCCACATTTTTGTCATACTTGTTTAAATTTCATTGTAAAGACCATTGGGACCAAGATCGAGGATTCATCGATAGGTGTCAGGTTTTTAAAGCAATAATTACAAAAAAGCCTTCTATAGCATTTTTTCAACTTTTTTCTAGTTTAAAAATCTGTATCAAAGAAATTCCTGTCTATTGCCGTCTTTGAGAAATCCGTAATTTTGAATCAAGTAATATATTACTTACTTCGAAGTTACAAATTTCTCGACAAAGGAAAGGGATGGAATTTTATTAATAACTGATTTTTAACCTAAAAATAAGCACATCTGCTACAGAACCAATTTTTCTCCGCATTTTTTTAAAACCTGTTTTACCTTCAATGTATTGACCTTTTAGACAAAAACGGGACATTATCAATAGATATTAGGTTCTGACAGAAAGAATCACTAAAAAACTTCTATAGCATGTTCTATATTTATTTCAAGGTTAAAAATGTGTTTAAAATAAAATCCCATTTCTTTTTGTTTTCGAGAAATTTGAAATTTCGTTTAGAAATTACAGATTTTTCAAAACCAGGAACTAATAGAATATCCATTAATATTTCACCTAAAAAAAAAAAACGAAAAAAAAAAGAAAAACATTTCACCTAAAAGTAATTAATAAATTTGCTACAGAAGTTTTGTCGGGATTTGTGTGACTAATATTAACTTCTAGAGTACTAAGTTTGGTGTACATAAAGTCATTTATTAAATCCTCCCAAATTCATTGTAACCAAATTTTTATGCTTCAAAATTGTCCACTTTTTAATTGTCATTGTTTCCGAATTAGGTAGCGGCAAATTTTCAAAATATTCAAAATTAAAATTAATCCAACTTGTAACACACCGAATTATGTACTCTCTAAAATAAAACTTCCTCTATTTTTAATGTTCCCAAATTCACAATATCCAACCTTAAAATTTTTTTATTTGATTTCTATTTAAATTTTAACCTTTCCGAACCAGGTTTCTAATTTTGCAAAGTATCGAAACTCGAATGCATTCAAATTTCCAAACATTAAATGTAAAACTCTGTAAAATGTAACAGGTTCCAATTAAATGCCTTCAACTCGAAATTTCAACATTCTTCGACTGAAATGCATCCAAACTTCTAAATTTAAAAAAAATAACACTATCTTTTTATTTCAATTCTAAAAGAATGTTATTCTTTAAAATTAATTTCCCAACAACTGTTTTTTTTTCCATGAAATGAAAAATCGTTTCAAACCAAAGGTATAGCGCCAGGGTGATTGTCTTGAGGAAAGGCTTTGGACGATGTCGTAAAGTTGAATGATGTTTCTGGGAGCAAATTCGCAGGTGATCGATAAGTCGTTTTCGCAGACATGTATATACTCGCGAGATACTAATAAAGACGCCTTTCTCACGGAAGGTTGTTCTATTTCGTACGAGCTCAGGACGATTATCCTCAAGCCGCACTCGTCTCGAAACTATGATAACGTTCCACAGAAACGTTTCCTCGTTCTCTTCTGATTCTCTGGAGAGCGTGAAATTCCCTTGGAAGCAATAGAAACAGTTATGATCTTCCCTGAACACCTCTCAGTGGAACAACAACTAAATTAGATAGGAATCCTAAAATTATTTAAAACCCCGAGAAAATCACACCCTCTCTTAAAAGAAAAAAAAAACTCTAAACTCAAAAAAAAATCATAAAAAACAAAATTTCATATCCCGCTTTTTATAAACTAGTAAGATAACAAAAATACACAACCAAAATTACATAATTCTGAATTTGAATAAAACTCATAAAATAATCGATTTCTCTGATTGGTCAACTAGTGACAAAATTGGCAATAGGTCGAGTCCATACCAAGTGATCACACCAATTTCAGTCATATTGAGTAATATTTACGAAATTGATATTTTGGGTTCCTTTAGGAGTAAAAAAAATAAATTTTAATTATTTTTAAAAAATTCAAAATATTTTCGAAAATATTCAAATTCAAAATTTTGAGTACTATTTTTTTTGTTTTATCATAACTTCTGTAATTTTGAAGCAATTGAGATCATTTTTTTTTAAATTACTTGTATTTAAATACTCTTTCAAGAAAAATTATAATAATTAAGAAATTGTTTATAATTAAATTTTTATTAAAAAAATTAAATTATTTATTTAAACAAAATCTAAAGTATATCATCGTTCTTTTTCAAAAAATTCATAAACATAGCCTATAATGTGCTTAAAAATTTAAGCCAAAGAAAAAGATGGTATGTATTATAGTTTTTGAGAAAAAAATTATTAAGTTATGCTAGCGCGGCGCGGACCGGTGTCACCGCTACTCAACGCGTAGTTCCGTAGTAACCGAAATGTATGTATATTTTTACATAATGTAAATATAGTTAGTGTATTATATTTAAATTATAAGCTTCAGAAAGTCACACTGATCTTTTCATAGTACATGGACATCAAACTTTAGAATTAAAAAAATCGGAGAAAATAATTAAAGTAAAAAAAAGTAATTAAAAAATTGATAATTTATAGAAAAATAATAAAAATAACTAAAAATTGGGAAAATTATTAAAATTTAAGAATAATAATTGAAAATTTGTTAAATCAATTGAAAAATAATTAATATAATTAAAAACTGGTAAAAATAAGTGAATAATTAAAATAATTTAAAACTGAAGAAAGAAAAATAATGGACTGGTAAAATTATCAAAATTCGCGATGTTCAGGGGTGTTAATTTTTTTTCTTATGCAATTTTAGACCTAAAATTATGGGGTAATGTCAAAAATAGAGAAACAAATAATTTGCGGAGTTTGAGAAATTTATTCAAAGAAAAACTTAAATTTTAAAAATTAAACCTCTTTCACAATTTTTATTTTTTCCATCGACAATTTTTTTGTGGGATTTTTAAATGATTTTCTACAATCCATCGTATGGATTTTGAAAAATAAAATTTCGAAAATGACCAAAAAAATATTGTTTTTTAATTTTTATGTAATACCATAATTCTACATCTTAATTGATGTAAGAAAAAAAATGACACCTCTGAGCATCAAAAATTTTGTTGAGTTAAAATTTCACCTATCTCTCCCCTTAAAGAATGATAAAAATAGTTTGAAAATAGTTGAAAGAAGCAAGTTTACAACGACCATTAAACAATCAAATTGTTACTCCTCTTGACTTATACGAGTGGGCAAAATCCAGTTTAGAGAAAATTAATGTAGAATTTTGTAATTACGCAGAATATGAAGCTGAAAAACAATTGTTAAGTGAAAGATTTAATCAAGCTATGACCATTAAAGGTACACAAAAATTTTATTCCTTCGTACCCCTTGAGAATAAAATTGAAAGAAACATTTTTTCAAATTCTGTGCACAGCACAATTTGTAAAATAAAAAAATAAACATGACGATTAACTGTATTTATATTATGTAATAATATACATACATTTCGGTTACTACGGAACTACGCGTTGAGTAGCGGTGACACCGGTCTGCGCCGCGCTAGCATAACTTAATAATTTTTTTCTCAAAAACTATAATACATACCATCTTTTTCTTTGGCTTAAATTTTTAAGCACATTATAGGCTATGTTTATGAATTTTTTGAAAAAGATCGATGATATACTTTAGATTTTGTTTAAATAAATAATTTAATTTTTTTAATAAAAATTTAATTATAAACAATTTCTTAATTATTATAATTTTTCTTGAAAGAGTATTTAAATACAAGTAATTTAAAAAAAATGATCTCAATTGCTTCAAAATTACAGAAGTTATGATAAAACAAAAAAAATAGTACTCAAAATTTTGAATTTGAATATTTTCGAAAATATTTTGAATTTTTTAAAAAGAATTAAAATTTATTTTTTTCACTCCTAAAGGAACCCAAAATATCAATTTCGTAAATATTACTCAATATGACTGAAATTGGTGTGATCACTTGGTATGGACTCGACCAATAAACAGTTTACAAAAGAGTGGAGAAAAATCTTGGAGGATTGTGCGCTAACTTCTGGCAATGAGTCAAATTGGAAATGTGCCAAAAAAGACGCCTAGTTAAACAAGAAACAAAGGGAAAAAGGGCAGAGTAAGTCGAACTCGAACGTAGCTTGAAAGCTACTATAAAGGCGTTAGACCGCACGGAATTTCCTTCGCTTGATGCCGGACACGAGGTTTAATTGCACCGGCGCGCAATGTAAATATGCCGCGTCAGTTAACCGTGGTGTCCACACACAACACGCATACGGCAGCACGCGGGCATACACTTTCGCGTCGATGAAACACTCTAGTCTCTCTGTCACTCACTGTTAATGCCCTGTGTGTCATCGCTCACTACCGCATCAACTGTATTACCACAAAGAATCCTTGCTTTTCTCTCATCAAAAATATATTCCCAAGCATACAGTAACCGTTCATATTAATGGAACAGAAAGCGTTGATAAAAGAAAAAAGAAAAAAAAAACTTTTCATAAAACACGTTTCTAGTGGCTTCAAAATTGATGCTCTACTCAGTAGAATGAAAAAGGTATTTTTATTTTAAGCATTACTATAAGCTTATTTTGAGAATATTTTGCATTTGAGTTGACGCACCTTTGTTCTTATTTAATTAAAAGTTAAAAGATATTCAATTAGATACTTTAACGACCAGAATTTTAATGTTTAGGAATAAAATGGCTTAATGGTCAAATTGTTTTTTCAAAACATTTATTGCCAACGTTTAGAACTGGTACCAGTTCATCTTCAGGGCTACAAATAAATTAAATTAATTAACTAAATTACACAAATAATAATTTTTAGATACATAATTCTTTGATTTTAAGATTTACATACCAAATATGTTACAAAGGTTTGACTCTCCATGGAGTCAAACTAGAAATGGTAAACACCATTTTTTATTCTCTTTAAATCAAATTGTTTCAACAAATTTGGAGGATAAAAAAAATATAACTTTGATTCCTCGAGTTGCTTTTGTTGAAACAATTTGATTTAAAGAGAATAAAAAATGGTGTTTACCATTTCTAGTTTGACTCCATGGAGAGTCAAACCTTTGTAACATATTTGGTATGTAAATCTTAAAATCAAAAAATTATGTATCTAAAAATTATTTGTGTAATTTAGTTAATTAATCTAATTTATTTGTAGCCCTGAAGATAAACTGGTACCAGTTCGAAACGTTCGCAATAAATGTTTTGAAAAAACAATTTGACCATTAAGCCATTTTATTCCTAAACATTAAAAGATATTATATTATTTTACATTAAGAATATATATATACTTGTACTCTCTATTAGTAAGAAAAACTACTAAATTGTAAGTGAAATATCTACTAATTAAAATAGTTAATTTCACTGTTTTAATTAGTAAAAATTTTACTATAAAATTAGTAGTTTTTTACTAATAATTAGTATCTTTCTACTAAACATTAGTGAAATATTCACTATTTAATAGTGACCGATTTTTCTCTAATTCATTAGTGAAAAATCACTAATTCAGAGTAAGGAGGTTTATCCAAAAAACCAATTTCTACAGATTCTTATATAATGACATATTAAATGCATTACTTTACATGTACTGTTACAATTTTATTGAATTTTACAGTTCTGTTTTTAAGATATTAATTTATAAAGTTGGGACTTTTACATGGAAACAGTAACAAAACGCGCAAAATGACTTTATTTTAATTAATTAAAAAAACACGGTTCTACAAATTTTTTAAAAAAACTAATATATTTTAAACGGTAATATAATACAACTTTTACAACAATATTTAATTTATTTACCGTACCGTTGTTAAGAAAATGTTATTCAAGGTTAGTAATTCTTCACTTTTTTGAAATAATCATTAAGAAAAAATTTTAAAAGCTTGAAATTTTCAAAGGAAAAGATTTTTTTTTAATAAAATTCGTTTGCGTAATGATTTTAACTACAAAATACTATTTAGAAACCAAATTATAAAAAGAAATGAAATTAAAAAAAAAAAAAAAAAGGGCTAATTTTGCCACTATTGGACTTATATATATGACTACATTTTTCATTAAATTTCGAACATTTTAAGAGGTCTTGGACTCTTTTAGATCAAAAATTTACAAAGTTACAATCATTCAAAGTTAGAAGTGTCAAAACCCTAGTTTCAAGAAAAACGCGTTAAAAGATCAAAATTACCATTAGCGCCCATGCATTTTAAAAATTAAAAATAAGATTATTTTGTGTTTTGGTTACGATAAAGTTATGATAAACTCGTGATTCGACGTGGGATATTACGTAGTTTGATTCTCATCAATAAAAAAAATTCTAAAATCTAAACCTCCTTTAGAAAAAAAAAGAATAATTTATTTTTTTGTCTAATTTTGAGAATATTTTCCACTTAAATAGACACTAAGAATACGTTTTTAATTCAATTGGAATATATTCTGGAATTTAGTTAATAATTCTCTAATTTGGGATTTACCATTGATTTACAAAAAAACAACGATATTGCGGTATTAAATAACGGTTTAACGGTATTGCATGTTCTTGGGGTCGCTGAATCCGAATTTGTAGTCAAAATTAAAAATTAAAAATGGCGGTTTCAAAACGGTGACCAAAAAATTTTATTTTGACTAATCTGTCTGAAAATGGTTGGTAGGGAGTTTTTGGGTTCGATGAATCCGATTGCATAGTCAAAATTTAAAAATTCAAAACGGCGATCAAAAACTTTTTCATTTGACAAATCTAGCTAAAATGCTTACTTGGGGGTTTTTGAAGTTTGTAATTGGCGATATCAAAAACCACCAAATTACCCTTTTTTTGCAATAATTCTATTTTACAAGTGTTTTATAAAATAAGTTGTTTATTCATGCTAAGAAATTTATAAGGGTGATTTCCACCCATAAAGCAGGGTTGAAAAAAATGAGTGTCATATATTTTTCTAAGAATTATGTATGATAATCAACGACTTCAAAGTTCAAAAACCACTGACTTAGCGTTTTTAGTCAGATTCTATAACTATTAAATTTTTGTATTAGACATTCTAAAGTCACCATTTTGAATTTTTGAATTTTGACTACAGATTTAGATTCAGCGGACCCAAAGACTTCCAAGTAAGCCAGATACTAGTAAAATTAAAATTTTTGTCGACATTTCAAAGTAGCCAAATAAACATTTTTAGACAGTTGAGTCAAATTAAAAGTTTTTGTTCGTCATTTTGAAGCCGCCATTTTGAATTTTAAAATTTTGATTTTAAGTCGGATTAAGCCATTAAGCGACTTTAATTAAAAAAAGTTGTGAGCACTGAGTTAAAAAAATGGTTAGATTTTAAGCAGCCATATTGAATCCGATATTTTGAATTTTGGAGCAATAATTTGAGATTCGTAAACAAAAATTCCAAACAACTCCAGTTGTTAAGCGCAATGAAAAATAATACAAAATTGGTTATATTAGCCGTCATATTGGATTTGTCATTTCAATTTATGGAAAAAAAAATCAAATTCCTAATCGGAGACCATAAAAAACGTGATTTGATAATTTTAATAGAACCTTAATCCTCTTTTTTAATTTTTAGAAACTAAACATTGAATTTTCCATCCGAGAACTCAAAACACGTGATTTGCTAATTTTAATAAAAATTAACAATAACCTGTAAATTTTTGCGTTCATATTATATCCACCATTTTGATTTATGAAAAAATGACACAAGTACGTAATTAAAAAACTTGCATATAATAAGTTTGAAGAAATTAAATATAAAAATTACATTTTTAACTCCACAATGGATTTCCCATTTTGAAATTTCAAATAATGATTTTTCTTCGATTAGAGACCTCAAAACTTTGTGGTCAAAACTCAAAACTCCAATTGAGAGTTCTCAATTCTTCACGAATGATCTTTATAAATATGTAAAAAGTTTAAGAGAATTAGCTACAACAACGTATGTATAAAATATTATTTATTATTATTATATAATTACTATGTATGGTTCCCATAATGGTCTTTTATGACCGCGGGATATATTATGAAATAAATAAATAAAAATAAATAAATAAAATTCCCATTAGCTAATTTTAACGAAACTTGATAAAAATTTGTAGATTTTTGTCACCAGATTGGATCCAACAGTTTGAATTTTCAGAAAATAATACAAATTCGTACCAATACAAAACTACATGATAAGTTTTATGAAATTAAACCAAAATTTTACATTTTGGTCGCCTTATTATCACTGTAAAATGAAAGTTTAATTTTAAGACAGAAAAGCTGATTTATTTTTAAACGCAACATTTTTTAGACAGCTTTTGCTGAATTTACAGATTTTCCCTTTGCCTTAAATTGCGCAAAAAAAAGTTAAAAACTTTAAATTTGCATAAAGACGTGAAGCTCTAATAAATTTAAAAAGGTAAATTTGTAATTATTGTAAATTCATCTTGATTAAGATAGTATTTTTTTCATAAACATTTATAAATCAGGGCTTGCTGAATTTAAAGAGTTAGTTCACAGTAAAGCACGAAAATTTGACCTAATTTTAAGATTTCTTTACGAAAGTGCAGAATAAAATAAATTGAAACCCGGTTTATTTATTATTATTATTAAGTATTTATTAAAGTATAAAAAAAAATTTGTTATGTTTAAAAAGTAAAGATGTCGTCCTAGATGGTCAATTTCAAAAATTCATTTTTCTAAGTAGATGTCTATGGCCGCATCTTTTTCAATTTTTGATCTAGAATCAAAACCCAAAATTTTTATGAATTTGCAACCCAGAAGATAGAGAATTACGTAGGGGATTTTGAAAAAACTGTTTTTGTGAAAATGTCACACAACTGAATAAAAATTTCAAGTTTCATGATAATCAATAAGAATCTATCAATTTTTTGTCGTCATTTTGGATTCGCTATTTTGAACCCAAAAAAAATGAATTCAGATCTCTACTTTCCGTCTTCAAAAATACTTAAAATTCGTTTGTAGGAATCCACATTCGATATAAGCTACAAAAAGTACAAATTTTACGTCAGAATTATGTCTTTATTCTGTAAATGGCTAATTTTTAATTGTACGCCTTCTCAAAAATATTGATCATAAAAATTTTAATTTTACGACATTTAATCGTATTAACAGATTTTAGATTATGTAGTTATTTAAAAATATTTTAAAAAGTAGATAATTTTATTAAAAAAGATAAATTCTGCAAAAACATGGAAATTAGAGTGGGCCCATTAATTACGTGAACAAACATAGGTAGGGAGGGGGGGATTAGAGTTAATAAAAGTCTCACATGAATTTTTGAATTTTAGACAAAACACATTTTTCTATATTAAAACTTAACATTTTGCAAATTTCCGAGAAATAATATTTTAAGTAAATCAATAATTTTGTACGTCACCTCTTCTCGAAATATTTAAATAATAAAACACTTTACCATTTTGACACCTTGATATTTGTGTCATTCTCAAACGCATACAAAGAAACATAAAATAGAAGAAGACAAGAAGAGGAACATCACAAAGTAAATATTAGAATCATGGTTTTGTAGTAAAGCATCACTATTATTGCAAATGAATAATAGATGCCTTCTCTATTAGATTGCACTTGCACCATCTTAAAAAATTGTCAAATTAATAATAAAAAAAGCGAAAATAAGTAATTTGTTAAAGCCAACTAACCTTCAAAGATTGACCATAAATCAGAGGGGGTCACGTGCTTTTCCGCACGAAAATCAAATCACTCTTGTTGAGTTAAAGACTATATATGTACATACAAGTACAAAAATCAAAAGTTTAAATAAAAATAATCGATTAATAATCGTACACACAGGGTTGTGCAGTGACGCGTCAATCGAGCTTTTTACATATACATTTCCCATCCAAATATCAAGTGCAAACAAATGCACACCGAGAAACATAAATGCTGTCTTTCCAAATCCCACTCCAGTAACCTCCCTTCATCTTTTTAAAGCTAATATAATATAAAAGACTGTTTAAATAATATCCATTTTTACATTTCAGCTAAAAATCTAATGAAAATAAAAAAAATACTGTATAATATTGGTTAGCCTGCAAAAAGACTAAATTTTCAAAAAATCAAACGGATTTTTTACAAATAAATGTAAATTGCAGCTAGAAATAAAGCACTTTTGTTGCTTTTACTAAAAAAATTAAATGACAAATTTTGATTTAGAGACAGGCTTGAAAATATCATTGAAAATGTGTATTTAACAAAATACCAAATTTTGATGCCTAAAGACAAAGTTTTTAATAAATCAGTAGGATTTTTTGCAAACAAGTGTAACTTGGAGCTAGGAATAAAGCACTTTTGTTGCTTTTACTAAAAAAATTAAATGACAAATTTTGATTTAGAGACAGGCTTGAAAATATCATTGAAAATGTGTATTTAACAAAATACCAAATTTTGATGCCTAAAGACAAAGTTTTTAATAAATCAGTAGGATTTTTTGCAAACAAGTGTAACTTGGAGCTAGGAATAAAGCACTTTTGTTGCTTTTACTAAAAAAATTTAATGACAATTTTTGATTTAGAGACAGGCTTGAAAATATCATTGAAAATGTGTATTTAACAAAATAACAAATTTTGATGCCTAAAGACAAAGTTTTTAATAAATCAGTAGGATTTTTTGCAAACAAGTGTAACTTAGAGCTAGGAATAAAGCACTTTTGTTGATTTTACTAAAAAAATTTAATGACAAATTTTGATTTAGAGACAGGCTTGAAAATATCTTTGAAAATGTGTACTATACAAGTACAAGCTGCAATTTACATTTGTTTGTAAAAAATCCGTTTGATTTTTTGAAAATTTATTCTTTTTGCAGGCTAACCAATATTATACAGTATTTTTTTTATTTTCATTAGATTTTTAGCTGAAATGTAAAAATGGCTATTATTTAAACAGTCTTTTATATTATATTAGCTTTAAAAAGATGAAGGCAGGTTACTGGAGTGGAATTTGGAAAGACATCATTTATGTTTCTCGGTGTACATTTGTTTGCACTTGATATTTGGATGGGAAATGTATATGTAAAAAGCTCGATTGACGCGTCACTGCACAACCCTGTGTGTACGATTATTAATCGATTATTTTTATTTAAACTTTTGATTTTTGTACTTGTATGTACATATATAGTCTTTAACTCAACAAGAGTGATTTGATTTTCGTGCGGAAAAGCACGTGACTCCCTCTGATTGGTGGTCAATCTTTGAAGGTTAGTTGGCTTTAACAAATTACTTATTTTCGCTTTTTTTATTATTAATTTGACAATTTTTTAAGATTGTGCAAGTGCAATCTATTATTCATTTGCAATAATAGTGATGCTTTACTACAGAACCCTGATTCTGATATTTACTTTGTGATGTTCCTCTTCTTGTCTTCTTCTATTTTATGTTTCTTTGTATGCGTTTGAGAAAGACACAAATATCAAGGTGTCAAAATGGTAAAGTGTTTTATTATTTGAATATTTCGAGAAGAGGTGATGTACAAAATTATTTATTTACTTAAAATGAAATATTGTTTTTTTTTTATTTTTGCCTATAATTTAATGAGCATTTATATTTTCTGAGAAACTTGTATCTTTAATTTCAATACACTAGAAGCAGACGACACTTTTTCTCCCTATTTGAGGTAAATATTATCTCCTCAAGAGAGAAATTTTAGCTCCCAAAATTTTTCACTGCAACGAATTTTCCTTTGTGTTTTTCTTGTGAATCCAAACTCTTGCTCTTTCCCTCCTAAATTATTTTTGAACCACCCTATTATTCATAAAACAGTGTCTAATATTGAAAAATCACCTATTTCTTAAAATAAACGAATGAAAATTCGTACCAAAGATTCACAAAACCAGATAGAAATATAAGTTGTTCAATTAATCTTTAAAAGTGCTCCATTTTCTAGAGGAAACATCAATTACTTAAATGCAAGATTAGAGCTAAAAATTGCCAATGAAATATGTCAAAACAGAAATAGATTTATTTCCAACTTCTTAAAATCCTTCAAATTCCGTTTATGAAAAAACCATTAATCCCCCACACAGCACAAAATCCAAATCCTTCATTCAAGTAAGAGTTACAATTGAAAATTGTGCGAGAACAGTCTGAATGAAATTACACTTAGTTAGGACATTATCAGCCGAGTTTAACGAACTGTCCACTATGCCAATTTGCGTTCTCTCGTTCTTCTCCATATTTTGTGGACCCTTCGCGAGTCACCCTGATACACCTCAGTGATTCTCGTTTTCTCCAGTTCCTCATCTCGCTACTCATCCACAACAAGAGTATGTGTTTATCTCACTTCCACTTTCACGTTTCAGCAGAGTTGGCTCGTCTTCCAGTTTTAACCATCATGAGACGAAGGCTCTATAGTCTCCTGCCTTCCAGGCGTCCCTTATAAATCCTGCAGGACTCCAGCGGGCACTAATGTACGACTGTTTGCGGGTATAACTTGGCCCCAACACGTAGGATAGGGGATAGTGTTGCTGGTTCATGCTAAGCCCGGCTAAAGGCTTGCTAGACCTACCCATTTCTCATTGCCCTACGACTCATATCTTCTAACACGATACACACCTATAAACACCAACACACACACACACACAAGTCCATGTGGACACTTGTGTCAGAGTCCTGGTCCTTCTTATCCTTAAGCAAATGTTCTCGCCCAGCAAAAGATGAATTTACGAGTTGAAACCTTTCGAAAATATTTCACTATCTTCCTGCCTTTCATTACATTTTTTTTTTAGATTCATATCAACGTGCCTCCGGCCAAGAATTTACGCCCTCGTAAAACCAGGTACTTCGAATTAAAAAATTCCAATTAGGTTTTATTACTCGGCTTCATCAAGTGTCGGATAGTGGAAGTTAAATTAAGAACGAGAACAACCAATATCTCTTATATTATAAACCACCAATTGAATCGTGTTTACATGGAAAAAATCACTCTTATCAAAGCAAGTATGTTTTATAGTTGTTTAAGTTAAAAAAGGTAAAGTTAGTGTGGTTGAATTTACCTTGTTGTTGGTTACAATAACTATCAGGTTTTGTAAATTTAACTGTATTAACTTGTTTAAGTAAATATTGTGTACGACCGCATGAAAAGGGAACACTTTGGCACTATTGGACTTATCTATGTGACCATATTCTTTATTAAATTTGGATTATTTTGAGAGGTCTTGGGCCCTTTTAGATAAAAAATTCACAAAGTTATAAGCATTCAAAGATGATCTTTAGCGCTCATGCATTTTGAAAATTAAAAATAAGATTATTTTATGTTTTTAATTACAATACGACCCATTGCATGTGGTGAAATTCTAGTAAGCATTACTATATTTTTTTCAGTATAGTTTTAAATAACTCGAAAATTGATTAAAAAATTATTAAAATAGTAGATTATACAACTCGCGCTGGAGCGTGATTAGTTTCTATACAGCTTCTGTTATCAAGAATTATGAATTTATTTTAAATATGGTAATTAAATATAAATGAAACAAGTTTCATTGTAGGCCAAAATTAAATTAAATGGTTAAAATTTGAGTAGCCCCTGCCATGCTAAAATTGAAATATTCAAGTTCAAAATTCCAATTTTTTATCATTTTCCATACAAAATTGGAATTTTAAACCTGAATTTCTCAATTTTTAGAACGGGAAGAGAAACTGGAATTTTAACCTAATAGAAGGCACTTATAAAATAACGTTTTTTTCACAATTTAAAGAAAATCCTAAGAAAATCGATTTTTTCAAGTATAACTGACGGAGAAATACCTTAAAAAATAATTGCAAATTTTAAAAATTGATTAAAAATAAAAATAATCAAAGTGATTAAAAATTGGGTAAAATAATGGAAATTTAAGAAAAATACTTAGAAAACTTAGAAATAAATTAAAAAAATTAGTATAATGGAAAAATGAGGAAAATAGTTGAAAATCGTAAGGAAAATAATTGAAAATTGGTATAATAAATAATTGAAAATTTAGAAAATTAATTCTGAAATAATGAAAATGTTTGAAAATTGAAGAAAATAATTTGAAACGAATATAAATATTTTAGAATTGGAGAAAACAACTAAAATTTGAGATAAATAATAGAAAAATAATAATTTTCAAATAATTTGATGTAACTATATGAAATAAAAAAAAATAATTCAAATATGATAAGAACAGTCATAAATTGAAAGTAATAAATGAAATTTAAGAGGAAAAAATAACAAAAAATTACCGAATATTTTTTTGGTAAAGGATAGTTTTTAAAACTTGGGAAAGTACTTGAAAATCTTATAAATAAATTTAAAAAAATGAAAATAATGAATAATTGAATCAAATAAATATAAATTTGCGAGAAATTTGCCAAAATTACAGAAAATATAAAAATATATATACAAAAAAATTATATAGAAATAATATAAAATTGAAAAAAGTAATTGAAATTTCAGATGAATAATTAAATTTTTTTTGAAATTAATGGAAAAGAAAATAAGGAAAATAGTAGAAAAATTTAGAAAAATAATTTTAATTTGAGGAAAATACTTGAAAATTATAGAAATAAATTGAAAAAGCGAAAATAATAAAAAACTGAGTGAAAATTGAAAATTGAAGAAAATAATTGAAAATTGAGATAAATAATTAAAATTTTAGGATATGAATTTAGAAATAGTGAACATGTTTTTAAATTGGAGAAAATAATTTAAGGGTAAAATACAGAATTTTAAATTGAAAGAAACAATTGAAATTTTAGAAAAATAATTGAAAAAATTACAGAATATATATTATATAAAATAAAAGAAAATAATTGACATATCATAAAAACAATAATAATTTAAAAGGAAAACATAGTATTTAAGAGAAATAATTACAAACAATTACAGAATACATTTTAGACAAGAAAAGTTATTAAAACTTGAGAACGATACACTTGTAAATCTTATAAATTAATTAAAAAAAAAAAAATTAACCAAAATTTTTTTGAAAAAAATAAGCAAATAATTGGAAATTTGAGAGAAATAATTACAAAAATTACAGAATATATATAAAGATACAAGAAACTTGTAGGATTAATTTAAAAATGAGATAGTTTAAAATGTTGGAAATTATGAAAAAGAATGATAATAATTGAACAAAAATAAATGAAATTGAAGAAAATAATTGTTTGAGTAAAATACTAAAAAGTCTTGAAAAATAATTGAAAAGATGAGAGTAATTTAAAATTGGAAAAAATAATTCACACTTAATTGAAAAGATTACAGAATATATGTGAAATAAAGAAAAATAATTGAATATTAAATATGATAAAAAGTGGAAATAATGCTACATTAAAAGAAATAAATTAAATTTGAGAGTAATAATTAAAGAAATAACAAAAGTGAGGAAAAAGTTTGAAAAATAATTGAAAAATTATTTTAATAATGTTTAATTTAGGAAAATAATTAAAAATAGTATAAAATGATTTGAAAACATTATTGAAATTTGAGAATAAAGTTTAAAAATGGTAAAAATTAAATTTCAAAAACGAGAATAATTAAAAAACAGGGGAAATAATTGATAAATGATCAAAATAATTAATAATTTAAAATTGAAGAAAGTAATTTAAATATATAAAAACAACGATAAATTGAATATAATAAATGAAATTATGGAGAAATAATTGAAAAAATGACAGAATATATATGTTAAATGAAAGAAAAAATTTAAACATTATTTGAAGAATTTTTGAATTGAAAAGAATAATTAAAAACTCATAAAAATAATTGAAAATTAAATAAACTTTCAGATATTTAATTACAAATTTTGTAAGTTATGAAGAAGAATGAAAATATACTTCCTCTATGAGAAAGCAATAATTAGAAATTGGAGAAAGTAATTGGAAAATGATAAAAATAATTGAAATATTATTTTAAATTTTAAAAATTGAAGACAGTAATCTAAATTTAAAAGAAAATCGAAAAACTTAGAAAATTAATTGGAAAATGTTAAAATTAATTAAAAAGTGGAAAAAATATATGCAGAAAGATAAAAAAATATGGAAATTGAAAAAAAAATTAAAAATCCTTTACGAAGCCAAGAAGCGAGAGAGAACAGGAAACGGAAGCCCTGGCAATAGTCGATTTTAGATTTAGACGAATTAAAGATATTTGAGAAAGAAACTCGACGTTGTATTAAATTAAGATATGTTAAAAGGTGTTATGTAATTTGAGCCTTGAAACCCCAGAAATGTGCAGAGAGAATACAATAAAGAAAAATTGAAAATTGAGATAAATGAGTAAAAATTTTGGAAATTGATTTAAAAATTAGAAATAATGAAAGTCATTAAATATTGAAGAATTAAACAATTGCAAAATGATAAAAATAATGATAAGTTAAAAAACATAATTTAAACATGCGATAAATAATTAAAAATATAGGAAATTAATTGAAAAGTAACGAAAATAATAAAGAATTGGGTAAATTAAATGAAAATTGAAGAACATTCAAATAATTGAAAACACACTACTTTGTTTTTCAGAAATAAATTTGGTCGCTGATGATGGCTCCCATATGAGCAGAAACGTCTGACATTATATAAGAAACATTGTTTTCTTTACCTGATCCTGACGCTAATATAATAAAAACATTCCATTATTCTAATAATATAATTAACGTTTCAAGAAAATAAATAACAATTTGATAAAAATACTGAAGCATATGGGTTCCGCCATTTTGTATTTTTAACAATTTTGAAAATCGGACATCGTATTTGTAATCAGCGACCCTAAAAAACCCCGAGTTTAAATTTTGAAAATCTGACTTCAGATTCCTAATTATCGATCCCGAAAACCTCCGAGTAATAAATTTCAAGCGAATTTGAGCAATTTTGAAAAAATGGCCACCATATTGGATCCGCCATTTTGTATTTTGAAAATCTGACTTCAGATTCCTAATTGGCGATCACGAAACCGCCGAGTAATAAATTTCAGGTGAATTTGAGCATTTTTTGATAAGTGTCCGCCATAATGGATCCGCCATTTTAAATTTTGAAAATTTTGAAAATCTGACTTAAGATTCGTAATAAGCTACCCAAAAACTTCCGGGTAACAAGTTTCAACAAAATCCAAGTGCTGGATTTACCGGGGGCATGAAAGGGTTAAGTTCACTAAAGGTAACTTTTTTCTTATCCGAAATCAGAAAATGTTTTGTATTAAATATTTTTCAAATTATGACAATTCAAACGTCTTCTGTAAAATTGCCATTTTTCTTCTAAGGTACCTTTCTTCGGAGTGCGTCACAATTTAAAACAAACAACAGCCAGTGACAAATTTCAGTTATTTAGACAGAATGAATCAATTAATGAAACTTGATGATTATTATTATATGTACATAATTATTGAAAAGTGATTCAAAAATGATAGAAAGAGTTTAAAAAATTTCTTTAAAAAATGTAATAGACACTACAATAAAAATGAGCTTTCTTGGTTTAGATTTTAGAATTGAGGAATTAGATGTCAGGTTATCTGAAAGTCACACGAACAGGAGGGAGTAACGACGCACGAAGTCGTAGCAATTTCGAGTAGGTTTTGAAGTCTAAAGGGACCAACTGGGCGGTGTTAATATCGCCGTGCAGAGTTACTTGGTGAAGTTATTTGACCACCACTGTTCATCCTGGGAGATCTGGTATTAAATCCCTTGCCCTACCACAGCCTCCAGTGGTTCGGACAGACTTGTACGAACCAAAGAACAGAGCGAACTAGGCACCAGTGTCCGGCGGTGTCGTTGGCAAACGTTTGCTCGACAAACAAACTCAACTACCTATCTAGCAACCCAACCTGTTTCGCTTTGCTACGAGACTGTTTTAGTATATAAATGGCAAGATCACCCTAAGTACGAAATAGGGTTGTGACTGTACCCATCACACAACGATACTCCCATTAGCGCTGATCGTTCATCCTTCAAACAACACCAAAGAGGGTCCCAGGATCAAATGAGTTCATTCGCATTAAAGATGACTCGCGTAAATGCCAACAGCTCAAGGTCTTGTCTTACACTCGCCCAAACATGATATTTTGCCTTTTGGATGAAGGTGATGGTAGAATAAGAAATAAGATGTATGGAGAAGAAAATTAAAGTTGAAAATGGTGAATTTAAAAGAATTAGGGATAAAGGGATAAAGATACGGGAAGTTTAGGAGTATGGGAATTAGTACTATACTCTTAATGTAGCCATTAGTATGCTTATTTTGATATACTTGTAATATTGTGAGTGGTATAGTATTTTGGAGGAGATAGAAGAAGAAAATGATAAAGAAGAAGATAGAAGAACAAGGACAAAATAATGAAATAATAAGGAATATAATTACCAATAAAAGGAAGAAGTTGAAAAATGCAGTTTGGATGAAGGTGATGATAGAATTAGAAATGAGATGTATGGAAAAGGAAATGAAGGTTGGAAAATAGTGAATTTAGAAGAATTGGGGAAAAAGGTAAAAGGATATAGGAGGTTCAAGAGTATAGGAATCAGTACTATACATTTTAGACAAGATAGAAAAAGAAAATGAGAAAGAAGATGAAGGATAATAAAAGAAGGACAAAATGATGAAAGAATAAGGAATAACATTACATATAAAAGAAAATGTTGAAAAATGCAGTTTGGATGAAAATTTTGGTAGAATGAGAAATGAGATGTATTGGGAAGAAAATGAAGGTTAAAAAATCGTAAATTTAGAGGAATTAAGAAACAATGTAAAAGAATATAGGAAGTTTAAGAGCATAGGAATCTTAATGTAACCATTAGTAAGCGTATTTTAATAAACTGGTAATATTGTGATTGGTATACTATTTTGAAGGAGATAAAAGATGAAAATAATAAAGAAGAAGAAAGAAGAAAAGTTCAAAAATCGTAAATTTAGAGGAATTCACAAAAAAGATAAAAGGATATCAGAAGTTCAAATGTATAGGAATCAGTACTATACTCATAATGTAGCCGTTAATAAGAGCATTTTGATAAGTTGCTGTCAATATTGTAATTTGTATACTATTTTGGAGAAGTTAGAAGATGAAAATAAAAGCAAAATAATAAAAGAAGGACAAAATGATGAAAGATAAGAAAACACATTGCAAATAAGGAAAAAGTTGAAAAATAGATTATTAAAGAGATGAAAGCTTCCTGAAGGAGGCATTACAAACAAGTATCCTTTGGTCAAAATTTCCTCCTTCGCTCACTCTATTTGTACAAGAAGGAGTCTAATTCCCAATGGACTCGGTGCTTGTAAAGTTAGTGACCATAGTACTGACCAAGAATAAGATAATCCGCGAACATACTCTGACACTATTCTCTATTAATGTTTGCCTTCACATCTGCAAACAGATACCTCTAGATCTTCCACTGCAGTATCACGGGATTAAGTATTTCAGGTTTAGTTATTAACCAAACACGAATATATTTTGTCAATGTTTCTTTAAACCTATTTCATCATTTTCCACTAATAGCACCCAATTATCAGTTTACAAAATAGTCTTTACGAATTTTTTCATCTTTTTGCTTTAACAAGTGCTAGAGTAATTTTTGAAAAAACAGTTCAAAGCCTTTAGAAGGTTTTTAGGGTGGAAAGTAAATTAAATTAAATTTTAACTCGTGATAAAGCAACATATAATTTACCGTGAGAAAATACAGAAAATGGATCCTATTTTTTTAAAAGATTGTCCTTGTGATTTATTTATTGTTAAGGCAAACTCTAACTTTATTGGAAACTAGGAAAAAAGCGCACGTTAAATTTTATTATTTTTTAAAATAATGTTTCATTTATGTATAATTATGTAAAATGAAATAAATACATAGTATAATAAAAAAAAACATTTATGATAAGAAGACATTGGGATAAATTTAAATTGATGTAATCTTAAAATGAAGAATATGAAGATTAATTATAAAAAATTATGATAGAGGATATAGTCTATTTAGAGGACTATATAATTTGTCACAATTTCTGTAAAAAATAAAGATGTTTTTATACTTTAGAGTAAACCTAATGTTATTTTATTGGAAAAAATACGATAATACACCTTGTTGACGTTTCTAGCAGTTTATTTTATTAATTATATTTAATGACATAAAAATTAAATTATTATCTGCAAATTTGATAAACCAGGTCTTGTAAAACATATTTTAAACAATAAAATAACAGAACTATATAGTTTTTCAAAATTCCTGTAAAAATTCTTCATATTAAACAAATTTCTGTTAAACACTTAATAAACAATATACACAATAATAGGCACTATTCATTTTCACGTACGTTATATATATTTCCGTTCTATTATTAGTAACTTTTTAATATTAATAGGCACTATTCATTTTCACGTTATACATATTTCCATTCTATTTATGAATAACTTTTTAATATAACTTTCCATACAACGCACTAAATGTATTTATCTCTCGTTTCGTTATAGCTTGAAAATGTTGTCTCTTTTCCTAAAACCATTAACCCTCATTATGGAAGGGTTCGCTAGAACAATGATGGGCTTAAGCAAGTAGATTATTGTTTGTATTTAGAAAAAAAATTTAAATTTTAATAATATTTGTATAATAAGGTAAAATTTCAGAGAGAGAGAGAGAAATTAAAATTTAAATTTAAAGAGTTTTTAATGAGGTGAGAGTTTCCTTTTCCGTTAACTTTTAACGCTTTGTCTTCTCTCTCTTACTCACGAAATCAATAAGAGAGTTTCCTTTTCCGTTAACTTTTAACGCTTACCTTCAGTACTCGGTTTTTACATAGGAGGATAGTTTTCAAAACATTTAAAATGGTACTTTTTCAAGAGAAGGCACTAATGTAATTCTTGGTAAAATGACAATTTTATTTTTATTATTTCCAGTAATTACTTTTGCATAAATAGAATAATTTTCCATTTTTTAAAATTGAAAAACTGTGAAAAAATATGGACCTCTACTGCGCTGGGGATTTGAAATAATTTTCCATTTTTGTTATTTTTAATCTTGTGCCATTGCAAAGACCATTCTCCAAATTTATGTTTCTTATAAAATCACAACAATTGCTCCAATTTTTAGGGTTTCGTGGTTCGGGACCGAAACCCTTATAGTGAGACTTTGTCGTCCGTCCGTCCGTCCGTCGTACACGGTAGCCTATGTTACTTCCAGTAGCCTATGTCACATTTCAAGTAGCCTATGTCACTTCAAGTAGCCTATGTCACACTTCAAGTAGCCTATGTCACACTTCAAGTAGCCTATGTCACTTCAAGTAGCCTATGTCACAATTCAAGTAGCCTATGTCACACTTCAAGTAGCCTATATCACACTTAAAGTAGCCTATGTCACTTCAAGTAGCCTGTTACTTCAAGTAGCCTATGTCACACTTCAAGTAGCCTATGTCACACTTCAAGTAGCCTATATCACACTTCAAGTAGCTTATGTCACTTCAAGTAGCCTATGTCACACTTCAAGTAGCCTATGTCACACTTCAAGTAGCCTATGTCACACTTCAAGTAGCCTATGTCACTTCAAGAAGCCTATGTCACTTCAAGTAGCCTATGTCACACTGCAAGTAGCCTATGTCACTTCAAGTAGCCTATATCACTTCAAGTAGCCTATGCCACTTCAAGTAGCCTATGCCACTTCAAGTAGCCTATGTCACTTTAAGTAGCCTATGTCACACTTCAAGTAGCCTATGTCACACTTCAAGTATCCTATGTCACACTTCAAGTAGCCTATGTTACTTCAAGTAGCCTATGCCACACTCTAGTAGCCTATGGCAGACTTTAAGTAGCCTATGTTACTTCAAGTAGCCTATGTCACATTTCAAGTAGCTTATGTCACTTTAAGTAGCCTATGTCACACTTCAAATAGCCTATGTTACTTCAAGTAGCCTCTTTCACTTCAAGTAGCCTATATCACTTCAAGTAACCTGTGTCACTTTAAGTTTCCTATGTTATTCAGCTTTTCAGATTGCATGTGAGACAGACGGAAACATAGAGTAACAGAAGACCACGAAACCCTAGATTGTAGGCGCAATGCGCCTGCTTTCTGTGCTGTTTATTAATTTGAAATGTCAATGTTAATACTAATTAACTATTTATATGTATTTTAAATTTTCTGTCATTCAGAAATGTCTCTAGTTCTAATAACTCACATAACTACAAATTTCAACAAAATTAACAACCAGTATCCAAAAAAAAAACAGAAAAAATATTTTAAAAATTAAAAAAGTAACTTTAAGTTATTAAACCCAAATTAAAAGGGTTTTGGACTTTTTAAAGGTGAAAGGGTGACTTGTTGAGACAGGACGGACGTTGGAAGTTTTTCTTCAATGAGTCTACATTGAGTCGCGAGTCATAAATTAAATTATTCGGAGAGATTAGATTTCTGTTTGGCTTGGTTGAAGTTGGAGGACACAGATTCGTTGAGGGTAAGGGCGTTGCGGCTTTCGAGGATGGAGGCTCGCTTCTCTAGTTTTCCTTTCTCCTCACTCCTCTTCACTCCGATCCTCCGCAGTGGTGCACTGCAAGGTCCAACATTAGTTAACGATTAATCAAGGCGCTTGTAGCTCAACATATATCATTAAACTAGTTAGCGAAGTAGGGTCGGCCAAGTGTGCTGACCACTGCTTCTGCTCTCCCCAATCCCTGAACTCACCCCTGTGCCTCTGTCTCGATTCCTCCACCTCCTGGCGACGTGCTCACGTACCAGACTAAACTCTTCGAGGTCCAGGAACCGAGTTGCAACTCGTCCTTCAACATCTGAGTTTCTACGAATTGCTCGTTAAGGGTTCTGCTTTAAGGGGTTCACCTCTCCAAAATGTTTCCCTATAACTTTACGCTATGCACTGATGAATCTCAAGATTCACTTTCAAGTGTTAATCCTCGAATTTAGAGACTTGATCTCAAACTACTTTTGTTTCAGGTATCAAGCCCCTTTCTTTCAAAAATAAGTAGCGGGAAAAATTTTTTCTTGAAAAAGGTGTCAAATTAAAGTTGAGAACAGGTTCAGACCGTCTGCAACCCTGCGGCCTCTGCGAGGGTCTTACCTGTCTTTTCTATGATTCTATTTGGTTTATGCACCAGACATTGACAATTAGCGTTAGTGTAATTTTTTTTTGTTTAAACTACAAGCTAAACTTAGATTTTTAATTTTAATACTTGATTATAAATGTTTAACTTAAAACGCGTTTTTCTCATAATGCCATTTTGCTAAACGGTGGGAGTAATTTAAAGAAAACTATCGATTCGATTGCTTTCATTTTTTAATATGTTATTCTATACAACCATGGCTCTGTCCATACTGGAATTATTTAAATTTAATAATTTTTTTTATTCAACTTTTGGTTCATTAACAACACGATTTTTAAATGTCTTTGTTTACAAATCCGCCATTTTGTTATTTATTAATAAAAATATTTTATTCTAGTACCGACGATAACCACAAGCCTACAAAACAATAATCTACTGGATTTATTTGTGTTAGAGGACGTTGTAACGATTAAAAGCTATTACTAAATATTTAAAATAGCACATTTAATATTAAATATAAAATTAGAAAAGAATGTGAATAAAAATTATAAAATATAACAAATATACAAATTTAAGTCACAAAAATAGACATGGAGACATAAGACTTAATAAGAGGAATGAATAAAATTACACAGGTATCCTCACGTCGAACGGACGATATTTTCCAAAGAAAAATTCAGATTAGAAGTTTGGAGTGAACTTAAGGGATGTCGAGCCGTCTACTCAATATTTTCTCCGGTTATTGGATGAGTATCTGATTATATTTTATTTTATAAAATTATTTAATGAATTGAGAAAGAATGCCATTTGCATAGAGTTGCGGGGATTGTTTGCATTTTATCTTTTGACTATTTTTATTTGTTATAAATAATTGGACTTGTATGGTTTTTCTCTATACTATTGTTTATTTGTATATTCCTTTGTATTAATATCTTGTGTGCGTAATTTGATACCGTTTCCTACGCAGGAGAAAATTTGCGTGTATTAATTATTGATAACTTTGTTATCTTCGACGGGGAAGTTATTAAATAAATTGTTATTTGGACATAGTATTTTATTCAGTTATTTTATTTAAATATTTTATAAGGATATAGAAATCTTATGTCTATTAGTTTATCACTAAACTCTTATTTAATTTATTTGTTTATTTAATGTTGCGGTTTAAAATTTAAAATTAACTAATAAATCGTTACAGCGCCCAGGTAACGAAGACACTAGTTATATCTCTAAATTTCAAATTAAATTATTTTTGTCATAAATATCGAATCCCTTCAATGTTGAGGGGAGCAATTACTCCCATCAGCCACGTACCTCAATTTGAAGCTGTCATCTTTGGTGGGCAATTATAAAAAATAATTAAAAATAGTTTAAAAATTTTTTTTTGTTTACCTCAAAATATAAATAAAAAAATGTAAGAAACAGTTTCCATAATTTTATTGTATTTTGTATGAAAAAAAAAAATTTAAATAAGCCTGTAAAACTGCCTTGAACAATGAGACTATGCCCTTAATAAATTAGGTCACTTGAAAAAATTATTTCTATTTGGCAAATATCGGTCGGTATTTTAAATTAGTATTTTAGCTTCTAAATTTTCCTTATGGATAAATGAACGATTTTATTTCTAATTAGTTATTTAATAATTTAAAAATAAAAACATCTTTAACCTAAAATAAAGAAAAAATTAATAAGCGGTTTTTTATAAGTTAAGAAACAATTGTCAATTTCACGCATATTTTAAAATTTGTATTTCTTTTTTAAACTAATCTTCCCAAAACGAATATTTTTTATTTTCGTTTCTCAGCATAGTTTTTTCGTTTAACATTTATTTTTTCTCTGTTTGGTTTTTACATACGGTGCGTATCATTTTGACACAAAATTTTTCGTGACAATTGTTATATAGTACAATTGTACTGCAAAGATAAATGTTATTTTGTACTGCAATTAAAATCAAAGATAATACGAAACTAAAAATTTTTCATTTTACACATTTTTAACCCCAGATTTATATATTTTATGAGACTTTGAGCATAATAGATGATGTCAATAACCAGACAGCTAACTTCAGTGGAAAGGAAGAATTTATTTATTTTTTAATATCGACATCTTATAATTTCAAATGTATCTTATCAATATAGTATCATCTTTTATTAATAATTCAGAAGGTTTGAAATAATTTAAATTGATTTTCGCTGTGAACTTAATGAATTATGACGTTCGTCAGTATTGTTACAAGGTATTTTTAGTTCTTCAAATTACGATTACTTTATGGAGATAAAAGGTACATAAATTTATAATATCTTTATAAAAACCTGAAGATTTAATTTTACGAAGAGTTTTTAATGTGTCACGAGTCTCCTTAAAATAAATAAATAATCAAAATGATTTTTGTAAAAGTGGTTAAAATGGGACAATTGTTAAGAGTTCATAATTTCTGAAATAATTGAAATTTTTTTACTTTCGTTTGTGTAAAATTAATCCTAATTTGGTTAGCTTTAAATTCATCTAGTATAGAGTCATTAATTTTTATTTTTGTTTATTTTCCATGTTTAAAACAATAAAAACTCGAAAATTGTCATTTTGCTTTATTTGTTTACCAAAACTGTTTTTTAAGAACGTAACTTAATTGCAAATGAAATTCTTGCTAAAAGAATTTGTAGGTTCTACTTTGTACGTTCTAGTCAAAATTACTAGAAAATAAAAAAGTTTAATCTTTTAAATAACCAAATGAAGCATTTGTTTATATAGTTTATATAAATAAACTTAAAAAACTTAAAAAATGGATAATTATTGCAAAAAAAAATTTTCTTTAATACATGATTAACTTTAGTTTGCCAAATCTAACACGTTACGTTAACATAAATTGTTTATAGTAAAAAATTTAGAAATTTGCTCTCATATATCTCCGATAAATTTAATTGTGAACATTTTAGAAACAAAATTTTGAAATCGCTTGAAAATTGCATTTAGAAAATCAATTTGAACCCTTCTGTTTGATTTTTTTCCACTGTTGGCCGTAAAGTTAGAAAAAACATAAGTATTTTCCTCTTTTAAACCTCTGTTTTTAACTTATTGTCGGTGTGCGCAATTTATTAATCGCATTTCAGTAAATTCTACTGTATTGAAATTAGTTTCGATAAATAATTAGAAAACTTGTTGGATTTATACAATTTTATTTGTTCACTTGTTCAAAGGCAGACTAATACTGAGAGTCAATACAAAATTTTATAAAGATAAGAGAAATAAATCTCAAAGGAAGATGCAGGTATTAATGACCCTGACCATAAGGGAGGACATCCTTGTGTAAGGATATAGATGCTTATTTAAATTATTATTTGTCGACTATTAAAAGTCGTTTTAGTTTTACTCAAAAGGTTTATGTATTTATAGATAATTAGTCAAAATAAAGGAATTGATGAATTGGTAATTGAGTTGGAAGGTGCAAATTAAGAATTGGGGGTAGAGACGCTTCACGTCGCAAAGGAAAAATTAAACTATCCAGTTAATTACGAGCGTTAATAGAAAACTGTACAATTTGCACCACACTCTAAAAACGTTACAAAGTATTTTGGAGGTGTTTAGATTGTGTGTGTTTCTAATTATTATTGAGTTTAAAATAATGTGTTAACAGTACATTTTGTGATTTTATTTTGTAGTGTGGTGTTTTAATTTTAGTTTTAAATTGATATCGAAAGATTGATCAAGACTTAATCGCCAATTCCCAATTGTCTTATGTTGATGATGATCCATCTTGAAGCTGTTAACAATGAGGTGCAGGATTCTTCAAAATAAATCCTCGAGTCTTCTGCAACCTACGTGAAAAGTTCTGGAGAAAAGTCGCAAGAGGGAAATTGGATGAGTGAAATAATTTATTTATTGTTATAAAATTCTATATTTATGGTACTGTGCTTGTAATTGATTTTATTATCTTTTTATTGTATGTAACGTATTTTTACTATATGTATGATTTTGTCTCTAATCTCAAACTCACTCTGATTCAGGCCTGAAATGTGCGAATATTTTTTGATAATTGTTTATATCGAAATTTGTTTAATTTATTGCGTGACTAACTTGTGTTATTATTGAAATAATTTTGATTTATTTATTAAAGTGTTATGGACGGAAATTTCATTCTCTAATTTCTTATAATATTTCGTTAAATGTCCTTGTGTACAGTATTCTTTTTAATGTTTGTAAACACATAATGTGTAATTTCTAAAATTTATTAAAATGGTTATTTAAATTTTGAATAATTAAATTATATTTATGTAGAATTAAAAAGTAAATTGTTACACTTGTAATTAGGCTACTTTTAAAAGTATACATGAAGAAGAAAATATTTTAACTTAAACTATAAATACTGAACAAAACTATATAGATTTTACACGGTGTAAACAATATATATATAAACTCTCTTGTGTTCGGGTATGAAATAAAATTTACGAACATAATTAATTTGAGAATAGATATAACATAAACATAATTTATTCAAGAACTCTTATGAATTTACAATAATGTTATGGAATAAAGATTAGGAATAGTTAAGAAAACCGACCCGTTCAAGAGTTCGTTTGTAAGTGATTTTAAAATCTGGAGATTCAACACTCATTGTTCTATTTATTTCTTTAAAGCATCCGTTTTGAGAAAAGCATTAAAGGAAAAATTTTAAATTCAGAAAAGAGGAAAAAATTATCATGAAGAAAAGCCTTATCCTTAAGACGAAGTCTAACTAAGGAGGAGAAATCCAGGGGTATGTGGAAGGATCGCAGTGTAGTAAGGTGTTGGTATTATGGAGTAGGCGAAATGGAGACAAGGTAAAAGGAGGGGCTTGTGAGGGGATGAGGTGGGAAGGTACAAGGTGATTGTAGCGAGGGCTAGTTCCGAGAGGTTGGGGTGGCTCAGAGATGCAAGACACCGTGAAATTACCACCAGAGTCTCTCATCCCCGAGAGGCTAGGGTGGGTGGTGGAACGGACTCTGTCCACTCGGAGGACCAACGTCGGCTGGCGTGTATTTGTCTTGTCTCCTTGTTTATGAGATTCAACATTGTTATTTGGCACCGTTAGGGAGTTGTCTCTCGTTGTCTTCCTCATTCAAACCCTCCTTCTTCCACCTCTGTGGACCGACTTGAGTTTCCTACTTTAAAAGGCCTCGTTGGCAGGAACAGACCTATCTCGCACTAACCGGTAATGCCACGTCATGGTCAAACTTAATGCTAGACCTGCTTCTGATGCTGCAAATTAGATGATCCCCAGTTCAACATCCTCTCGTTAATAATTACAATATTATCTTTGATATTTTGCTTTTAATCGGAGTCCCCTTCTCTCCGCACATGATTAATGTACTCTTAGACTTTGTCAACATTAAATTGCTTTATAATTATAATTGCTTTTAATATATATATTGTAAGTTAATTACTGGCTTTATTTATTTTAGAGAAGAAAATTTATCTGGCATTTTAGAGGCCGTAAACAACATTCGGTCATATTTTTTGTAATATCTTTGCCTAGTTTGACAACACCTAAATTCCTTTTAGCAAGTGGAATCGCAGAAATATTTTATTCTTTCAAAATGTTCGAGAATTTAAAGAAATAGTTGTCATTAAAAGGTAAACAAACTTTTGATATTTGTTGATAAATATTCGCTTTATGATTTTTGTCAAGGTTGACAGGAATTGAAAATTTAATTTTATTAATTCGAATGGTTATATGTTTTTCAATAAAATCAAGAGGGTAGTCATTTTTTAACAAAATTTTAGTAATAGTTTTTAGCCTGATGATGTTGCAAAACACACGAAAAAAATGTAATTATTTTTTTTTACCTCACTTTCTTGAGATCATTTAAAGCTTCTCTCCTATATACTCATTATGGAAGGTTTTAATTCTGGTTTAATAATTTTTATGATAGTTATTATTAAATTCTAGTTTTGATGCAAATTTACTTTAGATAGAAATTGTAAAATATAAATTCTAGGTTTTTCCCAAGTTGCAGATATTGAGACTCGTATTTGAAATTGTTATTTCTAAGAAAGATAAAATTCATTGTAGGCAGCTAAAGGAATAACAAACCATCTCCAATGTCCGAATCTTTCTTATTCTTAAAATTATGTATTTATTATCAAGGTCACAATTTTAGGTATATTAGGGTACCGCTTAAAAGGTACTTAGCTAATTTTTATATCGGTCAACGTCATCGAGTAATTTTCACCCCACTTAGGTTTTCCGTTTTGCTGGATTCCCAAATTTCGATGAGCATGCAACCAGTGTTGCATCTCCAGATTTAAAAATCACTTACAAACGAACTCTTGAATCGGTCGGTTCTCTAAACTTTTCCTAATTTTCAATCTATAACATCCTATTCTAAAAAGAACGGACGTTGTAGTTAACTTCAGACGTGTAACTCCATTTCCGAGTCTCCCATTGGTCAGTAGAAATCAAACCTCACTATTGATAGTTTTCAGTTTGGATTTTTTGTTTTGCAGACGAATTAAAATCTTTTAATTAAAATATTGTAACTTCAAGTTTATTTTATAAAATTTCTTATAATGTTAGCAATCTAAAATAACAAAAAATTGTATTAAAATAATTAATACATAGAAATTAGCTTTGACCTTGACTTTCCTATACGAGAACCCTTTCGACCAACTTCAGAGGTGTAACGCGTATTATCGGGCTTTTGATTGGCTAGCAGATTTTCGATATTTTTTGTCAACAATAACATCACAGTTTAGACGTTTATTTAAACTATTTTTCAATTTATTTAAAATCTTCGATTATTGAATAATTGCATTTTATGAAATAATAATAAATTGAAAATAAATTAAATTGTAATAATGGAGGAGTGATAGTTTAAGAAGTGACAGTGATTTTAGTAAAGTTGTTAAGGTTATAGTGTTTTGAGTGAAATAATATTTTGTTTACATTGACATTCGTTAGGTGAGTTATGATAATAATATTAATAATCTTTTATTTATTTTTATTTTATTTGTAACTTATTTATCTGTTTTTTAGTTCTATTATTTAAATGTTATTTTTTTTCTAAAAGTATCATAATTATTTATGTCATTTGAGGTTTTCATATTTCTTTTTATTAGAATGCACGTCGTGATTGTCATCGAATTTCTTTTCGGCCAAGTGGAAATGGTGAAACTGGTCAGTAATAATAATTTTTAGTTCTTTATTTTGTTTGATTGTATGTTTATAATTCATTAACCTTTTAAGTTTCTGTATAATAAAAATATTATACTTTCATGTTTAAGGTTATGTTTTTTGTTATTATTCTCCGGTTACGTAGAACTGTAGGATAAAATGACAAAATTTGGTTCAAATTGACTTTTAGACCGCAATATTAAACCAAATTAAAAAATTCTTTTTTCCTCTAACGCAGAACTAAGTTCTAAAGAGATCTGTGAGAGTCCATTTTTTTTAATTATTGTTTTATAAACTTTTAATGTTAATGCAAGAAGTATGAAAATGATAATTATGAATTATTGTAAATTCATAAGAGTTCTTGAATAAGTTATGTTTATGTTATATTTATTCTCAAATTAATTATGTTCGTAAATTTTATTTCATACCCGAACACAAGAGAGTTTATATTGTTGATTTATAAAAATTTGTAAATTTTAATTTAATCTTCAAAGGGAGTTTTGATATTAAAAGTTTAATTACACATTGGTTTAAAATACCGAATTGGGTAAATTGAAAAATTTAAACGTATAATAAAAAGAAAGTTAAAGGCTGTTGAGCTACTAATGTCGACTTTTGAGGATATTTTTAGAACTTTTGCTTTATTACAAAGGTGTATTATCAATTTAATATATACATTGAATACGTGGAAGCTTATCGTGAATGTAATAAGCTTTTGATTGCGAGCGGCAAACATCCTGGTTCGGACAATGGCGTCGTACACAAGGATATTCAAGCGAATCGCAATTATGCTTCAGTGCCGCTTAACGTTTCTAGGCGTAAAACGTACGACGCCTCAAATCAGCTGAGATAATGTTATCCTCCTAATACGCATTCCGGAAACTAATTTAACTAATTCGATTTTATTTTAATTGTATTTTAACGTGAAAATACTTATCCAATACAAAAGGAATCTGTAAATTGGAAATTCACGATAATTAATAATCCGTTGTCACCTTCGACACATGATAGAATTTTGACATACGAAAATAGAAAAGAATGAAAAAACAGTGAGGATGGGAAAATGATGTTAAAGAGTACACACATGAGGTGATTAATTGCGAGAAAAAATGAGGGGTAAAAGGAAAAAGAGTAAACGTCGTCCTGGCGGACGTCATCAAAGCGAAGGGTTATCTAGATGAGTTGTCAAGCAGCAAGTTCTGCATCGTTGGTAACCACGTATGTTTAACATCAATATACATTTTTGCCGGACGCTTTTTCCTAAATTGACAGATTTTCAATTTAATCAAGTTCCAATCTAATGGAAAAAATACTCGATCTATTGATATATGAATCGCGCTGAATATAGCGAAAGCGCTGCCCACACAGAGAAAGAAAAAGTGAAAGAGTTCAGCCTGGAAAAAGGTGCATGAGGGACGGGGGTGAATGCAGATTGAAATAATTCTTTTATGTTTAATCGTACAAAGAGACGACGAGATTGTATGAACAGTACGTCGAACTCAGAAATTAATCTATTGATAAACATTTCATCAATCCCAAATATCAATCACACCCCTCGATACTCTTTTTTTTTACACAGAGGCCTGGAAAAAAAACATTCCATTTTTATTAATATTTTCAATTTGTGTTAATGTTCTGTAGCTTTTTTTCCCCAGCACAGATAAACCATTTGAAAAATGTTGAGTTATTGTATGATTGAAAAATTGGCAGTTGGGTTTTTATTCAATTTCGTGCTGAGAATGGATTATGTAACTTGTTCCGAATTTCGAGTTAGGGATTCTACATCATATATTTTTTTGAATCCATGGCATAAATTCCAGATTCCACGTTCTGGATTTTAGTTTTTAGATTCCAAGTTTCGAAAATTTGTGATGTGAAGTCTAAAATCCGGGAGCTGAAGTTTGGAATTTGCAAATATGGTATTTAGAACCTTTTTTTAGAAACGAGGGTATTTAATCTGAATTTTGTGACGTGGGAATTTGGAATCGGGAAGTTTTAATGTGATATCTGAAATCTTGGATGTGGAATTCGTAATTTGTGATGTAGAATTCGGGACTTGAAATCTAAAATTTAGAAACGATGGTAATTAATCTCGATTTCGTGATGTTTGAATGTCGAATGTGGAATCGTAAATTTTTAATGTGATATATAAAATCTTCGATGTGGAATTTGGAAATTGTGATATGGAATTCGGGACTTGAAATCTGGAATTTAGAAACGAAGGTTTTTAATCTGGTTTTTGTGACGTGGAAATTCGGAATCGGGAATTTTTAATGTGATATCTGACATCTTGGATGTGGAATTCGTAATTTGTGATGTGGAATTTGGGACTTAAAATCCAGAATTTAGAATCGAGGGTATTTAATCTGAATTTTGTGACGTGGGAATTTGGAATCAGGAATTTTTGGTGTGATATCTGAAATCTTGGATGTGGAATTCGTAATTTGTAATGTAGAATTCGGGACTTGAAATCTAAAATTTAGAAACGATGGTAATTAATCTTGATTTCGTGATGTTTGAATGTGTAATGTGGAATCGTAAATTTTTAATGTGATATATAAAATCTTCGATGTGGAATTTGGAAATTGTGATATGGAATTCGGGACTTGAAATCTAGAATTTAGAAACAAAGGTTGTGAATCTGGATATTGTGACGTGGAAATTCGGAATCGGTAATTTTTCATGTGATATCTGACATCTTGGATGTGGAATTCGTAATTTGTGATGTAGAATTCGGGACTTGAAATCTAAAATTTAGAAACGATGGTAATTAATCTCGATTTCGTGATGTTTGAATGTGGAATGTGGAATCGTAAATTTTTAATGTGATATATAAAATCTTCGATGTGGAATTTGGAAATTGTGATATGGAATTCGGGACTTGAAATCTGGAATTTAGAAACGAAGGTTTTTAATCTGGTTATTGTGACGTGGAAATTCGGAATCGGGAATTTTTAATGTGATATCTGACATCTTGGATGTGGAATTCGTAATTTGTGATGTGGAATTTGGGACTTAAAATCCAGAATTTAGAATCGAGGGTATTTAATCTGAATTTTGTGACGTGGGAATTTGGAATCAGGAATTTTTGGTGTGATATCTGAAATCTTGGATGTGGAATTCGTAATTTGTTATGTAGAATTCGGGACTTGAAATCTAAAATTTAGAAACGATGGTAATTAATCTTGATTTCGTGATGTTTGAATGTGTAATGTGGAATCGTAAATTTTTAATGTGATATATAAAATCTTCGATGTGGAATTTGGAAATTGTGATATGGAATTCGGGACTTGAAATCTAGAATTTAGAAACAAAGGTTGTGAATCTGGATATTGTGACGTGGAAATTCGGAATCGGTAATTTTTAATGTGATATCTGACATCTTGGATGTGGAATTCGTAATTTGTGATGTAGAATTCGGGACTTGAAATCTAAAATTTAGAAACGATGGTAATTAATCTCGATTTCGTGATGTTTGAATGTGGAATGTGGAATCGTAAATTTTTAATGTGATATATAAAATCTTCGATGTGGAATTTGGAAATTGTGATATGGAATTCGGGACTTGAAATCTGGAATTTAGAAACGAAGGTTTTTAATCTGGTTATTGTGACGTGGAAATTCGGAATCGGGAATTTTTAATGTGATATCTGACATCTTGGATGTGGAATTCGTAATTTGTGATGTGGAATTTGGGACTTAAAATCCAGAATTTAGAATCGAGGGTATTTAATCTGAATTTTGTGACGTGGGAATTTGGAATCAGGAATTTTTGGTGTGATATCTGAAATCTTGGATGTGGAATTCGTAATTTGTGATTTAGAATTCGGGACTTGAAATCTAAAATTTAGAAACGATGGTAATTAATCTCGATTTCGTGATGTTTGAATGTGGAATGTGGAATCGTAAATTTTTAATGTGATATATAAAATCTTCGATGTGGAATTTGGAAATTGTGATATGGAATTCGGGACTTGAAATCTAGAATTTAGAAACAAAGGTTGTGAATCTGGATATTGTGACGTGGAAATTCGGAATCGGTAATTTTTAATGTGATATCTGACATCTTGGATGTGGAATTCGTAATTTGTGATGTAGAATTCGGGACTTGAAATCTAAAATTTAGAAACGATGGTAATTAATCTCGATTTCGTGATGTTTGAATGTGGAATGTGGAATCGTAAATTTTTAATGTGATATATAAAATCTTCGATGTGGAATTTGGAAATTGTGATATGGAATTCGGGACTTGAAATCTGGAATTTAGAAACGAAGGTTTTTAATCTGGTTATTGTGACGTGGAAATTCGGAATCGGGAATTTTTAATGTGATATCTGACATCTTGGATGTGGAATTCGTAATTTGTGATGTGGAATTTGGGACTTAAAATCCAGAATTTAGAATCGAGAGTATTTAATCTGAATTTTGTGACGTGGGAATTTGGAATCAGGAATTTTTGGTGTGATATCTGAAATCTTGGATGTGGAATTCGTAATTTGTGATGTAGAATTCGGGACTTGAAATCTAAAATTTAGAAACGATGGTAATTAATCTTGATTTCGTGATGTTTGAATGTGTAATGTGGAATCGTAAATTTTTAATGTGATATATAAAATCTTCGATGTGGAATTTGGAAATTGTGATATGGAATTCGGGACTTGAAATCTGGAATTTAGAAACAAAGGTTTTTACTCTGGTTATTGTGACTTGGAAATTCGGAATCGGTAATTTTTAATGTGATATCTGACATCTTGGATGTGGAATTCGTAATTTGTGATGTAGAATTCGGGACTTGAAATCTAAAATTTAGAAACGATGGTAATTAATCTCGATTTCGTGATGTTTGAATGTGGAATCGTAAATTTTTAATGTGATATATAAAATCTTCGATGTGGAATTTGGAAATTGTGATATGGAATTCGGGACTTGAAATCTGGAATTTAGAAACGAAGGTTTTTAATCTGGTTATTGTGACGTGGAAATTCGGAATCGGGAATTTTTAATGTGATATCTGACATCTTGGATGTGGAATTCGTAATTAGTGATGTGGAATTTGGGACTTAAAATCCAGAATTTAGAATCGAGGGTATTTAATCTGAATTTTGTGACGTGGGAATTTGGAATCAGGAATTTTTGGTGTGATATCTGAAATCTTGGATGTGGAATTCGTAATTTGTGATGTAGAATTCGGGACTTGAAATCTAAAATTTAGAAACGATGGTAATTAATCTCGATTTCGTGATGTTTGAATGTGGAATGTGGAATCGTAAATTTTTAATGTGATATATAAAATCTTCGATGTGGAATTTGGAAATTATGATATGGAATTCGGGACTTGAAATCTAGAATTTAGAAACAAAGGTTGTGAATCTGGATATTGTGACGTGGAAATTTGGAATCGGGAATTTTTAATGTGATATCTGAGATATTGGATTTGGAATGCGGAATTTGTGATGTGGAGTCTAAAATCCGAGAGGTGAAATTCGGAATGTGGAATCTGGTATTTAGAACCTTTTTTTAGAAACGAGGGTATTTAATCTGAATTTTGTGACGTGGGAATTTGGAATCGGGAATTTTTGGTGTGATATCTGAAATCTTGGATGTGGAATTCGTAATTTGTGATGTGGAATTCGGGACTTGAAATCTAGAATTTAGAAACGGAGGTTATTAATCTGGATTTTGTGACGTTTTAATGTGGAATGTCTAATCATAAATTTTTAATGTAATGTATAAAATCTTGGATGTGAAATTCGAAATTTGTGATGTGGAGTCTAAAATGGAGGTGGAACTCCGAATGTTGAATCTGATACTTGGAACCTATTTTAGAAACGAGAGTATTTAATCTAAATTTTGTGACGTGGGAATTTGGAATTTTAAATGAGATATCTAAAATCTTGGATATGGAATTCGTAATTTCTAATGTGGAATATAAAATCCGGGAGGTGGAATCCGGAATATGAAATCTAGTATTTAGAACTCGAAATATGGAATCTGGATGTGGAGTCAGGATTTGAAATTTGGAATTTAGAACCAAAGGTATTTAATCTTGATTTTGTGTCGTGTAATCTGTAATCAGGAATTTTTAATCTAATACCTAGAATCTAGGATACGGACTCCAAAATTCCTACTTCATAACGCAGTATCTTTAATCTCAAATCCGATACATCGAATCTAGAAACTAATATATAAAATCAAAAATCGGTATTCCAATTCCAAAATTCAAAAGCCGAAACCCGGTTTATAAGTTACGTAATCCCCCTGTTAAAATCTCTAAATAACAATAATCTCATATCTACTAATGCAATAATGTGTCAATTGATTTTCGGTAACGTAATTTAAGATTAATTGATAGTGGTACTAAATGTCACATGACGAGAGTAAACAAAAGTTTTGAGATGCTATAAAGTAATCGGATTCTTTATATGGTGGCCTGGGGCATTGGCGACCCTTTGAAAGTCGGTAGTGGCGATACGAGTCATTGCTACTGACCACCAATAATAATCGCAATTGTGAAATCCGATCGAGACGCAATTTAGAAGCTGAAATGAGCCTCGGAGGTAATGAGATTCCAGCGTTAGAGAGCTGGTTTGCACGCCTCGATCGTTTGCCTTCAATCACTTCTTGACAGATGCACTTAGAGGTGGGACTACGGCCCATCAAGTTGGAATGCGCCTTCGGCCATCGCGGTTGGTCGAGCCTGGTAGCTGCCACTAGAATTCGAGTTTTCGGTTCGCGCCAACTCTTGACTGACATTGATAAACGGGATATGTCCCAATTTACACTCCCTCGAAAATCATTTTCTATATCCGCAAACTCAAGCATTTTCGCGGAAATTCTATTCTAATTCTGCTTTTTGTAAAATTTTACTGAACCGTCATTGAAATAAAAATAATAACTATATAACCTACATCTGCTTTTTATTCCGGATAAAGTTTTTAACTGCAAATACTAAGTGATCAAAAAATTAAAAAAAAACCACAACAAAATTACACACAGAAGTAAATTTTAATTAGAAATATAATTGCGGGAGATAATGTTGAGAAGATTAATTAAAGTTATGATGCCTGTAAAAAAATGCGTAATTATACTTGTCATCGGCGCATCTCGTGAGATCGCAGGGAAGGCTGTAAGAGTTGTAATAAAAGTGAATTGCGAAATGACTGTGCGGTCGCACCTTTGTGATTCTTGGGTAAATTATCAGTCTTTCCAGATATTTATTATACCGACAAGTATCTCGTAATTAGAAAGAATGTCCGGCGAACATCGGCCAGTTACTTGAGAATTCCGCGATTGTAACTCGATATTAGAATGTTATCGATCGAGTTTCAGTATTTATTGTATGAGGACGTTTGTTCAATATTTCATTCGATTACGCGCCATTCTGTTAATTTATCTCCTGACCAAAATGGTCCATTTGATAAGCGATCGCGTTTATCTCAAATGTTGAAATTATAATTTTAAAATTCATTAACCGACTAGAAAGTGTGTATTAGCCAAGAAAACATTTTCCTATTTAGGATAAAAGAGCCAATTAATCTACTTTTTTATCTTGCTGTTAATATAAAAGAATTTTAAATTATATTTTAAGACTCTAGTAGTATAAACAATTAAATTGTAAAAAAGGTAAATTGAACGTTAGGTTTTCAGAAAAAGACAACCTGTTTGAAAAAACTCGTTTTTGCTACAATTTTAACAATTAGAAAAAGCTGACTCAAAGTCTAAAAATTATACCCTAATTATTGAGTATGGAATTATTTTAAAAGCCGCGGAATTTCTTGTAACAAAATGAACAGTAATTAAAGCTTTTTATTCATAGTTATATTTGGTAACAAACTAACAATTCTCATTTTTTCGCAGAAAAGTAGATGTTCACGAATATTAAAAGGCCTTCACTTTGCCGCTTAAATTACATGCTCTTCTTTCATAGCCCGAGGTAAAAAGTCTACTCGGATGTTTCTGGTGTTTGGTGAAGGGATAATTGTATAATAGAAATAGAATCAATCTTCCGAAAAGATTCTAATTTAATTTTTAAAATGCGTATCAATAATCCAATTCATTCCTTTATTTTGCTTAACGTCGAAAAAAATATATTTACAAAAAAAAAGCATTTTTATAATACGGTGAAGCTTGTCAACTTTTAATTTTCATAAAATAGATACAGACATGTAAAGTTGGGAAGATTAGGGTAATTAATTTTAAAAAATTATAATTAAGATAAGCCGAAAAGTGAATAGCTTTAGAAAATTAATTTTTGCATGATGTAAGCTGAGGAAATCGCAATCATTGGAGGATGGCGTTTCTAGTTTGCTTGAGCGATAGTCCGATGTGCAAGCAATGCTTGGAACCGGAAGCTGAAGCTGACAGTGGTCCGCCAAAGGTGGAGGGAGACATAAGCTGCGTGCAAACAGCTTTCATTCAAAGTCTCCTTTCTCAGTGGGGTCTTTACGGGATCAAACGTTTTGACCATAAATTTTTCCCCGCTGGATTTAAGATCCGAAAAACGTAAATCTTCACTTCTGGCTTTTGTTTTTTAAAGGGATTATTAAATTTTTGTAAATTATGCGAAATTTTAATGTTTTTCTGTTTTTGGATCGCTCCATAATCATTATTTCTTACTAAAAACATTTTTTTAATGTGTGATAAGGTGGCACAAAATGGTACAAACTGTTGGGAGGTTAAAAATTGATGAATTATCAAATTCAAAATGGCGGATATTGTTAAAAAGAAAAATTAATATCTTCTGCACGGATCTTTAAATTTAATGTTAAAATTCAAGAAATTTGGTAAATAGAGGTTTTTTGGATGGCAGATTACGACTTCAAAATTCAAAATGGCGGACGAAAATGCGAAATTTTTGCCAAAATTTATGAGACATGGTATGTAGTAGTATTTGGCGGCGCTGATTATGAATCAGTTAATAATTTTTCAAAATACAAAATGGCGGAAGATTTTTGAAAAAGTAATTAGATTCGCTTGATACCCGAAATTCAACATATTGAAACGTACAGAATCTTTCACTCGCGTGAATGCGACGAATTGGAGAGATTTATTTGGAAGAGTGACTCAATTCAATTTAACGGAAGAAGAAAGTTTGTAAAAGCGCAGAATAAAAATACCTCTCGCTTGAAGTCATCACTAATGTGACGCGGGATTCCCCCTTCTTAGTGAACACGTTGTCTCAAGCCTCGAAATTGCGTATGCTCATTCTATTCCCGGATCTGGACTGCGGACATGATTAATTTAAATTGCACACAAGCCCGAAGCAACTCGCAGACGTCAAAAAACTATTTCAATGCTATTTTAAAAATCGCAAACTCCAATCCTTTTATTTGTTTATCCGAAATCAAATCCAATTCGAGGGAATAGAATGGTAAACGATAATTTTTAGCTGGTTACCGAAAATGGGAGAAAATATATAGGCGATTTTGAAAAAAATATTAAAAAAGTTGTTTGTTTTGAAAATTGATTCTTAACGCTTTTCTTATTCCCCTTAACTCTTTAAATTTACGAATTTTTTGAAAAGGGAAAAAACTTTTTTCCTGGGATGAATATTAAGTTTATGACTCGAAGAAGTAAGAAATACCAAATTTAGAAAGAAGGAAATTTTTGAGATTTTTTAACTTTTATCTCGTAAACTAATAATGATAATTTTATTTATAATAGGTGTTTGAGATTGGAAATTGAGTGGAGAAAATAGAAAAAAATGATGTTTTGATGTAATAAGACGTACTTTGATTATATAGGAAAAAAACCAAAAATTTAAGGTGGCACCCCAAATAAAAATACTAATCAAATTAATTCGAACAAATTTCAAATGTTCATTTTTTAGAAAAATATAGGTTGAGCTATAATTTGTTGTCAAAAAATAATTATTTAACATTTTGTTTTTCTTCAAATCTAGAAAATCTGTCATTTTCATCCAATTTTGACCAATAATAGCTCATTTTTATCGTTGAAACATTCTCTAAAATTTTATTTGTTACATTTTCTTAATTAATATTCTGTTTAAATAATACGTAAAAAACAAGTTTTATATGTTTAATTTCAACCTTTAATAAATCGCGTTGTTAATAGGTGCCACATTTGTTTCTAGCAAGATTTTAGAATTAAAATTACCCTACAATGCTAAAACTAAAACAAAAATTGAGCAGGTTTTAGAATTTTTAATTGTTCCTTTAAATTGAAAGTTTTTTAAATCTTTGTGTAATTTTGTTTAAAATTGTAAAAAAAAACGTAAAAAATTTCTTTAAAAAAATTAAAAATTGCAGAAGAAGAATGTCTGAGACGAGAAAAAACAAAATTTTAACTTGTTGCTGAAGGGTGTCAATTTTTTTCTCGCAAAATTTTTGATCTAGAATTAACTTTTAAACATTTTCAAATTTTTATTATTTTATTTTTGACATTATAAGATAATTTTATATGTCTTAAGCTAGAAAAAAATTGGCACCAGTCATAAATTTGGATGGGTTAAAATTTCACCGGTGCCTCCCATTAATAACTTGCAAACAAAATATTATTTAACAAAATCTAACGAATAAATTTGTAAAGAATGCTTCAACAAGAAAAATAAGCTATTAGTTAAAATTGGATGAAAATTACAGATTTTACCTAGATTTACAGAAAAAACATAAAATATTAAATAGTTATTATTTGACAACAAATTTTAGCTCAACCTAATTTTGTCTGGATAATGCACAACTATATCTTTCAAAAATTTGTAAAATTAATTTTAATAATAGTTTTATTTGATGGAAAAGTCATTGTTTAGTTCAAGGTTATGTCAATGGGGAGAACCTCCTTAACTAATAAACAATCTTTGGTGATTAAAATTCGTCGATCTTATGAGATCGAAAACAGATTTCAATCTTTTAAAAAATTGAACAAGTAAATGGTATAAGAATAATAAGATTCTATTTTATCAAGTAGAATCTCAGAGCCAGTATCATTTTGACACAAAACTTATTTTAAGATTGTTATATTGTTCAGAATGAAAATGTTATTTTGTACAACTGCTAAATGATATGTGGTACAATTTTAGAAAATTAATTTGATATTTTGTACAATTGTTTAAAAAAGCTAAAAACAATTTGGGAGTACAATAAATCCATTTTTTAATAATTGTACAAAATAACAAATGTATTTTTTAAAATTGTACCAAATATCATTTAGTAGTTGTACAAAATAACATTTTCATTCTGAACAATATAACAATCTTAAAATAAGTTTTGTGTCAAAATGATACTGGCTCGAATCTCAAAAAACATAACTTTTTGAGAGAAACAGGTCATTGACCTCTAATCTGACTGAATCGACACTCTTTGTTTTGGGAGTTAATAGTATTCAGATGAGATGAGGAGAAAAGACTATTTGGGTTGAGAACAGTTGAGAAACTACTTAAGCAGGCAATTGATTGTCATTGGCACACAAAACCGAACGTAACTATAACGACGCGTCTGATTATGATAGGGCCAATGCACTTTCTTGATATTATACTTTGTGGCGGGTGTTAAATCGTTAAGACTGATTGACTACTATTGTTGGTTTACAATAAGCCACCATGACAACAACCATAATAACATAACGACTGTCATTTATACTCTTTAATATATCCAAACACACATTCGACATTATCCGAACCTTTATTCACACATGGTTCTTTTCATCGTTCGAATGTGTTAAGTTATTTTTATTATAAGATATAATGAGATAAATTATGAGTTAATAGTTATGATGTAATAATTAATCTGATTATAAAAATAATTAGATAATTTGATTATTAAAAATAATTAGATAATAGTTTGATTATAATAATGTAATTAGTTTATGGTATTTTTTATTTTTAATGTCTTTTTCTGGATTTATCCATTTTATTCTAAGGCGTGTAAAAAATGTGGGAGTCAATGAACTCGTTTGTGCAAAATTGACTTACCTCGCTTTTTAAGTTGAGCGGAACATCGCAGGGATTGTCGACTTCCATTTCCGTTTTGACCTGATGCGAGAGCATGCTGTGACTGTGCCTGGGTGGGACGGCGGTGGCCAGCATGTTGGAATGCTGTCGATGCTGAAGATGTGACTGAAGACAAGGTTGATGCTGATAAGTTGGTGACAGCTGAGTATTTAGAATACGGAGGTCAGCTGGGGGTGAAGCTGGTGCAGCGGTACTGCTCTGTTCTTCCTCTGCCGAGCCCTCCGCCATGTCAGCCTCGCATCCCGATGACTCACAATCTGCAAATTAAATTCGCAAAAATTTAGAAACTTTACTACTAAAATGTTGCATTAAAAATTTACTTTAATATTTCAATATTATTAAAATAAGTATTAACAAGTGTTTCCCGAGTCCGAATTAAGATCCTGGTCGAGTCCATACCAAGTGATCACACCAATTTCAGTCATATTAAGTAATATTTACGAAATTGATATTTTGGGTTCCTTTAGGAGTAAAAAAAATAAATTTTAATTATTTTTAAAAAATTCAAAATATTTTCGAAAATATTCAAATTCGAAATTTTATGTACTATTTTTTTTGTGTTATCATAACTTCTGTAATTTTGAAGCAATTGAGATCATTTTTTTTTAAATTACTCGTATTTAAATACTCTTTCAAGAAAAATTATAATAATTAAGAAATTGTTTATAATTAAATTTTTATTAAAAAAATTAAATTATTTATTTAAACAAAATCTAAAGTATATCATCGTTCTTTTTCAAAAAATTCATAAACATAGCCTATAATGTGCTTAAAAATTTAAGCCAAAGAAAAAGATGGTATGTATTATAGTTTTTGAGAAAAAAATTATTAAGTTATGCTAGCGCGGCGCGGACCGGTGTCACCGCTACTCAACGCGTAGTTCCGTAGTAACCGAAATGTATGTATATTTTTACATAATGTAAATATAGTTAGTGTATTATATTTAAATTATAAGCTTCAGAAAGTCACACTGATCTTTTCATAGTACATGGACATCAAACTTTAGAATTAAAAAAATCGGAGAAAATAATTAAAGTAAAAAAAAGTAATTAAAAAATTGGTAATTTATAGAAAAATAATAAAAATAACTAAAAATTGGGAAAGTTATTAAAATTTAAGAATAATAATTGAAAATTTGTTAAATCAATTGAAAAATAATTAATATAATTAAAAACTGGTAAAAATAAGTGAAAATAAGTGAATAATTAAAATAATTTAAAACTGAAGAAAGAAAAATAATGGACTGGTAAAATTATCAAAATTCGCGATGTTCAGGGGTGTTAATTTTTTTTCTTATGCAATTTTAGACCTAAAATTATGGGGTAATGTCAAAAATAGAGAAACAAATAATTTGCGGAGTTTGAGAAATTTATTCTAAGAAAAACTTAAATTTTAAAAATTAAACCTCTTTCACAATTTTCATTTTTTCCATCGACAATTTTTTTGTGGGATTTTTAAATGATTTTCTACAATCCATCGTATGGATTTTTAAAAATAAAATTTCGAAAATGACCAAAAAAATATTGTTTTTTAATTTTTATGTAATACCATAATTCTACATCTTAATTGATGTAAGAAAAAAAATGACACCTCTGAGCATCAAAAATTTTGTTGAGTTAAAATTTCACCTATCTCTCCCCTTAAAGAATGATAAAAATAGTTTGAAAATAGTTAAAAAAAGCAAGTTTACAACGACCATTAAACAATCAAATTGTTACTCCTCTTGACTTATACGAGTGGGCAAAATCCAGTTTAGAGAAAATTAATGTAGAATTTTGTAATTACGCAGAATATGAAGCTGAAAAACAATTGTTAAGTGAAAGATTTAATCAAGCTATGACCATTAAAGGTACACAAAAATTTCATTCCTTCGTACCCCTTGAGAATAAAATTGAAACAAAAATTTTTTCAAATTCTGTGCACAGCACAATTTGTAAAATAAAAAAATAAACATGACGATTAACTGTATTTATATTATGTAATAATATACATACATTTCGGTTACTACGGAACTACGCGTTGAGTAGCGGTGACACCGGTCTGCGCCGCGCTAGCATAACTTAATAATTTTTTTCTCAAAAACTATAATACATACCATCTTTTTCTTTGGCTTAAATTTTTAAGCACATTATAGGCTATGTTTATGAATTTTTTGAAAAAGATCGATGATATACTTTAGATTTTGTTTAAATAAATAATTTAATTTTTTTAATAAAAATTTAATTATAAACAATTTCTTAATTCTTATAATTTTTCTTGAAAGAGTATTTAAATACGAGTAATTTAAAAAAAAAATGATCTCAATTGCTTCAAAATTACAGAAGTTATGATAAAACAAAGAAAATAGTACTCAAAATTTTGAATTTGAATATTTTCGAAAATATTTTGAATTTTTTAAAAATAATTAAAATTTATTTTTTTTACTCCTAAAGGAACCCAAAATATCAATTTCGTAAATATTACTCAATATGACTGAAATTGGTGTGATCACTTGGTATGGACTCGACCTCCTACTTTGATCCTACTAATTCTTTAGTGCCATGCATTTAAGTCATTCTAAAAACTTGTAAAAACCTACAATTCCGGAATTTAAAAGGTCTTAGGTAGGATCTTAATTTGGACTCGGGTTCCTTTAGTTTTGACAATGACTACTCACTTGTAACATGATTCAGATTATTAACAGTGCCATAATTGCCTACATGACTAAGATAGTAGGGTAATATCACCTTGAGTGGACCGCCTAAAAGTTTTTAGTGATCTGACAGTGGAAACGTGAAATAAATAGTTCAAACAAACCAAAAGAAATTAAGTTTTGCGGTGAACAGATACGTTATTTTTTCATAAAACGAGTTTTCAAAAAGCAGACTGTTAAAAAAAGTCGTCGTTGCAATTAATGAATGAATTCTAAAGTGTAAAAATAGTGTTAAACTCGAGTTGTAAAAAGTCCCTTAAAAAGTCGAATATCACCTTGAGTGGACCATTGTTCATAATCTTGAGTAAACCGTCTAATTATTTCCATTTTTAATGTCAATTTACCATTTTAATGGATATAAATTGAAGAGAAACTTGTTTTTAACAATGTTCTATGTTCTTTATTAATATTTTTTTGTGATTTCATAATAGGTATTGTCGAAAGCAGTATAGAATAACCGGGAGTCAAAACTAGATAATTTACTGCAGGAAATTAAAAATCTTGAATAACTTTTACAATTTCTTGAGCTTCTATTTTTTTTCTGACCTCTTGCAGTTTTTCAGGAGTGGTCCACTTAAGGTTACATTTTATTCATTCCTCAAAAACACGCGAATTTTTATAAGTCAATTTTATTTTTTCTAAATAACAAAATCAAAGCTCTCATGACATAAACTCTTATCTAGGGATCTAAACTAAAGCTTGGAATAAAGAAGTACAATCAATTTACTTTCATAAAGAATTTATTCGAAAAAAAGCATAAGCGGTCCACTCAAGGTGACATTACCCTATGCATGGTTAAACAGACCCACAAAAAAAAGAATTTTTTGTCTTAGACATTACACTAGTGTATTCTTTTGCGTATTTTTGTTTGCTAAATTCAAATCCGAAGACAAAATTGTTAGATTAGTTCTACTTTTAGAAATAAGCTCAAAATTTTTTTAAAACATTTCATTAAAAAAAAAATTTTTTTTGTCCAAGACACTACGCTAGTATATTCCCACGTATTTTTCTCCACTAAATCCGCATCCAAAGTTAGAATTGCCAAACTAGGTTCAACTTTTTGAGATAATATCAAAAAACTGATCAAAAATACAAAAAAATCTCTTTTTTGATATTATATCAACAAATTTAACTAATCTGATAATTTTAATTCGTATTCTGCGGTGACAAATACGTAAGAATAGTGTCCCGGTAAGAAAAAATTTTTTTTTAGTTTACCTTAATTTTTTAATACAGCTGGTCGGAAAAATTCTATAGAATTTACTAAAATCATTCTACAGATTTTTTGTAGAATAACTCCATAGAATTTATACATGAATTCTAGATAAATTCTAGTTAATATTCTGCAGAAAAAAAGTTGATGGACAAACGAAATGATATGAAAATACATGTGAAGTTAGTAAATATATAAAAACAGATGATATGAGTTTATATTAATTACAAACTTCATGTATATTTTCTTAAAATATCAAAATCTTATTTTTATTTTGGAATCAGTTTAGTAAAACTAAGTTGAACTTTGCCAACGCTTCATTGTTTCATTTCAAAAAGTTATACTTATTTTTTTCTTGTGTAGACTTATATTTCTCATTTTTTCGTTCTTTTTTAATTTACAATTACTTATTCACTTTTCAGAAATATTTTTTCTTCCTTGTAATTTTCCTCTATAATCTATATATATTTTTTTTTATTTTCAGAAATTTCTAGTAAATTTTATCGAGTGTTAATTTCTCTACTAACTAGTTATTTTTTACAAGTTTTTTACATCTAAGTTTTCTCTATTTTTTTGTTTTATTTTATTTTATTTCTAATGCCTCTCTTATTCACAGCAATTTTTTCATTTCAAGTTTTTATTAAACAACTTTTAGTTATTATTTTACTGTCTAGTAATTCAGTTACATTTTTAAAACTATTTTTTACACTCTAATATTGTATCTTTTTTTTGAACCATTTTTTTTCAATCTGTCGTCATATTTATCTATACTTTAAATTTCTTCTTTTTATTCTTAAATTTAACAAAATTCTAGTTATTGTTTTACATTTTATTAATTTTTTACATTCCCGAGTAATTTTTCCATACATTCCATGAAAATTTTTACCGATGTAAACCTATTTTTTATTTTTTTAATTTATTGTACTTTTTTATTTTTTAGTTGTTTTTCTGCACTTTCCAGTCATTTTTCATTTTCAAGTAATTTTTTTTTAACTTATTTTTAGTCAGTTCACTAAATCTTAATTAGTTAAAAATAACTAATTTTATAGCAAAAACTCAGTCACTAATACAATTATTTCTACTAATCATTTAGTGAAAAATAACCTATTATTATTAGTCAAATTCATTTTTAGATTATATCAAAATAACTAATATTTTAGTAAAATTTTGTTTATTAATTCAATTAGTTAAATTTTAACTATTTTTAGTTACTTTTTTACTAACATTTAGTTATTTTTTAACTAAAAATTAGTTATTTTTCACTAATTCAGATTTAGAGAGAACTTCTAGTCATTTAAGTTATTATTTTACTTCCTAGTAAGTTTCATGTGTTTTCTAGTTTATTTAACAGATTACAGGATATTCCCTTTCATAAAAGTACTCTTAATATTAAATTGTTGCATCCAGGAACATTTTAAAAACAATAATATCAGTTATTCATATCATTTATTCATTTTTTAGTTAAAATTTTCTCATTTTCTAGTTCATTTCTTATTTTTCAGTTACTTATTCTTTTATCGATAATATTTTTTCTTTCTAGAAATTTTCTTCAATTTTCTAGTTATCTTTTTTAATATCTTAAAATTTTATTGCTTTTAATTATTTTTCCTGCTTCTAGATGTTGTTTTTTACGTATTCTTCTAATTTTTGATGTTTTTTCTCCACTTTTTTTTATTTTCAATCAATTGCAGTTATTTCTATAGTTCTATAGTTTTTTTTCTATACTTTCTGCTTATTTTAATAAATTTCAATAGTTTCTTTTCTTTTAGATAATTCATGATTTGTCAGTCTTCTTCCCTTAATTTTTCATCCTCCTTTAACATTAAAATAAATTTCTTTTTTGGTTATTTCAAAAGTAAAGTAAAAATAAAATAAAAGTACTACTTTTTTTTAAAAAAGTCTATTTACTTTTTTCTTACTTTTTTTCTTACTTTTTTCTAGTAATTACTTTACTTTTTAATATTGTTTGTATCCTTTTTTCACTGTATCGTATTTTTCTTCCTCTTTTAGAATTTTTTAACAAACTTCTGTGGTTAGAATTTTAATTTATATTTGCTTTATTTATTATTTTTTCTCTATTTTCTGAATATCTTTTGCAGTATCTTAATATTTTTACTTTACGGTATTTTTTTTCTTTCTTTATAATTCTTTGTCAAAACTTTCTAGTAATTGTTTGTCATTTTCTAGTTTTACTTTTCTCGAATTCAGGTTTTTTTTCTAAATTTCTAATCACTTGTCCATTATTCAGAAAAAATTTTCTTCCTAGTAATTTCCTTCAATTTACTAATTAATGTTAGTTTCCTAATGTTTAAATAATTTATCGCTTTTTATTTTTTGTTCTATAAAATTTTAATTTATCCTTCCTATTTTTATTTTTTACTTTATTTTTCATTTCACTGTAATATTCTTCTACTTTCTATTATTTTTCTTCACATTTTTGTTATTTTCCATGATTTCCCGCAATTTTTTTTACTATTTAGTACACTCAAAGAAAATTAATTATAAATTTTACTAAAATGCTTTATAATTTAGGGAAAAAGTGACAGAAAGCGAAATTTTCATACAAGGAGTTTTAAACATAAAAAAAATCATTCGAATCATTGCTAAGTTATTTTAAACTTTAATACAGTCTGTATCGAATTTAATATAATTTTTTTATAGTTTGAAATTGTCAATCTGAAATTTTCTCTTTTTGGTCCTTTTTCCCTAAATTATAAAATACTTTTATAAAATGTATAATTAATTTTCTTTTTTACTTCATAGTAATTTTTTTTCTAGAGGTGGTGACCGAACATGTGTATATTTCACCCTCAAATTTTAATTTATAGTGGAGGTCCTACTCCCCAGCATAAATTTTTTTGCATCATTAATGATCTTAATCCCACATCATTTTATTAATAATAAATAATAAATAAACATTGATATAAAAGGTCACCGAAAAAATCCCAAGATAAAGAATCTAAAAGCCGCAAAGGTAATAAAAGAACCAAACCCATAATTTTTAAAACCCTGTACTTCTTGATTTTGGGAGAAAAATATGGAGTCCAATAATTTTTGACAGACATATTAATTGACCTACTCCCCTGTATAAATTTTTCGCATCATTAATGATCTTAATCCCACATCATTTTATTAATAAATAAACAATACCACATTGATATAAAAGGTCACCGAAAAAATCCCAAGATAAAGAATCTAAAAGCCCTTAAGGTAACAAAAGAACCAAACCCATAATTTTTAAAACCCTCTACTTCTTGATTTTTGGGGAAAAATATGGAGTCAAATAATTAAAAAAAATTTTGACAGACATATTAATTGACCTACTCCCCTGTATAAATTTTTCGCATCATTAATGATCTTAATCCCACATCATTTTATTAATAAATAAACAACACCACACTAATATAAAAGGTCACCAAAAAAATCCCAAGATAAAGAATCTAAAAGCCCCAAAGGTAATAAAAGAACCAAACCCATAATTTTTAAAACCCTCTACTTCTTGATTTTGGGGGAAAAATATGAAGTCCAATAATTAAAAAAATTTTTGACAGACATATTAATTGACCATAACCGAACACTTTGACAGAGGAAACGGCGAATCTAAGTTTCGGGACAAACCGCTAATTAAATGAACGGATTCGTCGGCATTGGATGACCGAAATGCGGAGGGTGCTTGTTAAAGAATGCAGACACAGAAAATTAGAAGGAGCTTGTTCATCTTTCAAACTTCAAAGCAAAAACTTTGGGTCGGCACCTCTCGGTGTAAGCGGGCACACGCAGTTCAAGGGATATTAAATGCGCGCGAGTGAGTGCGTGTGTGAGGACGAAATTGCTCGCAGGAATTGTATATACTTACTATATAGTATAGCAAATTTATCCGGATAATTATTTTTATCTAAGCGCTCTGTTAGTAAGAATTCAAGGGCAATGAAATCACGCCGCGGTTCATGCCGTCTGCTCATCTGCTTCTTCAGTCTCACCCCCCACCCCTCGCAGTAAAAGAGTTTGAGTTCCTTGTGCTTTCCCTCTTAAACTTCGTCTTGGAAACGCAACTAACAACATCTGCTTCTATTTTTGCGCTGGCCCGAGTCCAATGCTTTTACTTTTTAAAACACATCTATGACGAACGTCTGGATCATCCTGCTTTTGGAGAAATCAATTTTTTGTAATTTCTCTTTAATTTTATATAATAATTTTGCCTTTATTTTGTAAAATACCAGCATTAATGAGTACATTTATTATCAAATTTGATTATCTGATGAAAATACAGATATTCATCACAATCAAATTGACGGAAAATATTTTAAGTGATTGGGTAATAAAGTGATGGTGGCTCGAATCAGGCGGAAAACTTTATTTAGTAAAATAGAAAGATTGAATCAGTGTGTATAGCTGCAAAAAGATGAATAAGCGAGGATGCAAATTAATAGATTTTTCTCAATGGAAATTGATAGTGATGTACATTTGCACTGAAAGCTATTACTAGTTGATAAAATCACTAGCAGAAATAAAAGCGACATGTTCGAACAAACCTTTGCTTTGATAAAGATAATAAAATCTTTAATATCAGATAGAACAAAAATGCTTGATTTAATCCATTCTCAACTATTTTTAGGGTCGAGTTCATATAAACGACTGAATTATTCAATTCAAGGAACTCTTGAAAGAAAATTAAAATGAACTTATTTTAATTGAATGCTGTTAAGATTCAGCGCTTCAAAATGTAAAAATTGCAGCAGTGAGAAATTAAGGTTCCTTAGAGCTTGTGCTTTATTTAGTAACGTGATTCTGCACATCTCATGAATGAACCATCGACAAGTGTATATTTTTGATCTAAAAACTTCTTGTCTTTCATTATTAACAAGAAGTGCTATTATTAATTACATCTTCAATTACATTGCTTTTAAATTTACTTCAATAAAAATTGATTTCGAATAAAAGTTTGTTTCTAATAGAAGACATTTTAAAATATTCAGTTTTTAAAAATCCAATCCTAAAAAATGCATTCTGATAAAAATTTTCCAACATTATTTTAACATCATGTTTAAACTATTTTAACAAAAGTTTTATTACTAAAAGACATGTTTATGGTACGTCTGCAATATTTCATAGAGCAAAAAAGTCGCCCTGTGGAATTTCAAATGAAAAATTACAGACAAAAAATAAATTATTTTCTTAATAAGAAAGTGGATAAATGAATTTACAATTATACAATTACTAGATGTTTTTATTTAAAATTTTAAATCAGTTACCATTTACGTAAAATTTTGTCAAGTCTATAACATTTACCAATTTTAATTTTCTCAAACTTCAAATAATTTGAAAGTTCATTGATTAAAAATTTAATTAATCCACGCTTTGAGAATAGTAAATTTAAAATTATTAAAAAATTTCTTAATTTTTAAACATTTTTTTCTAATATTATGATTTTAATTATTTGCTACAATTTTCAACTGGTTTTACAATTTTTCAAACATTTTCTTCACTTTCTAATTATTTTCATTATTTTTCAAAATTTCCCCTAAATTATAAATTTAATTTCTGCAAGTTCCAGTTAATTTCTTTAATTTTTTTTAAAAACAACTTATTCAGTTTTAATTATTTTTTTAAATATCAAATTTGTAGCATTATTTATTAATTAATTTTCAATTTTTTTCGTCATTTTCCAATTCTTTTTACAAAATATGATTTTTTGTTTTTTAAATTGTAATTTTTTTTCTTAAAATTACGATCAATTTCTTCAATATCGAATTATATCAATATTAATTTGTAATGATAATTAAATAATGGAAGGACATAGCTCATCAATTTTATTAATGCAATTATCAGTTTCAATATTTTTATCCTTTTTCATAATCATTTTCCAAATATTTTTCAATATTAAAAAACCTGTTCCATGCTTAATCAAATTTTATTAAAAAAACTAAATTATGAAGTTTTTATTTATTGTTTTTAAATTTTAGTTGTATTTTACAAGTATTTAAATGATATTCTTTGATTTTCGGTCGGTTTCTTTTATATCAAATAAATTCTATAATTTTTTCAATTTTTTTCTTAAATTTCCACAGTTAAATTTAATTTTCAATTCTTGTTATCATTTTCAAGTGGTCTTGTTTATCTTAAATATAATCTGTAAATTTTTCAATTATTTTTTAATTAATTTTCTAATTTTTTTATTGTTTATCCTAGTTATTTTTTCAATTTATAATTATATTTTTGTCTTTCTTTAATTATTTTATTTTATTACAAATATACGTTGTAATTTTTCCAATTATTTTTTACAAATGAAAATTATTTTCTTCAATTTTGGAATTATTTTCATTACTTTACAAATATTTTCTCGAATTTCTCATTTTCATTATTATTTAATTATTCACCTGAATTTTAAAATATTTTTCGCAAATTTTAATAATTCTCTTCAATTTTCAAATATTATTGTTATCATTTTGCAATCAATTTATTCATTTTTCAATTTAATTTTACTATTCCTTAATTAAAGTACTTAATTTTCAATTATTTATCTCATTCTTTAATAATTTTTTTCAATTTTCGTTTTCTCTTATGCTTTTGCAATTAACTTCCTAAATTTTCATTAATTATTATCTCAAATCTAAGTTACTGTATCCAGGTTTCAATGTTTTAATCAGTCTTCAATTATTTTTCTTAAATTTCAAATACTTTTGTCAATGTTTAATTATTTTTTTTTAATTTGCAATGAGTTTCACAGATTTTACATTGTTTTGATTAATTGTTGATTAATTCCGAAAATTTTAATTATTTATCTCAAATTTTCATTATTTTTTCAATTTTCTTCTATTTATATAATGTTTAAATTATTTTCCTCAATTTAAAATTCTTGAAATCATTTTGAAACCAGGTACTTTTTTTACTTCACACATATTCCGTAATTTTCTCAATTTGTTTTCTTAAATTTCCATAATTATCTTTAATTTCTAATTATTTTTATAATTTTTCAAGTAGTCTTGTTTATCCCAAATGTATTCTGTAATTTTTTCAATTATTTTTTACAAATTTTTATTAATTTTCTACAATGTTCAGTCGTTCAGTAATATATATTATTTTTTAATTACTTTTTGTCATTTTCAATAGTTTTTTAATTAATTTTCTAATGTTTTTATTATTTTTCTGAAATTTCAGTTATTTGTTCTATTTACAATTATTTTCACAATTCTGAAATTATTTTCTTTTATTTTAAATATATGTTGTAACTTCTTCAATAATTTTTACGTATTAAAATTATTTTCTTTAATTTTAAATTTTTTGTATTGCTTTACAAATATTTTCTTGAATTTTTGATAATCTTCATTATTCTTCAATTATTTACCTAGATTTTTAAGTTTTTTTCTCAAATTTAATAATTTTTATTAAAATAATTCTCTTCAATTTTCAAATATTATTGTTATCATTTTGCAACCAATTTCTTCATTTTTTTATTATTTTTACTATTTCTCAATTAAAGTCCTTAATTTTTAATTATTTATCTCAGTATTCAATTATTTTTTTCAATTTTCATTTTCTTTTATGCTTTTGCAATTATTTTTTTCACCTTTTAATCAGATATAGGATTAATTACTATTTTTTATCTCAAATATATTCTGTAATTTTGTCAAATATTTTTCACATACTTTTGTTCTTTTCTACAATTTTTAATTATTTCAATCATTTTTCAATTACTTTTTGTCATTTTAATAATTTTTTAATTAATTTTTTTTTTTTTTATTATTTATCTCAAATTCCAATTATTTTTTCTATTTACAATTATTTTAATCATTCTGCAATTACTTTTTTTTGGTACAAACATATGTTGTGATGTCTTCAATTATTTTTCATAAATTAAAATTATTTTCTGTAATTATTTATTATCTTTATTATTCTTCAATTAGTTACCTAGAATTTTACATTTTTTTCTAAAATTTAAGGATTTTTTTTAAAATAATTTTTTTCAAATTTCAATTACTATTGTTATCATTTTGCAATCAATTTCTTCATTTTTGAATTATTTTTAATATTCGTCAATTAAATTCCCAAATTTTCAATTATTTATCTCATTTTTCAATTATTTTTTGCAATTTTCATTTTCTTATATCTTTTTGTAATTATTTTCTCCACCTTTTAATCAGATATATTAATTATTATTCTTAAATTGATTTTTAAAATTTTCATTTACTATCTCAAATCTATGTTATAGTATCCACTTTTCAATATTTATATCATTCTTCAATTAATATATTTTTCATATTTCAATTAAGTTCGCCAATTTTTAATTACTTTTTTAATTTGCAATGATTTTTACAAAATTTATATTATTTCGATTATTTGTTGATTAATTCCGAAAATTTTAATTAATTATCATAAATTTCCATTATTTTCATTAATTTTCGATTATTTCTATAATGTTTCAAATATTTTCCTCAATTTAAAATTCTTTAAATCATTTTATAATTACGTACTTTATTTTACTTTACATATACTCCATATTTTTTTCAATTATTTTTTTAAAATTACAATAATTATCTTTAATTTTCTATTATTTTTATCATTTTTAAATTATTTCACCAAATTTTAATTATTCTCCTTTTTATCCAATCAATTTCTATAACTTATAAAGATTTTTTTCTCAAATATCAATTATTTTTTAAAAATTTTTTTCAACTCCAACATTATATAAATTTTGTCCTATACAAATAAATCTTGTTTTATTTATCTTTAAGTATTGTATTTAAAATATTTATAATTGTTTATAACACAAGTTTTAGAAACTAATCGCGCACTAGCGCGCGTATAATCTGTTAGTTACAAATAATTACACTAATTAAAAAACAGTTTAATTTATATTTTGTTTTATTTCTCCCCCCGGTCAACATTAAAAATTTACAAATCGCCGCCCCTGTAAGAGAATCCATTTTACTTCTAAAAATATCATTCCCGCTTTTTTTTCTTGAAAGGAAATGATTTAAAAAATAAAATATTTCCAGACATTGGATAGATATTTTTCTCCTTCGGCGATCCGATCATCCCGTCTAGGATTCGCATTTTAATTGCCGAGAGATGCTGCAGAACCGAAATTACTAGGCCTTTAACCACGGGCTGTCGTTCTATCGTGGATTCGTAAGGGTTTTTGAAAAATAATAAATGGGTTTCGAAAACTCTGCCAACTGAAATCGGATGACTTAATGAGGGCTTGGTGATTATCAGTAAGAAATCTGAGCTTCGCGAATGAAATAAATAATGCTAATTTATAGAAAGAAACCTGTTATTACACATCAAGTTGCAAAATTAGCACCTTCTGCCCGTCACACTGCTCGAGAAACAGAACTCTGAAGCGTGATAAAATTTTTTTGATAACAAAACAGAATTTCACTCGAGTCGCAAAACAGTAAGTAATTAATTAAATTAATAATTCGTTACCTTCCTATAATTACACAAAAATCAATAACTCACTTTATTTAAATTGCACTTTACCTTCGGTAAAAATGAATGAAAGGCTGCATGAAAATTGATTCTGTATGTTAATTAAAATTAATTATTAACAGATAATAATTAAAGTGTATTATAAATTACGAATTACCATTAATGAATGATAAAAATAAATGGATGGTAAATATAAATAATTGAGTTAGTATACGGAGTGAATTTTCGTTGAACAAAAAAAAAAAAGAAAAATGTTAAATTATGAACAAAAATCAGTCTCTGTAAGGGAACTCAATCTACGAGGATTTCAGAGTTAATTAAGGCCTAAATTGGATTGAATAAGGAAGAGTGGAAATTGTTCCGAGATAAGAAATTGATCGGATATAACTAAGATTTTTGTCCTCAGCATTCAACTCAACATTTACAATGTTCCCGGGCAATTTTGTTTTAGAGGATGATCGTCGAGGTCTTTGAGGGCCGGGAGGTAGTGGCATCAGGATCGGCATCAACGGGAGCAGCGTGTAATTAAGGGGGTTGATTGATGTTAATTCAAAGGGTAATTAAGAATGTTGCGCATAAAAATCTGGTAATTTATGGTCATTGGGGATAATTATATGTTGACCAGCTTGTAATTGCAAGCGCTTCGTTGTGGCGTCCCAACATTGCTTGCCGCGATGTGTTTCACATACTTGAGCCTCTGTCTGAGAATCGCCTTGGTACAAGAGATTCTGGCATAAATGTGCGCACACATTAACACACACTGGCATATTTCTCCGCATGAATATACGGTCTCAGATCGCAGCTTATTATAGGGGCTAGTAGATAAGGTGGGTTTAGAAACAAGCATGCCTCTGGCTAGCGAGTTTCTCTGAGCGCCTTGCAGGACGCTCCAGGCGCCACAACCCATACAACTTAGGTAGCACCGATTTATGGGCTCGATTCCTCACCAAGTCGAACGCTTTTAGAGTTTTAGGCACGAGTTGTTATACCTCGCGTCACTGATATCAGACGAGAACTAGGGGAACACTATAAATAACACACTTTTAATCGCCATATGTTTCTACTGAGTGCCAGATTTTGACCCCTAATGGTATACATTCGAAAATTGTTCTTTTACGATATTGGGACAAGTTATCAAATTTTATCAATTAATGATAATATGTCAGTGAGGCGATTTTTACTTTTTGGGATGTGCAACAATTGTAGTTGATGTTAAATTTTTGCTGAGATTTTTACAAGACTTATTAAAATAGCAATAATATCTTCAGGATTGCAGCATTTACTTTTTTGGGATAGTAACAATTGTTATGAGGATAGGAACAATATTATCGGAGGAGTAACAATTTTGAGATAAAAATAGTTCGATAAGGATGGTTTTAATATAAATGGTACTACTAGCAATAACATCAGGATGGAGACAATTACCCTTGAGGAAATGTGAGAATGGCCATAAAGAAGATAGAAATTGGCTTGAGGAAGGTGACAATATCATGCGGTTAATAATAATGCTATCGAAATATCAACAAGATCATGAAGATGGTGATATAGCCTTTTGAGATGTGTAACAATTGTTATAAGGATGATAACAATTGTCATCAAGATGTTAAAGATAAAGATTGTAATAATATCTTTGAGATTCCATCAATGACCGTTTTGGGATAGTAACAATTGTTTTTCTAAACATTAAAATTCTGGTCGTTAGAGTATTTAATTGATAGTAACAAATAACAATTATTATGAGGACAGGAACAATATTACCGGAGGAGTAACACTATCGAGATGAGAAGAATTGGATAAAGATGGTTTTAATACAAATGCTACTACCATAAAGACAGTAACAATACCATTAGGATGAAGACTATTACTCCTGATGATATGTGTCAATTATCGTAAAGAAGATAGCAAATGTCATAAGGAAGGTGACAATACCTTGCAAATAATAATAATACTATCAAAATCTTAACAAGATCATAAGGATAAAAATGTTGACTTTTAAGATGTGTACCAATTATCATAAGGATAATAACAATTGACAGAAAAATGTTAAAGATAAAGATATATGGATAGTAATAATATCTTTGGGAATCCATCAATTATCGTTCTGGGATAGTAAAAATTGTCATGAGGATAGGAACACTATAATCATGGAAGTAGTAATGCCATCGAGATAACAAATTCCATAAGGTTGGAATTAATATGAATGGTATTACTATTAGAACAGTAACAATGACATCAGGATGAAGACAATTACTCTTGAGGATATGTGAGAATAGCCATAAAAAAGATAGCAAATGGCATGAGGAAGGTGACAACATCAAGCGGATAATAATAATGCTATCTAAAGATCAAAAAGATCATAACGATAAAGATATTAACTTTTAAAAAGTTAATTAACATTTATCATAAGGATGATAACAATTGACGTCAAGATGTTAAAGATAAAGATATAAGGATAGTAATAATATCTTTGGGATTTCATTAATTACCGTTTTGGGATAGTAACAATTGTTATAAGGATAGGAACAATATCATCGGAGAACTAACATTATCAAGATTAGAAGAATTCGATAAAGATGGTTTAAATATAAATGATGCAACCATAAAGACAGTAACAATACAAGTAGGATGAAGACAATTACTCTTGATCATATGTGTCAATGGTTTAAATATAAATGATACAACTATAAAGACAGTAACAATGCAATTAGGATGAAGACAATTACTCTTGATCATATATGTCAATTATCTTAAAGAAGATAGCAAATCTAATGAGAAATGTGACAATATCATGCGGATAATAATCATGCTATCTAAAGATCAACAAGATCATAATGATGGAGATATTGACTTTTAAGAAGTGTCACAATTATCATAAGGATGATGATACTTGACGTCAAAATGTTAAAGATAAATATATAAGGATAGTAAGAATATCTTCGGGATTCCATTAATTACCGTTTGAGGATAGTGACAATTGTTATGAGGATAGGAACACTATTATCAGGGAAGTAGTAATACCATCGAGATTAGAAGAATTCCACAAAGTTGGGATTAATATAAATGGTATTACTATAAGAACAGTAACAATACCATAAGGATGGAGACAATTACTTTTGAGGATATGTGAGAATAGCCATAAAGAAGGAAGCAATTGGCATGAGGAAGTTGAAAATATTAAACGGATAATAATAATGCTATCGAAATATCAAGAAGATCATAAGGATGGAGATATAGCTTTTTGAGATGTGTAACAATTATCATAAGGATGATAACAATTGACTTCAAGCTGTTAAAGTTACCATCAGGTTAGTCATAATACCGTCACCGGATGGCATAAATCTAGGATAATAAAAATACCATACGGATAGTAGTTACATCACCGGGATAACAACAATTTTAAATAGCAATTGTTACCATTACAAATTGCACCTAATTTCTTCAGAATTTTTATTATTGATATTATGAACCTAATGGTACCATTAAGATCTTGATGTCAATTGCTATCATTCTTATGATATTTGGTACAAATTTTAAAGGATTATTGTTACCATCCTTATGGTTTTGTTGATATTTCAATAGTGTCAATACCGTATGATATTGTTATCATTCTGATGTCAATTGCTATCTTCTTTAAGACATTCGGCACATATCCTGTGGGTCAATTGCTACTATTTTTATGATATTGTTGATATTTCGATGGTATAATTACTATCCGTATGATAATCTTACAGCTTTGATGGCATTTGCTGTTTTCTTTATGACAATTGTCACATATCCTGAATAATTGTTATTTCCCCCCATTCTCATTTCTCGATGATGTTATTACTTTCCTGATGATATTGTTCCTATCCTCCTAACAGTTGTTAGTATCCTATCCCAACATTCATATTATAATTGTTGCATATCTTGGAGAAGAATTAATATGATTGATGCTTTTATTACAATAGTGATTTTTAGTGTCTTTATACATTGTTGTTACCATAATAATGGAAATTGTTTTCTTATGACAGTGGTCACATATTCTAAAGAGAAATGGAAACCACCCATATGATATTCTTCCCATCTTTATACCAATTGTTACTTATCCCGAAGAAGAGTGGATGGTATTCTACATATTATTTTTGCCATCACAAAGTTATTAATCAAATCCTGATGATATTATTGCTGCCAATGTGGCAATTGTTAACATTCTTATAACAATTGTTACATATCTTAAAAATGAATAGGTAACATTGAGATCACAATTTTTGCCACCCTTATTGTATTATTACTATCTTAATAGTATTGTTACTATCCTGATGTCAATAACTATCATCTTTACAACAATTGTTACAGGTTTCTTAACAATTGTTACATATTCTAAAAAACAATGGGTACCAACCAGATGGTATTGTTGACATTTAGACCTTATTATTACTATTCGGATGGTATTGTTACTATCGGTATATCAATTGCTATCATCCTTATAACAATCGTAACATATTCTTAAGAGGAATATCCATATAGTATTGTTAGCATCCTTATAACAATTGTCACTTATCCTGAAAAGGAATAGCTACTATCTAGAAGGTATTCTTATCATCCCAAAGTATTAAAAATCCTGATGGTATTGTTTTTATGTGTCAATTGTTAACATTCCAATAACAATTGTTTCATACCTTGAAAGAGAATAGGTAACATTCAGATCGTATTTTTGCCATCTTTATGGTAGTATTACTCTCCTAATAATATTGTTACAATCCTCATGTCAATAGCTATCATCTTTACAACAATTGTTACATGTTTTTTTTGACAATTATCACATATCCTGAAAAACAATGAGTACCAACCAGATGGTACATCCCGAAGATATTATTACTACCCTATGGGAAATGACAATTGGCTGGAGCTTGGCCCAAGCTTGGCCAATATTAGCCCAAGCTTGGGCCGATCTTGAGCATCGGCAAATTTCCCATAGGGTATGTTGATGATATTGTTGCCATCGTAATATCAATTGCTATCATCCTAATAGCAATTATTACTGTCCTGAATTTCAATTGTCACCTTCCTGATCGTATTTACACTATTCTTCTAGTATAAATACCACAAACCTAATACTAATGTTACATTCCTAATAACAATGTTTATCATCCTAATCACAACTTTTACATATCCCGAAGAGGAATATTTGTCATCCAGATCATATTGATACCATCCGGAATGTATTACTATTGTAATGATATTGTTATCATCAACATGCCAATTTTAATCTCCCTCATTACAATCATTATCTATCCCATATACTACTTGTACCTCATGATCCTAACACTATCGTGATGATACTACTACTATCCTGATCCTATCCTTACCATCCAAAATTCAATTATTATCATCCTTATCATCCTCCAAATTATTATTACCATCCAAATTTCAAGTATTATCATCCCTATCCTTATTATTATTCTTATCCTTATGCTTTTACCCTCATCATTATCTCAAATGCCAAAATCTTATCATCCATAAAAACACACTTACACCCTAAAAATCACAAACCTCAAAATCCACAACTCTTCAAACACCAAACTGAGTTTTCTCAATTCGAAGACCGAGAATGTGATGAAACTACATTAATAAATTCTTACGAGGGAGGAAACGTGTTCATGTTCTAATCAGTGTTCAACGAGGGGCAGTATCACCCTTATCAGTTGGTCGTGCTGGAAACGATTTCCGCTAAATCGAGTCCCCTTCCGATTTATGGAGACCCTCATGCTCGGTGGCGTATGCGGAACGTGCGTGTTGAGAGCTCACACGCACTCCAATACACGCGCACACACAGAGAAAGAGAGAGAGAAATGAAAATCATAGGAGGCGTTCACACAGTTACACTAAACTGGTGCCGCGCCCGCGTTCAGTTTAATCCTTACGTTTCGTGACTCGGGACAAAGCCCCGTGGATTTCTGACAGAATGGTATCGCACGTAACGACTATTACCTTCGCACTTAGTCGACTTTCTATGTATATCCTGTATGTACTACAAGGTTGGCAGCCATGACTCGTTAAACACCACGTGTAGCTGCGGAGACGAGTTCCTTTTATTTGTTTCTCTTTCTCTCCCTTCTTCAATCTCTCCGTGTCAGTTTCTCTCCAACTAGCATTATGACTGGTCGACAAAAAAGCACGATTATGTCTACTATATTAATCCGCTCAATTGATTACAGAATAGTGAAAGAAGTCGCTCGAACAATGTCCCAATGGGCGGTTGCCAACTGGTCCTGCTGCGATTATTTTTTTATGTCATTGCCTTGTTTTAATAGAGGTTCACTTGGTTCTTACACTCTCAGCTTTGCAATATTTTCTCAGTTGTTTCGTACTATAATATCATTGAAAACTTAAAATTTAAACTATTCTGTATTTTTTAAACTAGTATTTCAAATTAATGATTAATAGAATATTAATCACGTTGTTTATGTTATAATTCTTTTGTTCAGAAATATTTAGATAAGTAATTTATTTACACGGTTATTTTGTAAAGTTTATAATTATTTACAGAATGTGTATAGCTTAGGATGCATTTAAAAACGCGTTGATAATACAACCGCGTGCGTTTAAGCGTCATTATGTACTTAAGATAGGTGTTAAATATAATAAATAATTATTACTGAACTTTAAACGCGTTTGTATTTAGACTCCACAAAAAATGAGATTAAAATCTAGAGATTGTAATAATTGTGTAACGACAAGAATTAAAAATGTCAATTGCGTTGTTGATTTACTCAATTGTTACTTCAAGGACACGAACTCAAGTAAATCTTGAAATTAACCGCGATGAAGACTTAATTACAAGATTTCGCTCATTGGAGAAAATTATAATTTCTGTTGAGAAACTGCATTGTTTCACTTGTCTGTATTATTACTTGTATTATTAGTAATATCACATACGAATATTACACATTAATTAATAATATCATATTCATTACGATTATTATATTAATTAAGAATACCATATCATATTAATAATATATACCATAATTTATTAATAACACCACATTGATAAAAAAATTGTATCATCGCACAATCTAAATCAACAAACAGAAATAAACATAAACCTAATTAATAGAATCATATTAAAATTATCAAATCATTAATAGCGCGTACTGACATGCTGATTATTATTGGAACAATATATTTAATGATTTAACGTTAGAAATACATATTATAATCCATTAGGTAATGTACAATTAATAGCACACCGTGTCTGAAAATATGAAATTCAATATTGATAAAAGTTATTTCCGTTAAAATGGCAAAGCATTCCATTAATATTCAGACTGAATGTTGAGCGAAAGTGTAATTGTATGAAATTCAAAACTTCCATAAAAGTATACACGAGCAATTAATTACCGCTAAAATTAATAATTAGACTTTAGAAAAAATCTACTTTCTGTCACAATCTTTTCCATTTAATCATCCTCTCGAATTTCCAATATGTATTTATATCTCGGTTTTTTCGAAATTAAAATTACATTTGCAATAGTGAAATTACATTTTTCCTGTTCTGAGAAAAAATTTTAATTTTTTTTCCAATTTCCTAATTGATGAAAGTGGGAATAAAACTTGGATTTTTAATTTTCGTAAAAGAATATTTTATCTTTTACAGCTTCCTCTAGTGTTAAAGTTTGCAGAAAAAAAAGTGAACCAAATCGGAGTTTGAGTACATTAAACCCCGAATTACCACAAATAGAACTTTAACCGCACATGACCATCATAATGAAACCCCCTACTGAGGACGTATTTACGTACTAAACCGCCTTCGCGACTCATGCTGAGCCTTCAAGCCAAACATCTGTTCAAAAAATTTTCAACCTAAAGTCTTTTTAATTTAACGATCTCGACAGTCGTAAAACGAAAATAAAGCATTTATTGCCAATTCGAAATAAGCAGAAGGACATTTGACTTTTTAATATGAAAAGATTATATTCTAACTGCTCGATTGATTGGTTAAATATATTTTAAATACACATTGGTAATTAATTGGCAAAAAACATGACGTACCGAGTGAGCGCTAGTTAATGTTTCAAAAACATTTTATCCACAAGACTGAAATAATTTGATAGTCTGCTATATTTATTTCAGACGATGGTTTATACGAAACAAATTATTTATTGAAAGGCAATCAACGTCTACTGTAGCAATCAATTTGATTTAAATAATTACAGTTGCGCAAAATTTTATATTTCCCTGAAAATTATTATTTCAAGAAAATAGTCACCTAAAAATACACCTTTACTGAAATTCAAATAATTATTTTCTTCTTTGAGATGAAATTGTTTAATTGACACTCCTCGTTAACTGACGTGCTTTATTTATACCGCGAGACTTACTTGATTGTTTTTTGATACTATTTTGGTTTGTCACGAATCACAGACAATAATAAAGAGATTAACTGAAATAACCTTATAATTGTATTTCGAGAATATTCATGCCATTCTGGAAAATAAGATTTTTTTTTCTGTTAATTATATTTATTTTTACAACCTGGCAGTGCAAATTTAGATCCTCGAAAAATCGCGAGTGTCTAATCCCAGAAGGAAGTTTGAAAAATCTCAGCACTGCTTTTTACACGCAAATTAGTTCTATTAGAAGCATCGAGCGTAGAAAAAAAAAAACACTCGTGGCAGACTCGTCAGTGACGGAACCCTCGTGACGCGTAACCCTTCTCGCGCGACACGCACGTGCGTGCCTCTTTATAAATTATTAGAATTAATGACGCCGCACGCATAGCCTCGCCCTACAGGGTGTCACAACCTCCAATTGTAAGTAACCTTGTGGATCCTAACAAGAATTTTCGATTGTCTCCATATAATATGCATGGAAAATTTCCAACATTTACCCTCATAATATATTATATTATACCTTTCTTCAATTGTCTCTGATTTTCAGGGTGTCTACTAATTTCGTCCCACAAAATTCCCAATCATTTCCCGGTTTTTGTTCCTATTTCTCCAGGTTTTTTCTCTTGTTAACTTAAAATTTATTTTAAGTATAAAAAGACCTACTCTCTAAATTTGAAACAGCGAAAAAAAAAAATTGAAAAAATTGAAGACAACAGTTGATAATTGAAGAAAATAATTGAAATTCAAAGAAAATAATTGAGAATTGAAGAATTAAATATTAAACTTAACAAAAAATAATAATTAAGAATTAAAAGAAACAATTAATAATGAAAAGAATAATTAATACTGGAAAGAAATAATTGAACAATGATAAAGGTATTTGATAATTAGAAACAAAATTTAAAAAAAAGTCAATATTAATCAACAATTGAACAATGATTATTAAATTCAAAGAATATAATTGAAAGTTGGTCAACTAGATAGAAAATAAAAAAAATAATTCAAAATTTAAGTTAATAATTCAAAATTGAAGAAATAATTTGAAAATTAAATAATGAAATTGAAATCAGAAAAACACAGAATTATTGAATATTAAAAAAAACAATTGAAAATTGAGAAATAAAATTGAAATTCGAATACAATAATTAAGAATTAAAGAAAATTACTGAACAATTGAATTGAAAAAAGAAAAAAATAATTTATGATTAAAAAAAAAATGGGAAATGCCAGGAATTATTTAATATTGAAGAAAACATTAAAAATTGAAGAATAGAATTGTTATTTGAAGAAATTGATAGAGAATTGAAAAAAATAACTGAACAATTCAACAATTAAATTGAAATTAGAAGAAAATTATTGAAAATTGAAGGAGGTTTTGAAACATGAAATAAATAACCGATAATTGAAAAAAGTCGAGAATATTGAATATTGAAACAAACAATTGAAAATTGAACAAAATAATTAAAAATTAAAGAAAATAATTCAAAACTGAAGAAAGTACTTAAAAATTAAAGACAATATTTGAAAACAGCAGAAAAACTGAGAAATCGACGGAAATTGATGAAAATAATTTAAAAAAGCTGAGAATTGTTAAATACTGAAGAAAAATAAGAAGAAATTAAAAATTGAAAAAAATTGAGAAGCTGAAAGAAATATGAAAAAATAATTGGAATTTGAAGAAAATAATTGAAATTAAAAAAAAAACCTGGAAACTAAAGAAAATAATTGAGAATTTAAAAAAAAATCATTGTAAAAAGCCTAGAGTTATTGAATATTGAAAAAAACAATTGAACATTAGAGAATGGAGATGAATGTCGAAAATTCTAATTGAGAATTAAAGAAAATAATTCAAGAATTGAACAATGGGGTTGAGAGTAGAAAAAAATAAGTGATAATTAAAGTAAAAAGAAATCTAACAACCCAGGAATTATAGAATTTAAAGAAAACAAAAAAAAATTAAGAATGTAATTGTAATTTGAAGAAATCAATTAAAAATTGTTGAAAATAATTTGAAATTGAAGAAAATGTGATTTTATAAAAATTGTTGAATAATAATTGATGAATTGAATTGAAGGTCCAAAAACATAATTGATAATTAAAAAAAATATTGAAAAAAGCCGAGAATTATTGATTATAGAAGAAAATAATTGAAAATTGGAGAAGTTATTGAGATATGAAATAAATAAATGAGAATTGAAAAAAATAGTTGAAAAAAGTCGAGAATTATTGAATGTTAAATAAATTAATTAAAAATTGATGAAAATAATTGAAAATTGAAGAAAATAATTGAAAATTGAAGAAAGTACTTAAAAATTAAAGACAATATTTGAAAACAGCAGAAAAATTTAGAAATCAACGGAAATAATTGCGAATTGATAAAAATAATTTCGAAATTATCAATTTAAATAAAACTTGAAAGAAAAACATAATTTAAAAAAGCTGTGAATTGTTAAATATTGAAGAAAATTGAGAAGAAATTGAAAATTGAAAGAAATATGTTAAAATAGTTGGAAATTGAAGAAAATAATTGGAAATTTAAAAAAAATTATCGTTAAAATTCTAGAGTTCTTGAATATTGAAAAAACAATGAAATATAATGTCGAAAATTATAATTGAGAATTAAAGAAAATAATTCAAGAATTGAACAATGAGATTGAAAGTAGAAAAAAATAAGTGATAATTGAAGAAAAAAGAAATCTAACAACCCAGAAATTATATGAAAATTGTTGAATAATAATTCATGAATTGAATTAAACGTTCAAAAACATAATTGATAATTGAAAAAAAAAATATTGAAAAAAGCCGAGAATTATTGATTATTATAGAAGAAATTGAAAATTGGAGGAGTTATTGAGATGTGAAATAAATAAATGGTAATAGAAAAAAATAGTTGAAAAAAGCCGAGAATTATTGATTATTGAATTAAATAATTAAAAATTGAAAGAAATAATTGAGATCTGAAGAAAATAATTCAAAATTGATGAAAATAATTGAAAATTGAAGAAAATAATTGAAAATTGAATTAAATAATTAAAAATTGAAAAAAATAATTTAGAGTTGAAGAAAATAATTAAAAATTGATTAAAAAAATTGAAAATCGTAGAAAATATTTCATAATTAAAGAAATTATTTAGAAATTGATGAAAATAATTGAAAATTGAAGAAAATAATTGGCAATTGAAAAAAATAGTAGAAAATCGAAGAAAATAATTGAGAAATGAAGAAATAATTTAAAATTAATGAAAATAATTCAAAATGGAAAAAAATAATTGAGAATTGTAGAAAATAATTGGAAATTGAAAAAATAAATTGAAAATTGAAAAGAATAATTGTCAGTTGAAGAAAATAATTGTGAATTTTTGAAAATAGTTGAATAATTGAAGAATTGAATTGAAAAAAAAGGGAATTGTTGAATATCAAAGTAAATAATTGAAATATGATGAAAATAATTGATTATTGAAAGCACACAATAGAATTGCCTATAACTATATAAATTATAAACTATATGTAATGTACAGTCTAATAAAAAAACTGAAGTTCTATCTACATTTTTTCATAATAATTTGACTTTTTCATGTTCAATGTCTTTCATTGTTTCTGCGGTATTATTAGCGTTAAGAAAAAAAGATAGTAGACAAATATCTATATTTCATGAGAATATATTATATTATATTATATTTTAATTGTTAACGTATATTTTTTATTTTTCAATTGCATAATTGTCACATAATTACAGAAAATTTAAACGCATAATCAGATTGGTTTAAAATGCATAAAGTTATTATCTTTATTTATAAAACAAATTGATATATGTATTAGTTAAGTTTATAAGCCCAGAAAGAAAATTCCCGGTTTTTCCCGGTTAGTAGACACCCTGATTTTTAAAATATATTCGCAACAATATCATCATCATAATCATACAATCCCTGAATCATTAAAATTTACATTGAACAATATTGTTTTTATAACAATGGATTATAGTATAATAATGCTATGTTAAGCTCTTCTTTTCAGTTTAATTAAATTAATTTAGAAGATATATTATGAAATTAAACTTTTAATTTGAAATGTAATGTTTATTTACAATTTTATTGAATCGAGTGAAAAGAAATTTACATAAATCGCAATTCGGCACTTTGTCAAAAAGTATTTTGCAAACAGGCAGGTTATCGGGTGTAGGATCACCAAAGAGATGAATTGGAGTAAACGGGAGTTGAATGGGGTAGAGAACGAGGGTTGACGAGCCGAAAAGAGAGTGAAAGAAGGTTCGGGAACGAAATAGGATTTTAAGAGGGGAAAACATCGATTCATTTTCTTGACCTCGGCAATATCCGTTCCGGCTCAGTTAACCTTTCTTGGGAATAAAGAACTTGAGAGGTAATATTCTAGAGTAAACAATTGTGTAAGTATTTCAAAAGTATTTCCTTTTTTCATAAATAATTATTGGAGTTTTCTTTATGCAAATTGCAAATATATAAAACACAAACTGTAAAGAAATTTTGAATGGAAATTAAGAGGTAAAAAATTGGCGCTCAACTAAAATTTCGAGTTGTTCTTCAACCCAAATCTTCAACCCAATCATTAATCCTAAAAATTCATTTTTCTATCATCAAAATCAGAGTGTTTATAGCGATCCGGAAAAATTGCGGAAATTAACTGCATCATAAAAAAACTGGAAATTTTCCCGGAATTTTTAAAAAGATCCGAGAATTTTTAAGAAATTCCAAAAATTTGTAAAAAAATGTTAAAAATTTCAATTTTGTATTCTTCAATAGTTTTAAAAATTGAATTGGAGATGGATAAAGTAGGATTTGAATATCTTGGGTAGGAAGAAAGTCGTAATTAATATTAATACTTTCATAATTCCAAGTCATTCTGATTTAAACGAATCCTAAACGTTAATTAAATCAAATTTTAATTTATTGAAACTTTTAAATTTCAATACTAAAAAATTAATTCTTTTGCGCATTTCATTTTGACTTATTTCAAACATTTTTAACTTCTTATTTTCTTCCTTTAACATAAATTTTTATCTTCTATTTAAGCAAATTGTTTCAGTTTATTTGATATAACTTCGTTTTTCACATATTAATAAATTTTTGAAAATTCAATAATGTTTATACTTTGGTGGGAAATAAAGTTTTTTGATTAATTTTATAATTTGTATTTAGATTTACTCGTTTTAAGTAAATGTATTTAAGGAGGTTCTTTATATTGACATAACCTTAAACTAAAAAACCACTTTTTTCATCAAATAAAAATATTATTAAAATTAATTTCTCCAAATTTTGAAGGATCTAGGTTTACATTTTCAAAAAAAAACTATTTTTAGCTAAAATTTGTTTCAAATAATAATTTTTTTAACATTTTATGTTTTTTCTTTAAATTTATTGAACAACTATAATTTTTTTCCAATTCCGACAAATAATTGCTCATTTTTCTTGTTGAAACATTCTCTACAATGTTATTTGTTGGATTTTGTTTAGATAATACGTTAAGAACAAATATTAGTTGTTCAATAACTTTTAAACAAAATATTATTTTACATTTTTTTTTTGTTTAAAAAATACGTTAAAAAAATATTATTTGTTTAATAACTTTTAAACAAAATATTATTTAACAAAACGCAATAAAAAAAATTGTAGAGAATATTTCAACAAGAAAATTAAGCTCTTATTTGTCAGAATTAGATGAAAATTGCAGTTGTTAGTTAAATTTTAAATTTAAGGAAAAAAACAGAAAATGTTAAATAATTATTATTTAAAAACAAATTTTAGCTCAAACTAATTTTTTTTGACAAATGAATAAGTAGATCTTTCAAAATTTGGTAAAATTAATTTTAAAATATTTTTTTATTCGGAATGAATAACGACTTTTTAGTTTGAGGTTATATAAATGGAGAGAACCTTCTGAATTTTTTTTACATTTCGTTTATTTTTTCGTTTTAATTACTCTTTCATAAAATTTCTAGATTTCATGAATTAAATACAAAAAACAGTATTTTTAAAATTGTCTTAAAAATATATCTAATGCTTTAAACAAATTTTTTCTTTCTCAAAGTTGATCCATATTATCTTAATTTTTTTTTTAAATTTGGGAATAATTTCTTACAAATAGTTATTTTTAATGAATTTATTATTCTTTTTGTAGACTTTTAACTTATTTGCATTACATCATTTATTTTATTGCTACTATTTTTTACTTTTTTAGTTTATTCTCCACAATTTATATATTTTTTATCTTCTTTTTTAATTATTTTATTTTTATAGCTTCTAAAAACTTTTTAAATTAAATTAAAATTGTAAATCTTTATTTAAGCATTTTCCCATTTTTTAAAATATTTCTCTTTTCAAATTTTTCATTTGTTAATCTTAGTTTTTCCCATTCCTTAAAACTTTTCGACTTCGCCTGAAATTTCTTTAATTTTCCTTTAATTTATTTATTCTTATAGATTCTGTTAATCACTTTTGGAACTTTTAAAAATGTCGTTAATTTTATTTTCATAATTTCAACTTCTTTCAAAATATTTATTTTGTGTATTTTTCTATTTTTAATTATAATTTATTGACGTTTATAATTTTTTAAAAACTCCTCTTCTTTCCTTCTATTTCATGATTTTTGATGCAAATATTGATCGTATAATAAATTTTTTTATTTTATCATCATCTTTCTGTTTTTAGAAATATTTTTCCTTTTCTCAAAAATATATAAATTCTATTTATTTATTACACAGTGTTTTGGCTCAAAAAAAAATAAATAAAGACATTTTTTTTGCAACTTTTATAAATTTTAACACATTATTACCATATTTCTGAATTTTTCACCTATTTTCTTCATAATATCTTAAACTTTTCATTGTTTAAAAATTTAGTTTTTTTTAAGGTTTTCAATGATCTTTTTAGGGGTTATTCATAAAGAACGTTTTACTATTAGAAGAAGGGGGGGGGGGGGTCGAAAAATTCAATCATTTGTAACAAGGGGGAGGAGGAGGGGTAGATTAATTTTAGAAAGTTCGTAGTTTTATGTTCTTATTCTAATATTCTTTCTCATCATTGAGACTTTAGCTTGAAAAGTCAGCAATAGAAAAATTTCTCAAAATTAATATTACATAATACATATATTTTAAAAACTTATTTGAATACTATTATAAAATATAATTTTTTAATATAGTGTTAATTACTACTAATCATAAATATACATGATAAATAAAAAGGATTTATAAAAAATAATTTGATTTTTGAGAGGTGAAGGGGGTAAAAATAATTTTTAACGTTCCATTTAGGGGAAGGGGGTTGTCATTTGCAATTAACTGCAGTATGGGGGGGGGGGGCAAAAACCCCGAAAATTGGTGGAACGTTCTTTATGGATGACCCCTTACATTGTATATTTTTGTTTTCAATTTTCTCATCTTAAAGTAGATTATTTTCAACTTTCTTATTTTTGAATTTAAAATAAAGTTTTAAATAGTTTTTGTACTTTTTGCGTGTTTTCTTAATTTGTTAGATTTTCTAGGATTTTCATTTTTTCATGGTTTATTAAATGTGACACGATATATTAGAAAGGGACTTTAGAAAGAAAAAAATTTAATGTTATGTTTGTGTTTTTTAGAATGAAAATTCATAAAGAGGATGCCCTCTCTATAACAACCATTGATGTTTAAGTCTTCTTCCCATTCAAAATATTCAATAAAAACTGATTTTAATTTTACATAATTAAAAAACAACCTTTAATCAAGTTAAAACTATCACTGGACATAACCTAAAATATTTTCCTTCTTAGGTCTCTTTCTTAACATTACATCACAAATTATTAAAAAATTTTTTACTCTTTCTGTAAATTCTCAAATTTTTCATTCCTTTTTTTCAATTTTGTATCGCATTTCTCAGTATAATTATTATTAATCATCAAATTCGGGAAAATTGTACTTTACGATCCCGGAAATTCATAATGATTAGACAGCCTGATTTAAAAAAATATTATCAATGGTCATTTCATAAAAAGTTTTACAAGTTACACTGGAAGACAAGTTACGAGGCTAAAGCGGTACACGCACGTGAAATTTGCAAGTGCCCCCTTCGCCGATAAAAAATGCGGTTAAGAGGACTTTGGTTATTGCATAAGATATTCTTTGAACATGCAAGAGGAGGTCACACCTTAGTACATGAAGAAGATGAAATGTCTCTTTCCCTTTTCGCCTTGTTCTTTTGTGCCAAGAGCAAGTGCCTACCCCAACAATATCGCGAGTTGAGAGCTCCTTTGGGATTTTTCGCCCCAAGCGAACAAGCCTTCACCACTAGACGTCCCTTCGATCGCACTCTTTTTTTTTTTTTTTTTTCTTTCTTTCTTTTTCTTCTATCCTCGTTCGTTATTCTCACTCTTCTACTCAATTCCCCGTCTCTCTTGCCCGCACCCTCACACTCTTTCACTCCTTCACCAACCCTCGAGGCGGCAAAGCAAAGAATTCTCCCTCTGGTCCTCGGTTGCTCGCACTGATTTTCCAGCTCGTATCGCTCTGCAACCACCCCTTTCCTCAACCCCTCTTTCCCGGTCCATACGCTCGACAGTCACGCCGGCAACACGTGCTCCTGTTTACCTTTGCGTTAGTCACATGGCTCGAGAAAATCTCTCCAATTTTGGCATTTCACATTTTCTTGCGAATGGCGCTTTTCTGATTATTTTTGCTCACTTTTTTAAATAAATTTTTTTTGCCTAATTCTATGTACCCTTAATAGTCCTGCTAAAATAAGACCCATTTTTATGTCCCTAGAGTAGAGTTACCCTTTTGATGGGTATTAAAAATTGAATATATTGTGGATATTTAAAATTGGATTAATTGTGGATATTGAAAACTAGATGAATGATGGATATTGCAAATTAGATTAAGAATCGGGATTACGAAAATGTGGTATTTTAAAAGGATAAAAAACTGATTTTGCAGATGGCTTTTAAATATTAAACACGCTTCAGTTTAAAGAACTCGAAGATCTAACATCATGTATGAAGGAAATTTATTTCAGTTTTTTAAAGGGTATTAATTTTTTAATATTGAGAAGCCATTGAGAATAGAAAATTTAAGAAGATGGAGTTTAAAATTGAAGGGTTCAATGAGACTGAAATAGGAGAATTTCTTGATTGAATAGATGCTTCAATTATGCAGTAAAATTTCTGGTTTATTGGTATTTATGTGTCACTTCTATATCGACTTTTACATTTTTTATATTTACATTGTATCTTCTGCATTTAACATTTATATTATATCTTCTGCATTGTAACTACTACTAATGTACTGTAACTATTACTTTAGAACCTATGCATGGCTACTTATACCTTTTATAATTAATGCATTTATGCATGAAAACTTAAGTTTGATAACTTCTGCATTAAAATGATTTATTTTACTATTCTATTACTATACATCCTATTATTTATAAATTGTAATTTCTTCCTTCTAACACTTTCATTCTTTTCTGTTCATAATAAATTCTACATTAAAATTTATGCATTAAACTTTATTCTCTGTAACTTATGTATCCGAATTTACGTATGGTAACTTTTGCACTAAAATATGTTTTTTTATGCATTGCAACTGCAACTTATGCATGAAAACTTATGTTTGGTAACTTGTGCATTAAAATGTACTCTCTATTATTTATCAATTGTAACTTAAACGCCTTGTTTAAACAGTTAAATTACAATTTTTCCAAACTTTTAACCCCCACAAAATAGTACCACATTTTTTGCACACATTGTTTAGTAAAAAAAAGTACTAAAAATACAAATAATACAAATACTACAAATAATAATATAAAACAGAAAATATATCAATATAAATATAAAATAAATAATATTACAATTTCTGAGAATCGAGGTAATTTTTGTAGAGCATTACGTAATTTATGTATGGACCCTTATATACTATTGGAAGTAAAACATTGTAACTAATGCAGTTGCGGGTCGAGTTACAGTTTTAGGTACAGGTTCTCGCCTGATTCTCCAATTAGCATTTTCAGGTCACATTGGATAGTCATATATACTTTTGCTGCAATATATAACTATTCGCGAGGGCGTGCATAATTATCGCGGTAATTATTAGAACGCAGCTAAGTAGCTGGAGGGAATTATCACTGACTTCGGCGGTCCAAGCTTGGTTTCTACTCTCCTTATTCCCGCATGGCCACAACCAAGTAACTTTCTTAATTACCAAGATTAACTTAATCGTACCCAGCCGGCGATAATCACCGGCGAACCTGCTCATCGAGCCGTTGGGACTTCGCGAGACAAACGCATTTCAACTTTTTTTAGAACCGATGGATCTTACAAATTTTTGACAATTGAGATATTTTTTTTATTGGAATTTGGGAAAAAATTAAATCTCAAGCTCGATTAGCTAAAAATGAGAGCAAGCTGTCTTAGAATAGTAATAGTATAGTAAATTGAAATAGTAAGATTTCGTAAAAAGTAATTTAGTTAATAATTCTATGTGGATGTTGAAGATTTTTAGATTACGGCAAAATAAGCGCAGTTTTAGTAAGACTAATCTGTCTAAGGTTTTTATTTTTTAAAATTAGTTCAATAGTCAAATTTTGGTAATTTATACAGTAAAAATGACAGTCAGTAATTCCAATTAGTAAAAATTATTGACTAATTTAGATTTAGAGGATAGGATTAAATTTTGGAGAGAATGTTGAAATATGATGGAATTGATATACAGAAGAGAATATTATAAATTGAATGCAGATGTTAAATTAAATATGGAAGAGAATACAGAATTGAATATAGAGATAGAGGATAATATAGAGAATGATAAAGAGGATAACATAGAAGATATGTAGAAAATAATACAAGAAAGAATGATGTAATATATTGTAGAATTGAATATAATAATGAATATAAAAAGGAATATAAAAAAAATACTAAAAAATACTTACAAAAATATAAGAAGAATACAGAATAATAAAAAATTCTGTAATAAAAAATAGAATTGAATATAAACGACAATTAGACTTTTATTATTTTTATATTTTATTTCATATAAGAATGTATTATTGAATATAGACAAAAATGCAAAATACAATGCAGAATTAAGTAAAGAACAAAATATAAAAATACAATTTAAAATAGAAAAATATATGGAAATATTGACCAAAATGTATTTAGGGAAAAATAGAATAGAATATAGAATTGAATATTGAATTATATGTATATAAAAAATGAACAATGAGTATAGAATCAAATATAGAAGAAAAAATTTTAATGGAGTATGTATAAAGTATATATAGATTATATAAAATATGTAAGAGTAACTATACAAAGTATTAGTGTTTTAGTATATAGAAATAATTAATAAATAGAATATATAGAATGAAATATTGAAATTGATCAGACCATAAAATTGCACGATGTAGAATAAAATATAGAACAGGTTATTAAAAAGAATACTTGATAAAGGATATTGTAGATTATAGAATTAAATATTGATTTGATTGTAAAATTGAAATTGAATGATTAAAAAAATATATAGAATAGATTACAGTTATAAGCTATAGAATTGGATATGAGTTTAAATAGAAAATAGAATATGAAAGTAAATATTTAAAAGGGAATGTAGAAATTTTATATAAAATAGGATATATTATTTAAAACATTTAATATGAAATTGAATATAAAATAGAATATAAAATTGACTATAAAAGTGAATATATAAAAGGGAATATAGAAATTTTATATAAAATAGGATATATTATTTGAAACATTTAATATGAAATTGAATATAAAATAGAATATAAAATTGACTAGATACAAGTGAATATATAAAAGGGAATATCGAAATTTTATATAAAATAGAATATATTATTTGAAACATTTAATATGAAATTGAATATAAAATAGAATATAAAATTGGCTATACAAGTGAATATATAAAAGGGAATATCAAAATTTTATATAAAATAGGATATATTATTTAAAAATTTAAATATGAAATTGAATATAAAATTGACTATAAAATTGATTATAAAACAGAATATAATATTAAATATAAAACTAAGTATAAAATTCAATATAAAATTGAATAGGAAATAGAATATAAAATTGAATATTAAATGAAATATAAAATTGGATATAAAATAGAGTATAAATTCGAATATAAATTCGACTGTAAAATACAATATAAATTTAACTGTAAAGTATAATATAAATTTAACTGCTAAATTGAATAAAAATACATTTAAAATATTCAACTTCAAATGTAAATATTTCTAAATTTGGAATTATTTTAATGAATTATTTTACATAATTTGAATCTTATTTAAAACACATTTTACTGAGCTTAAAATTAATGAATCTGCCAAAAGTGAAAGATTGATACCAGAAAGTCTTAATTTCAGAAAAAAATCTAAAGCGCTTAAAAATAATTTCTAACCTTGTTAGTATCAGGTTTAACATTAATTTCTTTTTAAAAAATTCTTACAGATTAAACGTGTCTGAAAAGTCCGATATGTAGAATTTTATCCCTAAATTCTAGTTTCAGTTTCAAAAATTACTTTTTCTCCCTATCGTGACGATTACTGATCTTAAAAAATTACTCTGCAAACTGTAACCAATTTATAAAAAACCGATCACTTTCGTCAAGCATTTAATTACTTTTATTAATATTCTTTCAAAACAGGAAATATATAATTTATTCAATTGTTGGAGAATTAAGCCAATGACACTAATTCCTTTTGAGTTAATTAAAATCTATTTGAGTTAAGTAATTAAATTAATATTCAAATAATATAAGTCAAAATACACGAAATCAACCTCGATTTAAAGATAGCTGTTTGACATTTTCGTAATGTAGGTTCTTCACTTTTAACAATTATTAATGGCCGAAGAGAATCAATCTATTTTGCAAGAATCTCTCAACAATGTAAGGCCGATCGAATAAAAATAGGGCGTCAGTAAAAAACAAGACAAAAGAGAAAATAAAAATTGGTAATGCAAAAAGTTAGTCATTTTTTTCGGAAAAGCAATTGAAGCAAATAAAAGTAATTTAGGAAGTAGTTTTCTCATAATGAGTATCGATCTATTTTTACCGTTTCGCACGTTTGCCAAATAGACTGCCAAGATAATAGAACAATGAGGAAAAATGAATAACGCTTTCCCTTTTCAATATTGGATTATTACGACACATTGTTGGCGAATTGAAAATTGCCAAGATTCGGTCGATCGAGCACATGCAATACACCTTATCATATTACACCAGAATTAACTGACTTTTAATAACACGGGGTGAGAAATCATGCTTGACACTTACCTGAGGGTATCCGTGATTGATGTATGTAGAACGACGTTTTTCTCACGTTGTAACACTCTCTCGAATAATTGATCAGTTCTGCCGAACGAAAAAATAAATCTTCCGATGAAATCACGTCTTTTCGCGAAATGTCGCCTCTATTTACGTACACAGCACAGTCCTCTATTTTTCCTCTTTCTTTAATTATTCACTTGGCGTTCCTGTCTCACCAAGTTATTCAACTCTTCACAATCTAATGAATCGCTCAGCGAATGACATCAGTATACTTAATTACAACAACGGGATGATTACAAGTAATTACAAGTAATTAAGAAGCAAACGGTTAATTGCAATTGATAGACGAATTGAGAGAATATCACCAGAGTTCAAATATTCAAATTCAGTTCTCGATTTTTAAAACAAGTCCTCACTAGTTTTTCAACTCGAGAAAAACAACAATCGCAAAATTGTTTTCTTTCATGGATTCGCGCTCTTATAATGGCTTTTTAATTATTCTATTTGTCAGCGTTGTCTGTCTCTGAAATGCTCTTTCTACTGAACCACTCTGACGTATCCCTGATCACGTGGACGCACGCTCGACAATTACCACGCTCGCAGAGATAATTAGCAGTTTATTAGTGCCAGTCTTGTTACTTTTAACAAACCTAAAACTTGATCCAAGCTTTTTTATTTTTAGAGTTACTTTTCTTTTTTGTGGTCTTCTATTTTTGGACTTTTGTAAGTTGTGGTTTTTTGTAAGTTCTGTTTTTTCTTGTAACTTTCTTCTGGTTCGTTTTTTGCTTCTTCGGATTTTTTAATCTTTTGGATAATTAATATCTTGTTGATTTTTCCACTATTGTTTTCTTCTTTCGGGTATTTGGTTTTTTGTTTTCGATATCAGTTTTTCTTGTTTCCGATAAGAGTTCCTTTTTCTAGTATCTTCTTTAGACAATAGCAGATTTTACGGTGTTCTTTTTCTGACAATAGCTTCTTCTGTCACTATAGTCTTTTTTCTATACTCGTATCTTCTTCTCTCGTAATTCTTCTTCTTCTCTCTTTCTATCTTCTTTTACTTCTTTCTTCACCAAATTCTCTTCTCCTGATTTTCAATACCTTTTTCTAAAGATTTTTAATACCTTTAAGATTTTTAATATCCTTTTTTTAAGATTTTTAATACCCTTTTTGGTCTTTCACCACTATCTTTTTTTTCAAGTAACCACAATCTGCTTCTCTTTCCAAAATATCCACCACCTTCTCTTACTTGCCCTACTTTATCTTCACCTTCAATCCCTAATCAGTCTACCAAAAATCGCACTTTTCACAATTCACTGTCAATTCTCAAAACAAGTCACTTTGTCCTTACTGTCTTCACTTCACACTCGCTTCTAGTTAAAACTTCACCAAGCGGGTAAAAAAAACGAGTTGAAAAATTAATTCTAAAATTCGTCGGCTTGAGATAAAAATTCGGGAATGAATTTTTTGAACTATTTGGGTAAGTGGTGGGTGAATGATGTAGCCGGCATGGATGCCACGTTGCACCGGGTTGGAGATGGGACGCGAAAACTCAGTCCTGAACACCTCGCGATCCGCAGGCTGGCTGCGTAGTGGCAGAAAGTTGCGCGGCGGGAAGCTGGTGAACCCTTTGATTTAACACACGCCGCGCCTGTGTTAACCCAGTGGGGGATCAGAGGCGTGACTGGGGCGGATCCAATGCGCGGAGGTGGGCCGCGAGTCAGTCGCGAGATCCCGTTGTTATGATTGTTATGAGTGTCCGAGCTGCCTCCGTGTGCTGGGGGTGGTACGCGGGGAACCCCCGCTGTAATATACCTTCCCACCCCCCCAACGAGACCGAACGAGCTCGTAACCGTGATGCAAATCAGATAGGGGTTGAGGCAGAAACTGGGAGGGGATCAGGAGCGATTGGGTCGCCAACTGCAGAGAAGAGCTTTATATACCCTTATGGAAAATGTCCCCAAAGAGGAGGTCATTCTTATAAGGGTCTCAAAACTCTCTTAAATGTCTTTTCAAGTTTCTTACTTGGGGAAAAGCAATTGGGTTTTGCTCAATTGGAAATAAGAATTGACTTGGGCTTTGAAAGGGTACATTATAGAAATGTGTAATATTATTTTTCATACTATTGAAGAATGGACAACTCAATGAGTAAGTGAGAGATGAAGGATAAGAAATCTGTACGATAAATGATTTAATATATAAAATGAACATTGATAGAGTTATGATAATGTAAAGGGCCGATGTTTCAATCAAACGAGACATTCTTAACACGATTCGGCAGAAGTCGATTGATTTCGCGGAATAGAGCAGTTGTTCCTCGTGAGGTGTGAGACCGATTCATATTTGGGCATTCTGGGGGAGCGCGAGGGGGATTTTGGGTAGCCCTTATCATAAAACTAAAATCACTGGGTTTCTCGGTCTTATCGCTCGTGAACTTAAAGGGATACTTCACGTCACCCTCGCGTACATCGCCGATGACTCGCAGGTAACTAAATATAATAGTTTTTTTTTGTGTTTTCTTTTTTTGTGTTAAATTAAAAATAATTGTAATTTTATTCTTTGTTAAATATATTATAATATCATTGGGAACATTTTTTTTTATTATTAAGGAGTGGCGTTTTTTTAATGAAATCGTAAAGTGGGCTGAGGTGATGGGACCGGAAGTCCATTGATGGAACGATAAAAATTGGGATTCAGCGTCTAAATTAATTGCACGGACTCCTGAAAGTACTGGCGGGAATTTCCTTGGATCCCGAGAATTTGCCCGAGTCGAAATTTTGAGGCTACTTTAACGCTACATAGTCCAAAATTTTTAGGAAATAGAGGTTTAAAGTAGAAGCAAATTCAATACAATTTAGCTTCTACTTTGGTGCTATTATTGGAAGAAATTTCCTGATTCCGCGATGAGAGCTTTAAAGAAGAAGCTAATATTCAACTATATTAAGGCCTCTTTTGACGCTCAAGACCCCCTTTTTATTGATCTTCTAAAGTCTAAACAAAGAAAGAATCTGTTTTTGCGAATAAAACTGAAATTAATATGAATGAAATTATAAAAAAAAATATAAAATAAATATTCAAAATTCATGCGCTTTTAGAATTCGTCACACTTAATACACACAAGCTGGAAATAGTCTAAACTTATTAAATAAATTATTATAACGCAAGTGGGGATTCGCACTAACCACTACGCTACCGACGCTTATGAACTTAATATTTAATTTTCTCAGTGTCCTTATGATACAAATTACGAATAGTTTTTTTAGGACTTTTCAACAAAATTGTTACATATCGACAATTTCTGAATGTTTACGGAGATTTTTATGTATTTTTCATTTGTTTAAACAATTTATTATTGTCAAGTTACAGGCTGATATTGATTTAAATCATTGAAGCATTTGCATTAAAATCATGATTTAAATTTAAAAAAAACTTTACAATTCTCCGGATGTCTAATACTGCATGTAAAAAATCACAAACCATAAAAAAAACCACAAATTTGTGGATAAATCTTAAAAATTTCAATTTTAATATTTTAATCTTTATAAAATTTAAATAATTTGGCTAATATAGATAATCAAACTTTTAAATGTCAATTAATTCAAATTTAAAGACACATTAGTTAATGCAAAATAATTAAATAATATTAATTATTTTTCATATTCACAATAATCCTTTTTTTAAGTCTTACAATATTTGTAATTCTTCTTTAGTTTCTAATTCAGTTTCTTTTTCGAAACTGTTTAAATTTTATCTTATAATTTCTTATTTTTACAAAATTTAAAGATTTTTTCTCCTTTTACTAATGATATTTTTTGTTGTTGTATTTGTCATTTTATTTTATTGATAAATAAATTATAAATAATAAATAATAATCATTATTTATTATTATTTCGTTGAGTTTCATAAATTTTTTCATATTTTTAAAAATAAATACGCTTATTTTTTTATTAATGCACCTATTCAATTTGTTTTTAAATCTTGGATAGTTCTTGCGAGGTTTTTTGCAAACTTAGTTCTTATTCTTTTATAGAATTTTTAGATTTTCTTTATTTTTCTAAATTTATTGTTGGACTTGCTTTCAGTGTAATATTATAAAAATGTTTTTGGTTTAATTTGTCCAAACTTTTTTTTTCTGAAGGATTTTTAATTTTCTTTTCTGGACTTTTTATATACATTTTTTTAATTTGATTTTAATTGATTCTAATTTTTTAAACAAATTATTGCTAGTAATTACTAATTCTTTACAAATACACCCAGGAAAATACAAATTTTTCCTAATTTTACAAATTACTGGGCTCTGGTTAGAAAAATAAAAATTATTGACCATAAATTATTATTTTTATATTTTAAAACAATTTATTATTGTTAATTTATAACATTTAAAAACACCTAGCAAGTAGTATTTTTTTAATTTGTTTATTTTTTATATTGAAAAAATAAGATATTTATAAAAATTAACAACAATCACCTCTTAAAATTGTTTAAACAAATTATTGTTAATAATTGTTATTTTTTTACAAGTGCATCTAGAAAGATACACATTTTCCCTAATTTTACAAATTATTGGGTTTTGGTTATAGATTAAAATTTTTTCCTCTTAAGGGCTAATCAGAGGAACAATTATTGAAGAAAAAGTTAGTTTAACTCCCGTTTTTCTTATATGTTAAATAAAAAAGTATATTTCAATGGAAAAAATGACTGAGTTTCACTTCGTCTTTAAAGTAGAATAAAAATTTTCATTTCTTTATAACTGGAAATGTAAAGCTTTAAAAGAGCTGCTAATTTTAATGATTGGAAAAATGAAACATGTGTATAGACGTAAAGTAGAAGGAAATATTATTATTAAAAGTAAAAAAGAGGCTAAAAATTAAGAAGTCGTTAAGTAGAAGCTAAAGTTCCTCATGAGCTTCAAAGTAGCTTCAAAATTTCGACTCGGGCTGATAGTAAAAATGGATTATAATAATGATGGGAGCAAAAGTTGGTTTTACATGAAAACTTTCGAAATTGTTAAAAAAATATTTGTAAATTAAAACAATTCCGAAACAGTCGAAAGCTTCTTTTATAAATAAAGAAATAGTTTGAAATTTTTTACCCGTTTTTGCTCTTACTGCTTTTAACCCACTTTTGCTCCCATCATTATTATAACTCGTTTTTACAATCAGCCCCTCAGTTATGCTACGGAATTTTTGTTCGACAGAATTTTTATTTATAATTAGAATTTTATTGTAGAACTAGCAACATTAACAAACTTTATATTGTTGATATGGTAATTTAAAACTATAAACTTTTGCAAATTCAAATAAAATGAAAATTACGAAATTGAAGAATATATCTGAAAAATGACGAAAATAATTGACAGTTGAAACCAAAATTCAAAAAATGGCTACATAATTAAACAATTAAAAAGAATGGTTTAAAAAATTGAGCAATAAATATTAAATTTTAACAAAATAGTTGAAAAATTTTAGTAATAACTCTTGGAAATAATTGTAATTTGAACAACTGGATTGAAAATTGAAAAAAATAATTAAAATTGAAGAAAATAATAAAACATTGAAGAAATAAATTGAAAATTTAAGAATTTAATTACAATATGAAAAAATAATTGATAACTGAAAAGACAATTACAAAATGACGAAAATATTTGACAATTGAAAATTAATTTTAAAACTTTAAGATAATAATTAAAAATTAAAAAAATTCTAGGAAATAATTGATAAATTAAAAGAGCTGCTAATTTTAATGATTGAAAAAATGAAACATGTGTATAGACGTAAAGTAGAAGAAAATATTATTATTAGAAGTAAAAAAGAGGCTAAAAATTAAGAAGTCGTTAAGTAGAAGCTAAAGTTCCTCATGAGCTTCAAAGTAGCTTCAAAATTTCGACTCGGGTGGGAAGACTGATTTCCACTAATTGTGATTTGCAGTCGATTATAGTCTTCATCTTGCCACGTGGTCAGGTCTCGCATCATCAGCAGGAACAGCGGCTCATTTGACTACGAACGATAAGTTTTATATTTTATTATAAACATATTCGTTGAAATGATAAAATTTTTGTTTGTCAATTATTTCATGTCATAGTCACAGTTTCGATTATCTTTTATAAATTTTAATATAACTGTGACAGATCACGTTCGGATCGAAAGGCTGATAGCTTAATTTATTCCTTTTATTATCAAAATTGATTTAAAATTATTATATCGTATATGTAAATGAATGGGAGACGCGTCTCGAGAGATAATATTTAAATTAGTTGTCTTATTATTCTTTTTCATTGATTTGACTAATATATATATATATATATATTTATGACGAAATAATTGTGCATACTTTTATTTAATGTTCTATATAATTGTCGTTATTTATTGAATTTATTCGAATTTAGGATATATGCATTGACACAATTATCGATATATGGGGAATAAATCTTTGTTTTCTAGAGTTCAAGAATATGATAATCGGTTTTTATTAAATTGTAAAATTAATGCTCATTTATTATAAATATATTTGAAATATCCATTTTATTCATTTTAAAATTATTGAATGTCAGAATTAATAATTTTTTATTTAATTTATGGAATTTATTTATTGTTGCTAAAATTTTAAAATAAACAATAAATTCTTTACAGAAGAGAGGTTGATATTTTGGGGGTATCGACGCTTCTCGTCGAAAAGCTAGATATTAATTCATTAGTCAGCTATGAGCTGTTGAGTTTATATACTTTTAAATTCAATACACCACACTCTAAGAACGTTTGATGTATTTTAGAGATAGGTTTTTGTTAGTGTTGAAGTGAATTTTCAAGGTTCAATTTTTAAGGTGTAGTTATAATAGATTCTTTTATTCTTTTTCATAGTGTGGTGTTTTGATTGTGATTTTATGTCAATTTTCACTTATCAAAGATACAATTGACCATCAATAATTGTTTAATCTGGAGATCGAATGAATTTGAGAATTGAACGTCTTGAGGCTGAGGTGCAGGTTAATTCTTATGATCCACGAGAATCCTGATAAGAACAAAGGCACAAAAGATTCATGGAATGATGCTTCTTCTCCAATTTTGGATAAGACGAATTCTTCTTTTTATAAATTTTATTAACTATATTGTATTGCTCATAGTTGAATAATTGATCGAGATTTGTAATTTGATTATTGATTTTGTTATTGCACTGTAAAAACAAGTGTCTTATTTTAAGACATTTTTGTCCTCACTTTTAAGACGTTTTAAAGTGTCTTAATTTTAAACCAATGGGAAATCATTTTTAAAAATTATTAACCAATGAAATAGCTTGAAATTTCCGTAAGACGCTTTCTTAATGTCTTGTGTCTTAAAATAAGACACTTAGAAGACAGCAGTTTTTGCAGTGTGCTCACTGTTATATTTGCGTAATTTCTTTATCTTTTTGTAATTGACTTTTTGGGAATTATTGCAATGTTACTCTCTTAATATATTCTCGTATTTTGTTAACGGATTATATTTCAGGCCTGAAGCGTGCGTGTATTTATTTTGATAAAGTTTATTTTGTTAATAAAGTTTTTTGTTATACAAAAACTAAATTATGCTAATATTAAATTTATTTATTGACATTATTAAACGATTTTGGACGGAATATCGAAATTTTTACTAAGTTATTTAATCTTAATACATTTCTGTTTGTGATCGTCCTCTGCCATTTAATCGAGTTTTATTATTATAGTTATAGAAATTCCATCGTCTTTGAAAAGTAAATTGATATTTATTCAAAATCTAAAAAATTTATGTACAAGAAAAAAGAAAATTGTAACAGCTTGTTGCGAGATCGGAGCTTTGGAGAATGAAATTGTTTGTGTTGTAGTTATTTGGAAGGTGTTTTTTTTACCATTATTGTGTGTTATATTATTGTGGTATTAATTAGAGATTTTTGATAAAACGGTTGGTAATTGACGATTTAGGTAATGGGTAATGCTTGATAATTTGTTCTAAAAATAATTAAATAATTGTGAATTATGATGTCAGATTAAGTAGTTTATTATAATTGCTAAACTAAATTTAGGAATTTGATTTTGAAAAAGAGAGATTGGAATGTTTGAAAAGACATTGATTTGAATCGACGTTTAAAAAAACGTTTTATTTTGTTATTAAAAAATAATTATACTTTTAAATAATATACTTTTGAACTTCTGATAAAAACAAGGAAATTCTTTAATTTTTTGTTCTGTGAAGATTCAATTGAATTTTGGATTTGAAGCTATTGCTTCAGTTTAAATAGTATAAAGGAATTATTAAGATAATATGAACTTCCTGTGACGAAAAACAAATCAGAACTTAGGAAAATATTAAACTTTGATCCTAGTGAAAATTGGAATTATAAACTGTTTGTTTTGGTGTTTCAAATTCTTCAGACTTTTTTAGGTTTTCATAATAATATTAAAAGAAGAAAACTAGAGAAAATAATCTTGTACAACAGGAATTAGAACACGCTAATCGTGAAAATCAGATGTTACAGAATTGTCAATTATTTTATGCTAGATTGAATTAAATTAGTGTTTGATAAACACTCTTTGTATTGTCATCAAATAAAGATTGATTTCTATAAATTAAATATATATTTTCTTACAGATGGGTGTTTTAGATCGTTACAGATTTAGCGTTCTTCTACGCCAAATTTAATTTGACGTAGAAGAAGAAATGATCCAGAAGAAGAAAGATGAATCTTGACTGACTTTTTTGATTCAGAAAAAGATAATCTAACAATGACTGATTAAAAGGTAAAAAATAAGAGAAAATATTGTGTAATTTGGCTGACTGAATCAATTAACAAATAGTGTTAAACTTGATAATATTTCATAGGAATAAAACACGTGTAAGATAAAAGGCAGGAATTGTTACAAGTCAATTAAGATTTTATTTAACAATTAATAGTGAACGTGAGAAGTTTATAGTTTTTATAAACTTGTGTTAAAAACCGTACAACTATCATTACATTTTATCAACTATCATTACATTTTAAATATATTTTTTAAAATGTAATGTTAGATTCGTGTTCAGAGACTTTAAAACCCCTACAAAAAAAACTGTTAGCGAATTACATGACATTTTACTTATTTTTGACTTTGTTGATGATTAAAGATACTTCAAAGACCCTGGACCAAGGTTAAAACATTTTTTGAAAATATGGAAAATTTTATAATTATTTCATCACTAACTGATGCGGGGATAAAATTATATTAGCGATTGTTAAATACAAGAAGAATTTTAATAAAATATTTGCTATAAAAGAAGATAAAAATATGGAAATATATATATTTTTCTGGGGTTCACTTCTAAAATTATAACGGAATCTATTATTTGCTCTTTTATTTGTTGGGAGAATTGTTTAATTCTAAAGAATAAGAAGTGAAGGAATGCAGAATTTTCTGGAGCCAGAGATTAAAACGCCATAGTATTTTCTCAGTACCAGAATCAGTAGCGCAAGTACAAATCCAAACAAACTAATTAAGATATAAATTTTTAAAAATTTTAGAAAAATCATAAATTCTCCAATATGTCAAGAAGAAAATCAATTTTAAGGGATTTTATAAGAATTGGATGAATTCTTTACAAATTTTTGATATTTGGAGAAGAAGATGAATTCTTAAAAATTTTAAATATTTGGAGAAGAAGATGAATTCTTAAGAATTTCCTATGTGAAGATGAATTTTTGAGAATTTTCTGATTGAAGATGAAATATTTTGAATTTTAGAAAGACAAATTTGAGGAAGACCAACTCTTAGAAAAATGATAAAGAATATGAATTCAGTAAATGTTTAGGACAAAAATGAATTCTTAAAAATTATAAATATACAGGTAAATTCTCTGAAATTTTAGGGAGGTACAATCTTTGTAATTTTTGACAGAAGATAAATTTTATAAATTTTAGTAAGAGGAAGAAGAAGAAGCAGAAGAAGAAAAAGAAGAAGAACACGAACTATCTGAAAGTTTAAGAGGAAGGTAAAGTATCAAGAACTTTAAGAAGTTGAATTTATATTGATTTTTATTCTATCAATTGTTAAAAAAAAAAATATTAGTAATTTTGGGAAGAAAATAAATTCTTTTCAATTTGAAAACAAATATGTACAAATTAAAAAAAATGTATTCTTTGGAATGTTAGGAAGAAAATGAATATTTTTAAGTTTGAAGATGAAAAACAAATTCTTTAGAATTTCAAAAAGAACATTTTTTTAGAATTTTGAGAAGAAGGTGGATTGTAGAAAATCTTAGGATTAAAGATGAATTTTATGAAATTTTGAGAAGAACTTTAGAAATTTTTGGAAGATGATTTCTTAAAAGTTCCAGTCAGTAGTATATGAAATTCTGTGAAACTGTACAAAAAAGATGAATTCACAAGAATTTGAAGGAAAACGTGAACTCAGTGAAATTTCTGGAAATAAGTTGCGTTATCAAGAACTAAAAAGATGAAGATGTATTCTTATGGATTTTAAGTAGAACATTAATTATGTTAATTTTTTCGATAAAAGATAAATTCTTTGGGAATTTCAGAAGATATATTCTTTGAAATGTTAAGAAGAATATGAATTTTTAGAAATTTCAGAAAATTCCCGAGTTTTGTGAAATTTAGAAAAAAAATAAATTATCAGAATCAAGGAAACAAAAATTCTGGAATTTTTGCGAAAATGAGTTTTTTAAAATTTTAAAAAGTTGAATTGTTTGGAGTTTTAAGGAAAGGATTTTTTCAGAATTTTTGTGTTTTAAATAAATTTTTGGGAGATTCGATAAGTGAAGTTCTTTGGAATTTAAAGGAAATTGTCAGTTTTCTTAATATTTGAATCAGATGAATTCATTGGAAATTTAAAAAGAAGACTCATTATGTAAAATTTTAAGGAGATAAATTTTGTAAAATTTTATAAAGGTAGTAAATTTTTGAAAATTCGAAATAGATCTTAAATTTTTAAATGTGAAATTTTGGAAGATAAATTTTTTAAAATTTGAGGAAGAACAAGAATTCAGTGGAATTTTAGGAAAAAAAAGAAATTCTCAAAAATTTAGTATGTTGATCAATTTTGTGAAATTTCTAAAAGATAAGTTTTTAAGAATTTGAGGAAGAAGAAATTCAAAACATTGACCAATTCTCCGCGATTTTAAGTGGATGAGAATTCTCTGTAATTTAAGGAAGAACACGTATAATGTGTAATTTAAAAAACAAATCTTACTCTTTGGAATTTTGTGAATTTATCAGAAAAAATTATAAAATTTGGAATTTTATAAGTCACATGAGTTTTCTAAAGTTAATAGAATAATATGAATTTTGAAGAACCATATACATAATTTGAGATCTGTAAAATTTCCGAAATCAAAGATATCACAACCAGAATAAAAAATCCTAAAGCTCTAAGGAAGAAAATGAGTTTTTAAAAATCAGGGAAGAATACAAATTCACCGAAAGTTCAAGAATTTATAATTAAGGTAAATGAGTGGATTTTAAGGAGAAGATCAATTTGTAGTTTGTCATTGTTCCTGATTTGAAATCACAGAAACAATTAAACATATTGAGAAAGATTGCGACTTTAATTTGAGCCTTTTCGGATGATCCCCATTTCGCGACGCCATTGATACTGTCAGCACCCTTTGTGTTTTAATATACCCCCTTCAATTTCCCTAACGCCAAGCTCGACCCTTTCAGTTTTACATCCCCTGTTGAGCTTCGGCGGTTGTTGCCAGCCAAGTTAGTTTAAGTAACTCTCCGATTTGTAGAATTTTGTTTTTCTCTGCTCCCTCATGTTTTATCGATGCTCGAAATCTATGTTATCACAAATCGAATCCATGTTCTTAATTGATAGATTAATCGCGTACATTGATAAAAATATCAATCTGATATAATGATTTTTATCTCTTACAAAAATATCAATTTGATCATGATTTTCATATCTTACAAAGATATCAATTTGATCATAAATATCAATCTGAAAAAGGGACGAATAAATATTATATGTAATATAATTATATTATAAAGGGACAGTTTTCATTAGAACATTTGAACTTTTACTTGAAGTAAATAAAATTTTGGTGACTTTTGAGACAATTAGCATTCTCTAGATAAAGCGTTTTTCTATTAATCTTTCTTCTCTAATAATCGAAGCATTTTAAATTTGAAAATAATTATCCATTGTACAGACCGACCGACAGGCAGACGATAATTACTCCACCTGGGTCTTTTTAATTTTTAAAACCATCATCAACTGATAATCCGCAAAAGAATTTAAATCACTCAAAACTGGTTATTTTTTAGATAAATGTTTTTTGTCCTATATTAGATAATTAATATTCAGGATATTATAAATAAATGGAAACAGTTAATTACCCAATGAAACTTATTTATTTAACATAAATTTGAGTAAGATGAAGAATATTAGTACAAAATGAGAGAATATATTTTAAGAAATTTATTTGGTTCCACAAACGTCTGAAGTCAGGCAAAGACTAATTAACCCTAGAAACTTTGTTTATTGCTTTTTATACCTAAGTTGCATTTTGCAGCTTTAAGATTTTACAAAGTTCTTTCCAAATTTACTAAGCTAATATCTATTTAGAAAACATCTTTGTACTTATAACAAAATTTAAAAACATTTCTTACTTTTTACAAAGGTAAGTATCTTTCAAACTAATATAATTAATATTTTTTAATTTTGTGCAAAAAAAAGAGCGATAAGTCTCGGTCAATCGAAATTAAACAATAGAACCTCAATTAATTTTGAAAAACACAGCTGGGTTTTTTAAATAATAAAAAAATCGCTCGTTTCTCGGATCGTCTTGATCAAATGCAGCACAATTTTATGTCGACTGAAAAATTTTTTAAGTCAAATCCCTGAACCATTTTTTAAGACTTTTAAAAAACTTTGTTTAGGAACTCAAAGTGTTGTGTTTTTAGAAGTTTTAATATTAAAATTTTATATTTTGAGAATATAAATACTAATTTTTGCTAATAAAGGAAATGATCATCGGAAGGTGAGGTGAAATAAAAAATACAAATTTTTTTGGAATGATTATAATGGAAGGAAACAAAACTTTATATAAATATTTATATTATTTATGGTAAATATCCTAAATTAATATCTTTTCATATGAATTTTATATTTCTGTTATATTTCATATTTCTATACATTATTCACACAAACATACACACTTCTACTAACACCAAATGTAGTACACTTAATTTTATTATGTATTTTTTTCAGATTGTGCTCAGGAATTTTTATCATTAACTAATTTCAAAATTTTTTAAATGTTAATTTTCTATCTTTTTAAAGATTCGTTATTTTCCCAATAACGATCATAAAAATCGGACCTGAAGATAGACTTAAAAACCGATACGTACTTGCTACCTACTTTAATATTGGTATCTTTTTCTATCTTTCTAACTTTTCTCTTTGTAAAGCTTCTGGAATTTTCTAGAAGCAATTTTTCTATAGCGATTCGCAGTGCAGATGCCATTTTTGAATTTAGTCTCTGACCCGTTCTCGTTCTAAGCACAACCTTCCTCCAAGAATCAGCAAATAAATTTATTAATTATTCTTCGTTTATCTTCCTTCAATAATTACACGTTGTAGTATCGCTTATTTACACCCGACAGTACAAGTTTATAGCATTTCAGGTAGCCAAATTTTGAAAATCCCCAGTTTTCTTCATCCGGATCACTCGATTAATTTTACCGCAATTAAATAACTTTTATTTATCCTACACTGCAAAAACAGGTGTCTTCAATTGTTCAAAAATGTCTCAAAATAAGACGTTTTTCGTGTCTTAGACACCAAAAGTATCTTAATTTAAGACATTTTTGGACAATTTAAGACACCATGTTTTTGCAGTGTAACCTTTAATTTCTCTCAGCCTTTGAAAAGACGCCTAAAATTTACCACGATCGAAATCAAGAAAAATTTGTTAGGTACCCTTTCGAAGCAATTCTAACAAAAATCCCTCAATTGGAAGAAAGTTGTAAATTTGAGTAAATGAATCATTATAATTGAATGAGAAGTCCTAACACAATTGCCAATAAGTCAATAGTAATTTTCCATTCAGTAGGTTGACTTACAGAATTGCAGTATCAGATCCTAACAGGAAGAATCAGAAACAGAAAGTTCAAGTGCAGAGTAAAGAAGAGTGGGAAATCGGGTGTAAACGATCAGATTATGGTGTGAAAAGCCTTTCATTCGAAACATAGAAACGAACGAATGAATGGATACACTTGTCCTTCTTGCTCCCAAAGGTCCACGAGCTTTCTCACATATAAACTCTCAACCCCTCGAGTTGGCTGAGCGCAGGAGTGTAGCCAGCTGGTAGTTGAAGTTGTAGGAGTCGACTAGATATGGGTCTCCCTCGATGTTTTCTCCCTCTCTCTTTTTCTCCACAATTCTGAAATCAGTCTCACTCCCTTTCCTCGAAGCCAGCACCGACTCTCACACCATCGTTTAAAACCTTTCCTCTCGCACTTGTTCGCCTGGCGGTTCCCTCGTTTGGACTTGCCTTCTCTCTTGATCTCCTTTCCCACCTCTCACTCTCTATTGAGGGAAGCTTCGTCTTTCTACCCATTCCACTGGATCGATTAAAACTACAAAGTGTTGCCTCTCCATCCGTTGGTACCTCATCCGTGGTCGACTGCATTGCACTGGGTTACCAACTCTTTCGCTTTCTCTTAAGCGCTCTCTTTCTCCACACCTCCTTCTCCCATCTAGCAGTATGACGGTACTTTTTATCCTTTTATCGGAGGATCTCCGTATTCATGGACGGCTCGCTCCGCTTCCTGATAATCTCTGCGTAAAAATTTTCCGTCCCCTCGGGATTGCCTTCGCACGGGACTCCCGTCACTTTTTTGCTTACCGCAGTTAGCGATCCCACTTAACCTATTATCCCACGCACTGATTTTCATTCGATTCTTCTTTCACGGCCAATCCTTTCTCTTCCGGATAATAAGTCGATGAAAAGACGCGTCTTGTCCATTATCCCATCAATTATGCAAAATTCTCTAATCAAGCAGAATAATAGACAAATTTCAAGCAGTTTTTCACCTTTGGAATTTTGTGGCAAAGTAGGTGAAGAGATTATGGAAATTAATTATTATTAACCTGAAATTAGAATAAATTATTATTCATTGATTTTTCTCTGTTTATCTTTTCAAATCTGAAGTGAAGTTAAATAAAAATAAAACAATAAAACCTATAATTTATCATTTTGAAATATTATAATTAATTTTTTATCGTGATGTAGTTGCTAGTCTTCTAAAAATTTTAACTCCTGTTGGGATAGCAATAATTATTGTTATTGATGTATAATAATATGCTCGAGTGTCAAGATTTATTCCAACAGTAAATATATAATAGCCTCAGATAATAAATTCAAGAACACTAATAGAAAGTATTGCATATATTATTCCTAAAGATCCAAAAGTAATTTTTTCCCCCATTCAGTACAAATAATATGAGAAATTATTCCAAATCCAGAAGAATTAAAATATAAACTTCAGTGTGGCCAAAAAATCAAAATAAGTGTTGGTAGTTTTTAGATGACTTTTTTCCGTATTTCTGTCGTCAGAAGTTAAGTTCCCAGTCGGAAAAGTTCTATAGAATCTTTATGGAATCATTCAATATAATTTCTACAAAATAATTCCATAGAATATTCTATAGAACATTCTGTAGAAAAAATTGTTTGACAAGCCTAACGCACAATGAATCGTAATCCCTAATCCTTAATCGTAATAATGAGAGGAAGCAGGACAGAGATATATGTCTGTCCTACTTCCTCTCATTCTTACGATTAAGGATTAGCGATTACGATTCATTGTGCTTTAGGCTACATTTGAAAATGCATGTGAAGTTTGTAATACAAGTTTATATCATCTGTTTTGATTTTATTTACAAACTTCACATGTATTTTCAAATGTCAAACAGTGTACTTTTACACAGGGCCGGCGAAAGGTATTTTTTCTAGGGGGGGGGGCAATGCATATATATATATATATATACCTACACAGACATACATATATACACAAATTTATATATATAATCAGGGTTGCTACGCTTTCTGGAATTACTATTAAAAATGCTTACTTTTAAAAATTTTGAAATTGAATGAAGCATGTTTTATGCACAAAATAATCCTGGTTAATAGTATTTTTTTTAAAAAAATTATCCACTTTTTCGTAAATTGCTATATCTTAGCGTTTCTTCACTGTCTTACACTGAGAAAAATGAGTTAGCTCCTATTTGGATACACAGAAAATTGTTTCAGATTAAATTAATCTGCAACGCTCTTTTTTTTATACCAAATGGAATTTAAATAATCTGAAATTGGCTTACAGAATCGCGCTGCAGATTATTTTAATACATAAAAGTTTTCAGTATAGCTTTTTTTTTTGCGGTGAAATTAAACCAAAATTTTTATTTAACAGAATTGTTATTGAGCAGAATTTTTAATACGACGAATTTTTTAATTTTAGAATATCCATTTCACCAAATCTTCATTATTTATCCGATATTTTAGTTGCATTAATTGTTATTTAATATAATTAATAAAACGCTAAATTTCCATTTTTGTCGAATACCCTGAACTATTTAATATTTCGTCTTACTCAAGGGTCTTTACATGTCAAAAAAAAGTAAATCTTCAAGTGGTCCTTCAATTTTAGTTCTTTTCAGCAAAATTATAGTTCTATACTAGAAGTAATTCGACCCCAAAGGATTTTTCAAAATATTGAAAATTGTGAGAGTTATAGCAGTTTGAACTTTGATGGTACTTATTTTTCATTTATCTATAACTTCATTATTATTAAACCGATTTTAATAAATCCAACGCCAATTATCAGGGAATACTGTGTATTTTATGTTAATTGTAGACCCAAAATTAAATTTTTTAATTTGGACCAGAAAAAAGTGAAAATAAAAATTTATTTGCCTTTTTGATCAATTTTGACCCTTTTTACTTTATTTATTAAAACACAATATTATTCCTTATTCTTTCATCTTTAGTTTTAAAAAAGAAAAATCTTGGAGACTTGATTACATCCTGAGATATCAGCATTTTTAGAAAATTAAATTCCTCTAATTCATAGAGAAACAGTGTTGAAGTTTGCATCACATTCATTTGTTTTTTATTGAAATATTTTTTGACTCTTTATTCATGAGATTATAAGGTAAAATCATATAAAGAGAACAATATCTCAAGACCTAATAAAGTCTTTAAATTATTTTTTTTAATTAATTTTGCTGAATAACACTACAAAAGAAGGACCACTTGCATTTACTTTTTTTACGTGTAAAGACCTCTGCAACTGGTCTTTCGATTAAAATTAAATGCTGTTCAGAAAAATTATACTTTTATACTAGAGGTAATTCGACTCCAAAAGATGTTTTAAAATTTTAAAAATTGTGAGAGTTATAGAAATCGAAAATTTGATGGTACTTATTTTTTAATTTGTCGATAACTTGACTATTATTAAACTTAACTTAATAATCAAACTTAAATTATTATAATGAATACTGTATATTTTATGTCAATTGTAGACCAAAAATTAAATTTTTTAATATGAAAAAAAAAAAAATATTTATTTACGTTTTAATCAATTTCATCTTTGTTTTATTTGTTTTTTAAAACACAATATAATTCCTTACTTTTCCAACTTTAATTAAAAAAAAAAATTTGGAGACTTTATTAGGCCTTGAGATGTTGTTCTCTTTATATGATTTTACCTTATAATCTCATGAATAAAGAGTCAAAAAATATTTCAATAAAAAACAAATGAATGTGATGCAAACTTCAACACTGTTTCTCTATGAATTAGAGGAATTTAATTTTCTAAAAATGCTGATATCTCAGGATGTAATAAAGTCTCCAAGATTTTTCTTTTTTAAAACTAAAGATGAAAGAATAAGGAATAATATTGTGTTTTAATAAATAAAGTAAAAAGGGTCAAAATTGATCAAAAAGGCAAATAAATTTTTATTTTCACTTTTTTCTGGTCCAAATTGAAAAATTTAATTTTGGGTCTACAATTAACATAAAATACACAGTATTCCCTGATAATTGGCGTTGGATTTATTAAAATCGGTTTAATAATAATGAAGTTATAGATAAATGAAAAATAAGTACCATCAAAGTTCAAACTGCTATAACTCTCACAATTTTCAATATTTTGAAAAATCCTTTGGGGTCGAATTACTTCTAGTATAGAACTACAATTTTACTGAAAATAACTAAAATTGAAGGACCACTTGAACATTTACTTTTTTTTTGACATGTAAAGACCCTCAAACTTTTATGAAAAGAAAATTCTGCTGAATTAAAATTTGGTTAAATAGAAATTCTTTAAATAAGAAGTTTGTGTTAACAAAATTTTGTAAAACAAAAATTATGTTAAATATAAATTCGCTAAACTTAAAATTCTGTTAAGTACAAATCCAGATTTATTAAAATTTGATTAAAAACAGGCTCGAAGAACGATAACACAGCCTCACAAACAAAAGTTTGTCTCAGACACTACAGTAATGTATTTCTACATACTTTTTTTCACTGAATAATCGGATTGGTTAAAATTTTTGAAATAATTTAAAGACTCGGACCAAAAAATGCACATTAAAGGTCTGCAAAACCTGGAAAAGTCATGGAATTTTGTTCTAAGAAAGTCATAGCAACCCTGATAATTACATTAATTATTGTATAAAATGTTATTGAACTTAAAACTAAGAAGATTGTACTTTTTTAAAAAGTTGTTTACATATTTATTTAAAAATTAAAATTATTAGTCAATTTTCAGAGGGGGGCAAGCCCATACATTGCCCCCTCGAGATATTTCTAAGGGGGGGCATTGCCCCCTGTGCCCCCCCCCCGGCTCCGCCGTCCCTGCTTTTACAGAAAGTTCGATATAATATTATATATACAAATCATGTAGAAATTCTAGAGAACTATACTACAGAAACTCTATAAAATCATTCTGCAAAGATTCTGCAGAACTTTTCCGACTGGGTTAGAGATTGTTTTTGTAATCGAGTATATTTGCATTGACATCAGAGTTGTAAAATTTATTGTTACAGATTATTGTTTATTAAAGGCAAATAAGAGATTTATGAAAGAATAAAAGAAATAATTACAAAGATTGTTAATGAAATAGCGAAAGAGAATCAAGACGCCTGAAGAGGTTACGTAATATAATTTTTGGTGAGTAAATATTAATTGATTGAATACATTGGAATATTATGCGAATGATGTTGACATTGAATAAATGTAAAGCGATATAAAGAATTTGTAAACTAATTTAATTTTGTAGAATTTATAAAAAGAGAATGATGATTAAAAAATGAAGAAATATTAAAATAAAGAATAAATTGATTGTTACAAATGACACAAATTGAAAATATAGTCTAACATGAAAAAGAGAACTAAAAGAATATTACTTGTGTTTACAATATTTAAGGGCATGTGATGGATTATGACGTCACTGGTATAGGCAAAATTTGTCCGCAACTTTTCTCTTAAAATATTGAATATTTTTTCATGAAACTTGGTAGAATTACTTAAAATGTCATTATGAAGGTCTCTGAGACCCAAATTTGTTTAAATTTTGGCCCAAAATTCAAACAAACTCGGGTCTGAGAGACCTTCCTAATGACATTTTAAGTAATTCTACCAAGTTTCATAAAAAAATATTCAATATTTTAAGAGAAAAGTTACGGATAAATTTTGCCTATACAAGTGACGTCATACTCCATCACATGCCCTTAAATAACCTTCAAAGAAAGAAATCTCATTTCCTATTGTTTGAATTACCTTTCTTCCGAAGTACAGTTTTTGATTTGTTTAATAATGGTAAATTTTGGAATGATCCACTATACCTTTATAATTTTATTTATCCGAAGGACAACGTTAGTTGAAACAGTTAAAGTAGTTCATTTTGAAAAAAAATTTAAACATGATTTTAAAGAGTCTATGAAGCTAATATATCATTTAAATATTGATACAGTTGAATTCTCATTAATTTAATAATTTCTCTTTAACAAACTGATGGCAGCGGTGGGATTTTTCCCAATATTCTGAAAAATGGATTCATATTCCATTTTTCAGAATGGGAACATAGAAAAATTATAAATTTGACGGACTTGACGGACTTTATTTATACAAAGCATTATTGCTTGTATAAATGCATATTTAGCTGAATTAAGAAATTTTCAAATAAACCTAACTTTTTCTTAAAAAATAATAAAATAATTTGCAAAAGTGTGTTTTAAAGCTAACGAGCAGTACTATACAATATTATACGATTACAAAAAAAAAATTTAAAAGACAAAAATATCCTGTAGTGATTGGCTATTTTGAAGGTCAGATTTAGAGTAAAAAAATCTAGACAAATGAACTCCAAATTTTTTTGTAACAGACATGAACGAAATTTTACAGGCCTGTATTATTATTACTAAATTATTATTATTATGTAATAATTTATTAAATGAATAAAGAAGGTTCATGAATGTTTCACAAAACTCATTAGTTACAATTATTAAAACTCTTATACATGAAATACAAATTGTTAAATTAGAATGTGATTGGATTTGTGTTTCACTATAAAATAAAAATAAGTTACATTTAAAAACTTGATTTTTTAAAATTCGGATGAGTTAATTTTAAAATGGACTCCAATTTTAATAATTAAATGTTTTGATTAATACATAATTTGAAATTGATTATAAGTTGAAATGTTCAAAATTTTGATAGAATTTTTGTGAATTAATTTTTAGTTTTATTTATTTTTTTTTAATTCCATAAATAAATGTCACGACTAATATATAACTTGACATTGTTTGTAAGTTGGGATATTCGAAATTTTTATTTAATTTTTGATACAGTGAAAATTAGGATCGATTGAAATCAAAATCGAACAAGATTTGGTCGACTTGAAATTTGAAATGATTTTCTTGAATTTAATTTATAATTTAATTTAAAATTTAAAACTTTATTTTCTTGTAATGTCAATTATATTTTACAACCTTCTTAATGATTTTCTTTGATTTTCTAGTATTTATTTAATTTTCAAGAATATTTTTCAATCTCTAAAATTATTTTCCTAAATTTTCAATTATGTTCATCAATCTTTTAATTTCCTTCGTCATGTTTCGATTACTTTCAAAACAATTTTCCTTTTTTTTCGGCACATTACAATCATTTTCATCAATTTTTTTTCATTAATTTGATCCATATTTACTTATTTTTAGTAATTTTAATTAGTGTTAACATTTTTCAATTTTCTAAAAATTAGTTTCTTAAATTTTTATTTATTTTCTCAAAATGTCAATTGTATTTCTTACATTTTCAATTAAGAATTTCGACTTTTAATTATTTTCTTCCATTTCAAATATATTCTTCAATTTTATCAATTATTTTATTCACATTTCAATTATTTTCTTCAATTATAGTAACAGTATTTTTCAGTTATGTCTATCTTCTTTCAATTAATTCTTCAATGTCTAATTTTTAGTAAAATTTTAGTTGTCAGACTCAATATTGACAATTATTGTCTTCCATTATTTAATTAATTCAATAATTTTTAATTTATATTCTTGAAAATATTTTAGTTTTTTGGCAATGATTCTTTTTAATTTTTGACAGCAATAAATAAAGAAATTTTCAATTAATTTCGTAAAATTTGCTTAATTTGCTTCATTTTTAAATCGATTTCAAAAACTTTTATATTTTTCAATTGTTACAATTTTTTTCTTTTAATTTTAAATTATAAGGCTTTTAAATTCTTCCGTCATTTTAAAATGATTTTCAAAAAAATTTTAATAGATTTTCTTCAGTTTTCTTTTAAATTCTTCAACTTTCAATACCTTTCTTTTATTCATTTTCAATTATTTTCTTTTAATTTCAATTATACTTAGGTTTTTAAATTATTTTCAATTCTTTTCTTAGATTTAAATTGTTTCCGTTATTACTTATTTTTGCAATTTGAAACAATTTTCTTGAAATTTCATTGAAATTTTCAATATTTTTCACCCTATTTTTTTAAAATTTTTTATACAGTCTGTATTTTTTCATTTTTCTTTTCAAATTCAATGATTTTTGTCAAAGTTTTTTATTATTTTCTCCGCATTTAAAGATGAAGTGTTTAGATATTGCTTTAATTATTAGGAACTATAATTTATTTTCGACCTTAGAAACCTTGAAAAAACCTTGAATTGTTTTTTCAAAAGTTGTTGTTCGCTTTGTAAAAATAAATCGGTAATTTTTCAGAAAATTTGTCTTTTTAATCAGAAATTTAAATTCATGTCATTAATTTTTTTTCTGTTTTACAATTTATAGGAAATCATCAATAAGTGATGAAAAATCAAAGTAAAAATGTTGTACACTGAAATTTCACTTATTTAAAGTCTCGCTTATTTAAGGTCGCATTTATTTAACAGTCCAAAGTCTCACTTATTTTAACTTGTCAACCAATCAAAACTAACTAACATTTTCATTGGTTGCTGCGAATTGGATCAGCCAATCAGAGGAGTTCTCTATAAGTGTACATGGAAGTTAAAATAAGTGCGACTTTTCTCGTGGATTTGCGTGGACCGGGTTAAAATAAGTGAAGCTTCAGTGTAATTAAAATTTTATAAAAAGTCAAAGATTGCTATAAATTCGATAAATTACTGTATTCATATAATCATATGATTATTACATCGATAATTACATTTCTTCTTTTATTTTAAAATGCAAATTTCTTTTTACTTTAAAAAATTATTAGACTTGTTTTATTCAAATTTATATATTCCTAGTTGGAAAAATTCTGTAGAATCTTTGTAGATTGATTCTTTAGAATTTCTATAAAATAGTTCTCTATTATTTCTACATGGGTTCTATAGAATATTCTATAGAACATTCTGTAGAAAAAAAAGTTTGACATTTAAAAATACACGTGAAGTTTGGAAATAAATTAAAAACAGATGCTGTAAATTTGTATTACAAACTTAACATGTGTTTTCAAATGTCAAACAATTTTTTTCTACAGAATATTCTATAAAATTCGGGTAGAAAGTCTATAGAATTATTTTATAGAAATTCTATAGAATTATTGTATAGAAATTCTATAGATTAATTCCATAAAGATTCTACACAACTTTTCCGACTTATATTAAAATATCCACAATTGTTTGTAACAGAATGTTTAGAAACTAATCTACTTTTCATAATATAATTATTAATTACACATTTCATAATTACTAATTTCATAATAATTATGAATTATATTAAAATATATTAAAATAAACCTAATAAAAATTAACAATATTAAATTCACTCTCCTAAAATAAGAAACTTAATTATCAGTAGACCCAGTAATATTCTAAATGTCATAATTCATGTGGGTCCAAGTCTATTATCAAGGCAAGAAGGTCCTAAAAGAAGGTACCCTGAAAGAAATAAAGCGTCACGTAAAAGTCAAAATATGCGCCCAGCTCAGCATCGAAAAGTCGAGTTTGGACTTGAAAGATTAGTGGGATCGGGTAAAAGACTGAAAAGGCAATGGTGCACGATTATATCCTTGGGTCCGACGTCGCTTCTGGGCCTCGCCCGCTTTAAGTCGCGCTTCTGCGCGGATAATAACAGACCCAGTGGAAGCCAGAGTCTTTACGATCATCTTCCCAGAAGTATAAACCCTGTATTCTTTCCTTCTTCAATTTTTGGCCCATTGCATTGCTTTCTCCTCTTTCAGTACACGTGGTGCCTTAAACGTTGTTTTCGGCGGCGTTGAGTTTTGTTCCTAATTAATGTGACCACGGTCTCAACAAAGTTGCTGCTTGCGTGCTTCTCTAGAGAGCATTAACGTGCAATTTAGTAAAACTTTTGATAAGTATGCGAGTAAAATTGCTCGTCAGGTGCGTAAAATTGGTTGACGCTGTTTTGATTCTGCGATTTTCTTAGATTTAGAATGTAAAAAATAAATTGTTAAAATATAATAATAAAAAACAAGGAGAATTCCATAACAATTAAAAAATCTACTTTGGGATATTATAAAACAGAGTTTAATGTTTTAAAAGAATGGAACAAGTTCGAATAATATTAAGTATCTGGATATTGACTTTTAATTACTCGAGACACGAGAAAATAAACGATTATCTCATTTTAATAACTCGGATTGATTGAATTGGAATATTATCGTTCTTGTATTTATTTTCAGAATGTTATAATTCTTTAAAGCCTTAAATTTAGAAGAGAAAGTAGATCAATTGGGCTAAATTATTAAATCCAATTTTCTATATTTGGTGATCTTTATTATTGGAAGTATAACTGATTTGAGTGTCTTTGTTAAATAAGTTATTATATAATTAGAATAACTAATCTTATTACCAAGAATTGTAAAACTTTGGAAGATAAAAACGAATTTAATTTTAAAAATTTATGGGAATTGGATATTCTTCCCGCATATACGTGCAGAAAGTATTATATTATGAGTTTGGTCTTCAGCGAAACAGTGCACCATGTACTTAAATAAGCCTCAAGAAGATTCTATTGTTCCCAACTATTATGCATCAAGCACAAATCTCTTCAGTCTTCGAGGAAGAATGACATTCTTTTCAAATCATCATTTTTTTCAATCATCAAATCTCCTTTCTTCGATGTTGTCAATTTATTTTTTATTCAGGAAGACATAAATATAGGCATCTGGGTCGTAAGTTGTAACAAAGGTCGGTTTTAACAGGAACCTTCTTTTCAATGTCTTTCTTTAAATTAAAGTGTCTTGTTTCCTTTAAAGTTAACAATTTTTTCGCAATTAAATTTCTTCCTCAACATACAAATATCTTCATTTTTAATAAAAGTTTTTTCTTCCCTTTTCATTAAAAAATACTTTCTTAGTCTAAACACGTTTTTTCTTAATAAAATTATCTTCTTTTATTTCAATATCTGCTTTTCTTTTTTTTTTATCCATCAAACTATATTTTCCTTTCTTTATTTCTTTTATCCTTTTTTTAAAAAATCTCTTCCTTTCTTAAATAGATATTTTTTCAAAAAATATAATTTACAAAAAAGGATTTGTTTTTTGACAAAATGTCTTCTTTTTAAAAAAGATATTTTCATTTCTCGGAGAATATTGTAATCTTAGAACAAATATCTTTAGTTTTCGGAAAATGTCCCTGGGAAAAATATTCCCGTTTGTAAAATAGGTTCTTAATACTTCGAAATTTCTTTTTTTGTTACTAGAAATTCCTAAAAGATAATAGAACTTCCTTTTTAAAAACTGTTCTCCTTCAATGCGAATAATCCTTTTTCTTTGAACAAGAATGTTTTGTCTTTTAAATTGTAATTTTGCAATTTCTCCTTCTTTCGGAAAAATAATTTTCTTTGAAAAAAGAAGGTCATCGCAGTAAAAAGAAAAGGTTTTTAAAAAACAAAAAATATTTAAGGTCAAAAACACTTTTTCGGGAAATGAAGATATTTTTTATACACGCAGAAGATTTTCTTTGTAAAAAGAAGATATGTTTAAAAAAAATATATTTAAAATTAAAAGATTATTTTTGTCAAAGGATAATATTTTTAGTAAAAAGAAATTTAGTGAAAAAGACATATTTTTTAGAAAAAAGCATATTTTTCAGAAAAATGCATATTTTTGAGAAAAATGCATATTTTAAAGAAAAATGCATATTTTTGAGAGAAATGCATATTTAAAAGAAAAATGCATATTTTATAATAATATGTTTAGTAAAAAAAAGAAAAAAGAAAAAAAAAAAGTTTAGTGAAAAAGAGAGATATTTGAGAAAAAGCATATTTTTGAGAAAAATGTATATTTTTGAGAAAAATGTATATTTTTGAGAAAAATGTATATTTTTGAGAAAAATGTATATTTTTGAGAAAAATGTATATTTTTGAAAAAAGCATATTTTTAAGAAAAATTAATATTTTTAAGAAAAATGCATATTTTTGAGAAAAAATGTATATTTTTGTAAAAATGCATATTTTTAAGTAAACTGTATATTTTTGAGAAAAATGCATATTTTTAAGAAAAATGCATTTTTTTTATTTGTGCATGAAATGAGAATGGAATGAATTTTTGAGAAAAATGCATATTTTTAAGAAAAATGCATATTTTTAAGAAAAATGCATATTTTTGAGAAGGAAAGCCTATTTTTGAGAAAAATGCATATTTTTGAGAGAAATGCATATTTAAAAGAAAAATGCATATTTTAAAGAAAATAGCATATTTTTGAGAAAGATGCATATTTTTGAGAAAAATGCTTATTTAAAAGAAAAATGGGGCCCGTATCATTTTGACACAAATTTTTTCGGGCAACTTGTTATATTGTACTCTCGAAGATGAATGTTATATTTTACTCCTTTTGAAATCAAAGATTTTTAAGTTTTACTTATTAAATAATTGATTTTAATACATTAAATTAATATTAAAAGACTTAATTAATCCATTAAGTTCAATTATTGAATAATTAAAACTTAAAAATCTTTGATTTCAGAAGGAGTAAAATATAACATTCATCTTCGGGAGTACAATATAACAAGTTGCCCAAAACAATTTGTGTCAAAATGATACGGGCCCGAAAAATGCATATTTTAAAGAAAATAGCATATTTATGAGAAAAATGCATATTTTTAATAAAAATGCATAATTTTGAGTAAAATGCGTATTTTAGTAAGAAATACATATTTTTGAGAAAACTGTATATTTTTAAGAAAACTGTATATTTTTGGGAAAAATGCATATTTTTAAGAAAAATACGTAATTTTGAGTTAAATGCATATTTAAAAGAAAAATGCATATTTTAAAGAAAATAGCATATTTTTGAGAAAAATGCATATTTTTGAGAAAAATGCATATTTTTAAGAAAAATGCGTAATTTTGAGTAAAATGCGTATTTTAGTAAAAAATAGCATATTTTTGAGAAAAATGCATATTTTTGAGAAAAATGTATATTTTAATTTTTAAGAAAAATGTATATTTTAAAGAAAAATGCATATTTTTAAGAAAAATGCATATTTTAAAGAAAACTGTATATTTTTAAGAAAACTTTATATTTTTGGGAAAAATGCATATTTTTGAGAAAAGTGCATAATTTTGAGTTAAATGCATATTTTTGAGAAAAATGGATATTTTTGTAAAAATGCATATTTTTAAGTAAACTGTATATTTTTGAGAAAAATGCATATTTTTAAGAAAAATGCATTTTTTTTATTTGTGCATGAAATGAGAATGAAATGAATTTTTGAGAAAAATGCACATTTTTTTAAAAAATGCATATTTTTTTAAAAAATGCATATTTTTAAGAAAAATGCAGAATTTTAAGAAAAATGCATATTTTTGAGAAGGAAAGCCTATTTTTGAGAAAAAAAAATAATATCGCTGAGAAATAAAGCCTTTTTTAGAGAAAGAAGCAAATATTTGCGAAAAAAGATTTTTTTCATGAAAAGAAGATGATCCTTGTAAGAAGGTAATATTTTTGTGACATTATATGTGAGATTAAAAAAGATATTTTATATCAGAAGAATATATTTGAAGAAATGAAGACAGCTTTCGTAAAAAGAAAATACTTCTTGAAGAAAGAAGATATTTTTCAGAAAAGAAAATATTTGACGGTCAAAACCTATTTTTCGTGAAATGAATACGTTTTTTTATAAACAGAAGATATTTTTTTAAAAAGTAAGATACTTAATGTTAAAAGAAGATATTTTTCAAGAGAAGCAAATATTTGTCGTAAAAAGAAAATAATCTGCTAGTGAAAAGAAGATATTTTTTACATAAGTTAGATTTTTGTGAAAATACATGTTTGTAAAGAAGATATTTTTCATAAAAAGAAGATTATCTTTGGAAACAATTACTATTTGTATACGATCTTTTTTGTTTCAAAATGAAAATATTTCATGTTAAAAAAACATGTGCTTCATGAAAAAAAAATATTTCTCAATAAAGAAGAAATTATTTATAAAAAGAAGATAATCATAGGGAAATAAGACGTGATGGAAAAAAATGTTTGAAGTTAAAGGAAGATATTTTTCATCAATAGAAAATACTTTTTGTAAAAGAAAAACATTTTTTTGAAAAGAGGATATTTATTAGTATGAAATGAATTTTGAGAAATGATAATTTTTTGACTTAGGAATATGTTGCGAAAAGTGGATGTGTTACATTAAAAAAGGTTCTCTTCGTAAAATGTAGATATTCTTCTTGAAGAGAAGATCATATTAATGAAAAAAAATTTGTTTCTTCAATTAAGATTTCTTCTTTCTTGCATTTAAATCTCTTCATTTATCAACAAATATCATGTCATAAAAAATATGTTTTCTAGAAAGATAAGACTGCTTTTTAATAAGATCTTTCTCTTTTCACAAAAAAATCGTTTTTTAACAAAGATATTTTTTTTTACAAGGGATATCTTCTTTTTACAAGGATATCTTCTTTTTACAAAGAGTATCTTCTTTTTACAAAGAGTATCTTCTTTTTACAAAGAATATCTTCTATTTACAAAGAGTATATTTTTCACTAAGAATATCTTCTTTTTACAAAAAGTATCTTTTTTTACAAAGAATATACCTTTCATTTACAAAGAATATCTTCTTTTTACATAGAGTATATTTTTTACTAAGAATATCTTCTTTTTACAAAGAGTATATTTTTTTACTAAGAATATCTTCTTTTTACAAAGAGTATCTTTTTTTACTAAGAATATTTTCTTTTTACTAAGAGTATCTTTTTTTTACAAAGAATAACTTCTTTTTACAAAGAAAATCTTCTGTGTAAAATAAATATCCTCATTTCACGAAAAAGTGTTTTTTCACCTTAAATATATTTTTTTTTCTTAAAAAGATCTTCTTTTCCCAGCGATTACCTTCTTTTTCCAATGAAAATTATTTTACGACAAATCTCTTCTTTTTTCGACAAATATGTTCTTTCAACCTTAACTACCTTCTGCTCTCTGAGATTATCTTCATTTTAACGGAAGAATATCTTCTTTTAACAAATCATATATTTTTCTTACGAAAAATATAAGCTACTACCGAAACCTTTCTTCGTTTCTTTGTCAAGACAAATTTCTTGCTCTCAAAGAAATGTTAGAAATCTCTTCTTTTTCAAAAATATTCTCTCTTCCCAAACATTATCATCATTTCTTTCAATATCTTCCTATTCAAAATAAAAATATCTTCTTTTCTCCAAAACATCTCGTTTATCTTGTACCGACACGTCGTCAGTTCTCAAATAAAAAGAAAAATCATCGCTATACTTAAAACTAAATATTCCCTTTACTGAAATTCAAAGCACTTAATTTGTATAGCAGAGTACATCTAAAATTTTTGGATCATTTCTGCAAATCTTGCTGCCTTGTTCGTGGTTATACGACCGGTTGGTCAATACTTCCCAGTCATGTGAAAGGTTAACGATAGTACGAGGTTCCTCTGCATTTTCGGACAATATTTCACCTCGCGTCCTGCCCGGTAGCTTCGATCATTAAACGTGCGTATATAGCCTCATAATATTGCAATCCGCGGCCATAATTTTCGTCGTTTTATAGTTCAAACTGCAACCTACGTTGCGGCAGCGGCGCTCAAGCTTTCAACTTGAACGCGCCATTCCGTTCAAGTTGTACCGGGTGATCATAAAGCTTCCTCACTTATTCAGCGATAGGGACTACTGCATGCATCCCATTCTCAAAATAGGCGCTGGTTTCAAACACCTCGTACTGGATCATTAACCAACTGCAATTCACGCGATAACATCTTACGATGCCTCCTAGACGATTTCAAATTATACCCCACCCTTTGATCCTTATCCACATTATAACATTACACAAATTTACTCTTATTGCTAATTACTCCTTACAAAAGTTATTATACTTGCTTTTACTGTTTTGAAACTAAGAGGAAGATGGAAAAAAAAACATTTAGTCTTGAACTTTTTACGAAAGAAATACGTAATTGTTCAATATGCTTTTTTGGCGCCCAACGTGGGCTTAAGAAATTTGTTAAAATAAAATTATAAAAGTAAAATTGGGAAACTGGAGATATAAGGAGCTGTTCATAAATTACGTAAGACGTTTTTGGACATTTTTTTGACACTCTCAACCCTTGAAAAATATAGTCAGATTTCGGCAACTCCCCCCCCCCCCCCCCTATTTGCGTAAAAAATAGTACGTTAGATAAAAATTATGAATAATGATTTCAAATTATTTATTCATATATTTTAAATAGGTTTACAAAGATCTTCTTTGGTGTTCTATTAGCGTTTTAACACTTAAACGCAACTAAAAAATTAAATGATGTAAGTTTAAAAATAATTAACACGTATTTGGCGCCCAACGTAGAGCTAAGAAATTTCTTTCTTTCTTTCTTTCTTTCTTTCTTTTCTTTTTTTCTGGTACTTTTAAACAGCAATTTAGCCAACTTAGAAGTAAGAAATTTCTTGGAAAAATGACTAGAATAAAAGAAATTTCGATTTTTTCTTCAAATCTGCCTGAACGCTCAATGAGGCTCTAATAAATTTGTTTCTATTCCCAACGTAAGAATAATACATTTTTTTGCGCCCAACCTTAATTTCACAATAAACTGCTTCAGAAAATTGTATTTTAAAAAAAGTGTTTTGTACTCAAATCTGAGAATATGAGTCTATAATTTGGCGCTCAACATAGGGCTAAGAAATTTTTACAAAATACATTTACAGAATACAATTTTTACAAATTAAGAACTTTGAGATATAAGATTGTAATTTAGCGCCCAACGTAGAGCTAAGAAATTTCTTTAAATAAATTATAAGAAAAAATTGTTCTTTGTATATTAAAATCTAAGGGTTTAAATTTATATAATTATTTACATAATTAATTATTAATTCTTTTATATAATTATTATATAATTACTTATATTTGTATCAATTTAAACTTATCAGGAGGAACTGGATATAAATTTAGGATATAAATGCGTAGTTTGGCGCCCAATTTGGGACTAATAAATTTAAATGTACGAATTTAAATTTATCAACAAGAAAAGAAGAATTATGAGTTTCACAACTGACTTTTTGTGCTTTTTCACGTATATTTAAACAGCAATTTTTTCAAATTGGGACTAAGAAACATCTTCGAATAATTTATCAATACAATAAGAAAAATTTCGATCTTTCCTTGAAAATCTGTCTATAATTTGGCGCCCAACGTGGGGCTAATAAATTTATTTGAGCGAATTTAAATTTTAAACAGCGATTTGGCCAACTTAGAGCTAAGAAAATTGTTCGAAAAAAAGTATCAAGAGAAGAACAAAAAATTCCGAGTTTTTTCTGAAAATCTGGCTGTAATTTGGCGCACAATGAAACTCAAATAATTTCTTTTTGCGCACAACGTAGATTTAATACATTTGTTTGGCGCCCAACGTAAAGTTAATAAACTTGATTGGAGAAATTATTTTAAAGAAAGTGTTTTTAAACACAAATCTAAGAATATAAAACCACAATTTTTTATAATTTTATTTAAATTTTTTAAAATTTTATGATTGTTTATAAATTTATTCTGTGTTGAAAATTGATATTGTCATTCGCTTTTCTGAAAAAAATTACTACAGAAACATGTTACATGTTTGTCTTTTCTTATTTTATTTTACTTCTTTATAACTTATTCATGACGAGTAAGTAAATAATTTAAGAAAATTAATTCTCTATTACAAATTAATATTGACATTCGAATCTAAAAAAAAATCACTAAAGTAATATATATTTTATGTTTATTTTTTTTTACTTTCTTTTTATTGTTTACAATTCGTTTATAACAGATAAGTAAAGAAATGAAGTACTTCATTCTCTGTTATAAATAAATATTGCCATTCAATTCTACGGAAAAATTCACTACAGAAATATGTTACATTTTTTATTTTTTCTTATTTCATTTTAATTCTTTATAATTTTTTTATAACAAATAAGTAAATAGGTTAAGATTTATTTTCTGATATAAATATTTCTATTCTATTTTACGAAAAAAATCACTAAAGCAACATGTTACATGTTCATTTTTTCTTATTTTATGTTAATTGTTTATAATTTGTTTATTTATAAATAAAAAAATAGTAAATATAAATTTCAATAACTTTTGACGTGGAAAAACATTATTTTACTTTTATCCCTTATCTAGGTTTTATTTCTTTGGTTTAGTATATGGTGTAAGTTTGATCATGTCATAGAAAGATGCATGTATATTATAAACAAATTTTAGCACAACTTTGTATAAATTAATTTTGCCCATCTCAATAATTCGGTACTAAAAAACACATATATTCAGCTTTAATTTAAGCCCAGGGGAAAATTAATAAGAGACCTTAATTTGGCGCCTAACGTGGGGCTAATAAAATTATTTTACCGAATTTAAATTTATCAACAAGAAAAGAAGAACTTAGTTTTGCAAAAAATTTTCTTGTGCTTTTCTACGTACATTTAAACAGCAATTTGGCCAACCCAGGGGTAAAAATTTTTTCCGAGAAAGTTATCAGGAGAAGAAGAAAAATTTCGCTTCTTCCCTGAAAATGTGGATGTATTTTGGCGCCCCATGTAACTCAAATAAATTTAATTAATAAAGAGACCTTAATTTGGCGCCCAACGTGGGGCTAATAAATTTATTTTACCGAATTTAAATTTATCAACAATATAAGAAGAATTGAGTTTCGCAACTGATTTTCTTGTGCTTTTTCAGTTTTACTTAAACAGCAATTAAGCTATCTTGGGTCCGTATCATTTTGACACAAATTTTTTCGGGCAACTTGTTATATTGTACTCCTGATGATGAATGTTATATTTTACTCCTTCTAAAATCAAAGATTTTCAAGGGCCCGTATCATTTTGACACAAATTTTTTCGTGCAACTTGTTATATTGTACTCCCGAAGATGAATGTTATATTTTACTCCTAGTAAAATCAAAGATTTTTAAGTTTTAATTTATTCAATAATTGAATTTACTGGATTAATAAAGTCTTTTAATATTAATTTAATGTATTAAAATCAGTTATTTAATAAATAAGACTTAAAAGTCTTTGATTTTAGTAGGAGTAAAATATAACATTTATCTTTAGGAGTACAATATAACAAGTTGCCCGAAAACATTTGTGTCAAAATGATACGGGCCCGCTATCTTAGGACTAAGAAACTTATTTTAAAAAAAATTATGAATAAAAAAAAAATTATGAATAAAAAAAAATTCCTTTTTTTCTGAAAATCTGTCTGCTATTTAGCGCCAATGAAACCCAAATAGAGTCAAATTTTCTGAACTGGGCCACCTAAAACTGACTTTTCAAATTTGCTTTACTTCTATACATAATTTATTACAGCCAGGTGGTACAAAAACATTCCTGGAAAGCTTTTTTAAAAATTTTAATTTTTCAATTAGTTATAAACAATTAAAGTTTAAAGCACCTTTTTACGAAATTGTCAATTGCTCAGCTGTTTTTTGATAAAATTGAATAATATTTGGTAGAGACATAAAAAAATAGTGCCTCTATTAATCACGATCAGAATTTTAAAAATTCGTAATTATTTATGCAAAATAAATTGTTAATTAATTAAACAATTGAAATTTTTTACAACTTCTGGGGCAGGTATGAAAAAAATTCAAAAACAGCATAAGCCTGTGTTTTCTGCACTTTCATTTCAAAAAAAAAATTTTAGTACTTCTGAAAATTGAGCAAATGGCGTAATTTTAAAGAGCGGCGTCCAAGCATTCGAACTGCCGCGGCCGCTGCGCTGGCGCTGCCGCCACAGTGGGGCAAAAAAAGCGTCCGTGGAAAAATTAACATAGCGCCCAGAAATATTACCCAATTTAGATGTATTTTTTTTAAATTAAAGGTAACAAAATTCTGCATAACACCCCTTATTTTACTTTTTGAAAAATAGTTGTTTTCAATTTATTTATTAAATGTTAAACATGAAAAAAAATGTTTTCTTATTAAAACCAGTTTAATTTTTTATTAAATGCATAATTTATATTAACAAGAGCAACATTTTTTGAAGTAATTATTTTAGAACAACTTCTAATAATAAGCTAATTGTTTAAAAAATGTTTGTATAAGTTATAAACTAGACAATCTTATGAACAATGCATTTTCTTCATATCGTTATAAAGAAGTTAATAACATTATTTCTACATTTTTCTCATGATTAACGGGATGACAAGTTATTTTTAATTTAATCAATTTTTAGGTTTATTATTGTTGAAACAAACATTAATTAAAAAACTACTTTTACTTTTTTTTATTTAATTGACAAATTTCTTGTTTACTTTTGAAGTCGTTTTAGTATTTATTTCTTTCGATACTAAATTAATTTCACAATTTTTTGTAAAATTTAAGAACTATTCTTTATTTTCATTTTTATTATCAATTTTATAAAGAATTTTTATATTTTATTTATCTTTTTGTTTTATATGTTTTGAATAATTAATATACATGCTCTCTAAATCTGAATTAGTTAAAAATAACTAATTTGAAAGAAAAAACTCAGTCACTAATTCAAATAATTATATTTCTACTAATCATTTAGTAAAGAATAACTAATTATTAGTCAAATTCATTTTTAGGTTTTGTCAAAATAACTAATGTTTTAGTAAAATTCTGTTTACTAATTCAATTAGTCGTATTTTAAGTATTTATTAGTTAGGTTTTTACTAACAATTAGTCATTTTTTTACTAATAATTAGTTATTTTTAACTAATTACTGAAATATAAACTTTGGCACGATTTTACTAATTATTAGTTATTTTTAACTAATTTAGATTTAGAGAGTGTAATGAAATTATACTTTTATTATATAAATTATAATAGCTTTTAATTTTGTTTTTATTTTACCCCTATTATTCGAATATAATTGTTATTTAATTTAAGCACAAAGGTCTAATTCCAAATGTTTAAACATGTTTGACGATAGCTTTATATAAAAAAAATCATTTTATTTTATAACTCAAATGTCTTCATTAATGTAAAACCGTCGTTTCCTTTTTTAAAAATTGTTTGTATTTTTGATAGGTAAATATCAAATTAATCAATACAGGAAATTTGTTAATTAACGTTTGTTTAAACAATAAGAAACCTGAAATTATCTGCAGCAATAATATTGTACATTGTGCACAAAATTTCATTAATTTTGAAAATAGGAACCGGAAAAAAAATTGTTTATAAAATTTGTTTATAAATTAACAAAATAATTAATTTATAATAGTTTTTCGTAAATTTAACCACTAATTAGTTACAAATATTAAAGAACAGATGGATTTAATTTGCTAAATATTAAGAAAACCAACGAAAAAAACATATTTCGTCTACAGTCTAGTTTATAACATATACAAACATTTTTTAAACAATTAGCTTATTATAAGAAGTTGTTCTAAAATAATTACTTCAAAAAATGTTGCTCTTGTTAATATAAATTATGCGTTTACAAAAAAATGAAACTGGTTTTAATAAGAAAACATTTTTTTTCATGTTTAACATTTAATAAATAAATGAAAACAACTATTTTTCAAAAAGTAAAATAAGGGGTGTTATGCAGAATTTTGTTACCTTTAATTTAAAAAAAAATACATCTAAATTGGGTAATATTTCTGGGCCCTATGTTAATTTTTCCACGGACGCTTTTTTTGCCCCACTGTGGCGGCAGCGCCAGCGCAGCGGCCGCGGCAGTTCGAATGCTTGGACGCCGCTCTTTAAAATTACGCCATTTGCTCAATTTTCAAAGGTACTAAAATTTTTTTTTTTTAAATGAAAGTGCAGAAAACACAGATTTCTGCTGTTCTTGAATTTTTTTCATACCTGCCCCAGAAGTTGTAAAAAACTTCAATTGTTTAATTAATTAACAATTTATTTTGCATAAATAATTACGAATTTTTAAAATTCTGATCGTGATTAATAGAGGCACTATTTTTTTATGTCTCTACCAAATATTATTCAATTTTATCAAAAAACAGCTGAGCAATTGACAATTTCGTAAAAAGGTGCTTCAAACTTTAATTGTTTATAACTAATTGAAAAATTAAAATTTTTAAAAAAGCTTTCCAGGAATGTTTTTGTACCACCTGGCTGTAATAAATTATGTATAGAAGTAAAGCAAATTTGAAAAGTCAGTTTTAGGTGGCCCAGTTCAGAAAATTTGACTCAATAATTTTTTCTTTGCGCACAAAGTAGAATTAATACACTTTTTTGGCGCCCAACGTAAAGCTAACAAACTTCTTTAGATAATTATATTTTAAAGAAAGCGTCTTGCACACAAATCTAAGAATATGATAACATAATTTCTCGCTCAATATGAGGCTAATCTATGGAGAATAAAAATTATTCAAAGAACACCGTTTGTATAAGGAAGAGAGCAAGTGCGCGGTTGCCTGGGAATTGAGATATACTGTTTTATAGGGAACCATCTGAATGAGTCAGAGTAGGGGAAAGGGGCTTTTATGAAGTTACTGGGAAGGTGAGGTGGCTCGGAAAGTGGTTACTTTGTGCGTCAGGTATCTGCTTTACGGTGTTCGAGAAAGGAGTGAGCCATTACTGAAAATTACCGACAATTCGACGCTCGCAAATCAAAATTCGCCGTTTCTTCTTAAGGCAAACGTTCGCGCCTTGACTGCGCTCCATGATCCCGCCAACATTATCGCATCGCGCTCAAATTCATGACGATCCATCCTGAAACATCCTTATAAATCTAAAACGCAACTCTTAAGATAATTTGCCAATTTCACCGCCTTTCTTCATTTCTTGAAGAAACAAGCACCAGAATACCAGAGGAAATGCAACAGATTATGGGAATTCGTCCAATTCCAGTTGATGCGACTTTTCAACCAGTTTAAAGCTTGTATATTTTTTACTACAAAGTGGCACTCTTCCTGAAAGAAGTATAAAGGAGTTTTTTTTTTATAGAGAAAATAATAAAAACTATTTTTATTGTATTTTTATTTTTAAGGAATGATTTGAAAATTTACACTGTGGTTTAACTATTTCTGGAATGTGGGTTTTGATATTGATGATCTTTGGGAAGTTTGGAAATTGAAAATGGCGGCTTCAATATGGCGGTATAGATATTTAACTTTGAATTATTAATTTAAAATATTGTCCGAACATTAGAGAAGCTATTTGTAATTATTAAAATTAACAAGAGAACAGACTGTAGGGTTTTCTAAAAAAAAAAAATGAAAAGGTAGCCTAAAAATTAAAATTTTTAAAGAAGACATTTTTAATTTTGACATTATTTTGCTTTAACATATCATGTTTTAAAACAATTTTGTTTATTTTGAAAAATATCGTAATTTAGCTAAAATATCTTTTTTTCACGTGACAATTTCTTTTGTCAACAAAAAGTAGCATATTTTCAAAACAAATATCTTTTTTTGATGAAAATTTATACTTTTGAGAAAACAATTTATTTTTATAATGAGAACCTTGTTTCTATGAAAAATATCTAAATTTCTAAAAGAATATTTATTTTTTTAAAGAAAAATATCTTCTTCTTCTTCTTCTTCTTCTCCTTCAAATGGTTTTTGATATAGCCGACCGTCATAATTATCTTCTTTTTTAAAAAGTGTAAAAATATCTATTTATTTATAGTAGTCTTTGTGCCGTAAAATGACTCCTTTCGAGAAAAATTATCTTATTTTCTTGAAGAACATCTACTTCTTTGAAAAAAAATCTTATTTTCACAAGAAATACCATCCTATAAAGAAATCCTTTTTTTAAAAAAAACTTTCAGCTTCTTATTCAAACAAATAGCTTCTTTTCACGAAATATGTATTTTTTGTCAAAAATAACTTCTTGTTAAAAAAAAATCTCTTTTACGCAAAATTTATTCTTACCTGAAAAAAATCTTTTCTTTAAGAACAATATCTTTATTTCACGAAAAAAAAGTATATTCACGAAACAATGTCCCGAAGAATATCATCTTTCTTATAAAATATCGTATTTTTTCGAATAATGTTTTATTTTAATGAAAAATTTTTTTTGTTTACGAATATTATTTTCTTTTTACAAAAAAATATTCTTCCAAGAAAAAAAGGTTTGCTTAAAAAAAGATTTTCCAAGAAAATGTCCCAGTAAAATTTATTCTTTTAAAAACAAATATCATTGAGGGAGAATATCTTGCTTTTATGGAAGATATGTTACTTCCCGGAACAATATCTTCTTCTTAAAAAAAAGTAACTTCCTTTTCGCGAATTGTATCTTCTTTTCAAAAACACTTACTCTTCAAGAAAAATTATTTAAAAAAATATCATGTATTTTTATATCTTCTTTTCAAGGAAAGCACTTACTTTTTAAGAAAAACACTTCCTTTTTTAAGGAAAATTATTTTAAAAAATAATCTTTTTTTGGAGAATATTTTATTTTTAAGAAAAATGTCTTATCGCGGGAAATATTTTATTTTCAAGAAAAACATAATCTTCTCAAGAAAAGTATCTTCTTTTTGAGAAAAAAAATTCTTCTGTTTTATCTCCTTCTTTTTGCGATATCTTAAATGATACCTTCTTCATAAAAAGTCTCTTCATTTAACTAATAAAATTTAATATTGTCGAAACAATTTTGTTTTTTTAAAGAAAAAAATTTCTTTTCATAAAAATATTTTTTACAAAAATATCTTCTTTTCTCGAAGAAGACCTTTTTCTTAAATATACTTTTCCATGGAATTTTTTCTTTTTCTTAAAACTTCTTTTATCCCGAAAAATAGCTTTTTTTTACAAAAGATATCTTCATTTAACGATAAATATTTTATATTTACAAAATAATGTGTTTCTATATTTCAAAGAATATTATATTTTTTCTATTGGTATATCTTCTTTTTTCGAATAATATCTTTCTGTGAAAAATATCTTTCAATGTCAAACATCTTCTTTTGTAAAATATATCTTCTTTCCAATAAGATGATCTTTCCGTCAAATATCTTTTTAAGATTTTTATAGAATTATCTTCTCATTGCAAACAGCTCATTGTTTTTTTTAAAAAATATCTTCCTTTAAGAAACTTTTTTTTTATCCTCATCATTTCTTTCCAAAAAAATCTTCTTTTGAGAAAAATATCTCTTCTTTCAAAATACCTTCTATTTACATAGAATGGTTTTTTTAACCTTGAATATTTTCATTTCTCAAGCAAATATGAAAACCTCATCATTTTCTTTTTTCGAAGATTGTAATTTTTTTGTGTGCAAAAATCAGGTTGTTTTCACGAGAAAAAATCTTTAACCTCAAATATCTTCTTTTCGCTACTCTCTTTTAACCACAACTATCTTCTTTTTACAAAGAATGTATCTTCCCGTTACGAAAAGCGTTTTCTTTTTCACAACAGATACTTTCTTATGTTCATGAAAAATGCCAACTTTATTATAAAAAATGTTTTCACTCCCCTAACTATGTTTTCACAAAAACTTCCATTTTCACAGAAGTATTTTCAATTTCTAAGCTACCTTGTTTACTCCCAAAATAAAATTCTTCAATTAAAACAATAATGTTTCATTTATAATTTTATCTAAGAAATGATAGTCTTTTTCTGAAAACTGTTCTATGTTTCATCTTTCGAAACATATTCGAGGTTAATTTACAAGAAGATTTTTGATTTCTGATTCCAAAATATTGTCATTTTTAAACCCTTCACAGTGAAGTGGAAATAAAATTTTTGTGCCAAAAATGTATAGAAAATTTTAAAGATATTATGGTATTGTTTGTTTTTGGGATCGTTAAATCCAAATTTGTAGTCAAAATTTGAAAATTCAAAATGTCGGCTTTTAAATGTCGACGAAAAATTTTAAATTTGATTAATTTGTTTGAAAATGGTTACTTGGGGGTTTTTGGAATCGCTCAATCCAAATCTGCAGTCAATATTTAATAATTCAAAATCGCGTCTTCAAAATGTCGACTAAAATTTTCAATTTTACTAATCTGGCTAAAATTGCGTATTTGAGGGTTTCTGGGTGCGCTGAATCCGAATCTGTGATTAAAATTTAAAAATTCAAAATTTCGACTTTAAAATGTCAACCAAAATAATTTCTAAATTTGACTAATCTAATTGAAAATGGTTACTAGAGGGTTTTTGGGTTCGCCAAATCCGAATCTGTAGTAAAAATTTAAGAATTTAAAATGGCGTCTTCAAAATGTCGACTAAAAATTTTCAATTTGACTAATCTAGCTAAAAATGCTTATTTGGGGGTTTCTGGGTCCGCTGAATCCGAATCTGTAATAAAAATTTGAAAATTCAATATGTCGGCTTTAAAACGGAGACCTACAAATTTTGAATTTGACTAATCTAGTTGAAAATTATTACTCGGGGGTTTTTGGGTTCGCTGAATCCGCATCTGTAGTCAAATTTTTTAGAATTCAAAGTGGCGGCTTCAAAATGTCGACTAAATATTTTTAATTTGACTAATCTAGCTAAAAAGGCTTATTTGGGGTAGTGCTGCCCACGAGACCGAGACAAGACTCATCTAGGATAAAACGAGACGAGACCGATACAAAGTTTCTCGAGACCAAGACTCTTGACCAAAATTTAAAACAAAAAATAAAATATTATTACAAGAATTTATTTATTATTTTTAAGCGAATAGAATTTTTTTTAAGAAAGTTATCTAAAGTATATTACTGTAAAGGGATGAAATAGCTTGAAAAAAATTCGTAGTAGGTATATGATACTTCAATTAGTTGAATGATAATGTATCATATAAGTTCAAAAATCAACCATGCCTTTCGTAGCAATGTAAAAAATTAAATAACTTGAAGAAATATTAAGGGATTCATCTTAAACTTGGTAACAAAATATTTCTAAGGTCGATGAAAATTAAGAATAATACTATCTTATTTTACGACTTATTATGATGAATATTATGTACTACAAGTAAAAAATAAAATTTAATAAAACTTGCACTTAATTTTCAACTTTTATTTAAAGCTGTAGTTAACTTCTTATATTTTGTGTATCACTTTCTTTAACTTAATTCTAAATTACTCGCATTAAAGCAAGTAGATTGATCGAGACTGCGAGACCGAGACCGAGATGAAGGCCATATTTGTCGAGACCGAGACCTGAAATTTTAATACTCAACGAGACCGAGATCTACAATTTTGATATTTAACGAGACCGAGACGAGACTGTATGAAATCTCGTCTCTTCTCGTCTCGTGGGCAGCACTAATTTGGGGGTTTTTCGGGTTTTTCTGAATCCGAATCTGTGATTAAAATTTGAAAATTCAAAATGTCGACCAAAAATATTTAAATTTGACTAATCTGGTTGAAAATAGTTACTAGGGGTTTTTTGGGTTCGCCAAATCCGAATCTGTAGCCAAAATTGAAAAAAAATTTTAGGCCTCATTTTGAAGCAGCCTTTTTGAATTTTTTGTCTTGTCACAAATTCAAATTCAGCGACCCCGATAACCATTGTTAACTCATTTACTCTTGTGAAAAGTTATTTTTTCACGACCTTACACTCTGATGTCACGACTTTTTTTTTGTCCATACAGAGATAAAGATATACAAAAATGAAGTAATCACAATTTTCAAAATTCCATCTAAATAAGATCCTTGGGCATAAAACTAACCAAATGATGAAACTTTCCAAAAGATATAATTTTCAGTTTGCTAAGTGTTTCTGGAAAGATTGCTTGGGAGGTGTTGATCGACTTTGAAGGATTGGATTTAATACTTTGAGAACCTGCAAGCTATTATGCACCTCACGTCCTCTCGAAGGCTGCATAACTCGTACTTCGCTTTACGCGTTGCATTGACTATACATACGGCCATACAGACCAAAATGTCGTAATTTCGCTTTGAGTTCAGTTTTACCCTGGTCTTCGTACATGCCCATAGCAATATAGGTATATGTTGGAGGCTTGGTGGAGGATGGCGAACGCTATACTTGTGCATAGCGAGAGCAGCCTGACCTAATTTACATACATATAAAGCGCATTCGATGTGTTTTAGGGGTCGTAAATCGACGCAGCTACGCGAATCGTTAAACCCTTCCTTGCCACAACACCCTGACGATGCGTGCGGGAGAGAAATGTCCCATAGATTTGTATAGGTATGAATATAACCTCACTATAACCCAAGTGTGGGTATTTTCAACACATGTATCCTTATATATTCCAAAATCTTTCAATTCCACCTCTCTCTCTCATTGGTAATTGTCTATATCTGCAACACGAAACCCCTCTATTTTACACCGTCGCAAATAAATTTCTCATTTTCAATAAAAGGCGCACGTGTGGTCTTTGATATTTGTACTTACCAAGACATTGAAGAATAATTCGGAAATAATTTCATCTTAACTCGACATCGAGGTAATTTTGGCGGCATATGCTTGGATTAATGAGCTTCGAGAATCTGTAAAGTGTTTTCAGTAAAAACTGGTTCTTCAGGCAGATTATGTATCACAATTATTTTTCTGTTTATGTCTTGAGGCGAATTTGCATGTTTGTGGCTTTTAAAGTACTATAAATCATTTTACGTAAAAACACAATTTTCTACAAAATACAAGTTGTAGAACGTATAATAAAAGTTTGTGAAAAATTGCCACTATTAACTTGTAGTACATTGATGATTATGATTCATGTTTTCTTGTAATTTTGATAAGAAATTGGCATTTTTTATCTTTCTGTAAGATTTATTATATTATCTTGTGGATTGATTAAGAGACTTTTTTTTTTATTTTACTTTTATGAGACTATTTTACAAAAACAATTTTCCGAAATCAGTTATTGTTTTTACATTCAACAATTTGGGGCTCAACGACTCAAAACGAAATTCTAACAATATAGGGATATAGGAACAGAGAAAATATCCTACATAAGAAATCTGCCAGCTATGGGCCTGTTATGCTTTTAGCTGTTCGTCCGTTACGGTATAGAGAGATAAAGATTGTAGGTAGTTTAAGATAGAGAGATAAGAAAGGTGGGTATAGTGGAAATAGTTTCAAGAATTTAAAACTTTAAGAGCCTATGAGAGAAAAAGAGGGAGAGAGAGGGAGAGAGAGATGAAGATAGGTATAGTGGGATCGCAATTAGTTTAAGATTAAGAAACACAGAACTGTATATTATATTTGCAGATAGTCTTTAGTCTACTGTCAGCTAACAATTCGTTATTGGAACATTTGGAAAAATATTTGGAGACCTTGGTTCTTGGAACAATTGGAGAATTGGTTAATGGAACACTTGGAAGAGGCAATCTTGGAAAATTGGTTATCTAAACTTCCAAAGATCTAAACAGAATAATATTTTTCTAATTTCTGACAAATAATAATCTATTGCTAAACAAGGATACTAAGAATCTAACTACTGCATATAAATCAAACAGTCAGTAACATGGAGAAAAAAGAAAGTTTAGTAGATAAATCAAAATCGTCAAATTCTTATCTCGTCTAATTGTCCTATATAAAAAATCAGCCATCTATAGGCCTGTTACGTTGTTAGTCCGTTACGGTATAAAGATAAAGATTGTAAGTAGCTTATTTATGCTAAATGAGTAAATTAAAAAACTCATTATCGGATATTCGGTAACATGGAGAAAGAAGAAAAATATTATTAAAATCTTCTTTGAATGTGTCATTCTTAGAAATGAGTCAAATTTTCTGAACTGGGCCACCTAAAACTGACTTTTCAAATTTGATTTACTTCTATACATAATTTATTACAGCCAGGTGGTACAAAAACATTCCTAGAAAGCTTTTTTAAACATTTTAATTTTTCAATTAGTTATAAACAATTAAAGTTTAAAGCACCTTTTTACGAAATTCTCAATTGCTCAGCTGTTTTTTGATAAAATTGAATGATATTTGGTAGAGACATAAAAAAATAGTGCCTCTATTAATCACGATCAGAATTTTAAAAATTCGTAATTATTTATGCAAAATAAATTGTTAATTAATTAAACAATTGAAATTTTTTACAACTTCTGGGGCAGGTATGAAAAAAATTCAAAAACAGCATAAATCTGTGTTTTCTGCACTTTCAATTAAAAAAAAAAAATTTTAGTACCTTTGAAAATTGAGCAAATGGCGTAATTTTAAAGAGCGGCGTCCAAGCATTCGAACTGCCGCGGCCGCTGCGCTGGCGCTGCCGCCACAGTGGGGCAAAAAAAGCGTCCGAGGAAAAATTAACATAGCGCCCAGAAATATTACCCAATTTAGATGTATTTTTTTTTAAATTAAAGGTAACAAAATTCTGCATAACACCCCTTATTTTACTTTTTGAAAAATAGTTGTTTTCATTTATTTATTAAATGTTAAACATGAAAAGAAATGTTCTCTTATTAAAACCAGTTTAATTTTTTATTAAACGCATAATTTATATTAACAAGAGCAACATTTTTTGAAGTAATTATTTTAGAACAACTTCTTATAATAAGCTAATTGTTTAAAAAATGTTTGTATGTGTTATAAACTAGACTGTAGACGAAATATGTTTTCTTCGTTGGTTTTCTTAATATTTAGCAAATTAAATCCATCTGTTCTTTAATATTTGTAACTAATTAGTGGTTAAATTCACGAAAAACTATTATAAATTAATTATTTTGTTAATTTATAAACAAATTTTATAAACAATTTTTTTTTCCGGTTCCTATTTTCAAAATTAATGAAATTTTGTGCACAATGTACAATATTATTGCTGCAGATAATTTCAGGTTTCTTATTGTTTAAACAAACGTTAATTAACAAATTTCCTGTATTGATTAATTTGATATTTACCTATCAAAAATACAAACAATTTTTAAAAAAGGAAACGACGGTTTTACATTAATGAAGACATTTGAGTTATGAAATAAAATGATTTTTTTTTATTTAAAGCTATCGTCAAACATGTTTAAACATTTGAAATTAGACTTTTATGCTTAAATTAAATAACAATTACATTCGAATAATAGGGGTAAAATAAAAACAAAATTAAAAGCTATTATAATTTATATAATAAAAGTATAATTTCATTAAACTCTCTAAATCTAAATTAGTTAAAAATAAGTAATAATTAGTAAAATCGTGCCAAAGTTTATATTTCAGTAATTAGTTAAAAATAACTAATTATTAGTAAAAAAAATGACTAATTGTTAGTAAAAACCTAACTAATAAATAGTTAAAATACGACTAATTGAATTAGTAAACAGAATTTTACTAAAACATTAGTTATTTTGACAAAACCTAAAAATGAATTTGACTAATAATTAGTTATTCTTTACTAAATGATTAGTTGAAATATAATTATTTGAATTAGTGACTGAGTTTTTTCTTTCAAATTAGTTATTTTTAACTAATTCAGATTTAGAGAGCATGTATATTAATTATTCAAAACATATAAAACAAAAAGATAAATAAAATATAAAAATTCTTTATAAAATTGATAATAAAAATGAAAATGAAGAATAGTTCTTAAATTTTACAAAAAATTATGAAATTAATTTAGTATCGAAAGAAATAAATACTAAAACGACTTCAAAAGTAAACAAGAAATTTGTCAATTAAATAAAAAAAAGTAAAAGTAGTTTTTTAATTAATGTTTGTTTCAACAATAATAAACCTAAAAATTAATTAAATTAAAAATAACTTGTCATCCCGTTAATCATGAGAAAAATGTAGAAATAATGTTATTAACTTCTTTATAACGATATGAAGAAAATGCATTGTTCATAAGATTGTCTAGTTTATAACTTATACAAACATTTTTTAAACAATTAGCTTATTATTAGAAGTTGTTCTAAAATAATTACTTCAAAAAATGATGCTCTTGTTAATATAAATTATGCGTTTAATAAAAAATTAAACTGGTTTTAATAAGAAAACATTTTTTTTCATGTTTAACATTTAATAAATAAATGAAAACAACTATTTTTCAAAAAGTAAAATAAGGGGTGTTATGCAGAATTTTGTTACCTTTAATTTAAAAAAAAATACATCTAAATTGGGTAATATTTCTGGGCGCTATGTTAATTTTTCCACGGACGCTTTTTTTGCCCCACTGTGGCGGCAGCGCCAGCGCAGCGGCCGCGGCAGTTCGAATGCTTTGACGCCGCTCTTTAAAATTACGCCATTTGCTCAATTTTCAAAAGTACTAAAATTTTTTTTTTTGAAATGAAAGTGCAGAAAACACAGACTTATGCTGTTTTTGAATTTTTTTCATACCTGCCCCAGAAGTTGTAAAAAATTTCAATTGTTTAATTAATTAACAATTTATTTTGCATAAATAATTACGAATTTTTAAAATTCTGATCGTGATTAATAGAGGCACTATTTTTTTATGTCTCTACCAAATATTATTCAATTTTATCAAAAAACAGCTGAGCAATTGACAATTTCGTAAAAAGGTGCTTTAAACTTTAATTGTTTATAACTAATTGAAAAATTAAAATTTTTAAAAAAGCTTTCCAGGAATGTTTTTGTACCACCTGGCTGTAATAAATTATGTATAGAAGTAAATCAAATTGGAAAGGTCAGTTTTAGGTGGCCCAGTTCAGAAAATTTGACTCAAATGCAGAAAATAATTTCCTTGGAAGTTCTAGTAATATACAAAATCCATAATGCGCTTTTCTGATTATTTTCAAAGATTCATCTTCTTGGGACGGAGATAATTTTTTTTCTGACGGGAGATAATTAATTTTATGGTTAGGCTGTAAAGCATGACGAACAGGTGTCTTTCAGAGTGAAGATCGTTTTGAGAATGGTTTGGAGAGTGAGACAACTTCTCGAGGCGTCAAAGGGAGTTGGTGACCGTAGGTAGTGGTAAATGGAGGTGGCGGTACTGATGGTGTTGGTGTCAGTGGTACTTCTGGCGATTGTGGTAGTGGTGCCGATAAAGTTAAACCCACTAGCAGGGGCCGCGTAATGACAACACTGTGCGTCATAAACGCGTTTATGTCCCGAGTTGCATTATAGTGTTACCTGCCAGAACCCTGCGGATGTTCAGTACCTCATCTCTACTTCTCTGAGCACCCATTCACCCAGTCGGAATCTTTCCGAAATCCTTTAGACCACTTTTTGTAACATTATTTTCATTCCTTTTCTAAAATTATTATACTCTCTACTTAGGAACCGACACCATTCATTTAAAAGACGTGACTATAATGTATGTAATTTTTGGGGGGAAAAAATAAATAAGAGATGTGTTCTTTTTTCATTTTTATGCGAAATTATAATTCTTCTATTTAAGATGGTTTGTAAAGTATGAAAGTGAATGTCATTTTGGGTCTCCAATAAATGATCTAAAAATAATGAGCGATCTTAAAAGTATTAAAGGTAATAATTAAGGAATAGGCAGGGTCGGATCAAGTCTGTCACGGGCCTGAAGCATTTCAGGGCCCCCCTAAAAAACAAAAGTTTCTGCATTTTTATCTTATCAGAGAGTCTAGTGAATAATCATTTAAACAATGGAGAACATTTTTAAAGAATCTTAACAAAATGTAAACAAATGAAATTTTACAAAAATTACAAAATTTTATTAAAACTAGTATTATGAATAAACAGATAAGAAAGTTAAGGATAATTTACATTGAAATGGGAAAATTAAAGCAAAAAAATGTAAAAAATGTACTAATTGAAAAACCTGCAAAAAATAAATAAATTCTTGAAAAATAAAAAAGTTTAAAAAATCAATGAAAGTAAAAGAAAGAAAATTCAGAAATATGGTAATAATGCGTTATGAAATATTAAACAGTTCAAAGAAGATTGATTAAATTGCTTTTTTAAAATCAAAATACTGCGCAATAAACTGTAAAAGTTTTTAAAACAAAAAATTGAAATAACAAAAGAGAGGAAAAAGTTATTTTCAAAAAGTTAAAATATTTGCGGACATGTTTTTTTAAATTAGAAAAATAAATGAGATAATCAGTAAAAAAACGGAAAAATATTACTAAAGTTAAAAAAAAGACTTTAAAAACTTGCTTAGAAAATCAAGCAAAAAACAATAAGTTTTTTTAAATGAAGAATTAGGTAAAAACAATTAAACAATTTTAAGAAAGAAAACTAATATTTCTAAGAAACAGAGAAATTCTAATCAAATGAGAAAATTTATTACAAGATCAAATTTACGAAAAATTAAATAAAAGAAGAAAAATCTTTAGAAATTATAAAAGTTAATAAGTCTTGACAAATGACAAAAAAATAAATATTTTAAAAATCATAAAATTGAAAAAAATTATGTTTTCCAACTTCCAAATTATAATAATAAATAAAATTAATCACTGGAAAAGTAAATACATTTTTAGGGTTTCGTGGTTCGGGACCGAAACCCTTATAGTGAGACTTTGTCGTCCGTCCGTCCGTCCGTCCGTCGTTCACAGCCAATAGCAGTCAATTTTAGGTTGTGCGCGAGAGAGAGGGTGATAGTGAGAGACAGAGACGGAAACACACGAACCAATAGGTGTCAATTTTAGGTTGTGCGCGAGAGAGAGGGTGATAGTGAGAGACAGAGACGGAAACACACGAACCAATAGCTGTCAATTTTAGGTTGTGTGCGAGAGAGAGGGTGATAGTCAGAGACAGAGACGAAAACACACGAACCAATAGCTGTCATTTTAGGTTGTGTGCTAGAGGGAGTTCAACACATAATTAATGATTAAGGGGCAATTTTAAAGGGTGGTTTTTGATGCTGATATTGGTAAGGTAGATATACCTTAGATTTTTTTATTGAATCTGAGACCAAAATATCTTTGAAACCATTAACGTTTTTTTCTTTAATTATTGCTACCTTAAGACGTCTTTTAAATTGAATTCATAGATTAAGACGATATTTCACACACTGGATGGTTACGGATACACCCGAATGGTTCCGAAAACACCCAAAGGCTTCCGATAACACCCAAAGGGGTCCGGAAACTCCCAAAAGATAACGAAAACCCTCAAGTGGTTACGCAAACAACCGAATGGTTCCGGAAACACCAGAATGGTAACGGAAACACTCGAGTGGGTACGGAAACACCCGAATGGTAACGGAAACACTCGAGTGGTTACGAAAACACCCGAATGGTAACGGAAACACCCGAGTGGTTACGGAAACACCCGAATGGTTCCGAATACACCCGAATGGTTACGGAAACACCCGAATGGTAACGGAAACACCCGAGTGGTTACGGAAACACCCGAGTGGTTACGGAAACACCCGAGTGGTTACGGAAACACCCGAATGATTACAGAAACACCCGAGTGGTTACGGAAACACCCGAATGGTTCCGGAAACATCCGAGTGGTTACGGAAACACCCGAATGGTAACGGAAACACCCGAGTGGTTACGGAAACACCCGAATGGTTCCGAATACACCCGAATGGTTACGGAAACTCCCGAATGGTAACGGAAACACCCGAAAGGTTCCGGAAACACCCGAATGATTACGGAAACACCCGAGTGGTTACGGAAACACCCGAATGGTTCTGGAAACATCCGAGTGGTTACGGAAACACCCGAATGGTTCCGGAAACACCCGAATGGTTCCGGAAACACCCGATAGATTCCGGAAACACCTGAATGGTTCCGAATACACTCGAAAGGTTCCGGAGACACCCGAATGGTTACGGAAACACCCGAATGGTTCCGAAAATACCTGAAAGATTCCGAATACACTCGAATGGTTACGGAAACACCCGAATAGTTCCGAAAAACACCCGAAAGGTTACGGAATTACCCGATTGGTTCTGGAAACAATTTTATTTAATACATTAATACCTTAGATTTTTGTATCGAATTTGAGACCAAAATATCTTTGAAACCGCTAACGTTTTTTTCTTTAATTATTACCAATTGGAGAGGAATTTAAAATTGAAGTGATAGTTTGAGACAATGATATTTCACACACTGATCCTTGGCATTTGTTTTGTTGTTCCTTAAGACCGTTTCAAACCTTGATACATGGAGATTAAAATTAAAAATTTATTATGTTCACCAATGAATGTCATTGGTATTTAGCCAATATGATTGTTAAAATATATAATTTATATATTAACAGAGATATTGTTGCCAAGATGCACCACGAGGAGGTAACCAATTTGCATCTCAATAAATCTAAATAAAAAAGTATTAATTTGTTTATGAAATATGATATTTAAATATGTATTAATAATTTGGGGTTCATTTACATATTATGTAATACACATTTTTTATAATTTTTACTCCTTCCTTTTGTATTTAAATTTTTTTGTTTCTTAATCTTTAACTCTAATGGTATAACTAAATATAAATTGGTTACCTCCACGTGGTGCATCTTGGAAACAATATGCTTGTTATTATTTAAATAAGTAACAAAACAAATATAACAATTATATTGGCAAAAACCAAATGTATTCACAATACATTATAAAACAGAAACAGAAATAAAAAAGAGAGGAGATAGGTTTTTTTTACCATTTTCTGGGTGTGGGTAAGACTTGTTTGAAATCAATAATAAAAAGCCACGAAACCCTCAATTGTAGGCGCATTGCGCCTGCTTTTTGTACTGTTTATTCTAAATATTGTTAAAATAAAACTGCAAAAAATTAACTGAAGTATGTCATTTTTGTATTTTTATACCATTCACCCTAATGCGAAATTTATAATATTTGACTTTGCGGCCTAATATTTTGTATTTTGTTAATAATTTTGATGATTTATCGTATATTATCTTAGTGTCTTTTTTACCCGTGTATGTTCTTAAATAAAAATTAAAAGAAAATCTAAAAAATAAAAAAGTATTATAAACGCATAAAAAAAGAAAGAATTTTAAAAAGAAATGAAAGTTACCTAAGTGATTTTATAAAAATACAGTAAAGCAATATAAAACATAACCTACCAAAAAAATTGTTTGAAAAAGAGAAAATTGCAAAAAAGAATAATTAAATATTTCAAGAAAGTGATATAAATTAGTGTGTAAATAAGTCTACAATTTTTTCTATAATTTTCAACCGTTTTCAATTTACAATTATTCTCCTTAAATTTTATAATTATTCTTTAACTTTTTTAATTATTTTATTCTGTTGTAGATTATTCTCGACAGTTTTTGAATTTATTTTTTAATTGTCAATTACTTTGCGCATTTCTCAATTATTTTCTTTAATATTAAATTATTCTCGTCATTTAATAATGTTCTTTAAATTATGAATTATTTTCTACAGTCGATTCCATTCTACAATTTTTAATTAAGTTTATTCAATATTCCAAAAAACTTAACTTTTTTCAATTATAAACCATTATTTCAAATTACAATTTATTTCTTCAGTTTTTGATTATTTTCTTCAAATTTCAATCAAATTTTTCAATTTTCAATTATTTTTTTGAATATCAATATGCTTTTTTAATTTTAAGTACAATTGTTCAATTATTCTCATCAGTTCATAATTATGTTTTAAAAATTTCATTTCATTCTTCAATTTTCAATTTTTTCCTCAATTTCAATTATTTTGTTCGATTCAATTTTTTTCAATCCAGTTTTTCAATTAGCAATTATTTCCAACAATTATTTCTATAAATTTCTTAATTTTTCGATTTTCAATTATTTTTTAAATTAAATATTTATAGTTTAATTTTTTAAATTATTTTTCCAGTTGTGTATTAATCTATCCATTTTTTAAATTTTGTTTTCAATTGTCAATTTTTTTGTCATTTTTTTAAAAATTATCTTCAATTTTCAATTTTTGTTATTTTGCAATAATTAATAATTATTGATTTTTTTTCAATTATCAATTATTTTCTTTAATATTTTAAAATCCTCGTCTTTTATCAATAACATTCGGCTTTTTTCAAATACTTATTTCAATTTTTAATTATAATCTTTAAATTTGAATTTAAATTTTCAATTTCCAATTATTTTATTCAATTTTAATTATTTTTGTGCATTTTTAATCCATTCGTTCAATGCGCAATTATTTCCAACAATTATTCCTATAATTTTCTTCATTTTTCAATTTTTAATTATTTTCTTTAAATTTAAAGTTTTTGTTATACGTATTTTATCAATTTTTTTCAATAGTCTATTAATCTAGCCATTTTGTAGATATTTTCTTCAATTTTTTAATTATTCTCATTTTTCAATTATTTCTTTTAATTATTAACTAATTTTCGTAATTTGAAATTATTTCTTACAATTTTTTCAATTTGCAATTAGTCTCTTAAAGTTTTATAATGATTCTTTGAGTTTTTTAATTTTTTTTTTTTCTTTGGTTGCGTATTAATCAAGCCATTTTTCGAATTTTGTTTTAAATTGCATGCGAAATATTTTCACGTTTTGTAATTTTTCTCCATTATTATCAATTTCTTTAAATTTGAGTTAAATTTTTAAATTATGAATTTATTTCTTCAAGTTTTTATTATTTTCTCCAAATTTATATTATTTTCTAAAGTTTTCAATTATTTTCTGCAATGTTAATTTTTTTATTTTTTATTTTCAATCCAGTTGTTCAATTTGCAATTTGTTTTTGCAATTATTCCTATAATTTTCTTAATTTTTTAATTTTTTAGTTTAAATTAAATGTATACTGTTTAATGTTTTAGATTATTTTTAACGATTGTGTATTTATCTAGCCATTTTTCGAATGTTGTTTTTAATTGTCAAGTATTTTCGTCATTTATCATGTACATTCTTTTCCATTTTGTAATTATTCTCGTAATTTTCATTATGTGCATTTCCAAAAATTTATAGTTCTTAATGACGAACAGCAATGTAAAGTTTTTCATTAATTTTAATGATAATTAATATTTTACTATATACATGTAATAATTGCAACTTTGATTAATTAAAACTTATAAGTTTGAAAAAATTAAAATTTGAGTTAAATGACGTTTGGAAATTATATAAATAATATAGTAGATGAAATTAATTAAGTTTAATATAGTTTTTGACTTTTTTCCTATCAAAAATTTTTTAGATTAAATTCTGATCATTTTAAATTCAATTTTTCATATGAAATTAAAGTTTTTAGGATTTATGTATCTTCCCAGAGTTTCTTAAAAATTTGCGGATTATTTCACAATTTTATGAAAATTTGAAGTTTTTGATTTTTTTTTTTTTTTTTGACAATTTAAGGAAACAGAAAATCTGCAAATTCAGCAAAAGCTGTCTTACACTAAAACAGAATTTTAATTTAAGATTTGTGTTAATTTCAGCAAGCCTTGCTATATAAAGGATTATGTAAAAAATACTATTTAAATGAAGATGAATTTACAATAATTACATATTTATGGTTTTAAACTCATTAGTACATCAGGTTTTTTTTTTGCAAATTTGTAGTTTTAAATTTTTTTTGGTACAATTTAAGGCAGAAGAAAAATCTGTGAATTCAGCAAAAGCTATCTTAAAAATGTTGTCACTTAAAAGAAGACATCTTTCTTGTCATAAAATAAGACTTTCTTTTTATAGTGTAAAAATATTGCGTCTTAAAATAAGACAGCTTTCCGGTCTTAAAGTAAGACTTTCTTTTAAAGTTAGTAAATATTATTTTGTACAACACCTGAGACTATATTTAATATAACATTAATTAAATAAATATATTAAACAAATAATAAACATTTTAGTTAATTTATAAAAAAACAAACAAATAATAATAAGAACCTAAAAATCTTTTAAATTAAGCAGTTGTACACATTGTAAAAAGTAATTCTCAATTTCAGAGAAGTCTGGAATTAAATCAGTCTTGAAAATAATGCTGTCCTTAATTTAAACTGAGCCTTCTGTGAAAATAAGGGTGCTCTTTTAATTTTGAACTAATGTTTGTGGAAAGTAAGATCTTGGTTCAGATGAATTTCAATTCATTTCTTAAATTCAGCCCACAGCTGCTGATTTTACAGATTAATTTTCTTAAACTCAGCAAATTTACCTGCTGATAATCACATTCTCTGCTTTTTAAATTGAGGTACAAAAATTGTATTTGATATTCAACATGGGCAGTCTTCACTGTAAAAAGTAAGTCTTAATTTCAGAGAAGTCTGAAATTAAATCAGTCTTGAAAATAATGCTGTCCTTAATTTAAACTGAGCCTTCTGTAAAAATAAGGGTGCTCTTTTAATTTTGAACTGATGTTTGTGGAAAGTAAGATCTTGGTTCAGATGAATTTCAATTCATTTCTTAAATTCAGCCCACAGCTGCTGATTTTACAGATTAATTGTCTTACCCGAGTCGAAATTTTGAGGCTACTTTAACGCTACATAGTCCAAAATTTTTAGGAAATAGATGTTTAAAGTAGAAGCAAATTCAATACAATTTAGCTTCTACTTTGGTGCTATTATTGGAAGAAATTTCCTGTTTCCGCGATGAGAGCGTTAAAGTAGAAGCTAATATTCAACTATATTAAGGCCTCTTTTAACGCTCAAGACCCCTTTTTTATTGATCTTCTAAAGTCTAAACAAAGAAAGAATCTGTTTTTGCGAATAAAACTGAAATTAATATGAATGAAATTATAAAAAAAAATATAAAATAAATATTCAAAATTCATGCGCTTTTAGAATTCGTCACACTTAATACACACAAGCTGGAAATAGTCTAAACTTACAAAATAAATTATTATAACGCAAGTGGGGATTCGAACCCACGACATAACGACCTACGCACTTATAATCTAACGCACTAACCACTACGCTACCGACGCTTATGAACTTAATATTTAATTTTCTCAGTGTCCTTATGATACAAATTACGAATAGTTTTTTTAGGACTTTTCAACAAAATTGTTAGATATCGCCAATTTCTGAATGTTTACAGCGATTTTTATTTATTTTTCATTTGTTTAAACAATTTATTATTGTCAAGTTACAGGCTGATATTGATTTAAATCATTGAAGCATTTGCATTAAAATCATGATTTAAATAAAAAAAAAACTTTACAATTCTCCGGATGTCTAATACTGCATGTAAAAATCACAAACCATAAAAAAAACTACAAATTTGTGAATAAATCTTAAAAATTTCAATTTTAATATTTTAATCTTTATAAAATTTAAATAATTGGGCTAATATAGATAATCAAAATACCTACGATTTACAAATTTTTGGTATGAAGATAGCAAAAAATAATATCAAATTTTGATATCTTTAGGTTATTATAATTTAAATAAATTCCAAACGTCAATAAACTGATATTCCAAATTTTTCAAACTTTTAAATGTCAATTAATTCAAATTTAAAGACACATTAGTTAATGCAAAATAATTAAATAATATTAATTATTTTTCATATTCACAATAATCCTTTTTTTAAGTCTTACAATATTTGTAATTCTTCTTTAGTTTCTAATTCAGTTTCTTTTTCGAAACTGTTTAAATTTTATCTTATAATTTCTTATTTTTACAAAATTTAAAGATTTTTTCTCCTTTTACTAATGATATTTTTTGCTGTTGTATTTGTCATTTTATTTTATTGATAAATAAATTATAAAGAATAAATAATAATTATTATTTATTATTATTTCGTTGAGTTTCATAAGTTTTTTCATATTTTTAAAAATAAATACGCTTATTTTTTTATTAATGCCCCTATTCAATTTGTTTTTAAATCTTCGATAGTTTTTGCGAGGTTTTTTGCAAACTTAGTACTTATTCTTTTATAGAATTTTTAGATTTTCTTTATTTTTCTAAATTTATTGTTGGAGTTGCTTTCAGTGTAATATTATAAAAATGTTTTTGGTTTAATTTGCCCAAACTTTTTTTTTTGAAGGATTTTTAATTTTCTTTTCTGGACTTTTTATATACATTTTTTTAATTTTATTTTCATCAATTTTAATTTTTTAAACAAATTATTGCTAGTAATTACTAATTCTTTACAAATACACCTAGGAAGATACAAATTTTTCCTAATTTTACAAATAAATTACTGGGCTCTGGTTAGAAAAATAAAAATTATTGACCATAAATTATTATTTTTATATTTTAAAACAATTTATTATTGTTAATTTATAACATTTAAAAACACCTAGCAAGTAGTAGTTTTTTAATTTGTTTACTTTTTATATTAAAAAAATAAGATATTTATCAAAATTAACAACAATCACCACTCAAAATTGTTTAAACAAAATATTGTTATTTTTTTACAAGTGCATCTAGAAAGATACACATTTTCCCTAATTTTACAAATTATTGGGTTTTGGTTATAGATTAAAATTTTTGAGCCAGTATCATTTTGACACATGACTTAATTTTAGATTGTTATATTGTACAGAATGGAAATGTTATTTTGTACAACTGCTAAATTTTATTTTGTACAGTTTTGAAAAATGAATTTGTTATTTTGTACAATTTTTTAAAAAAGCAATAAAACATTGGAAGTACAATATTTTAGCTTTTTTAAAGAATTGTACAAAATAACAAATTCATTTTTCAAAATTGTACAAAATATCATTTAGCAGTTGTACAAAATAACATTTCCATTCTGTACAATATAACAATCTAAAATTAAGTCATGTGTCAAAATGATACTGGCTCAAATTTTTTCCTCTTAAGGGCTAATCAGAGGAACAATAATTGAAGAAAAAGTTAGTTTAACTCCCGTTTTTCTTATATGTTAAATAAAAAAGTATATTTCAATGGAAAAATGACTGAGTTTCACTTGCAGGTTTAAAGTAGAATAAAAATTTTTATTTATTTATAACTGGGAATGTGGAGCTTTAAAAGAGCTGCTAATTTTAATGATTGGAAAAATGAAACATGTGTATAGACGTCAAATAGAAGGAAATATTATTATTAGAAGTAAAGAAGAGGCTAAAAATTAAGAAGTCGTTAAGTAGAAGCTAAAGTTCCTCATGAGCTTCAAAGTAGCTTCAAAATTTCGACTCGGGTAAACTCAGCAAATTCACCTGCTGATAATCACATTCTTTGCTTTTTAAATTGAGGTACAAAAATTGTATTTGAAATTCAACAAAGGCTGTCTTAAAAATGTTGCGTCATAAGACAGGTTTTCTGTCTTAAAATAAGATTTTCTTTTGACAGTATTAAAAATGTTGCGTCTTAAAATAAGACATGTTTTCCGTCTTAAAATAAGACTTTGTTTTTACAGTGAAAAGCAGAACACAATTAAGCAATGAAACCAAAAAGACATGTGTTTAAAAATACCTAATGATTGTTAAATAACGTAGGTCATGGGTGCTAAAGGGTGTGGTGTCAGGGAAAGATGTGGGAAAGGGTTATAGATGAAAGGTCGAGGAGGGGGGGGAGGGGGAGGTTTGAAATGAGATGGTAGCTGTAAAGCTCTGCGCGTGACACCGGGTTATGTTATGTTCTTGGGTAACTCTATGGATGCAACGGTGGACGTTGGATGGTACATGGGTTAGCAGTATTGCTCATACACTGCGTTTATGGCACATAACTGGCGCACAGATTATTTTGGCTTGATCAATTTGATAACTTCATATGGTTATTCTGCCTTCCGATTACAAGTGCGAGTTTGTACTTTAACCAATCCGAGCCTCACTCTGTTCTAGGAAATCGAAAATTCCAATCTTGAATCTAAACCCCATCGTAACTGGATTTCATTCCCTAAGTCTCGGAATTTTTAACTATACGGCTTTTCTATGACTGATGCAATCAAGAGTCAAATAGGGATTTTTTTTTGGTTAAAATTCCACTCAGTGAAAGATATTTTTACGAGCTGTGTCGTAACTGCTGCAAGATTGTGAAATTTCGGATTTAGTGAAACGTGAAATGATTCGGATATGAATAGTATAATATGAAGATTGGAAATATTATTTTTTTTATAAATTTTGAAACGTTTTTGTTTGAAATTTTTAAACATTATTATATATATATGACTTGTGAGACGAATGTAATGAATAAATCTGATTAGTAGGTACATTTACGAAGTATAACAAAATATCGATATTTCACTTTTTACGCTCGCTTATCGGTCTTCTCGGAGAATTTACAACGTCTCACTTCTCGAGAGCCGCATAAAAGTGTAACCCTTTTTACTTTACGGCACACTCCAACCCTGTATATATGAGAGCAATAGCGAAACGTTAGTTATTGCTGATTTTGCGGACGCATAATAAAAATCTTCACGAAAATAAAATCAACGCCCCATATTTATTATTAGTTGCTAGGTGGATTTACAGTTAATAAATTTTTCTTTCGCGGTTTTGGACTTTCGATAAAATGCGTAGTTTATGATCACGACGGACCTCGACGTCGAATTGCTGCCCATCAATATTTGCTTAATACTCGATACTCCATATGTTATTTTCGAAATCTGATTCTATTCGGCAGTACAACTAAAAATAAAAGGAAAGAAGTGCAAAAAGCTTTGGTACTAAAATATCAAATATCTGCTGAAATAACTAAAATCCAGTTTTGAGAGGTGTATTCTAAAAAAGCAAGAGTTCTGTTTCGTAATTAGTAGAAAAAAAATCGGGACTGGCTTTTAATATTGTGGTTGAATTGGCGCAAAAATTTTTGTGGAATAATAAAAATTTTGTGAATTGAGGAAAAAGATGAAAATCTTATTTAAAACATGTGTGAGTAACTGGGACACTGAGAAAGCGAAGGAGTTGAAATAATCAGCTTATAATTACATCTTCCGTCAATTAAAACCACTTAAGAAGCATTGTCTTAATGAAGTAGACTAGGCCCGCTATTAATTCTTTGAGGCTAAGTCAATTCGATCAATTAAATACGCTACTGATAATAAGTACCGCTTGCATACATGCATCTTCCGCATGAGACTTATTCTGAATTATAATATTAATTTTTTAAAAAGATCTGAGAATCATTTTGTATTTTTGTTACTCGATTGTGTAACTTGTTCCCGATTATAGTTTCCTGATTTTCACATCCACAAATTTTATTTTCCAAATTCCACAACCATGATTCCGGATTCCAGATTCCAAATCTCAAATTCCAGATACTTCTTTCTAAATCTAAATTAGTTAAAAACCAATAGGGTTTAAAATTTTAATAAGGTTTTTTTTAATAAGATTTACAATTTTTTAGGGGTTAAAATCGTAAACGAGTTTTCCCTTTTTCAAATAGTAAAAAATAACTAATTAATAGTAGAAAACTACTAATTCAGTGGTTAAGTCTAACTAATTAAATAGTAAAGAATAACTAATGTAATTAGTAAATAGAAATCTACTAATTCTTTTAATAGTTTAACATAACCTAAAATTCCTTTGGCTAATAAATTAGTAGTTTTTTACTAAATTATAAGTACAAAATTACTATTTGACAGGGTAAACGAATTTTTACCCTTAAAATAATTTTTTTAACTAATTCAGATTTAAAGATTAGAGTTTCCACATTCACACACCAAATATTACATCACTCTCTAAATTAGAAATAGTAAAAAAATGACTATTTGAAGGTTCTATTTTACTAATTAAAAATAAGAAAACTCGTTCCTCTCCAAAACAGAGAAAACCTACTAATAAATTAGTAACTCTAAGTGACAAAAATCCTCTCAAAGAGGATGTTTATAGATTTCAGTTTAACAATTAATGTTACTTAAAAAAGCATAGTAATATAATTTTAGGTTTAAACTTATCAGAATTTCCATCTATAAATCACGTCAATTTTCCTTAAAATCGCGCCAAGAGTTACAAATTAAATAAATGTTGAAAGATAATTTTAGGTTATGTGCACTTTTTCGATTTTTTGTTGACAAGCTTCTATAATTTCACTCTTGAAATATATTTATATAATACTTCTGTAAAATAAGTTACATTGTTTATTTATAAATATAAGGGAAGAATATAATTTCATATAGAAAAAAATAGGAAATTACAATTATTGCCTTACTAATTAAATTAGCCATTTTTAAATAACTACTATTTTAATAGTATTTTAATATTATTTAATATTATTTATTTTTAACAGTATTTTAATAGTTAAAATGTAATAAACTACTAATTCATTTAGTCAAATACTAAACTATTAATTAAATAAGTGAAAATTTGACTAATTCAGATTTAGAAAACAGATTCCAGATTCGAAATCCAGGATTTCATATCCTAAATTTTAAAGCATGATTATCTAATTTGATTTCATTTCGATATCTTATCTGATTTCACCTGACCTTATAATTTTTATATAGATTTTTTTTGTTTCGAAGTTTCAATGTCGGGAATATAATATATCACAGAAAAAACCGGGAATTTGTTAAAAAATCTAGAAATTCTTAAACCAATAAGAGGATTTTTAAAAACTTCCGAGAATTCGTAGATGAATCCTAAAAATGTCAACCTTGAACTTATTCTTCAATAACTTTAAAAACTGAATGTAAAATGGTCAAAATGAGATTTAAAAATCTTGAACAGAAAGAAAGTAAAAAATAATATTGAATTTTTTATAATTCCAAGTCGTTCGAATTAAAATAAATCCCAATCACCAATTAAATCTAACTTATTTTATTTATTCAAACTTTTAAATTTTAATTAATTTACATTTCAATAGTCAAAAGTTAATTCGATTTATTTTACTTCAAATATTTACAAGTTTTCTTAATTTTCTAACATTATCATTAAGTTTTTCCTTCTTTTAAAATTTTTTTTTCGAGCTCTAGATCATTTTTAATTTTTTTCTTGTTACCCAAATTATTTATTATTTTATACATTTTTATTGTCTAAACATTTGGTAAATATTATTTATTTTCCTACTTCGGTGGGAAATACCATTTTTTTCCAAATTTCAATTTTATGATTTTTTTTAGATTCATTAGTATTTTTGTAAATTTATTTAATTTTCTGTATTTTTTGTTTATTTTTCGCAAACTTATACACTCATAAATTAAATTTCTAGATTTTGTGATAAAAAGAAAAAAGTTTGTTATTAGAGTTGTTTTAAAAATATATTTAATGTTTTAATCAAATTTCTTTAAAGAGTTGTTTCTCAATTTTTAAAACTTTTGTCATTATTTTGAGAATAATTTGCTAAAGATTGATATAGGTATTCAAAACTATTTTTTATTCTTTTTCTAGATTTTTAACCAATTTTTTTACGTTATCTTTTTTTATTATAATTTTGGTTTCCATTTATTTACTTTATTTTTCACATCTCTTTAATTCTTTTTGTTCATTTTTAATTTCTTAATTTTTTTAAAGCTTTCTAATTTCTTTTAAAAGATTCTATTCATTCTTCAGAATATTCTTTTCAAATTTCTTATTTGATGTTCCTATTTTCTTCCACTCTGTACAACTTTTTGACTTTGCTTGAATTTCTTCAATTCTCCTACAATTTATTCTTTTTCTATAATTATGTTAACAACTTTTTAAATTTTTAATAATTTCGTTAATTTTTTTTTACAATATTTATGTTTGGTACATTTTTTGTAGTTTTTTTTTTTTTATAAATTATTGATCCTAATAATTTTTTAAAGCGCCTTCTTCTTTTTTCTATTTTCTGCAAATTTGATTTTAATCTTATTATAGACTCATTTTATCGTCATTTTACTATTTTTTGAAAATATTTGTTGTTTTTTCAAAAATGTTTAATTTCTTTTTATTTAATTTTCCGTTTAAAAAAAATTATTTATTTGTTTTTTCCCTAATTAAAACAAAAAATTCAAAGTTTCTCATCATTAGTAAATTTTTGAACATTATATAATGGATCTCATAATTTTTTTTCTTAATTTGAAAAAACATGTCTGTAAATATTATAAATTTTAAAAACAATTGTTTTTATTCTTCTGTAGTTTTCTCGATTTTTAAAATCTTACTCTATTTTTCTTATATTATCGTATTGTGTCTTGATGATTCTCGATGAAAGAAACATTTTTTTCAGTGTTCTAAAATTTTAAGACATTATTAGATTATTACCATGTTTCTGAATTTTCCGCTCAACATTTTCACTTTTCAAAAAATTGATTTATCTTCTCTCTAAATCTGAATTAGTTTAAAATATCTAATAATTAGTAAAATCGTGGCTGAGTTTTTATTTCAGCAATTAGTTAAAAATAACTAACTATTAGTAAAAAAAAAAGATTAATTGTTAGTAAAAACATAAATCAAAAATAGTTAAAATTTGACTAATTGACTAATAATTAGTTATTTTTTTCTAAATGATAAGTAGAAATATAACTATTTAAACTAGTGACCGAGTTTTTGCTTTCAAATTAGTTATTTTTAACTAATTCAGATTTAGAGAATTCTGTTAGCTTTTCTATTATCTATTTACATTATTTTTTGTTCTTTATTGGCCCATTTTAAAGTAGATTATTTACAACTCTCTTATTTTTATCTCTACTATAATGTTTTCAATAGTTTTTGCTATTTTATCAAATTTTCAAAATTTCTTAGATTTCTTTAAAATTTTAATTTTTTTATTGTTTATTAAATATTCTTACTTTTTTTATCTAGTCAGTATGTGTGATCTTTTCTTTAATTTCTTTATTCTCCGGTTGATTTTTTTCTCATTATTTCGGATATTTTAAAATTGTTTAATAATTGGTTTATTTTTGTTTTTTATTTTTGAAACTAATCTTAATATTTTATTTCAAACCACTTAATTTTTTGAATAGTTTTGTCATTATCATTGTCATCATATCAAGCGGAAAAACCCGGAAAAATTGTACTTTACGATCCTGGGAAACGGGTAATTTTCCGGAATATTCAAAATGATTGCAGAAATTATTTTCGGTAAATTACCATATTTATAATTGATCTCCGATTAAAGTCACAAATGTCAAATTGTACTCAACACTCTAAATCTGAATTAGTGAAAAACCGGTCACTAATTCAAATTAATAGTTAATTAATAATTAATTAATAACACTGATTCCTAGTCAAATTTCACGATTTGAATTAGTAGATTGTAGATTTAAAATTTTTACTATTGCTTTAGTGAAAAGTGACTAACAATTATTAGAAATTTTCTCTAATTTGAATTAGTGAACGATGTTTCAATAATTTAAATTAAGGAAGAATATTTTAGAAAATTATTCCCACATTTTTGGCAATTATGAGCGAAATTACCAGAAATATGGGAAAAAATTTATGAAATCTTGACTATAATTCTACCTTTTGGACTTAAATCCAAGATCTACTTGCATTGAGAGAAACAATTTCTTCTATACTTTTTAAGTCTGAATTATTAGTTTTCAACTAATGAATTATTAGAGAAAAATCGGTCTCTATTAAATAGTAAATATTTTACTAATGTTTAGTATGAAACTATTAATTATTAGTAAATAAGTCCTCACTTTTAAGACATTTTAGGGTGTCTTAATTTTAAACCATTGAGAAAGTGTCTTAAAAATACCTGTAAGACGCTTTCTAAACGTCTTATGTCTTAAAATAAGACACTTGTAAGACACCTGTTTTTACAGTGATAGTAGTTTTCTACTAAACACTATTAAAATATTACTATTCAATAGTGGCCGATTTTTCTCTAATTCATTAGTGGAAAACCACTAATTTAGATTAAAAGAGTATCAAAAGTGAAAATATGCTTGAATCAAGAATAATTATTCTTGGACTAAGAAAATTAAACTTAAACCAATATTAATTATTCTTTGGTCAAGAATAAATTATACTTACTTCAAGAGTAATTATCTTTATTGCAAGCACATATTCTTGATCCAAGAATGCATATTTGGGTTAATAAAAAGATATTCTTGATCCAAGAATAATTATACTTGATCTTTATTCTTGAATCAAGAATAAATTATACTTACTTCAAGAGTAATTATCTTTATTGAAAGCACGTATTCTCGATCCAAGAATGCATATTTGGGTCAACAAAAAGTTATTCCTGATCTAAGAATAATTATACTTGATCTAAGAATAATTATACTTAATCCGATCCTAAGGATAATTTGCAAAAATCCATTGATACAAGAATATATTTCTCTCAGTGTAAACATTAACATTTAAGAAAAGAAATTAACGAACCCAATAATAGAAAACAACAAAATAAAATAATATAGCCGATAAAGGCACTGATTCTCGGAAATGATCGAATAGGCCAATTTCTTAGTATAAGTTGGTGGTGAAACATTGTTGCACTTTCGCAAGTACATTGAGAGCTTTCGACACGGACAGCTAGGGAGGTATTTCAGCTCGATACGATACGCCAGTAAAAAACGCCCAGGGATCGGACAGTAAAAAATGTAACTGGTAATTTAGTTAGCCGTTGCGAACTGGATGGCGCTGGGCTCTCGATGTTGGTAGGACAGTAATAGGGCGTATCTGTCCAGCCTGACGGGTTTTTATGGGTTTGCGATGCGCGGATTCATCATCCGATATATTACTGCAGCGAGAGCTTCACCATCTCCGATGTCACCGCGTTAACCTAACGACCCTTCAAGGCAAAATTTTAGGGACGCCAGTCAACATGGCAGCTCTTTTCGCGGCAACTAGAAAAAAAAAAAAAATATATGTATCGAAATCGTGTCATGAAAAAAAACTTTGTACCTGTGACGCAATGCTTTTCTCATTAAGCCCCGTATATCCGAGCAGATTAACGCGACGTATTCACGATTGGAAAGAAGTAATTGTACGAATAAAATTGCCAGAATGTCATTTCTTGTGTCCCTGGGAACAAAAAAAAAACTCGAGGAATTCAAATTAAAATGCTTTGGAATTGATAAGATTAATTTTTCTGTCAATGGGGATTTTAAATCCTCGACTAAAGATTGGTATTTGTAATAATTTCCTTTATGCAATCTACTAACAATCACGGAAGAAATTATGTCTTTTTAAAAAAATTTAATAATCATTTATCAGGTTGAAAAAATCCTCAGTTCATTAAGAGCCAGTGACCTTATTTTCGCCAGGGTGTTTTTTCTCCTGATTACATCCGCTCTCGGATAAATGTCATGAATTCGCAGTAAAAAGAAAAGCGACCAGATTTGCCACGCACGATCCATGCTCAAAGTATAATAATGAGAAGAACATTGGATCGATTATATTCAACCAATTATAGACGGGGCAATATTTTCGATTAGTTCGAGGCAGAACGGTGCACAAAAAAAAAAAGATTAAACTGCCATTGACACCGGATCAGGTAACGAAATTTTGTCTGCAGAAATCGGAAAACTAATTTATATGTAGCCTATTCTTGTAGAAAATCTCTCTAAAAAATACGAATCGGTCTCGGGTCTCTGAACTGGAATCAAAATTTTTTCAAAGGTTTGATAAACATATCGAGTACAAAGAGGAAACTTCTCGCGTATAAAAAAAAAAGTGGCGTATTTTTATTTGAATTTTATAGAAACAGTAATTCAACTCCACCAAAAAATCGTATAGTTTTCAGATAAAAACACAAATTCAGGGAATAAATGTCAGAATTCGACATGCGTCACGAATTCTTCAGAAATGACATTTGCTGTAAATGCCTACCTCAAGTTCATTTGTTTATCAATAGAAGTTGCAGGTTAACAATAAATCACAAGCAACAATTGGATTTTTACAGTTTTGCAAAAAAAAAAAAAAAAAAGAATGATTACGTTAAATCGTAAAGTCAAACTGTAACGCCCTGACCGTCATAACAGACACAAGAAAAGTGTGCCAAAAATTCTTTTGTAGCGCTCGAAAGAATGAAACGCATTGTTTGCTCACTTGTGAATCGGCTCTAATGGCAAAAGTATGTGAAATGATTGTGAATAGAGATTACATACGTGAAAACAGCAGCCCCCATTCGTGCCAATGCTCTCGCAGACGCGCATCTTCTCTTGTGTGTGAACACCCAAACGCGTCAACACCAGCGATTTTTCCTACCTTTTTTTTTTTTTTTTATAACGTATATAACGCGAGTGCAGGGAGACATGCATTCGGTCGGGGGTGTCTGGGCGAGAAGGGGTGGTACGTCCCTTTACCGTCGATTTTTCGAGTTTTTTACGGGCGACGGCGCTCCCGCTTGGACGCTTGGACGAACGAACACGGGGAGGAACATCAATAATCTACAATCAAACTGCAGATAAAGCTACAATCGACCCCTTTTGTGAATTTTTCAATAAGGACCAACGTACTCTGCGCTGGACTTCCTACCATCTAGGAGATATTGCCCTATTTTATCTGTCAGCGGTGCAGTTTTAGTTTATAACTGATGATCTATTTTACAGGCATGATTGCTCTGAGTCAAAAAATAATTCTTGATTTTACGGAATTTTGGTGTTTTTTTTTATTATGTAAGCTTTGGGTAAAAGGAATGAATTTTGTAGTAGGTCGAGTCCATACCAAGTGATCACACCAAGTGAATATGAATTTCAGTCATATTGAGTAATATTTACGAAATTGATATTTTGGGTTCCTTTAGGAGTAAAAAAAATAAATTTTAATTATTTTTAAAAAATTCAAAATATTTTCGAAAATATTCAAATTCGAAATTTTATGTACTATTTTTTTTGTTTTATCATAACTTCTGTAATTTTGAAGCAATTGAGATCATTTTTTTTAAATTACTCGTATTTAAATACTCTTTCAAGAAAAATTATAATAATTAAGAAATTGTTTATAATTAAATTTTTATTAAAAAAATTAAATTATTTATTTAAACAAAATCTAAAGTATATCATCGATCTTTTTCAAAAAATTCATAAACATAGCCTATAATGTGCTTAAAAATTTAAGCCAAAGAAAAAGATGGTATGTATTATAGTTTTTGAGAAAAAAATTATTAAGTTATGCTAGCGCGGCGCAGACCGGTGTCACCGCTACTCAACGCGTAGTTCCGTAGTAACCGAAATGTATGTATATTATTACATAATATAAATACAGTTAATCGTCATGTTTATTTTTTTATTTTACAAATTGTGCTGTGCACAGAATTGGAAAAAATTTTTGTTTCAATTTTATTCTCAAGGGGTACGAAGAAATGAAATTTTTGTGTACCTTTAATGGTCAAAAAATTAGAAAAAAGTGAGACTAGTACTAATAATGACCCAAAGAAGCTTTTTTAAAAAATTTTAATTTTTCAATTAGTTATAAACAATTTAAGTTTAAAGCACCTTTTTACGAAATTGTCAATTGCTCAGCTGTTTTTTGATAAAATTGAATAATATTTGGTAGAGACATAAAAAAATAGTGCCTCTATTAATCACGATCAGAATTTTAAAAATTCGTAATTATTTATGCAAAATAAATTGTTAATTAATTAAACAATTGAAATTTTTTACAACTTCTGGGGCAGGTATGAAAAAAATTCAAAAACAGCATAAATCTGTGTTTTCTGCACTTTCAATTAAAAAAAAAAATTTTAGTACCTTTGAAAATTGAGCAAATGGCGTAATTTTAAAGAGCGGCGTCCAAGCATTCGAACTGCCGCGGCCGCTGCGCTGGCGCTGCCGCCACAGTGGGGCAAAAAAAGCGTCCGTGGAAAAATTAACATAGCGCCCAGAAATATTACCCAATTTAGATGTATTTTTTTTTAAATTAAAGGTAACAAAATTCTGCATAACACCCCTCATTTTACTTTTTGAAAAATAGTTGTTTTCATTTATTTATTAAATGTTAAACATGAAAAAAAATGTTTTCTTATTAAAACCAGTTTAATTTTTTATTAAACGCATAATTTATATTAACAAGAGCAACATTTTTTGAAGATGTTTATTTATTTATTTTAGAACAACTTCTTATAATAAGCTAATTGTTTAAAAAATGTTTGTATATGTTATAAACTAGACTGTAGACGAAATATGTTTTCTTCGTTGGTTTTCTTAATATTTAGCAAATTAAATCCATCTGTTCTTTAATATTTGTAACTAATTAGTGGTTAAATTCACGAAAAACTATTATAAATTAATTATTTTGTTAATTTATAAACAAATTTTATAAACAATTTTTTTTTCCGGTTCCTATTTTCAAAATTAATGAAATTTTGTGAACAATGTACAATATTATTGCTGCAGATAATTTCAGGTTTCTTATTGTTTAAACAAACGTTAATTAACAAATTTCCTGTATTGATTAATTTGATATTTACCTATCAAAAATACAAACAATTTTTAAAAAAGGAAACGACGGTTTTACATTAATGAAAACATTTGAGTTATGAAATAAAATGATTTTTTTTATTTAAAGCTATCGTCAAACATGTTTAAACACTTGAAATTAGACTTTTATGCTTAAATTAAATAACAATTACATTCGATTAATAGGGGTAAAATAAAAACAAAATTAAAAGCTATTATAATTTATATAATAAAAGTATAATTTCATTACACTCTCTAAATCTAAATTAGTTAAAAATAAGTAATAATTAGTAAAATCGTGCCAAAGTTTATATTTCAGTAATTAGTTAAAAATAACTAATTATTAGTAAAAAAAAAGACTAATTGTTAGTAAAAACCTAACTAATAAATAGTTAAAATACGACTAATTGAATTAGTAAACAGAATTTTACTAAAACATTAGTTATTTTGACAAAACCTAAAAATGAATTTGACTAATAATTAGTTATTCTTTACTAAATGATTAGTAGAAATATAATTATTTGAATTAGTGACTGAGTTTTTTCTTTCAAATTAGTTATTTTTAACTAATTCAGATTTAGAGAGCATGTATATTAATTATTCAAAACATATAAAACAAAAAGATAAAAAAAAATATAAAAATTCTTTATAAAATTGATAATAAAAATGAAAATAAAGAATAGTTCTTATATTTCACAAAAAATTATGAAATTAATTTAGTATCGAAAGAAATAAATACTAAAACGACTTCAAAAGTAAACAAGAAATTTGTCAATTAAATAAAAAAAAGTAAAAGTAGTTTTTTAATTAATGTTTGTTTCAACAATAATAAACCTAAAAATTAATTAAATTAAAAATAACTTGTCATCCCGTTAATCATGAGAAAAATGTAGAAATAATGTTATTAACTTCTTTATAACGATATGAAGAAAATGCATTGTTCATAAGATTGTCTAGTTTATAACTTATACAAACATTTTTTAAACAATTAGCTTATTATTAGAAGTTGTTCTAAAATAATTACTTCAAAAAATGTTGCTCTTGTTAATATAAATTATGCGTTTAATAAAAAATTAAACTGGTTTTAATAAGAAAACATTTCTTTTCATGTTTAACATTTAATAAATGAATGAAAACAACTATTTTTCAAAAAGTAAAATAAGGGGTGTTATGCAGAATTTTGTTACCTTTAATTTAAAAAAAAATACATCTAAATTGGGTAATATTTCTGGGCGCTATGTTAATTTTTCCACGGACGCTTTTTTTGCCCCACTGTGGCGGCAGCGCCAGCGCAGCGGCTGCGGCAGTTCGAATGCTTGGACGCCGCTCTTTAAAATTACGCCATTTGCTCAATTTTCAAAGGTACTAAAATTTTTGTTTTTAAATGAAAGTGCAGAAAACACAGACTTATGCTGTTTTTGAATTTTTTTTATACCTGCCCCAGAAGTTGTAAAAATTTCAATTGTTTAATTAATTAACAATTTATTTTGCATAAATAATTACGAATTTTTAAAATTCTGATCGTGATTAATAGAGGCACTATTTTTTTATGTCTCTACCAAATATTATTCAATTTTATCAAAAAACAGCTGAGCAATTGACAATTTCGTAAAAAGGTGCTTTAAACTTTAATTGTTTATAACTAATTGAAAAATTAAAATTTTTAAAAAAGCTTTCCAGGAATGTTTTTGTACCACCTGGCTGTAATAAATTATGTATAGAAGTAAATCAAATTTGAAAAGTCAGTTTTAGGTGGCCCAGTTCAGAAAATTTGACTCATTAACAAACAGAGAGCTCTAATTTGGTACACATATGTATTTTCACGTGTAGATTACAGGAAAATTATAGGGATTAACAGTCAAAACGTTGTCAAAAAAAGAAAAACTGCAAATTTTCGGAAAAAAAGTTTTTTCCTCATAACTTTGAAACTATTTGAGCTAGAGGGCTAAAATTTGATACATTTGTATATTTTTATGTACAGATTATGAAAATTAATTAGAACGTACAAATTATGGAAATACTTCTACCTTCAAGTACATGAAGCTTTTGCTTAAGGGTACAGGCTTGTATTTCATATAAATAACATAAAAATCAAGAATTTTTTTTTTAGGGGGAGGCCCTGAAATTTTTATAGGGTTTAAGGGCTTATAACAGTCTTGATTATAGGTCCTGTGACAGCCTTGATCAAGCCTGGTATAAGATTAAAAATTTTTTTTGTTTTTTTTCATAATTTTTCAATTATTTTGAAAAAAAAGTGATAACAATTTTCAATTGCGTTTTATATCGTTTTTTTAAATTCTGAGTATACAAATAAAAATTTTATTGGTTTGAGGGGTACTGTAGGACAATTAGGGTGAGCTCTAGCATAGGGGTCTAAACGACTTTTTGGTGATTTTTTAAATTTTTTTTTGTGACCTCATAATATTCAATTTTATTTTTAAACATAATTTTTCCATAATCTGCATGCAAAAATACACGAGTGCACTAAATTTTAGCCCTCTAGCTCAAATAATGGCAAAGTTAGAGAAAAAAAACTTTTTTTTCGAAAATTTGCAGTTTCTCCTTGACAACGCTATGGCCATCACTTCAGATCATGTTCTCTATATTTTTCGTGTAATCTACACGTGAAAATACATATGTGTACCAAATTTCAGACCTCTAGGTCAAATAGTTTAGAAGTTAAGGGGGGGGCAATGGTCCATTTTAATGCATTTTGCTCAAGAAAGTTGTTATTTCCTTGACAACGCTATGAACATCACCTTGAATCATGTTCTCTATATTTTTCGTGCAATCTACACGTGAAAATACATAAGTGTACCAAATTTCAGCCCTCTAGGTCAAATAGTTTGGAAGTTAAGGGGGGGGGGGGATTGGTTTTTGGCTACGGACGCACGAGTCTCGCTATAAGGGTTCCGCCGAACACCGAAGGTGTACGGAACCCTAAAAAAACAAATAAAAGTTATATTGGAAATGATATCGGAAATTACATCAGAAATGATATCAGAAATGACATCAGAAGTGATGTTAGAAATTACAACGGAACCGATGTCGAAAATATTATCAGAAACGACATCAGAAATGATGCCAGAAATTACAACGGAAATGATATCGAAAATAATATCAGAAATGACATTAGAAATGATCTCGTCAAATGATATCGGAAATAATATCATAAATGACATTATGAATTATATTACATTATATTATAATTATATTATGAATTACTTTGGAAGTAATATCAGAAATGACATCAGAAATGACATCAGAAATGATGTCAGAAATGATGTCAGAAATTACAACGGAAATGATTCGGAAATAACATCAGAAATGATATAAAAAATGATGTCGGCAAATGATATCGGAAATAATATTATAAATTACTTTGGACGTAATATCAGACATGAGATCAGAAATGATGACGACAAATGATATCGGAAATAATATCAGAAATGACATCAGAAATGATGCCAGCAAATGATATCGGAAATAATATCATTAATTATTTTGAAAGTAATATCAGACATGAGATCAGAAATGATGACGACAAATGATATCGGAAATAATATCATAAAATACATCGTAAATGAAATCAGTAATGGCATTCTTTCCTAAATCATTTCCTATTAATTTCATGAAAAGAAAAAAAATAAAAAATGTGAATCTCGTAAATGCAATATGTTTTGTCAATAAATAAAAAAGAATATTAAATTGGAAATGATATCGGAAATGAAATCAGAAATGATGTCAGAAATGATGTCGCGAATTACAACGGAAATAATATCATGAATTACATCGGAAGTAATATCAGAAATCACATTCTTTCCTGTATCATTTCCGATCAAGTTAACCAAAAAAAGAAACTGATAAATGTCAATTTCGTAAATGCAATATGTACCGTCAATAAATAAGCAAATAAATAAAATTTATATTGGATATAACATCAAAAATTACGTCGGAAATTGCATCAAAAGTTACATCAGAAATGACATCAAAATTGACATCAAATTGACATCAGAAATGACATCAGACATGACATCAGAAAATATGTCTGAAATGATATATTTAAGGCCAGGTTCCTCCAAAAAACGTGTTTTTTTCAAACTTATTTTATTGATATTACAAAAAATTTTTTTGAATCAAACTTTTTTCATATACAAAGACACATAAAAATACTAATTGAAAAAAATTATTTTTTTTTTTTCAAAATGGTTGCACCGAAAATGGCTGTTGAATAAAATCCCTTTTGTTGGTGGGTGTCACGATATCTCTGGATCCATTCAATTGAAAGCAAAAATCAAAATGGTTTCTTATTCTGTATGACATTGGCTATGGTGTGAACTAGAATGAAACATTTTCACAAAAAAAAAAAAAATTAAAATGACGGACTTTTCAATTTTTAACCCTTTTTTTCACTTTTAATTGTTTATAACTTTCTTAAATGATGATGAATATTTTTGGTTCTAGTTCACACCATAGAGAGACTTTTGAAGAGTAAAATGACGTTTGGTTCATGTTGATAAGTGCAATAGTTTCTAAATAAGAGTGACACCCAGTTCAAAAAACGTTGTTTCGAGAAAAACGTGGTTTCGAGAAAAAGGCGATTAAAGTTTTTGTTCTTGAAAAATCATAAAAAAAAGTGGATTTTACACATGTATCCAATCCGGCTGCGTACACAACTTCTTCCTGTTCGTCATAGGTGTCATTTTCAAGAATTTTTGCATTTCTTGCTGCGGTCCTCTAATCTTTAGACGCTTCTGTGGCCGCTCGAGCGGCCGGATTTACCGCTTAGCGCGCACCGCTCTCTCCTCTTGTATATCTACTTCTCGGTCGTGCGGACCTTCGGGACTAATTCTATATTATTTCTAAGAGTATTTTCTAGCAATTTACAGGGGAAAAAAATTTTAGATTTTTTGAAAATTGTTTGGAGGAACCTGGCCTTAATTGACATCAGAAATGATGTCCGAAATAACATCCGAAAAAATATCAGAAACAAAAACAGATATTACATTGTAAGGAACATCAGAAACGACATCTTTTCGGATATCATTTCCGATCAATTTAATTAAAAGAAGAAACTGAAAAATGTTAATTTCGTAAATGCAATAAGTTTGTCAATAAATAAATAAATACAAATTTTATTGAAAATGACATCAGAAATGACATCGGAAATTACATCAAATTGACATAAGAAATGACAACAGAAGTGCCACAGGAATGACTTTAAAATTGACATAAAAATTGACACTACAAATGACATAAAAATTGACATAAGAAATGACATAAAAAATGATGTCAGAAATTACATCGAAAAAGATATGAGAAATAATGTCAAAAACTACATCCTAAATGACATCTGAAACGACATCGGAAATTCCATTAAATCAATAATTTTTGTCAATAAATAAATAAAAATTATATTGGAAATGATATCGGAAACGACATCAGAGATGATTTTGAAAACGACATCGGAAATTATATTAGAAATGATATCAGAAATGATGTCAGAAGTGACAAAAGAAATGATATCATTTCTAGTCCCAAAATCAGATGTCATTTCTGATCAGAAATGATGTCAGGAATGTCATCAGACATGATATCATTTCTAGTCCCAAAGTCAGACACAATTTCTGACATCATTTCTGTTGTCATTTCTGATATCATTTCCGATGTCATTTCTGTTATTATTTCTGATTTAATTTCTGATGTCTGAATTTTTAACAGTGAAATTTACTGAATTTCAATAAAAATTTCACTGATTATCGTCAGTGGATAATTTTTTACTGATTCAAAATTTAGAGGGTAAGTTCTCGAGATTTGCTGTTTCGACGTTTATGAGAATCTTCAATGAAACTACATAAAAAATAAAAATTTTGCCTGTTTAACTTAATGTATTATTTGGTGTGTTCAATAAAGTTCATTTTTTTTTAAAGGGTTTGCTTTATCTCAATGTGTAACTTAGTAGTTTTATTTAAAAATCTGACGATTCATTTGCATACAAATCATTATAAGAGAAATTTAGTACATGCATTTAGTGCTAGGGTATATAAAATGTATGAACTTGAAATTTGTATATTGAAGCTCAGAAGTGGCCAAAATTAATGGGATATATCTCATTTGATAGATAAATACTTCAGGAATATTGATACAAATTTTAAAAAAAATCTAACGGAAATCATTTTACGCGACAAAAACCTTAACGCCAATGCTTAGAGAAAAGTTGATATAAAAAAGTGCGAAAACGTGAAAAAGGACCATGGACCGAATAATGGTTTTTCACATTAAATAATTTCATCAAATCGTACCAAATAATAATTGGTTGATTTGGATCAAGTGGCAAAAGTATTTTTCTTATTTGCCATGAAATTAATTGGAAAATGGATAATCATGCATTTAAAAAACTGGAAATTGGATAACACTAGTTTACAAAATTTAAAAAAAATTCTGACCTATAGCATTTGACTATCATTTCTTATGTAAAATTTCCCCCTGAATCGAAATATGAAGTCAGACTTTAAGAAAGTAGAACAGTTTTCGAGATATAGCCAAATTTCAATTTTTTGAATTTTTAAAAAAAGTAAGTTCACTAAATTACAATTATCTCCGGAAGTACTTAACCGATTTCAATTTCTTTTTTATGAAATTAAAGGTAGTTAAATTTCCTATCAAAAGTATGTACAACTTTTTTCAATCAGATTATCAGTTTAGCGTCTATTTATGAATTTGTTGAGAATTTTGCTTCATTTTTAACAAAATTGCAAAAAAAAGTGATTTACTGTGTATTACGTCATCAAAAAATATTTTTACTTCCGGTTTCTTTTTTGGATGTCAAAGTGTAATCTTTTTGAAAGAAAATGAGCCTTTGATGATCAAATTTGGATTAAAAATGTAGAAGTTATAAGCATTGACGTGAATATAGGGAAAATCAATTTTTATTCAATTTTATAAATTTTTAACGAAATATGACACAGTTTAAGATTTAAATAAATTTTGAACTTTAAAAGTAGTTCAAGTTTGATTTAATATGTCTTTTGTGGACATTATTTGTGACGCGTTCTGAAGAAAGGGACCTAAGAAGGAAATTGGTTATTTTACAGGAGAGCAAAAACAAAAGTCGAGCGCGCATGGGAATCTGTACAAATCGAGAGATTTAAATTGTTATAACTTAAAAAATATCCAATAAAAGCCTTTTCTGACTTCAGATAATGAAAAAGAAACCTTTAATAAAATTAAAACAACCATAAACCGAAAAACGATTTTTGGCTTCTTAGATCCCTTTCTTCAGAACGCGTCACATTTGTTTCTCGGATGAGGAACCAACAAAAATCACCCACCATTGCTTCGTCCCAAAAGCCTTGATAGCGACGTTCCATGACTTTTATGTCATGGTGAAAACGCTCTCCGTGTTCATCACTTTCTGCGCCCAGATTGTTAGGAAAAAAGTTCAAGTGGGAGTGCAGGAAATGAATTTTCAAGGACATATTTACTCCTGTGTCGATGAAATGTGATTATTATATGTAAATAAAGTTAGAAAGTTAAAAATGGAAAATTTTGAAATTATACCTATGTTCTTATAATTTATAAGCAAGTCTTCGATAATTTTTTCGTAATTTGGACTTTTGTCATTTCCCAAAAAGCAAGAAACATTTAAGCAAAATGAATCCCATGCTTTTGCCTCATCTGCTGACAAAATTGAACGGAATTTAACATCAGTGATCAGTTTTTTAATTTGTGGCCCCACAAATACACCTTCTTTTATCTTTGCATCAGATAGATTTGGAAATAGTTTTTTCAAGTAACTAAACGCAGCACCATTTCTTATTTGCAAAGCCTTTGCAAGGTTCTTAAAGAGACCAAGTTTTACATGTAAAGGTGGAATGATGATTCTGTCCTGTTCGACGAGAGGATCAAATTTGACATTTTCTTTTCCTATAGTAAAATTGATTCTCTCAGGCCAATCTTTCCGAACATAATGATCGCAACGTGCTCGACTGTCCCATTTGCACAAAAAACACATGTATTTTGTGTACCCTTGTTGCAAACCAATTAACATAGCGACGACTTTAAGATCAGAACAGATTTTCCAGTTATATTGTTTATATTTGATTAAATCTAGCAGTAAGGACATTGACTCATAAGATTCTTTCATACCAACAGCGTGAGCTACTGGAATTGAGGGTTTCTTGTTACCTTGGTGTAACAAAACAGCTTTTAAACTTAGTTTGCTGCTATCAATGAATAAACGCCATTCAGTTGGATCATGTGGTTCGCCAAATTCATTGAACAAACCGTTTATGTCATGGCAAAAACAAACGTTATCTTTCTTTGAATAGTAGGTAGCAAAACGCTCGTGACGAGTTCTATAATAAGTTATTTTAACCTCAGGTGTCACAAAACCTCGTTCTTTCATGCGTGATGTCAACATCTCCGACTTTTCTTTCGTCAGATCTAAATCTCTTATCCAGTCATTAAGTTCACATTGTGTAAGAGGCATTGCTTTTTTCTCTGGTTCAAAATCAGTGTCGCTTAATTCACTTGATTCAGGTACATCAGCATCATCAACGAGTTCGTACTTCCGCTTAGGACAAACAAGATAAGGAATTGAATGTGAATGAGGAATCGGTTTTGAGAAAGAATGCACCTCTGCATATTCAGTGCTTCGATGACGTCCACATTGTTAAATTTTGATCAAACAAAAATAACAGTCAACTTCATGACACATTGGCTCTCGCCAAGTTGCAGGAACATCAAATGGTAAGTAACGACTAGGGTAAAATAAAATAACATTAACTACTAAAGGCGTTTTAAAAAAATTTGCAAAAAAACTTAAAAAAAACTTTACTTACTTTGTGCCAGCCATCCACATAGTTAAAGTAGTTCTACATGTATTGCACAAAACATTTGGTGTCCATGATTCATTAAGATTATCTGGATTAACTTTGAAATATAAACGATATGCAGTTTGCAAAGTAACAGTAAACTTTGTCGGTGTCAGAAAAATGTATTCTCCACAGGCATAGCAGAACTTGTTAGGATCATTTTTGCAATTGTATTTGCGTTTTGCATTACTCATTTTTTCATAAATGGACACAATATGTTTTTAATTTGATTACTGCTACCGTAAATAATCATAAACAATGAAAATAGCTTCACTAACAAAGTGTCGCCAACTTAAAATATAGTGTCAAGAAGTATAAATAATATAAAAATATTACCAACATTATAATTGATTTATTGTGCTTAAATTTTATAATCTCATAAATACGTTAAAAACAGTGTAAAAATATGCCACTTTCCATTTCAATCATCATTTTATACTCTTCAGAACGTTAGTCTTAAAATACTTAAAAGAATCATTAAATTTGTCAAACATTGAATTTCTGTATTTTCACTTCAATGCTTATAACTTCTACATTTTTAATCCAAATTTGATCACCTAAGGCTCATTTTCTTTCAAAAAGATTACACTTTGACATCCAAAAAAGAAACCGGAAGTAAAAATATTTTTTGATGACGTAATACACAGTAAATTACTTTTTTTTTGCAATTTTGTTAAAAATGAAGCAAAATTCTCAACAAATTCATAAATAGACGCTAAACTGATAATCTGATTGAAAAAAGTTGTACATAATTTTGATAGGAAATTTAACTACCTTTAATTTCATAAAAAAGAAATTGAAATCGGTTAAGTACTTCCGGAGATAATTGTAATTTAGTAAACTTACTTTTTTTAAAAATTCAAAAAATTGAAATTTGACTATATCTCGAAAACTGTTCTACTTTCTTAAAATCTGACTTCATATTTCGATTCAGGGGGAAATTTTACATAAGAATTGACAGTCAAATGCCACAGGTCTAAATCATTGTAAACTAGTGTAATCTCACTTTTAGATTAATTGAAAATTGGATAGATTGTAATTAGTGAAAGTTTTATTTTTAAATATAGGTCAATAATTAAAATTTGGAAAAATATATAAATGTATAACGAATTGTAATTGGATACATCAAAATTAGTATAAGTTTAAATTTATATCATTTATTTATTAAATAGGTCAACATTTGGATTAATTGCATATTTCTTAAATTTTCCTTTTTTTTAGTTGTAAATCGGTATGTTTAAAGTTGTACAAATCTGAATCTACATGAATAAGGATCTAATGAATCCACGGATAGATCAATTGGTAATTGGATAAATTTCATTTAGGATAAATTGGAAAATTAATAAAATTAGATGCCGATTAGATAAAAATCAAAAAATTAGTTTATTTAAAATAAGAAAAATGCTATAAATTTGTACAAATATTTATCCCTTCCATTTTTGTATTTGTGCAGAGAAAATTTTTGGAAGAATTCAAAAATAAAAAATAAACTATGAAGTTATTTTTTCATTGTCACGACGTTTCGTTGACTAGATTCGTCAACCTCATCAGACACTGTTTATTGAAAAACACAAAAAATTAATACTTTAATTTTCTCTGCAGAAAAATGCTATATTTGGATTATTCGAAAATTGGCAATTGGATAATCTAACACTTAAGTAAAATAAATATGATGTTACATTGGCAGCAATAAAAAAAAATTTGAAATTTCTATGTGCCGAAACTTGGATAAATTAACAATTGGGTATTAAAAATGAAATTAAGACTTCCATAAAATTCAGCCAATTTTCAATGAGCCTGCTTTTCACAGAAATTAAAAATAAAATACATCCACTTTTCGATTAATTAAAAATTGCTTAAATTTACATTTGCTTAAATTTTCAAATTTTATAAATTTACAATCACTTAATTTGATACCAAACACAAAACGAGCTGCATCAAAATATAAATCCACTGTTTTTTCCCCCTGCAAAACAGCTTAATTGACAAAGAACTTTAATCGACAACTTTTTTAAATCCACGGCATTTAAATACTTATCGAATGGAAAATTCTTAATAAATGTAAAAATAAATCTACCCATGTATAATTGTACCTCCCAGCAAGCAAATGCGTTAACGAAGAAATGTGAGATATTTCTCATTAATCGTGAGTACAGCGGGATTAATATTCGTTTATATTTTGCAATGGTTCTCGCTCAAACGATACCCATTATCGTGGATTGCCAACGATAAAGTTTACTTAATTGCCGGTTCCTTTATTTCTGTAATTAGCCCTGAATGAGAGACTTGTACCTGTCACTGTTTTCCATTAATATTAAATCCAATTCAGGTGGCGAAACTAATATTAAATATAAAATTCAGGTGGCAAAATTAAAGCTCGCTTTTTTACACATCAATAAATTGATGAGCCATAATAATTATTGTTTTGAGTAAGCATTTACTTTCTGTATGGGACTATTTTGCACCGTCTTTTGCCCGGAGGTACAAGCATAAAGTCACTTGTGGTTCATTAGTCCCCGGCTTTTTGTTTTTTTCTGACTTTCTTTCAGTTAACAAAGTTGGCTCGAGGTGATCGGGGATTAACTGAAGAAGGGGGTTTCAACTTAAGTACTTCTCTTCGTTATCCTTGCAGGTGTAGAGCGGATGATACTTTATGTGAGTTATGCATTTGTGTGTGTGTGTGTGTGTGTATCGAGTCCAAGAGAAGAACAGAGAAAGAGGTTCAAGAAAGGAAAGGGAAGAATGATTCTGAGGGATGCTGTAAGGGAAAGAGAGATAGGATGATTGAAAAAGAGAGAGAAAATATCTGACAAGAGGAAGAGAGAGAGAGAGGGAGATAAGCGCGATACGACGTTTAGGGCCAGGATATCAATACTGAAATCAGCCGTAAACTACATATATATACCATCAGTGACCATGGCGTTACAAACTACATTTATATTTCGATATACGACACGATAAAAATGTCACGTCTTTGGCTACTATGTATATTGCTATTTGTAAATAGGAACGAAATGATATATATTTCAAGTTAAGGCTATAAATTTTTTTTTATGCGTTGTTTTTAAATTAATGGGGATGTTGGGTGTTATTAATATTTAATTATTATGTTTATTCATGTGTAAGCATATAATATTGTGTCATGTGCGATTAATGCAAAATTTATAACAGGTACGAAACAATTCAGTATAAAGTTTCATAAAAGAGGCAAGTGAGAAAATCAAAAACAGGATGATGAGAAAAATAAAAATATAGGTTTGTGACAAATTATACTGCAAGTTCCTGAAGAATTCAGGAACAAGTTTCCGAAAAATCATGAATACGTTCCTGAAAATCTATCTGTAAGTAAGAAAGATTTCGAAAATAAATTAGAGAGAAATTCAAGATAATGAACTGGGAAAAATCAAGAACTAACTCCTTACAAGTTCAAGAACCATTTCCTGAAAATTTCAAAATCCATTTCCTGAGAAATTCAAGAACTGTTTTAAAGAAAAAGTAACTTTAAATTATATTGTTCAAATTTTCGAAAACAAGTTTCTTAAAAACTAGAAACAAGTTTCTGAACAATTTATCTTCAAAATTCCAGAAAATTTCAAAAATCTCTTTTTGAGAAAATCAAATACTATTTCTAAAAACAAATTTAACTATAAAATTCTCAAATTTTTAAGAACAAGGTTCTGGAAAGTTTAAAAACAAGTTCCTGAAAATTTAACGAACAATTTCCGGAAAATTTCAAAAACCATTTCCTGAAAATTTTAAAAACTATTTCCTGAGTAAATAAAATACCTTATCTATCTTTAAATTACTCGAAATTTCGAAAACAAGTTACTGAAGAATAAAGGTAAATAAAAAGCATAATTCAGTATTAACACCAAGGTTCTGTAAAATTTAACTCAAAGTTTCGCAAAATTTCATGAACCACTTCCTGAGAAAATCAAATACCTTATATAAAACCAAATTCAACTATAAAATTCCCCAATTTTTATTGACAAGTTTCTGGAAAGTTTAAAAAGAAGTTCCTGAAAATTTTTAGAACAATTTCCGGAAAATTTTAAGAATCATTTCCTGAAAATTATAAAAACAATTTCCTGAGAAATTCAAGAACTTTTTCTAAAAAACATTATTTTTAAAGTACTAAAAAATTTCGAAAACAAGGTTCTGAAAAATTAAGAACAAGGTTCTAAAAAAATTAACTCCGAAGTTCCAAAAAATTTTAAAAACTCCTTTCTTAGAAAATCAAATACTATTTCTAAGAACAAACTCAACTATGAAATTCTTAAATTTTTAAGGACAAGTTTCTAGAAAGTTTAAAAACAAGTTCCTGAAAATGTAAAAAACATGTCGCTGATAAATTTAAGAAAAAGTTCCTGAGAAGTTCAAAAACAATAAGAAACTCACAAATTCAATTAGAAGCGTTTCTGAAAGTTTTAAGAACCATTTCTTAAGAAATTCAAGAATCATTATTTTTAAATTACTCAAAATTTGAAAAACAAGGTTCTGAAATTCAACTCCAAAGTTCTAAAAAATTTCAAAAATCACTTTCTAAGAAAATCAAATACTATTTCTAAAATCAAATTCAACTTCTAAAATTTTCAAATTTTCTGGAAACTTTTAAAAGAAATTCCTGAAAATTTAAAAAAAATTTAAAAATTTAGGATCAAATTTCTGAAAATTTTAAGAACCATTTCCTGAGAAAATCAGATACTGGTTCTAAAAACAAAATTAACTGACAACATTTACAAATTTTTAAGAACAAGTTACTAGAAAGTTTAAAAACAATTTTCTAAAAATTAAAAACATTAGAAAAATTTAGAAACAAGGTTCTAAAAATTTCAAGAACCGCTTTCTGAGAAAATCAAATACTGTTTCTAAAAACAATTTCAACTATGAAATTCTCAAATTTTTAAGAAGTTTCTGGAAAGTTAAAAAACAAGTTCCTAAAAATTTAAAAAACATGGCGCTGAAAAATTTAAAACAAGCTCATGAAAATTTCAAGATCATGAAAACTCACAAATTCAATTTATAGTCTTCTGGAAAATTTCAAGGATAAGTTCCTGAAGGTTTTAAGAACAAGTTTCTGAACAACTTAACTACAAGATCTTAAGAATTTTAAAAACACATTCCTGAGAATTTCGAGAACTAGTTTCAGAAAGAATTAAGTTCAAGTTAATGAAAATTTCAATAAATTTCTGAGAATTTCTAGAACTAGTTTCTGAAATATTTAAGAACAAGTTACTGAAAATTGTAAATATAAATTACAATTTAAATACAAATAATGCAAAATTCAACAACGAATTTGTGTAAAAATGGATCTACAAGTTCTAGTAAATGTGAAGAACAAATTTATGAAATATTTAAGGACGATAAGAATCTCAGTAATTGAAGAGCAAGATCCTGAAAAACTTTAATACAAGTTTTGAAAATTTTAGGAACGATTTCTTAGGAATTTCAAGAACAATGTCTAAAAAAATTTGTTCCTGAAATATTTAATTTGATGAGGAATTCAGGAACAAATTCTTAAAAAATTTAACTACAAATTTCTGGAAATTTCAAAAAACTCATTGCTAGTAAATTTAAAAATTTTACAAAATACCAAGATCGACTTTTTGATAATTTGAAGATCGAATTTTTGAATTATCCATGAAAGTTTCTGAAAAATTCACCAATTTTGGAAATATCAAAAATGAGTTTCTAAAAACTCAATTTTTCTGTAATTCATCTGATTTTTTTTTGGAATGATATAAAAATGTAACAGGTTAAGTAAGTCGTTTTTTAAAGTAAATACGAAAATCATTGTCATTGTCTTTCTCCAATTTCACAAGATTGTAACATTTCAAATTTGGAATCTTTCTGTACAATAAACTCAACTAACAAAGTCTAATCACTATTACAAAAAACACTTCAAGAAATGTTTTTTAATTTATGATGAAAAGTCGAAAGCAATTTCGCCTTAAAGAGAGTCAGTATTATCAATTTGAATTGGATGAGAACGGGAAAAAAGAGGAAAGGACTTTCTGACATTAATCGCACCCTCTTTAGGATAAGGTACACAATGTTTGTTACTTTAGTAAGAGAGTCGTTTGACTAAATGACTATCTTTCTTTGTGGTGAATTCATTATCTTAGAATCTAGAGGTAAAAAAAACAAGTTTCTCGAATGACAGGAAATTTAAGAAGTATTTCCTCAAAATGCAGAAAGCAAGTTAAAAAAGGGGTGAAAACAGTTAAAAAATAGTTTAAAAATGGTAAAAAGGGTTTGAAAATGGATCAAAATGAAATCAAAGAAAGGTTGAAACAAAACCAAAAAAGGGTTGGAAAAGAGTCGAAAATATCGAATAAGAAGAAAAGCGACATATATATTTAAATTTTCCTGATATCGTTTTTATTGAAAAACAATTACATAATTCATCCAGAAAAACCAGAAGATTATTGAATTGAAACAATTTTCGATGATGGGAACAGGAGTGTTTCGAAAGTATCAAGACAATTAGCAAAAAACAGATAAACATGGGCGTTAAATTGTTTCTTGGACAAACTCATTTCATGATAGCTCGTTTTGCGAATCAGTTAAAGTGAATTCGTTCTTCGGCCGGAGCACAGTAAATTTGAAAGAGGGACCCTCCTTTTTCTTTTTGCAGTTTATAGATGGAAGAAGTTATTTGAGGCAAAGAGACGAGTCATCGCACGTTTCGGAGCGTAAAATCATCGCGAATCGAGAGCTCTTGTGAAGCTTTTTTGTGAAATCATCACGCTCGTGAATCATCCTAGCTGCTTTAGTTTTTTGTTAAGCTGCTAACAGAGGACAACGACAAGGATCGAAAGTGTGAAGAAGAGCGAGAATTCAGCGAGAGAGGGTGAGACAGTGACCGAAGAAGGGATACTCCCTATTTATATTCCGGCTAACCCTCCTCATCAACAGCGTTCATCTTTCCTATTAAAGTAGTAATTTAGCAGGAAATTAAGCTATGTATTCGCTTTCTCTCCATACTCTGTGGTTGTCCTCTTTCTCTCTTCCTTTCTCACCTCCTTCCTCTTATTAGTCTTCCATTTCTCTTTCTAGATCCTTCTTTGTCGATGGATTTACTTTTATATATTAAAAAAACCGAATCATAGCAGTTTTTTTTATTTTGAATTTATTAAGAAACATTTATTACTTTATGATCGACGCTTCCCGTTGATAAAATGCTTATTCAATTGTTAAAAATATATAATCCTAATTTGAAGCTCAGTTCAATATGAAGCTAATTCGTGGTCCGTGTAATATGATTCTTATTCAATTTTCAGAATAATATGATGATAACTCATAAAGTTTTGTTTAAAATAATTAAAATTCAAGTTTAAATACAGTAGGGGAGAGTGACCATCAATGTACCGGGTTTTTTTCAAGGTCATAGTACTTATTTAATTTCACCAATTTCAAGCACTTCTTTGCATCAATATAAAACTACAACACTTCTCTAGGTAATGCACACATATTATACACGATTTATTTTAATTAAATAATAAAATTTAGGATTTTTCTAAACTAACAAGCTATTTTTATTTTCAACAACCTGGGTACACAATGAACCACCTCTATAAAAACACTAAAAATGTTCAACAATATTAATATTTCAATTTTCACTTTGTAAACAACTTATTTTCTATCAAATACTATAAAAGATTATTACTTAACACTTTTTAATGGATAATGTATAACATAAATATACCTCAAATTTAAGTTAACTAGCTAAAATGGCAATTTAGTTTTGCTATGTTAATAAGAGTACTGACAAAAATCGCTGTAACATGCTGTACGCATGCCTAGTTTTTTAATCAGGCATACCACTCTGAAAATCGAAAATACATTAAAATTTTAGGTGGTTCATTGTTCCCCGGTACATGGAATCAACATGACATTTGCAACAAAAATGGTTTTTTATAACTTAATCCAATATTCCAAAATCTTTATCTCATTAGAATATTGTAGTTAAGGCCCGGTACAAAATAAATCGTAAGTACATTTATTTTTAAATTGTCTTATTTCAATTAAAAAACGTGTTTGTATTTTAGGTAAATTTTTTCTTCAATGTATCAAAAACAGTTTTTTTCAGTTTTCTCTGTAAAGAATAAATCTACATTTCTCAAATTTATGGACGTAGTGTGTTTACGCAAACTTAATTTATATTTAAAATTAGGAGAATTTTTATTTAATTTTTTCTGAGAAAATTGAAATGGTTCATTGAAAAAACTGGTACATTGATGGCCACTCTCCCCTAAATAATAAAATACTAATTTAATTATGATATTGTATAACTTGTTTTCGTCTTTAGATGTAAAAATAATTTAAAGTTTCCTGTTATAAATAACTTAATGCAGGATATTTCTCATTATATACAATAAATTACGTGAAATTAAGTTCTTAAACTTCTATTATCCATTCACTAGATTAAATTTGATTTAAGATTTAAAACAAAGCTTACTAATTAAATATTTTAACCTAAAATATTAAGATTTTAGAAAAATCTTTGATATTATTATTAAAGATTAAATATAAAAATTGCAAATGTTATAAACATTGTAAATGTTTGATATCATAATGCTAACAAAAAATTGCATTTAATATAATTCAAATTCAAGTTTAAGTACAATAAATAATAAAATTCTAATTTCATCATATTTTTTTTCGCTTTTTCATCTTTAGATATAAAAATAATTTACTTTTTCCTGTTATTATGAATAATTTAAGGTATGGAATTTAGTTTATAAACAAATAATAATAAATTTGTACCTTAAACTTTCAAATTTAAAACCAAGTTAACTAATTTGTAAATCTTTTAAGAAAAATGTCAACAATTTAGGGGGTCATTCAAATACCACGTTGGCAATTTTTAATCACTTTTTGATTTTTTTTTTAAATACGATCTTCTATGTTATGAGAAATTATATCTAGAAAAAAGGCTTCTTATCTTAAAATGGTAAATAAATTAATCTTTAATACTTACAAGAAATATTTTATTGAAATACGTTGAAGCTTTCTCGAAATAACCTGGGAACAAAAAAAGGGTCACTACACACACGCATTTCTGGATAATTTAGACTATTTTTGGAAGTATAAAATATATTTAAAATTAAAAAACATAATTGAAAAATGATGAAGGCAATAGAAAATTGAAGTAAATAAGTAAAATTTCAGATAATTATTTAGAAAATTAATTGAAAAACAATTAAAATGATTGTAAAATAATGAAAATAATTAAAAAATGAAAATAATTATGATTTAAATTTAAGATAAATAATTTAGAAATGAAGAAAATAATTGCAATTTTGAAAGCAATAAGTCACAATACTCTCCATAGGAGAAAGCAAAGTCAAAAAGTTTAATTGAACTTAAAGAAAATAATTGGAAAATGGAAAAAACAATATTAAATTAAAGAAAATAATTGGTATTTAAAGAATTTATAGAAATTAGTGATAAACAATTGGAAATTAAAAAAATTAATAAAAAAAGAAATTGAAAATTGGAAAAAACAATTGCAAAATAATAAACATATTTGAAAAATGAATAACATAATTTAAATTTCCGGTAAATAATTGAAATTTGAAGCGAATAACTGAAATTTAAGAAAAATAAGTGATAATACTTCCTACATGAAACAGCAAAATAAAAAAATTTAATTAAAATTAAAGCAAATAATTAAAAAATGGTAAAAGCAATTAAGCATTGAAGAAAGTAATTTATATTTGAAGAATTAATTAAAATTTGAGATAAATAATTGGAAATTTGGAAAATTCACTAAAAAATAATTTTAAATTTAAGAACAAAATGCAAAATAATAAAAATATTTAAAAATTGAAAGAAATAATTAAAATCTAAGGTAAATAATTGAAAATTGAAGAAACTAATTAAAATATGAGAGGAACAATTGCAAATTTAGGAAATTAATAAAAAATTGAAAATGTATTAGGAATTTTAAGAAAAAGAGCTGAAAAATGATAAGATTAATTAAAAATTGTAGAAAATATTTAAAATTTAAAGAATTATCTAAAAGTGGGGAAAATAGTAGGTAAAATAATAATAATTGAAAATAGAAGAAAATAATTAATATTTGTAAAAATAATACTTGAAAATGTCTTGAATTAATTGAAAAATAATAGAAATGCTTAGTAAATTATTTAAAAAATAATTAAAATATTAAAGAATAATTGGATAATTGGAGAAAATAATTTGAAAATGGTAATTGAAAGTAATTGAAAGTCTAAGAAACCCTAGTTTTGAGAAAAACGAGTTTAAAGTCAAAGATTACCATTAGCGCCCATGCATTTTGAAAAATAAAAATATGATTAATTTGTGTTTTTAATTACGAGAAAGTTATGATAAATGCGTAAATTGACGTGGAACATTCCGTAGTTAGTTTTTCATTAATAAAAAATAATTCAAAATTCTGAACCACCTTTAGAAAAATACCTATATCACGGAAAATAAAATCGACAAATGTGCCTTTTTCATATGGACTTACACATATATTTAAAATACAAGAAAATAATTAAAAAATAATATAAAAAATTAAACATTGATATAAATGATTGAAATATGAGAGAAATAATTGTAAATTATGGTAATTGACTAAAAAATATTGAAAATTCTCATAAATTGGAGAAAAGAATTGCAAGTTAATGAAAATAATTTGAAATAAAATAATATAACTGAAATTTGTGAAAAATAATTGAAAATTTAAAAAAATAATAGAAAAATAATTTTAAAAATTTAGCATTGATAAAAATTATTGAAATTTGAGATAAATAATTGAACAATTTAGGAAACAAAACTATTGAAAAATTATTGAAAAATAATTGAAATTTGTGAAAAATAATCTACTTGGATAATGATCTGGAACCGGCGCTAAATAAATTTTCTGTACAAGGTTGTCGGGTAAATTGCCTGTAAATAAAAAAATAAACCAATTGTGGTTTAAAAAAAAAGTTTAACTTTCACCGGAAGAGAATCAGGTATGTGTGTAAATTTTCAGATTGTAATATAAGTAACAGCATTTTATTAGCAAGACGAGGATTTTATTAGTTGATGCAGCTGTTTAAATAGTCACTTCTGGCAGTAAAATTGTTATCTCATCTAATAAAAAAGCAAGCGCATATATTACAAACTAAATAGTTTGGCTAACTACGCACGTTTTAGTGTTTTTAAGAAGAGGGAATCCATTACAGTCATGTAAGCTCATAAAATCTTATCTTAGAATCTTTAATTTATCTAAAACCAACAAAATGGATGCAAAAGAAACAAAACAATGGGCGAGTGTATAAACGGGAATGAAGGAAAACGAGACGAGTAAGAAGAGCAGGATACTTTGTTCACAGCTTTTTGCTCCATAAATTAACACTCTGCTTATTAGTTGTTCCCGTTTGACAGTTGGAGAATTATCGCTCGAGTAAGTAATTCATGATGAAATATTGCTACTGTATTGTTATATACCTGCAAACTAATGAAAAGATTATATTTTGATGCATTTTGTTCCAGATTCTTTATATTATTAAAAAGTTATAAAAAATATTTTTTTTTATAGAAATTTAGACTCAGTATAAAATTGTATATTTTTTTCTTAAATTTTCCCTAGTATACAATTTATCCAAGATTTTCTTAGATTTTCAATTATTTTTCAAATTTTCCGTTTACTTTCTTCAAACTTTAATTATTTTCGACATTATTCAACTGTTTTATTCAATTAAAACATTTTTTTTTAACTTTAGGTACGTATATATTTTTCTTCGAATTTTGTTCAATTTTCAAAAAATTTTATTATCAAGTTTCAATAAATAACCCACATTTTTTATAATCGTTTTTTTAATTCAATTATATTTATTCATTTTTTCCAATCATAACCTTCAATTGTAAAATTAGATTTTTGTATTGCTTCAATTCTCCTTTGTTTGTTTTTACAATTTAAATTGATTTCCTTAATTTTTTAATGTTTTTCTCTGATTTTCAAAAGATTGTTTTTATTTTTCAATTATTATATTTAACTTTAATTATTTTCTTCTAATTCGAATGCATTCTTTCATTCTTTCAACTATTTTTGTTTATAAATGTTGAATACTTTCTTCAATTGTAAATATGTTCTTCAATTCCTTCAATTATATTATATCCTATTTTCAATTATTTTTTTCGATTAAAATTTATCCTTTATTTTAAGTGTAACCCTTCATTTTTTAAATTATTTTTTAAAGTTTAAATTATTTACTTCAGTTTTCATATATTTTTAATAATTTCAAGTTTATTCTTCAATTTCATCAATTAAATTATATCAGCAAATTTCAGTTAAAATTTTTCCTTTATTTCAAGTGTGACTTTCAATTCATTTCAATTACTTTTTCAATTTTCAACTATTATCTTTTTCAATTACAATTGTTCCTTTATTTTAAATGTGACCTTCATTTTGTTTCAATTATTTCTTAAATTTGCAATTATCTCTTCAATTGGCAACTATTTGCTCCAATTTTTATATATTTTTATTAACTAAATTTTCTTCAATTTCTCCAATTATATTATTTCCAATTTTCAATTATTTTTTCAATTAAATGTTTTTCTTTACTTCAAGTGTGACCTGTAATTTTTTAAATTATTTCTTCCAATTTCAATTAACTCCAGTTTTGATACAATTAAAGTTTTTGTTTCAATTGAAGTATAATCTTCAATTTTCAATTCTTTTTATAATTATTCAATTATGTTATTCACCCTATATAATCAATTATGTAATTTTTTCTTTGTTTGGATTTAAAATTATTTTCTTTAAATTTATATAATATTCCTCAGTATTTTCCATTTTTGTCTCTAATGATCAATTGTTTTCTTTAATTGATTTAATTATTTTCATCAATTTGTATTACGTTTCTCAATTTCTTAAAATATTTTTTTAAAAATTTTAATAGAAACCAAAATTTTTTTCAATTATTATCTTAAATTTACAATATCATTTATATTATCATTTCTCAATTTTGTTATTCACTTTCTGATTATTTACGTCGTTTTTTATTTGATTTCCTTAAATTGAATTTTTCTCTAATTTCTATTACTCTCTTTAGCTTTTCAATTCTTTTCTTATTTTTTTTATAATAAACAAAAATTTTTTAATTGTTTTCTTAAATAATCAATTATATCTTTCAATTGAATTAATTTTCTTCAATTTCGATTATTTTCTTCAATTTATTTAAATACAATCTTCAATGTTTTCAATTATTTACATCCTTTAGTTTCTTAATGGTCAATTATACCCGTTAATTGATTCAATTATTTTCTTAAATTTTTAATAATAACCAGTAATTTTTCTTCAATGTTTTGAATTCATTACATCCATCAGTTTCTTCAATGATCAATTATACACTTTAATTGATTCAATTATTTTCTTAAATTTTTAGTAATAACCAGTAATTTTTTTTTTTCTACAACAATAAACAATAATTATTATTATATACTTAATTATTATTTTTAAATACTATTTTTTTCATCTTTTTTGTGATTTTTCTGTTTTTTATTTTATTTTAATGCTATAAAAACTTAACTAATAAAGTATAATCTCTAGATGGATATAAACAGTCGCCTGAATTTTCTCCAAAACTCAATTGTCAAAATATCCATTTAACTAAATTTTATTTAACCAAACGGCTGTTTATCAAAAATCTTATTTGACAGAAATTGCAATTACCAAAAATCATATGAGACCAAAAGTCTAATTATAAATGCATTTTTGGAGAAATGAGATTTCTGATATACGCAATTTCTGATAAATTCGATTTTTAATAAATACAATTTCAGACAAAGTAGATGTTTGATAAATATAAATAATCTTTCCGACAATTTATCTTTATGATAAATAAGTTTTCTAATTAATGCAATTTCTGACGAATGAGATTTCTGATAAAGACACTTTTGAACAAATAAGATTTCTCATAAATACAATTTTGGATAAATGAGATTTCTGATAAATGCAATTTTTGATAAATGAGATATTTGATAATTGGAATTTCTGACAAATTAAATTTTTGATAAATGCAATTTCGGAAAAATTAGATTTCTGATAAATGCAATTTTCAATAAATGAGATATTTGATAACTGAAATTTCTGACAAATTAAATTTTTGATAAATGCAATTTCGGAAAAATTAGATTTCTGATAAATTTAATTTCAGTGTACAAATAAGATTTCTCATAAATGCAATTTTGGATAAATCAGATTTCTGATAAATGCAATTTTGGATAAATAAGATTTCTGATATACCAAATTTTTGAAAAATGAGTTACTTCACAAAATTAGAATTTCTGACAAATTAGATTTTTAATAAATGCAATTTCGGAAAAATTAGATTTCTGAAAAATGCAATTTTGGATAATTGATATTTCTATTAAATTAGATTTCGGAAAAACTAGACTTCTGATAAAGGCAATTTTAGACAAATAAGATTTTTGATAAATGCCATTTTGGATAAATGAGATTTCTGACAAATGCAATATTTTTGATAAATGAGATATTTGATAATTGGAATTTCTGACAAATTAAATTTTTGATAAATGCAATTTCGGGAAAATTAGATTTCTGATAAATTCAATTTTGGATACTTGAGATTTCTGATAATTACAATTTTGGATTAACAAGATTTCTGATAATTGGAATTTCTGTCAAAACAGATTTTTCATATACACCATTTTCGTGAAATAAAATTCGGTCAAATCAATATTCTGCCAATTGAGTTCTAGAGAAAATACAATCGACCCAAAGTAATGTGTTCATGAAAAGAAAACACCCACTTTAAATGAACACTGGGGCACAGCTTGTCAGCAGTTATTTATTGTAATCTAATATATAAATTTTTGATCGTTCAAAAATATAATTTGTAAGCAGGGAGCGAGTGTACCATCGAAAAATATTTTAATTGCTGCCTCGTACTTAGGTGATCGAATGATTTAAACTACACAGAACAGAAGGGTTGCATTCTTCAATGAGACAAAGAACAAAGAAACGCACTAGGGTGGGCGGTAATAGACGGATTCAAGCCGATGAACAGAGGGGGTTGATCCGCATATGAAGGGCTGTCAAAAACCTAATGAGAGGTGTGACTGCACATGTTCGCAGCTCTCTCGTGATTACTCAGACACTAGAGCAGAAATCAAAATTCGAATACGTGACTTGGGCGCATTTCAAAATAATCCTCTTTTTTCTCTTAAACATATCACGCAGAAAAAACAAAAGGTTCTTATTGTCTGCCTCGATTCTGGGACAAATACTGCATTGTCCTTACGACAATAAAAAAAAAACCTAAAAAAATATAATTTTCACGAATTCATACATAAGTGGGTTAAAAATTTTCTCCATAAAACAGGATTTATCAGATGTTTATTTTAATTATTTTTACCAATCTTCTTTTAAGTTAATAACTTAGTTATTTGATAACGAAATATGATTTTGTTTAATTTCATTTAATTCAAAATTTTAAAGCTTCTATACTGATTTTATTAATTTGACTTTTCTACATTTTTTTTTCTCGACGCCAAAAATAAGTCCCATAATCTTTCCTAGATTCATCAAAGTGATGCAAAATAATTCCGTTCTCAAATCCACTAATAAAAATCAATAGTCTCATCATGTAACTAAAAAAAATATTTGCAGAAAAAAAAATCCGTCTGCGCGAAATTTGCTGCGTGTAGGCGGGTGTTCTGAAACAAGAATTTTATTAGGTATAAAAAATGCAGTATTCAACGTGCATTGATTTTAAAACGAAGGACATTTTTTTCAGATGCATGCGACATTTCGATGCTCGAATTTTACTGTCGATCACTCCTGTAATTTCTCGACATGGAAAGTCATACGTCGATAGAAAAAAAAATTTTTCGCACGCCAGTCACGGGTCGAATTCGTAGTGAACGTGCTTTGCGAGTCGTCGGACTCATGGGTGGATTTACGAAAATCGCGATCCCCATTTTAAATCACAGCATGCCACGAGCCTAGGGAGCAGCTTAGAGACAGAGATCCAAAAGTGTGGAGGGTAGGTTGAGGGGGGGGGGCAAGAGGGGGGAGGGGGTACCTCGTAAAACAATGCTCCCACATCTGTCAGCCTCTTCTATTTTTCCTCCCCCTTGGCAGGCTACCCCTTCAAGTCCCTAATTATACCACCCCGAACCACCATACTACGTCTGTATTATGCGTACAAACCACTTGGGCACGCACGGGACGAAAGGGGAGATGCCTCTTGAAAAAAATAAGAGCGAACAACGGTCAAGACGAGGATCAAAACTTTTTCCTGACATTTGCGACCCTTTCAGAGGAAAGGAAAAAAAAACCTGCAGTGAGATGCGTATAATTCCTCAAGTAGCTTAGGGGAGGCTTTTTCCTCCGAAAGGGAAAAACTTTTTCAATGTCTCAATGATCCTGGGCGCGTATATTTGTATAATGTGGCTGAGTAACTTGTGGTAGTAAATAAATAGTGGGAAAGTAAATTTGGGTGAAATTTGAGTGAGGAAAAAATGTGTAAATTGTGTAAAACTGTAAAATGTAAATTTTACAATTATTGTAAAAGTTGGTAAATGTTGACAATTGATGCCAAACAGTAATGAACTGGTTAAATGTGTTTTTAAATATGTTGCAAACGATTTTTAAAATTACTAAATAGTTTGAAACGAGTTTTAAATAGTTTTAAATAGTTTAAAACAGTTGTTAAACAGTTTCAGACAGTTTAAAACAGGTTTTAAACAGTTTCAAATAGTTTAAAACAGGTTTTAAACAGTTTCAGATAGTTTAAAACAGGTTTAAAACAGTTTCAAATAGTTTAAAACAGGTTTAAAAAAGTTTTAAATAGTTTAAAACAGGTTTAAAGAAGTTTTAAAAAGTTTTAAATATTTTAAGACAGGTTTTTAACAGTTTTAGACAGTTTAAAGCAGGTTTAAAAAAGTTTCGAATAGTTTAAAACAGGTTTTTAAAGTTTCAAATAGTTTAAAACAGGTTTAAAACCATTTCAAATAGTTTAAAACAGGTTTCAAACAATTTCAGATAGTTTAAAACAGGTTTTAAACAGTTTTAGATAGTTTAAAACAGGTTTTCAACAGTTTCAAATAGTTTCAGATAGTTTAAAACAGGTTTAAAACAGTTTCAAATAGTTTAAAACAGGTTTTAAAAAGTTTTAAATATTTTAAAACAGGTTTTTAACAGTTTTAGACAGTTTAAAGCAGGTTTAAAAAAGTTTCGAATAGTTTAAAACAGGTTTTAAAAGTTTCAGATAGTTTAAAACAGGTTTAAAACAGTTTTAAATAGTTTTAAACAGTTTTTAAACAGTTTCAAATAGTTTAAAACAGGTTTTAAATACTTTTAATTAAGTTTGGAGCAGTTTTAAAAAGTTGTTAATAGTTTAAAACAAGTTCAGAATGATTTTAAGTAGATCTAAATAGGTATGAAGGAGTAACAAATAGATTTGAATAATTTGGAACAAGTTATAATCAGTTTTAAACCAGTTCTCAACTGTTTTTACTAGTTCTCAACAATTTCAAACTAATTAAACAGATTTCAACTAATTTTAAATAGTAAGGAACTTTTTTTAACAGTTTAAAACAAGTTTTAAGTAGTTCAAAACAGATTCGAACTTGTCATAATCAGTTTCAATTAAGTTATAAACAGCTTTTAACAGTTTAGAACAATTTATCAACAGTTTAAATTAAGTTATAAACAGCTTTTAACAGTTTAGTACAATTTATCAACAGTTTTAAACGGTTTTGGACTAATTAAAGCAGTTTTAAATAAATTTAAAGTATTTTTAATTAAATTGTAAGTATCTCGAAACAAGTTTTAGGTAGTTATACACAGCTTTAAACTAATTATAAACAGTTTTTAAATTAGTTATAAACAGCTTTCAGCTAGTTATAAACAGCTTTTAACAATTTAGACCTACTTATCAACAATTTCAAACGGGTTTGAAAATTTAAACAGTTCTTATGAAGGCTAAAGCTGTTCTGAACAAGTTTTAAGAAGTTTTAAACAGTTTTGTTCATGATATAAACAGTTTTAATTAAGGTTTAAGAAATTCAAAATAGTTTCTATCTTGTTATAAGAAGTTTTAATAGACTAAAAACTAATTATTAGTATTTTTGACAGTTTTGAAGTAGTCAAAACAGTTTTAAACAAGTTTTTGGAAGTTTTGAACAGTTTTAAACGTGCTAGAAATAATTTTAAACGAATTTTTAGTAGTTTTAAATAGCTTCGAACTTGATATAAATAGTTCCATTAAAGTTTCAAGAAGTTCGAACCAGTTTCAAACTTGTTATAAACAATTTTAAACAGCTTCAAACTAATTATTAACTGAATCAAATGGGTTTGAAGTAGATGACAACAGCAAAAGAACCAAATCTAAAAAGTTTCCAACGAGTTCTGAAAATTTTTCAACTTATTTTAAACAGTATTAAATTCTGTACAGGTTTGAACAAGATTTAAAAAGTTTGCAACTAATTACCATAATTTTAAAATTGTCTTGGGTTGTTTTCAACAATTTTAAACAAGTTGCAAATAATCTTAATCAGTTTCGAACAAGTTTAAACAGTTTTGAACTGTTTGAAACTAATTATGAACAATTTTTAAATAGTTTCTCGCTAGTTAGCAACAGTCTTAGATAACTAAGAACTACTTTTAAACAGTTTGAAACAGTTTGTAATAAGTTAGCAATTGTTTCCAAATAGTTTTAAGTATTTTTAAATGGTTCTTAATAATTCTGAACAGTTTTAAACAAGTTCTAAACTGTTTTAAACTAATCCAAACAGTTTAAACTCGTTCTAAACAGTTTTAAGCTAATTCAAATCGGTTCAGAACTAATTTATGACAGTTCTTAATTTTTTTTCAGATTGTTTGAAACTAGTTACACACAATTTTTGAATAGTTTTCTGCAAGTTAACAACATTCTTAGACCATTAAGAACGAGTTTAAGCAGTTAAAGCAGTTTGGAACTAGTTAGCAATAGTTTTAAGTTTTTTCTAGTGGTTTTAAAACTTAAACTCGTTCTGAACAGTAACTAAAAAAATTCTAAACAGTTTTAAACAAATTATAAGCAGTTTTAAACAAGTTCTAAACAGTTTTGAACAAGTTCTAAACAGTTTTGAACAAGTTCTAAATTGTTTAAACTCGTTCTAAACTGTTTTAAACTAATCTAAACAGTTTAAACTCGTTCTAAATAGTTTTAAACTATATCAAACCAGTGCAAAACTGATTTGTGACAGTTCGTAATTAGTTTTAGACAGTTTAAAACTAGTTATAAACAATTTTTTAATAGTTTTCTGCAAGTTAACAACATTTTTAAACAAGTTTTAAACTGTTTTAAACTAATCTAAACAGTTTAAATTTATCCTGATTCGAATTAGTTTAGAACTCATTTGTAACAGTTCATAACTAGTTTTAGACAATTTCAAACTAGTTATAAACAATTTTTGCTTCCTCATGGAGGAAGCTTTGTGAGCGTTAAGATTTTCAATTTTCCAAAAAATAGTCTAAATCGACTTATTTTAATCTAAAAAGCGTAAATTTTTATTCCTAAGCAAATGTCGAGATGTATGTATGTATGTATGTATGTATGTATGTATGTGTGTGTGTGTATGTGTGTGTGTGTGTGTGTGTGTGTGTGTGTGTGTGTGTGTGTGTGTGTGTGTGTGTGTGTGTGTGTGTGTGTGTGTGTGTGTGTGTGTGTGTGTGTGTGTGTGTGTGTGTGTGTGTGTGTGTGTGTGTGTGTGTGTGTGTGTGTGTGTGTGTGTGTGTGTGTGTGTGTGTGTGTGTGTGTGTGTGTGTGTGTGTGTGTGTGTGAATGTATGTATGTATGTATGTGTGTGTGTATAGCGTTTTTTGTGTACAAGATATCTCGAGAACGCTTTAACGGATTCCAATAAAATTTGGATGACTTATTAAGCTCATGAATATCTAAATTTGGACACAGGAATTTTTGAAAATACCCAACCAAATTTTTTTGAGCACCTTTTTTTATCGAAAAAAATCGTTTTTTGCAAAAAATTTTTTTCATGCTAAAAATACAACTTAAAGAATACAAAAATCATATTCCTCATCTCAAAATAAATCGATTGACCTATATAACTTTTATAATTGATCAAGAATTCGTAAAATAATTCTTATTTTTATATTTAATTATTTAATTAATAATTTTTTTTAACAACTTCCCTAATTAACTTTTATATTATTAATTTCTTGCTTCCTCTATGAGGAAGCAATTTATTTTGCTTACTTGGAAGCGAAATGTCCATGGAATGGACATAATTCTCACCTAGTTAAATATTTTTCTGCTAATTAACAACAGTTTTAGGCAATTAATGTCTGCTTATAAACAGTTTGAAGCAATTTGAAATTAGTTAGCAAAAGTTTTAAATAGTTTTAAATATTTTAAACAGTTTTCAGTCATTTTAAGTGGTTTGAAACCGTTTGAAATTAATCTTAACAGTCTTTAACTTGTACGAAACAGTTTTAATGTAACCTAAACAGTTTTAAACAGTTTTAAGCTAATTCGAATCAGTTCGGAACTAATTTGAAATAGTTTTAACCTAGTTTTGGACAGTTTTAAACTTGTTATTAACAGTTTTTAACTTGTTCTAAATAGTTTTAGGAAGTTCCTAACAGTTTTTAAGCAGTTCTTTAAAGTTTTAAATAATTTGGAACTTGTTATTGACTGCTTTAAACTTGTTTCGAACAGTTTTAGATAGTTTTGAACAATTTTAAACTAGTTCTTATAAGTCTTAAACAATTTTCAACTAATTATCAACATTTTGAAAACGTTTAGAAATAGTTATTAAAAGTTCTAAACTGTTTAATATCAGTTTTCAAACGGTTTAAACAGTTTTGTGTAGTTTAAAACAGTTTTAAATTGTGCATTATTTTTAACTAGTTTCAAAAATTTTTTAGTTATTTCTAAATGGCATTAAACAATTTAGAATTAAATAGCAATATATTTGTATTAGTTGGAAGAATTAAAAATATTTTTAAGAATTTTTCAATTTTAAGAAGTTTTAAAGAACCTACAATTAGTTTTAAAAGTCATTAGATTAGGAATAGATATAAACTATTTTTAAAGAGATTTTTCCAAATCTTGAATAATTTTAATTAGTTTTAAACAGTTTTGCACTAATTTTAAACAGTTTTGAACTACTTATTAACATTTTTAAACAGTTTGAAATTTGTTAGGAACAAATAAAAAAAAAAATTACCCCTTTTTTTATTTTGAAATCGGACAATATTTAGAAGTAACGCAAAGCCCATGAAGTTCCCCATGTATTTTGTACAAGAAAAACGCATTTTTTTGTAAATTTGCAATAAAATCGTAAAAAACCACTTAAACCATTAATGCACCGAATAAGTTTCTAAAAAGTGTTTAAAGAATAGTATTCCAAATTTTATGTATTAATTTGCTGATTATTAATTATTATTAATTTTGTGGATTTTTTTAATTTTTGTAGTTTTTTAAAATTGCAAAAGATAGTTAATATCAACAAATTAATTAATAAATTATGAAATACTGTTTTTTAAATACTTTTTAGGAACTTATTCGGTGCATAAATGATGTTAGTAATTTTTAACGATTTTAATGCAAATTTACAAAAAAGTGCGTTTTTCCCATGCAAAATACATGTGGTACTTTATTGCTTTTGCGCCACCTCTAAATATTGTCCGATTTCAAAATAAAAAAAAGGGATAGCATTTTTTTTAATTTTGAACAAAATTGGGAGCATAACATTTTGGACTTGTTTTTTTTTTTTTTTTTTTTTGACCACTCTATTAAACAGTTTTAAGCAATATTGAACTAGAATTCAACAGTTTCAAATAGTTTAAAACTAGTTTACCCTAGTTTTAGAGCAGTTATGAAAAGTTTTTTGTAGTTTTTGACAATTTTGAATAAGTTATTAACAGATCATAACATTTTGGAACTGTTATCCTAATTTTTCAACACTTTTAAATTGTTTATATTCATGTTTAAACAAATTCTGGTCCATTCTGAACTACTTCTAAACAGTATTATATTTTTAATCTTTTTCATTATTTACAACTGCGAAACAGTTTAAAACTAGTTTTAAGTGCGCTGCAACAAATTCTAAACAATTTCCAACAATTTAAAAATTCTAGAGTAATTTAAAGCCTATTGGTATTGGTAGAAATAAAAAATTCGTTTCTTCCAAAAATAAAGTTTTTGTAACAGATTAAAGCACGGCTTTAGTAAAGTTTGTTTAAGAGGAAATAGGCCAGTTTACGATTGAGCTTTCTCAACAAAGAAGAAGAAGCTTATTGTGGCCGTTTTCATTAGTAAGCAGAGAAGAAACAGTCGCGACTTGTTAGTCTCAAATACACACAGTGTAGGTGAAGCTTAGGTATGAAATTACAAATCGATTGATTTGAAGGGGTGCTAGAAGTTCTGCGCAGAGAAATTAACATCGTGTTTTTAATGCTGGGGATAATTGTAAGGGTGGAATTATAGGAGGGCTGAGCAGACCACGTCAGGGTTCGTTGCGCAATAGCAGTGACTCTCCCTTTTGGTTTCAGTCTCTAGATACTCTTGATTAACGACGAGAATAAAATTATAAGCTAATTAAAACTTAGTTCCTCCTTCAACCTGAAGCCATCTTATTACAAGATAATGCGCATATTTTATTCAAGATTCTATCATCTTATATTATTTTACGAATAAATTCAAACAACTTTCCACAGATACTTTTACCAAGTTTCATATTAAATTACAACTCATGATAAAATCCAAATTAAAAATTTTAAGTATAAATAAAATCGTCTTACCATCAACTTCTTCACCGACCTCATCAAATTTCTCTTCTACGCTTCCTGAATTTCATCAACTTTTTCTTTTCGAACAAATGTATTTACATTTTTTTGGGGGGAAAAATTATCTTGTTGTTAAATTATTATATGCTTGGAGAATAAGTTATTTATATGAATATTTAATTTAAAAAATGTAAAAATAATTTTTTGTTCTTAACTTTCAGCGAGAGATTTAGAAGAGTCATTAATAAGTGGAACTAATATTCACAAATGGAGAACCACTGAGTCATTCTAAGGTGACTCATAAATGGTTCAACTACCCGCGAACCCTCGGTTCAACAGTTCAACTACGCTGGTTACATGAACCTCTAAAATCAGTTCCATTATTAGATAATCTGCAGAAGAATCGATTGCGTTTCGTATTATTCGTTATCTTTGAAAATGAATCAAAATTCATGTAAAAAATATTTTAAAAAAGGCAATGTTGTCCGGTAATTAAAAAGTAGTTTTTGATATAAAAAAAATAATGTAAATAATATTATTTGAATCTTTTAAGTCCGAGGTTACACTCCTCTACGACCAGTCGTTTCTTCTATCAACACTCCTACTTATCATATGACCTAAATTTTTCACATCTTATCCAAATCTATTGCTAATCTTATTTCAGTAGTGAAAAACTCCTTTAAAAAAAAAAATTATTAAAAAAGCTAGCAAATGACTAAAATTATTTCACTTAATGTAAAATCCCTTTTCACCAACTTCCATTTCGAACTAGTAAAATCTGGTATCAAAAAATGATGGCATTTTATAAAAAAAAAACACCTTGCTTCCTATGAAAAAATTTATTAATGATAAACAATTTTTAATGAATATATTTTTTTCAATTTGATGACAAATTTTTTAAACAGATCTTTGGAATGCCGATGGGTTCTCTAGAAAAGAGACTTTCTTTAGGAAGATTCTTAAATTTTCTGTCTAACCATCCCATGCAATATAAGATTTCGATTATAAAAAACTTGATCGATACTGCATTACTTCTATCTGATAAATCTTTACATGATGAAAACCTTAAAACCATAAAACAATATTAATTAACAATAATCTAAAAAAAACTAGCCAATAAAAAAATTAAAAAACGAAGATGTGTAACTCATAATAAAATTAACACTAAACCAAAATTTCTAAATAAAAATAGCGACGAAATAATTGAAAAATTTATTACAATTCAATATTATGGAAAGGTTTCTCAGACAATTAAAAGAATGCTCTCTAAACATGACATAAAAACTATATTTAAAGTAAACTCTAAATTAAATAGATTTATAAAACTTGGTAAAGACCCTAGTAATATTTTAGAAAAAACAGGAGTACTTTACAAAATATTTTCTAAAGGTAAAAAATGTTATTTTTAAAAAATTGTTAGACCTTAACGTACAAAAAACAACACATTTTAATAAGAAACCTTAAAGAAGAAAAATATTATTATGTAATAACATGTCACCTATAACAAAATGACCCTGATATTACTACATGTCAGTTTTTATGGGATCAAATAAAAGTCTTACACAATGAGTTTAATCCCCAAAAACAGAAATGAGACGAAATGGTTTATATTAAAATAAAAGATGAAAGTAGTATTAATAAGAAAACTGATTCATAACTTTAATAAAAATAATTGTAAATTAATTGTTAAAAATAGGTTTTAAAGCTGCCAATTCGTACTATATGAAGTCAATATAGAAAATTAAAGAAAAAATTTTGATCTTCTAGAAAAAATTCACAAAAATGGCGAAAGTTACCATTTTTGGGACATTTGACCTAGAATTACTCAAAATCCTGACAAGATGGACCATTTTGGACAACAAATTCGTCTTCAGAACTATAAAATCTGTAGGAATTATCTCCTAAAAAACCGACTGTCCGAAAGTGTCATTACTTTTTTAAAATTTAAATACTGTAGGGTGTTGTTGGGTGATGTGCAACACTATTTTCGTTGCTCTTAAAACGTGTTCAATAATTAAATTTTTAAATATTTTATGATAAAATATTGTAGAGGAAGAAAAATGCTACATTCCTGCATTAATAGATTTTAAAAATTCTTAATTTTTCCGAAAAAAATTTCGCATTTTCAAATCAGTCCGTTTTGGCATTTTCGAAAAAAGTTGGGGTGATGTGCAACACAGGTAAAGTTCAGAGAAAAAATTTATTAATATCGATGTGAATCACTTTAAGTATTAAATTTATGCTTCTTAAATGCAAATGAATAGAAATAATTAACAAAGAAAAATTTCACTACGATATAGTCGACCTCTAAAAAGTGGAAATTTCTACAAAGCAAAACAAATTTTTGCATTTGATTTTTAAGTTATTTGTTTCTTTTTGTAGCGTAATAATAATAATAATAAAATAATAAATAAAAATAAAATAATCATAATATAATAAGAATGATAAAAAAATTAATTGGTGCATATCACCCCAAATAATATATTTTGCGGAAGCTTACGTGAAAGCAATACAATTTAAGGTAATTACAAAATCTCTTTGGATATTAAAAGGCACTTGAAAACATTTTTTTTTATTTTTCATATTTAGTACTGCTTTTTTTAGCTTCTTAGTCAGGAATATTAACAACTTTTTTCTGTCCTATTTTTGTATGTAATGAAGGACTACTACTATCTCCTTTCATTCCTGTAAAGCCGTCATTAGTTTGATAATCTAATTTTCTTTTCTGTGTCGCATCTTTTACATTTCTCACATGTAAATTATTGTTTTTTATTTCTTCGATATTGCCAATTCCAAGTTTATACAATTGTGTAAAATTATCGGAAAAAGAGATAACACATTTTTTTCAAACATCATATACAAATGAGTTCTCATTAATGCAAGATTATATACAACATTTTCAGGTTTAATATCAAAATATAAAGAAACAGCAAACGCAATCGCGTATACACTAGAATCAACAAAATTTGGTGGTTGTTGTACTCTTAAAAAAACTACATTAGGTTTAAATGGATATAACCTGCATAAATATTCTCTTTGATAATATTCTCTTCATTTTAACAACTTTCATTAAGGGCATGTGATGGATTATGACGTCACTGGTATAAGCAAAATTTGTCCGTAACTTTTCTCGTAAAATATTAAATATTTTGTCATGAAACTTGGTAGAATTACTTAAAATGACATTAGGAAGGTCTCTCAGACCCAAGTTTGTTTGAATTTCGGCCCAAAATTAATTTTGGGAACTTTTCGAAAAAATGCAATATTTTTTAAAAGTCACTTTTGAGCTAAAATTCAAACAAACTCGGGTCTGAGAGACCTTCATAATGACATTTTGAATAATTCTACCGAGTTTCATGACAAAATATTCAATATTTAAAGAGAAAAGTTACGGACAAATTTTGCCTATACCAATGATGTCATACTCCATCACATGCCCTTTAGACTATCATAAACAAAAAGTTCATTTCCACCATAGTAAGTACAAATCCAGTGACCCAAAAGTCGATTCCCACTAAATAATATTTAAATATCTGATTTATTCTTATTAATTGCTTTTATTTCATCAAACATTTCTAAATATCCTGTAATTTGTATTTAGAAACTACCACCTGATGCAAGTTCCAATAATTCCTGAAACTTATACACGTGATTGTCATTTAACACACCCCCATTACGAATAACTTCCTAAACAGTTATCATTCACTTGTTTAATGAATCCACAATCCCACTTAATGGACACTTTTAGCATTTCATAACACTAACTTTATTGAAAATAAGAAGGAAATACAAAATTTAAACATTTTCGAAACATTGTTATTTTAGTCCACATATTTTGCACACTTTCATTTGAATCACTGTTACTTTTCACATTAAATTTTTACTGTATATTTACTATTAGAATCACTTTATTATAAATCATTCAACACATACAGTTCATTCCTTTAATAAACACTTTTCGTTCACTTATTCGTATGTTACAGTATAGAAACGTATTAAAAACTATTCATGGGCCCGTACTTTTTTGACACAAATTTTTTCGGGCAACTTGTTATATTGTACTTTTGATGATAAATGTTATATTTTACTCCTTCTGAAATCAAAGATTTTTAAGTCTTATATAACAAGATGCATAAAAAAATTTATGTCAAAATGATACGGGCCCCTATTCACCACAAACTCTTAATAAACAAAGCATGTTAATACTATACACTTTCCCATTAAACACATTTCTGTTAAACTCTTAATAAAAAATACACAATCATAAGCATTATTCACTTCTACATTATACACATTTAATTTCTATTCATTATTAACTTTTAATACCACGCACTTCAATACCACGTACTGTATTTATCTCTCTGTTCGTTAAAGCTCAAAAATATTATCTCTTTCCCAAAACCAATTAACCCTCATTATGCAAGGGTTGGCTCAAAAAACGATGGGCTTATTTAGTCTATTGTTCGTATTTAAAAAAAAATCTAAATTGCAAAAATATTTGAATAATGAGGTAAAATTTCAGAATTTAATTTAATTTCTCTCTTTTCATTAAAACTCGAAAATTATATCTCTTTTCCTAAAGTCATTAACCCTCATTATACAAGGGTTTGCTCAAACGATGATGTCACCCTGCAGGTGGTCTATTGTTTGCATTAAGAAATAAAATTTAAATTTTAAACTTATTTGTATAATGAGCTGAGACTTTCCTTTTTCGTTAAATTTTACCGCATACCTTCTCTCTCTAACCAAGGAACCAGGTATAAAAGTATCCTTTTTCGTTAACTGTTAACGCTTTTCCGTTAACTTTTAACGCTTACCTTCAGTACTCATTTCTTAAATAGGATATATCAAAAACAAGTTATTATGGACATAAATAGCATACGATTCTGTTTAATATCAAAATGTAGATCAGAAATCGGCGGTGTTGCACATCACCCCACATCACCCTACGTGTTACAATATATCATAAAATACCTAATACCTGTAAGAAACGTGTATTTATTTGTTATTTTCTTCAAGGAAGAGATGTTATTTGATGGTTCAATATTGCTTGTTATTTTTAATTACTTTCAGGATTTAAATACTTTCTTGAAAATTTGTCTATTCATTAAAAATTCCAATTATAGTCGCCAGCGGAATGATGTGATTGAAGTTGTTTAAAAGGTTTTCTTGAAAATTTGATATGGAGTTGGGTTTAAGGAGTTTTTGTTTAAGTTGAGGTTTAAATTTTGTTTGATGTTTTTTAATCACGTAGCGGCTGAACTGCGTGGGCGTTCGGCTGAAATGTGAAGGAGCTGAACTGTTTGGACATTCAGTTGAAATTTGAAAATGCTGAACTGTTTGGGCATTCAGCTAAAAATTTGAAAGTGCAGAACTGTTTGGACATTCAGCTGAAATTTGAAATGCTGAACTGTTTGGGCATTCAGCTGAAATTTGAAACACTGAACTGTTTGGGCATTCAGTGTTGAAAATGAAAAATATGAAAATATTGAAATATAATAAAAATTGTTTAAAATTGAAAATGACAATATTCTTAGGAGAGTTTATACCTGGGAATAATGTCAAAGTCACCCTAATTAGAAGACTTGAATATTTGAAAATAAATTAATGAAGATTTAGGCTTGGTCATGAAAAATAATGCTAGAGATATTGCAGGTATAAATTCCAAGGAAGATCAGGAGGGTACTAATGGCATCACGTGACAACAATTACCTCTGAATGTAAAATAATTTTCTAGATTTAAGTCAGTATGTACTTCGTCGTGAAATAAATACGTCGTTTCAAAGAAGAATTGAGTTGTTTCTTTTTTTTCCTTATATCTGCTGTCTCTGTAGTTTAGAAAAAATAGATGTCAGCATACGATTCTGTTTAATATCAAAATGTAGATCAGAAATCGTCGGTGTTGCACATACCCCACATCACCCTACGTGTTACAATAATATATCATAAAATACCTAATACCCATATCTAAATTTTTACACCATCAATCAAAAATTCTCCATGAATTACTTTTCTTTACGATGATTGTGATTATAATATTGTAGCCTAGGAGAAATTAAACTTCCGGCCATTAGAGGATTGATCCAGCGTAGAATGGAATGTAATATCACAGACGGAAAGGTGGCAGGGTGAGAAAGAAAGAGGAAGATAGCCATAGACACTGAAGATAGAAAGGGGGTTGAGCGAGAGTCGGTGGATCTTAATTATAATTCTTGGCCGCAAAGTTCCAGCAAAAGCTCCGCAAATGAGGCTGGCGCCCGTCTGACACAACGATCGCCCTCAGCATGCATCCTCACCGCCCTCTTTTTTTTTTCTCTATCCCTCTCTCTCTCTCTTTCTCTCTAGCTCCAAAAGCTTTCGTCTACACCCGTTAAAAGAAGGTGTAGGTGTGTTTGATTCGATAGGGCGCGGAAAAGGGTAGTTGTGACCTCTCCCCATTGCTATTCAAAACGTAAAAACCATTTAAAAATGTAATACCCCCGAGTGTGACTACGTAAGTAAAATATACTGCCACCGGCGTAAAGCTTCGGTCAAATAATCGTGATTTATCGTTGTAAGGAATTTCGATGCGATTAAAGAAGTAAAAAAATGTTTGAGCTGGGCACCAAACTGTCTCTCTAGTTTGACGTCTTTCCAAAAAGGAGTGATTACGTGATTTACATTTTACTTGGGAAAAAAATTCATCTAAAGATATGAAACAAATTGGATCTAATATCCAGATTGCTGATATAGACCTATATTGTTGATACTAAACTAATATTCAAAATTTTTAACCCTCTTTTGAATGTTGCGCTATTTCTAAATGAGTTGATGGTGGGGGCTTGGACCGGAGGGAAAAAAGTCTTTATGGTATCTACCGAAGGTAACTCTTTTAGCAGAGTCAGTCGACGCTTGCTCTTTAAGCTGGTATTGTTGAGAATTTACGTTCTGGTAAATTTCACCCAGTCCGTACGGAACGTTACAATATCAAATTTTTTTGAAATATTGAAAGTTTCCAAAAGTAAAGAAACATTATTTATAAATTTTATTGCAATTTATTAAAGTGTGAAGCACAAGTGTTGATGTGAAATTGAATTTTCTCTCTTCGCATAACTCTGAGCCAATGTGCAGGGAGCATGTTGCAAATATTCAATTGCGCAAACTGAAATTCAGTTTCTTTTTGTAATTTTACGATTTTTACAAAACCTTATCAATTTTAAGAAAAACAAATTTTGTCCGTAATGAATATTTTCTACATTATAGAAAAAAAAATTGACATCCAGATTATCAATCTAACAACCACGTTATCGACATGGATCTAACATTATCCATGTTGTCAATTTACGGATCAAAAATCCATATTATCGATTCATATAGATCTAACATTAAAAATTCATATCCATATCAACAGAACGGATCACATATGGATCTAACTTTTCATAAATTACTTTACCATGTTTTTAGAAGAATAATAAATGACCCAGAAGATAAAATCAGTAAACGAAAAACGATCATTTGACAAAAAGTACTTACTGTAAATTGCTAAATACAAACGCTAATGTGTGTTTATGAGTAGCAGTTATTTGGTTGCTAACAATTATCGCACAATTTGTCGGCACGAATAATACATATGTATACATGCAACTTTAGCTTTAATTTCCCTGAAATTAATGACTGCAGGTATCAAGTTTGTTTTCATGCATGCACGAGAATACGCAGAAATATCTTACATATGCCAAAAGAATCTTGACGTGGGCCTCTGGGTTAAAGATGTTTTAATCGACGTGATTACCAGCACCTGCTTCAAATGAGCCTTATTACGATTTTAAAAAAGATCAAGGCAATTTGCCAGTCCCGAGAATATACATACATTTATATCATTTCACGATACTAAATGACCAGTTTTGCCAGCAATATGCAATAATCATTATTATTCTCGTACAAACTTGCTAAGGGTGTTGCGGCAAATGCAAAGAATGCTTTCATGTTGTAGCAAAATTATATCTTGAAAATGAAAAAAAATTTTATATACGTTAATTTAATTGACATGCTATTTTTTTCTGGTAATTATTAAAGTGATTTTGTTTTTTAATTTTCGAAAGCTCTTTTTTTTAATTTAAATTTTTTCAAATTTAAACTGTCATTGAGAAAATAATGATTGAAAAACAGATTGGATATTAAATGTGATAAGGATGTTAAACTCTAAATATATGTTAAATGATGAAGATTGCGATTTAATGAAGCATAATTACGTTGCTCTAACTACGCAGGAATATTAGTTTAATTAAGGTTCGTGTAATGAAGGTATGCTTCCTTTAGTTTTCGACAGACCTACATCGATTTATTGCATAATTGTCACCGCAAATTGTATATTGGAAAAGCAGCTTTCAGTTTGAGAATTGACCCAATTATCCTACGATTTGACGGACAACACTGATCATACAGAATTTTCCGTATTGTCAAGAATTTTATTTCTCTCAACACTTGCTCATGGCGTGAAACGAAATCAACTCGTGACCGAGTTACGCCTGAAATAATAAAAAAAATTGTATAATTAAAATTACAATCGATACATTCGGTGTTCATTTTAACGTTGTTGCGTCCTTTTAAAAAAAAAAAAATTGATGTATTGTAGGTTTATGACATTTGGTATAAATTACTACAAGTTATTATTATCTATGCGCAACCTATTGGGAAAAGTCGAGCAAAATCAGTCATTTTAATTGCTTCCATAATTTGCGGCGAATAATGTATTCGGAAAAATGATTAGAAGCATGTGTTCCTGAAAGTTATGATCGAATTGAATTCTTCGAGGACCTTCAGAACGACTTTCCGAAGTTAAGGCATCAGACCTAGTCTCATATTCTATTTCAAGAAGAGGGGTTGCTGGTGTCGGTCGAGTGGGTTTCGACAGGAGAAGAATTATGACGAACCCGAAACTTTGGTAGCTTATAAGCTTTTACAATGTTATGCTAATGCAAGAATTCGTCGGCGTTCAGAGAGGGTTTATCACACTACTATCGATTATTACAGTAATTTGCTGGCAGAAAATTTATTAAATTAAATCAGCCCTACTCCCAGGGAATATTACATTAGAAATTGATTTTACATCTGAAATTTAATTGTTAAATTTTGTAATGAGTAGAGTTTCTTTACAAAAAAAAAAAATTAATTATCGAGCAAAATCGACCAAACTTATCGACCGAATTTACTTATGATGTTCGAGACAAAACAGAATTTATTTATAAAAATTTATCGAACCGAAATTTGTTGTGCGACAGATTTCTTTCGACGTTGTTTAACGACTTAACAACCAAACAAATCTAACTTGAAAAACTTAACGACATCAGTACTTAACAAATAACCGACTTTAGGAAATTTACTTAACGAATCGACAGACTTAACTAACTTCTGACTTATCCAAATAAAATTTACCGGTTGAATCGAATTAACTATTTAACAACGCGACAACTAAAAAACTCCATATTTACTCGAACATCACTAAAACTTTACTTAACAAAGACTTGAGTAGCATTCTTCTCAGGAATAGATTTTTGGAGATAAAGAAATAATTTATTAATAATTTTCTCAGTAAATTATAAACAAAACTATCGAGAAAATATCAACATTCTGACGTTTCCAGGAGTTTTACAACTTAAATCAAAATATCATAATCTCCGAGTTAAACAAAAATAAATTTCCTTATACTCATTAATCAAAATCTTTATAAAATTATCTTCAGTAAAATTAAAATAAAACAGATTTACAAAATAAAGAAAATCGACAATATAATGATTCCTTTTACACTCGGCTATCCGATCCAGAAATGATATCACAAAATTTTTCGTGCAGGCGTCTTGGTGATCGATGATGTTCTCATTGGGCTTCGCAGGACTGAAATGATACTCTTTATTGGCTGCATTTTCGTCTATCAAACTCGGCGCGATAATCCTTCAAATTCAAACTGATGATCCTCAACAAGTTACTCCCAACATCATGAAAGTGACTCTCTCGGATTTAACTGATATCGTAACCAACTATACACCTGAACAAACCAAACAATTCATAAGATTTAAAATTCTAACGATTAATAATTTTTACTTTAAAATCTTGAATATTGCACATTAAAATTAGCATAAAATTCCAAAAGAAAATAAACAAGTAAGCTCTTCACTTTCTGTGAACTTAAAACCCACTTGATCGACGCGTTTGAAAAATTCTAAGATACGGTTATTTCAACCTAGAAATACTATTAAATATATTTAAAATTGAAAAACTGTGAAAAAATTGTATTTAGTCTAAAATTAAAAATCACAAATATCAAAGCCAGAAATAAAATACATATAAAACAATCGCTACACATACACACTTTTCCACACGGCAATTGTTTAAGAAATTACATATAATAATTAATAATTAATTATAAAGGGGCGTACGTGATATTTAGTTTTACGAGATCGACCTGCGCACCGCGGCGCGCTTGTCATTTTTTTTCTTAATGAATGTTTATAATGTGAATTGTTTAAGAAAATTTATAAAGTGTAATTATTTATATAAATTGTTTATAATAATTTTTAAGCGCAAAAACTTCTTTTTAACTATTGACACACCCCCAAACATCAAATGCATACATTATTAAGTATGCAAAAAAAATTTTGTGCAAAAGAAATCAAAAATTGTAAAAAATAATTTTGTTCATACTTTTTGCATTAACCTTAAAAATTTATAAAACAATAATTAGAAAATCGACTCTCACAGATCTCTTTAGAATTTAGTTCTGCGTTAGAGGAAAGATGCATTTTTTAATTTGGTTTAAAATTGCGGTCTAAAAGTCAATTTGAACCAAATTTTGTCATTTTATCCTACAGTTCTACCTAACCGGAGAATAATAACAAAAAACATAACCTTAAACATGAAAGTATAATATCTTTATTTTACAGAAACTTAAAAGGTTAATGAATTATAAACATGCAATAAAACAAAATAAAGAACTTAAAATTATTATTACTTACCTGTTTCACAATTTTCACTTGGCCGAAAAGAAATCCGATGACAATCACCACGTGCATTCCAATAAAAAGAAATATCTTAAATGACATAAATAATTATGATACTTTTAGAAAAAAAATAACATTTAAATAATAGAACTAAAAAACAAATAAATAAGTTACAAATAAAATAAAAATAAATAAAAGATTATTAATATTATTATCATTACTCACCTGTCAGAAACGAATGCCAATGTAAACAAAACATTATTTTACTCAAAACACTATAACCTTAACAAGTTCACTAAAATCACTGTCACTTCTTAAACTATCACTCCTTAATTTTTACAATTTAATTTATTTTAAATTTATTATTATTTCATAAAATGCAATTATTCAATAAACAAAGATTTTAAATAAATTGAAAAATAGTACAAATAAACGTCTAAACTGTGATGTTATTGTTATTGTTAATTGTTGTTGTTAATTAAGAGATTTTAATTCGTCTGCACAACAAAAAATCGAAACTAAAAACTGTCGATAGTGAGGTATGATATCTACTGACCAATGGGAGACTCGGAAATGAAGTTACACGTCTGAAGTTAACCACAACGTCCGTTCTTTTTAGAATAGGACATTGATAAAAAATTAACTCAATAAAATATACAAGGCAATAAGACAAAAAATAATTAAATAAATTTAAAACTCATCGTTTCCGGCATTTTTTTCATTTTTTTTAAGACTGAGGGGATTATTTGAGAGCAGTGTGACGAGCAGAATTACACCTTAAAAAATTATAACTTGTGTTCGATTTCAAGAGTTAAAAAACCAATTAACAGTATTGTCAGGTTAGAAAACGATTCTACAGAAAAGTGGGAAAAAGCTGGCGTCGTATACAAAATTCCATGTAAAAACTGTTTACTATGGTGAAACAAAAAGTACTTTTAGGAAACGTATTAATAAACACAATAATAATGAAAACCTTTTCCAAGTTATATGAAAAACTCCAGTTCACAAAAACATGAATTCGACTTTAAAAATGTTGCAATTGTCGATTTTAAAAAAGACTAGCAAAAACGTGTAATATCCGAAATGATGTTTATTAACCACGATCCAAATAGTATTATTAAAAAAGAAAACATATATAATTTAAATAATATCTACAACAAACTGTTATACAGAAATTTTTTGATTTGCTAATTGCCAGTTTTTAAGTTATTTGTTCAATTTTATAATTGATTTTCCTCTATTTACTGTGTTTGTATAGTTCAATCGTTATTTGTGCTGTTAAATTACCTTGCCGTTTAATTTGTTTTTATATTTATAATTCTTGTCAGTTTATTCCGTACTCTGTTATTGAGAACCTGTTTTGACTTGTCACTTATTCGTGACGCTTTATCTTTTAATGTAATTTAAATTCTTTTTTTTTTTTAATAAAGTATGTATTAGTTTATTAATATTTTTTAATTGTGGTGTGTGTTAAAAAATTATTCTATATTTACTGAAAAGTATAATATCAAAGATTAGTTAGTCCACATGCCACCAGGACCCTTGCCGGATCTATGTGTAAAGTATCTTTGATAATATTTATCTTACAGCCTGATGAGATCAATGAAATATTGACGAAAAGTTGCTTGACTAATAAAAAGTTTTATTTTTGAAAATGTGTTTAGTGTTTTTTGTGCCTTTTCGGATTAAAAATGATACAAAATTAAGTGGAATATTTACACCTACACATATTGGCTCCTACTGATCGACATTTTTTCTGAATTTCATAAACTATGGAAAGCGATCAAACCCTTACTTAAACAATTTTCGTTCACAAACACCAAATCCATTCAAGTTTAAATATAAACTCACCTTTAATTAGTTGGAGTCTTGTTTTAACCTAACAACTAACTGAACAAAAGTCGTAACAATTTGACCGCTGTAAATATCTTATCAAATAGTCTGGATCTCATAATTGACATAACCTTGAAACTCCATTGATGCTCAGCAACGATTCGTAGTACATAAACAACAGTAAACAAAAATTTCTTAATCCCAATAATAAACAATGTAACAAATAACTCGTGGAGACATGGAGTAGTTTTCATACCCAAACATTGAAATAAACTGTTGATTAAAAAATAAAATAAATCGAGAGTAAACTATGTTACTAATAAGTAACTTCGAAGATAACATTATCGATACTTATCAGTAATTTAAATAACAATTTTTTGAATATAAAATTTAAATTAGTATCTCTGATATGTAAAGGCAGTTTGTTCCAAAAATTTATTATGTTACATTATTATGACATTATTATGTTTGTCCGAAACCTGGCGTAATATTATAATATTCATTTCTGTCGGCGGTCCACTACTATATTAAGTTTTAGTATTGTGTAGAGGCATATTATTTTTACAAGTTCATGATAATCCTGTAATTGGTCCTTATGACTGTTGGAATTATTTCAATAAAAACAAATTAAATTAAAATTAATTGAACGAATCGGAAATAACATCTTAACCTAAAATGTTCCTTTTCTGAGTTAAAAAAATAATTATAAAATTTTGTAACGTCACAATTTTAGTCCCATTCCATTAAAATTCCATTTCAATACAGTTCCATTTTAATACAATATACCATTTTTGAACCCAGTCAAATTAATTTTTAAATTCCCCGAGATGTTTTTTGTTTTCTGTCAATTTAATCGAAACATTGAGCCAGCAAGGGTTTTGTGTACGGGATTTTGAATTTTTCAAGTTATTTTCCCCGGAAAATGGAGTGATTCGATACTTGCAAATTATTTTTTTAGCAAGCATAGTCCTTCCCCTGTTCCGGTCTCATCGCGAATTGCGGACCATTCTCCATTCGAGAACTAAAAGGATGGTTCTCGCGTAATTCAATGAGCGAATTCGAGTACCTTCGAAGAGAGCAATTTGTAGGTATCGATATACTTTCCCGGGCCGACATCTGTCCGAATTCATCCTGTTCGTTTCACTGAGTGCGTACATTTACACTGTTCGGCAGTGGTAAGTGAACGACTACCTAGAGGAGGCAGTGGGCGACCGGGTTAGTTGCTGTAATTAGTGAGAACGTATCGTAATTAGAGAAAATGCCACGTTTAATTGCTAATTGAGTTTCTGGCTGATGCGAGATCTAATTTTAATCACATAATTACGTGACTACAGGCAGCGGGCTACGGACAACCACCCTACCTTGCACGCTTGCCGCGAGCTTCGAAAGCGAACTAAGTAGCTCTCTTCGTCAAATTCTAACGGGTGATGAATAATAAATTATTCGCGAATCTATTAAATCACAAGGAAGCTCTCAAGTAACTTTGTTTTCTTTTCAAACACGGTGCCTTTTAGCAGTGTGTTTAAAATTATTTCCATTCCACAGATCGACTCTACAAACACCGACTGACACACCAACATGAATTAATTGAGTCTGCTAATAAAAAAAAGGGTTGAACAAACCAAGCCATAAACAAACTTCTATCTCCTTTTTAAATTCGAAGTAGAATTAAACCAGAAATCAATTCGATATTAGAGAGATTGTCAAAATAAGAGAATATGAATTATACTTTCAAGATTAAACATTTTAGTCATAAAGTAAAATGTAAGGTAAAGACATGACAGTACATTCAAACAAAGACAAAACTAAATGGTTTAAAAATTTGACATCTGTTGACATTCCAGAAAATATTATTGACGTAGTATCATTAGGACAAAAATTTAGTCCATCAACCTCATTAAATACAAACTTAATTATAGAACATATAAAGTCAGTTGAACAATTTATAAGTTATAATAAAATGAATCAAATTAGTGCCAATAATTTAAGAAATCAATTAAGAAAAAGTATAGATCTTTTTACAAACAAGACAAATCACATCCCCATTGATGACCGCATTTTTGCAAGAAATTAAGTGACACCAACAAATTTATAAAAACAAATAACAATATCATATTTACTACGGCTGATAAGGGAAATACGACAGTAGCAATAGACAAAAATGACTATTACAATAAAATGATGAATCTTTTATCAGACCAAAAAACTTACCAAGAAATAAAAACGAACCCACTAGACACATTACGAAAAGACACTCATAAAATTTTAAAAGTTTGGAATGACAATAATTTTCTGAACAGAAATTATCACAATGACAACACAAACTGACACAAATTTAGCCAAATGTTATGGTTTGCCTAAAATTCACAAACAAAACATCCTATATCGTCCGATTGTATCTCTAATTGGTTCACCCACTTACTTTTTTTCAAAACAACTATATAACATTTTATCACAATCAATACCAAAACCAAAATCGCACATAAAAGATAATATCGATTTAATAAACAAATTAAAAAACATAACTATACCAGAAGACCATGTATTAATTAGTTTAGACGTCACATCTTTATATACGAATATTGATAAACAATTAATAAAAAATAGCATCACAAAACGATATGTAAAAATTGACAACGAAACTAACATTCCACTTGACGACTTATTTAAAGCAACGGATTTCCTTATGGACAACACCTTTTTTCAATTCAATGACAAATATTATCAACAAAAATTTGGGACACCTATGGGGTCACCAATCTCAGGTTTATTTGCTGACATAGTCATGGACGACTTAGAAACTAACTGTTTAAATTTACTATCTTTTAAACCAATTTTTTATTACAGATATGTTGACGACATTATTTTGTGCATCCCAAAAAATAAAATTAAAGAAATATTGGAAATTTTTAACAATTGCAACGAACTTTTACAGTTCACTCATGAGGTAGAGATAGAGAAAAAAAATCAATTTCCTAGATATATCATTAATTAGAAATGACGACAAACTGATTACAAATTGGTACACAAAACCTACTTTTTCCGGACGAATACTAAATTTCAATTCAAAACACCCCCTATCACAAAAAATAGCAATGATTTATAATTTAGTTGATAGAGCAATAACTCTATCAGACAAAAAGTTTCATAATAATAATTTAAAGATTATAAAAAACATTTTACACAATAATGAGTATCCTATGAATTTAATACAAAAATATATTAAAAAAAGATTAATAACAATTAAGAAAAATACAAACAACAATAGAAACAATCAAAATATTTATAGATTAACACTAAAGTTAAAATTACCATATACTGATAATTTTTATGAAAAACTCTCGCACACCTTTAAAAAACTTAATATTCACACAATACCAACAATAAAAAATAACCTCAACTATTTGGTAAAAAAGATAAAAGACAAAACCAGTAAAAGTTACATAACTAATACAGTATACAAAATAAATTGCAAAGATTGCCCGGCAACTTACGTGGGATAAACAAAAAGAAATTTAGTTAAAAGATTTAATGAACACAAAGGGAAGAAAATCTCGGTAATGGTAGAACATAAAAAATCAAAAAACAGTAAAGACAAAACGAAACACGAATTTGATTGACAAAACATAACAATATTAGATAAAGAACCTTCTGAGAAAAAACGTCTTGTTTCTGAAATGATACCTATTAAATTACAAAAAAACGCTATTAACAGAAAAGAAGATATTTTAACTTTCAACAGACAATATGACTGTATAGTACGACAAATAAAATTTAAAAATTAACAGAAAATTGTTTCATTAGTTAAAATTAAATTTTTTCCGTTCTCCTCGTACCACTTAGTAAATATAAACAAAAACTTATAATTGAACCTTCAGTTAAATATTGACAATTTTACAAGTAAGACCTATGAAATATGAAAAAAATTTGTGACAAATTCATCTCCTTATTTTTAAAAAAATTAAGGAATAAATATACAAATATAGTTTTAAAAAAATGACGAAATTGAATAACCAATGATAATTGTGTGTTAGAAAAAAACCACCACAGATTTTTTAAATGTAAGTACTTGAATCAAAATATTGTAAAAAAATTTTTTTTTTTCAAAAAAAGAACTAGCGTATTTGTATATCCGTTGTTATTCTCAATATTAACGAAATGTTAATTTTATATAAATAAATATTACAGTTCTGAAGAGGACTGCATAGTAGTCGAAACGTCAAAACAAAAGATGTTTTTATTTATTGACTGAACCATCTTCTTACCTTGACTTGGAGAAATTGATAAAATTCAAATCTATGTAAGGTAAAGAGTTCTAGGTCAATGAGCGAGAATTGTACCAATACTTGTATTGCAAAATTATAGCGGACCGATTTTACAACCTAAAAGGTTCGACAGGAAAGACCTAGTTGCTTAATGGAGTTCAGTTAACAAAATTAATTGATAGAGGAGAATCAGAGTCTTTTTGATGAAGTCTTAGGAAAAGAGGGAGGTCGTTATTTTTGCGGGTAACCGTCACCTAAGAAGACGTAACGAAAATTGTTTTTAACTTGTCAGAAACAACCAGAATTCATATTGGTGAGTAGGTGGAATTCGACACTGCAAACATGAGAACACATAATCCACCCTGCATCCTTACACCGACTAATTATATTATCAATATAAGATCCCTAAATTTGGATTCTGTCAGGGATCGAAATTTTAACATTTTATTTTGATGTTTAGTCTGTTTTTAGAGATTCATTTTGTAGAAAGTCGGTCTTCTTGTATCTTTGTAACTTTTGCAATTGATATTTGTAGAATCGTTTAATGAAGTTTGAGAAACTGTGTTGCATTTTTTTTCTATTAGTGATAATCTAGAGTCAAAGTTTGATAATTCGGAAAAGGTTGAAGTTAGACCCTGTCATGAAATAAACAAATATCCTGAAAATTAAAATTAGTTTGTTAAAGAGATGCAAAAAAAAAAATTTTGGACAAAGAAAGTGAGTCATAAAAGCGAAATTGTTTAGAAGAGGAGGAGAAAGCATATTTGAACTGTTTATTGGGAGTATGAGAGCTGAGTAGATGTGGTCATAACATCTAGTAGCTTTCCTAGGTTCGCGTTCGTTACATTTGAAGCCAATACGGGGAAATGTGGTTAGAAATTACATGCTGGGCGCTTGTATATACAGTCTATGTAAAGCGTGGAATACGGCTCTTATTAACGCGCGTATTAGCCTCAACCCTTCTAATCTATACATCCAACCCTGCGCAACACGATTATTGGTTTCACGCGAGGACGGCTATCAACATTATGCCTATAGGGTGGCTCTAAAATGGAAAATAGTATCACACCACCAAACCTATTGCGTTACGAAGTTTCAAGGTGGTATTTAACAATAACGTCCGTTTCATGATTTAACCACACACGACCTCCGCTATCATCGTTGCATTCCCATAAAATCACTCCACTCAGCCACTGGCAAACTGCATTTGCTTTCGTTGAAATAATTCTCTTTCATAATGAGAGTATCGCTTTAAATTCACTAAAAAATCAATCTCACCGTGTCGTCAATTCTCAACCAACAAGCTATTGTTTTTAATTGATATCAACTTCGACCTATGGCTTTTCAAATTTACATTCTAATTGTGCTGTTAAAATGTTGATGATTTTATTTAAAATTTTTGTAGTTTAGGATAACAGTGTGACGATGAATATAATGGTTTGATTATGGTAATTATCGTAATGATTAGGATGTTTATCATATGAGCTTGATCATAATCCCTATCAAAACATGTAATCATAAAAACTATTATAACAGGTTGACTGTAAACTTTATCATTACAACATGGTAATTATGATTAGCATTACTAATCGGTAAAAATGGGTCATTTGACGGATGCCTGTTTCAGCGGTCAATGAGGTTAAGCAAACTCAAGCACGAGTAGTACTTGGGTGGGTGACTGCTTCACTGATCGCATGTGACACGTTGTTCCGTTGCTTGAAACAATTTCAGCGGGAGATTTAACTTCGAGGACTGGTTGTATGTACCACTAGAAATTTTCCTAGGGGTAAACACAAACTGCACTCGCTGTCAAAATCGGTAGCAACCAAAAGACTGAAAGTGAGAGATGAAACAGGACTTGTGATAAAGTAGAGGATTAGCATTACTATTTGATCATGATTATAATCATTAATACATTAACAGGATCGATATCATTATCATAAGGGTTATAACCATTAAATCAAAATGGTTAGAAGAACATGATCATCACCATCATCAAGAAAATGTAAACAAATCTTTAATAAATCGTTGTTACGCACAAAATTACTATAATCCGTATCATTCAGTCTTGCAGTTTTCGGATAGATGGCCAGAGTATTACTAATCTTTTCTTCTTTTTTCCAGCTCCCGATGAGGGCACTGATCGAGTGCCGAAACGTCGATTTTTTATATTTTTTAACTAATTCTTTTTCTTTTTAGCTAAGGGAGATTAGAGGTAGTATAGAATTGGACGTAAATCGTTTCTATAATATTATTCTAAATAGGATAATTTAATTAAAACGGTGCAGTGGGTGTGTATTTAATGTGCATGGAGAAGAGTAATTTATGAAATATTGTCGTTAGGAAAGAACATGCTTGTATTTTTATCCATTATTGGTTTGAAATTTAAACGAGTCGAGTAACAATGGACATTATCGATCACGTATTATTAAAGCACGCCAGTCCCAGCAATAATTAATTTACGAGGTCGCCCCCCCTTCAAAAGCAGCATGGTAATAAGGTTGAAAAAATCACGTTAGTTGAGCTAAAAGGAAAGAGCGTGAGTCGCTTGTTCTTTTTCCCCATCCCCCCTCACTAGCTACTTCCTTCAGTTTCTACAAAAATAACCAAATTATTGAAACGCTACCCATAAACGGATCTGCGGGCCAGTCTTTCAATTAACGCAAATCGAGTATACTTCATAAATTTTTTCGAGTAATTATTAAAAGCTGATGAAAAGAAACATGACTTCAAAGACCTTAATCATGTTTGTCACTAATTCTTGTCAATGAAGGGATTTTAATTTGATTTTTAAAGCTGATGTGTGTAAATTTGGTAATTATAAATAATTTAAGATAATTATAATATATTTATAAATGTAATTAAAATAGAAAATATAAATGTATGTAACAAACGAATTTTTAATTCAAAAACGTAATTTGTAAGTGACTCTTTATATTGTGTAGTAATAATATTAAAAATAGAAACGTTAACTGTAGTTTCATAGGATTTTAGTCTTTCTGCTTTTAATTAGAGAGTTCTTTGGAGTTGTTCTTATCCTTGTGTCTCAGTCCTGTTGATGATGATCTGGATGAGGTTCTTGAAAAATTAAACAAGACAATTAGCAACATTTTCAAAATGCACGGGTCCATTATTAATATAAACGCACCCCTTGAGCTGCTCCACTCCTTTGTCCGAGCTTTTCTACTTCTTATGTAATACTGGACAAGCCGCAAGCGTCGGTGATTCACAAAGCCTGGACAAGTGTACTTGTTGGAAACAAGAACCCGTAATTAGAATGATCCAACTACTAATTGATTAAAAATAAGCTCATTTTTCAAATTTTTAATCAGTATAAAAAAACCCAATCATCAATTGCATTTTACAGCTGTAAATTCATCTAAATATTACAAATTGTCAATTATTTCTTTTTACAAATTTTCACAAAATTTACAGCTATTTCTTTTCCTAAATTTTCAGTTATTTCTTTTCCCTAATTTCCTGTTATTTCTATTTACAAATTTATTCTTAAATTTTGAAATTCGAGATTGAAAAGCTTAAATTTGAAAATATTAGCAATATACCCAAGTCTTAAATATACTAATTCTTAATAAAGGCTATAAATTTCAGTTTTGAACTTAAACACTAAAAAATTTACATAGAGTTGAAAAGTTTCAATACATTCGTATGGATTGATTAAAAATACTTCAAAATATTATAATTCTTCTTTATGGAAAAATATTAAAAGCATATGTGGATATTTTATAAAAATTAAAATCAAATACTCTGGTTTATTTTCAATGAATTTAGTCTAGAATTAAAAAGTGGAATTTATATTTTGTTGTAAATGTTCGAGACGTATGACGGTTCTCTAAATGATTATCTAGAAAGTTAGATAGACAGAATTTCAAAAGGCAGAATGTTTTTTTTTCCAAATGTTTGTTTCTTTAGACTAAAATTTGTAAGAAAGCACATGTAGACAAAAATTGTAGAATCAAATTGTCAATTATAAAAATTTTCGTTAATATTAATTTGTAAATTAGAAAAGCCGTAGTTAACTATATTTTTAAATGTGCAAATTTTAATTTAATATGCATTTTTTCCAATCGAAACTTTATTTAAACCCATTTTTGTTAAATAGATTGATAATTTAATATAAATGTCAGATAACCTAACTTTTGTGTGTCAGAATGTTTATAAAACCTTATTTTCATTTCTCAACATTTTTAATCCAATGAATTATAATTTAACAGATTTTATGGAACACAGAAATTTTATTTGGTAAATTATCTATTTAGCTAAACTTATATGTGCCAAATTTACAATTTAAAAGAAATACCAATAATCAGAATTTTTATTTAACAGATTGTTTTATTAATCGAATTTTCCCTTGTCATCATTTTCATAAGTTTGAATTGTTGTTTGATAGAATTTATACTCGTTAGAATTTGTATATTGCAGAATTTATATTTAAACAAATTTCTATTTATCCAAACTTTTATATAAAAGGATTTCTATTTAGCAGAATTTTCATTTAACAGAATTAAAATATAACACATCAATATAAAAAATGAGGCAGCTATAAGCCTGTTATGCAAATAACTGTTACGCAGTTTAATACTGTTCGTCCGTTACGAAAGAGAGAGACAAATATAGTAGGTAGCTTAAGATAGAGAGAGAAAAGGTAGCTTAAGATAAAAAGAGAGCTTTATTTCCAATAACTAAATTTCACAATTTACCAGATCAAACTATCTTCTAATTTAACGATCTTTTAATTTATCAATTTTCAGTTTCTCCAATTTTACAATAACCACTTTTCCAATTTTTTAATTTGCCAATTTTCCCACAACCGAATCCACAATTTCCCAATTTACAAGTTTACGAATTTTTCCAATTTACCAATTTCTTTACATTGACAATTTCCCATTAACTAAATTTCCATTTCCTTTTCATGTAACCAAAGGTCCAATTTCTTGATTTACCAATTTTTCTAATTTTCAAATTTACCAATTTTTTTACTTTATCAATTTTCCAATAAACAAATTTCCAATTTCACAATTTACCAATTTAAATAATTTTCTAATTTGCCGATCTTTAAATTTAACAATTTTCAGTTTCTCCAATTTTACAATCACCACTTTTCCAATTTTTGAATTTGCCAATTTTCCAATAACCGAATCTACGATTTCTCAATTTACATGTATACAAATTTTTCCAATTTACCAATTTTTTTACTTTGACAATTTTCCAATAACCCAATTTCCAACTTCTCAATCGACCAGTTTAATAAATTTTCTAATTTGCTAATTTTCCAATTTACCAATTTTAAGTTTATCCACTTTTCCGATAACCACTTTTCCAACTTTCTAATTCGTCAATTTTCAGATAACCAAATCTCCAAATTCTTGATTTACAAAATTAGCAATATTTCTAACTTTTAAATTTTGCAATTTACCATTTTTTTTTAATTATGAATTTCCCAATAACCAAATTTCCAATTTCGCAATTTACCAATCCGAACAATTTTCTAATTTGACGATCTTTTTAATTGACCAATTTTCAGTTTCACTAATTTTACAATCACCACTTTTCCAATTTTTTCATTTGCGAATTTTTCTATAACATAATCTGCAATTTCTCAAATTTACTAGTCTATTAATTTTTCCAATTTACCAATATTTTTACTTTATCAATTTTCCAATAAACAAATTTCAAATTTTACAATTTACCAATTTAAACAATTTTTTAATTTGCAGATATTTTAATTTATCAATTTTTAGTTTCTCCAATTTTACAATTACCACTTTTCCAATTTTCTAATTTGACAATTTTTTAATATCCGAATCTCTAATTTCTCAATTTACCAGGAAACTAAAAATTGATAAATGAAAAGATTGTTAAATTAGAAAATTGTTTGAACTGGTAAATGGTAAAATTGGAAATTTGACTATTGGAAAATTCGTAAAGTAAAAAAATTGGTAAATTGAAAAATTAGAAAGTTAGAAATATTGGTAAAATGGAAAATCAAGAATTTTGAGATTTGGTTATCTGAAAATAGACGAATCAGAAAGTTGAAAAAGCGGTTATCAGAGAAGTCAATAAACTAAAAATTGGTGAATTGGAAAATTAGCAAATTAGAAAATTTATTAAACTGGTAGACTGAGAAGTTGGACATTTGTTTATTGGAAAATTGATAAAGTGAAAAAAAGGCAAATTTGATAATTAGAAAAATTGGTAAATCAAGAAATTGGAGATTAGGTTACATTAAAATTGACGAGTTAGAACTTTGGAAAAATGGTTCTCGGAAAAGTGGATAAGATCTAAATTGGTAAATTAGCAAAGTAGAAAATTTTTTAAAATGGTAGATTGGTAAATTAAAATATTATCAAATTAGAAAATTGTTTGAACTGGTAAATTGTAAAAGTGCAAATTTAGTAGTTGGAAAATTGTCAAATAAAAAAAATTGGGAAATTAGAAAAATAGAGAAATTGATAAACTGGTAAATAGAGAAATTGGGGATTTTGTTATTGGGAAATTGTCAAAGAAAAAAATTAGTAAATTAGAAAAATTCGTAAACTAGTAAATTGGGAAATTGTAGATTCGGTTATCGGAAAATTGGTAAAATGAGAAATTGGAAAAGTGGTGATTGTAAAATCGGAGAAACTGAAAATTGGTAAATTGAAAGATCGTCAAATTAGAAAATTGTTTAAATTGGTAAATTGTGAAATTGCGAATTTGTTTATTGGAAAATTGATAAAGTAAAAAAATTGGTAATTTGAAGAAACTCGTAAACTGGTAAATTAAGAAATTATAGATTCGGTTATGGGAAAATTGGCAAATTAAAAAATTGGAATAGTGGTGATTGTAACACTGGAGAAACTAAAAATTGATAAATTGAAAAATTATCAAATTAGAAATTGTTTGAATGACTAAATTGTATGATTGGAAATTTGTTTTTTGAAAAATTGATAAATTAAAAAAATTGGTAAATTTGAAAATTAGAAAAATTGGAAAATCGAGATTTGGAGATTTGGTTATCTGAAAATTGCCGAATTACAACATTGGAAAAGTGGTTATCGGAAAAGTGGATAAACTCAAAATTGGAAAATTTGCAAAGTAGGAAATTTGTTAAACTGGTAGATTGAGAAGTTAGAAAATTTAGTTAATGTGAAATTGTCATGGTAAGAAAATTTGTAAATTGGAAAAATTCTTAAATTGATAAATTGTAGATTCGGATGTTTTGAAATTGGCAAATTAAAAAATTGGAAAAGTGGTGATTGTAAAATTAGTGAAACTGAAAATTGGTAAATTGAATAATCGGAAAATTATAAAATCGTTTGAATTGGTAAATTGTGGAATTGGAAATTTGGTTAATGGAAAACTCATACAGTAAAAAAATTGGTAAAATGAAAAATTAGATACTTAGAATTATTGTTAAAATGGAAAATTAAGAATTTGGAAATTAGGTTTTCTAAAAATTGAGGAACTAGAAAGTTGGAAAATTGGTTATCAGAGAAATTGGATAAACTCATAATTGGTTATTTGGAATATTAGCAAATTAGTAAATTTGTTAAACTGGTAGATTAAGAAGTTGGAAATTTGGTTATTGGAAAATTGTTGAAGTAAAAAAAATTGGTAAATTGGAAAAATTTGTAAACTGGTAAATTAAGAAACTGTAGAACCGGTTATTGGAAAATTGGCAAATTAAAAAATTGTAAAAATGGTTATTGTAAAATTGGAAAAACTAAAAATTGATAAAGTAAAAAAATTGGTAAATTTAAAAATTAGACAAGTTGGTGAATCGAGGAATTGGAAATTTGTTTATTTGAAATTTGACGAATTACAAAATTGGAAAAGTGTTTATCAAAAAAGTGGATAAACTCAAAATTGGAAAATTTACAAAGTAGAAAATTTGTTAAACTGGTAGATTGAGAAGTTAGAAATTTGTTTATTGAAAAATTGTTGAAGTAAAAAAATTGTTAAATTGGACAAATTCGTAAACTCGTAAATGGAGAAATTGTAGATTATGGGAAAATTAGCAAATTAAAAAATTGGAAAAGTGGTTATTGTAAAATTGGAAAAACTGAAAATTAATAAAGTAAAAAAATTGTTTAATTTGAAAAATTGGTAAATCGAGAAATTGTAAATTTGGTTATCTGAAAATTGACGAATTAGAACATTAGAAAAGTGTTTATCGAAAAAGTGGATAAACTCAAAGTTGGAAAATTAGCAAATTAGAAAATTTGTTAAACCGGTAGATTGTAGAAATTGTAGATTCGTTTATGGGAAAATTAACAAATTAAAAAATTGGAAAAGTGTTTATTGTAAAATTGTAGAAACTGAAAATTGATGAATTAAAAGATTGACAAATTATAAAATTGTTTGAACTGGTGAATTGTGAAATTGGTAATTTGGTTGTTGGAAAATTGTCAAATTAAGGACGCTTATACCCTCAAGCGGTTCTCATTCTATCGGACCATGTTAGTCAATATTTTTTTAATTTCATTTCGTCTTATAATTTGGTTTCTAAATAGTATTTTGTAGTTAAAATCATTACACAAACAAATTTTATTGAAAAAAAAAATTCTGTTGAAAATTCCAACTTTTTAAAATTTTTTCTTTCTGATTATTTCAAAAAAGTGAAGGATTACTATCCTTAAATAACATTTTCTTAACAACGGAACGGTAAATTAATTAAATATTATTGTAAAAGTTGTATTCCATTACAGTTTAAAATATATTAGTTTTTTAAAAAAATCTGTAGAACCGTGTTTTTTTTAATTAATTAAAATATAGTCATTTTGCGCGTTTTGTTACTTTTTTCATGTAAAAGTCCCAACTTTATAAATTTATATCTTAAAAACAGAACGGTAAAATTCAATAAAATTTTAACAGTACATGTAAAGTAATGTATTTAATATGTCATTAAAATTTTTTAAGAATCTGTAGAAAATGGTTTTTTGGATCAACATCCTTAAAATAATTAAGAAATTAGCAAAATAGACAAATTAATAAACTAAAATAGAGAAATTGGAGATTTTGTAATTGGGAAATTATCAAACTAAAGAAACTTGTAAATTGGGCAATCGGTAAAGTATAAAATTGGTCAATTGGAAAATAAATAAATTAGAAGTAGGTCGAGTCCATACCAAGTGATCACACCAATTTCAGTCATATTGAGTAATATTTACGAAATTGATATTTTGGGTTCCTTTAGGAGTAAAAAAAATAAATTTTAATTATTTTTAAAAAATTCAAAATATTTTCGAAAATATTCAAATTCAAAATTTTGAGTACTATTTTTTTTGTTTTATCATAACTTCTGTAATTTTGAAGCAATTGAGATCATTTTTTTTTTAAATTACTCGTATTTAAATACTCTTTTAAGAAAAATTATAATAATTAAGAAATTGTTTATAATTAAATTTTTATTAAAAAAATTAAATTATTTATTTAAACAAAATCTAAAGTATATCATCGATCTTTTTCAAAAAATTCATAAACATAGCCTATAATGTGCTTAAAAATTTAAGCCAAAGAAAGAGATGGTATGTATTATAGTTTTTGAGAAATTAATTATTAAGTTATGCTAGCGCGGCGCAGACCGGTGTCACCGCTACTCAACGCGTAGTTCCGTAGTAACCGAAATGTATGTATATTTTTACATAATGTAAATATAGTTAGTGTATTATATTTAAATTATAAGCTTCAGAAAGTCACACTGATCTTTTCATAGTACATGGACATCAAACTTTAGAATTAAAAAAATCGGAGAAAATAATTAAAGTAAAAAAAAGTAATTAAAAAATTGGTAATTTATAGAAAAATAATAAAAATAACTAAAAATTGGGAAAATTATTAAAATTTAAGAAAAATAATTGAAAATTTGTTAAATCAATTGAAAAATAATTAATATAATTAAAAACTGGTAAAAATAAGTGAAAATAAGTGAATAATTAAAATAATTTAAAACTGCAGAAAGAAAAATAATGGACTGGTAAAATTATCAAAATTCGCGATGTTCAGGGGTGTTAATTTTTTTTCTTATGCAATTTTAGACCTAATATTATGAGGTAATGTCATAAATAGAGAAACAAATAATTTGCGGAGTTTGAGAAATTTATTCTAAGAAAAACTTAAATTTTAAAAATTAAACCTCTTTCACAATTTTCATTTTTTCCATCGACAATTTTTTTTGTGGGATTTTTAAATGATTTTCTACAATCCATCGTATGGATTTTGAAAAATAAAATTTCGAAAATGACCAAAAAAATATTGTTTTTTAGTTTTTATGTAATACCATAATTCTACATCTTAATTGATGTAAGAAAAAAAAATGACACCTCTGAGCATCAAAAATTTTGTTGAGTTAAAATTTCACCTATCTCTCCCCTTAAAGAATGATAAAAATAGTTTGAAAATAGTTGAAAGAAATGAAAACTATAATAAATTTAAAAGATGACAAAATTTTATAAGGAGAAAAATGATTAAAAATTTGAAACATAAAGTATGAAACATAAAATTTGTCAGTACTGCGAAGTACTGACAAACTTCGCAGGTGTTGACAGATTGAATTAATGAATGAAATTTGAAGATTATTATAAATAACTATTTTTAATCAATGTTTGTAAAAAAAAATTTCAAATTTCAAATTTTAGGTCTAAAATTGCATAAGAAAAAAAATTAACACCCCTGAACATCGCGAATTTTGATAATTTTACCAGTCCATTATTTTTCTTTCTTCAGTTTTAAATTAATTTAATTATTCACTTATTTTCACTTATTTTTACCAGTTTTTAATTATATTAATTATTTTTCAATTGATTTAACAAATTTTCAATTATTTTTCTTAAATTTTAATAATTTTCCCAATTTTTAGTTATTTTTATTATTTTTCTATAAATTACCAATTTTTTAATTACTTTTTTTTACTTTAATTATTTTCTCCGATTTTTTTAATTCTAAAGTTTGATGTCCATGTACTATGAAAAGATCAGTGTGACTTTTTTAAGCTTATAATTTAAATATAATACACTAACTATATTTACATTATGTAAAAATATACATACATTTCGGTTACTACGGAACTACGCGTTGAGTAGCGGTGACACCGGTCCGCGCCGCGCTAGCATAACTTAATAATTTTTTTCTCAAAAACTATAATACATACCATCTTTTTCTTTGGCTTCAATTTTTAAGCACATTATAGGCTATGTTTATGAATTTTTTGAAAAAGAACGATGATATACTTTAGATTTTGTTTCAATAAATAATTTAATTTTTTTAATAAAAATCTAATTATAAACAATTTCTTAATTATTATAATTTTTCTTGAAAGAGTATTTAAATACGAGTAATTTAAAAAAAATGATCTCAATTGCTTCAAAATTACAGAAGTTATGATAACACAAAAAAAATAGTACATAAAATTTCGAATTTGAATATTTTCGAAAATATTTTGAATTTTTTAAAAATAATTAAAATTTATTTTTTTTACTCCTAAAGGAACCCAAAATATCAATTTCGTAAATATTACTCAATATGACTGAAATTGGTGTGATCACTTGGTATGGACTCGACCAGTATTAGAACCAAACTATAATTTGGAGCGCGTAGCTTGCTTTGGTAGTTCTAGTATTTTATAATATCGTGAAACAGAATAAAGCGTACAATATGAGAGGGAATGAGAGGATAGTTGTAGGCATAGTATAGAGTCTGTTAAAAAATCTTGGACGAGAAAAGCCACCCTCTGGCCACCCTCTGGTTAACAATGGGCCGAGGCTCACGCGCGCGAGGAATCAAGTGTTCACATAGTCGTGTACCCTCTCCCGAAGGGTGGAGGACGGGCATGCATAATACAATGACCCCGCTAAGTACTATTTTAAAACAATGCTGAAATTGCTTTAGGGGATAAAAATGAACGGGCGGAGGTGTATTACTCTCCCACTTTGGCGTGAGCGCGCAAGTACACGCCGCCCCAAGCTCGTGTGCAGCTAGAAAAGTTGAGCCTTTGAGTCTCAGTTCCAGAGGCTCACAATAAGGCGTCTGACTTCCTTTTTTTTTCTCCTCTAGTCTCACACTCCTCCTCTGTATTCCCTCAACCCATATTCTATCTCTCTTCTTTTTCACAATTTCATTTAGAACTACCTTTTTTTCCTCGAGTAATACACTTTTAGTTTTAAGCAAAAATTGTGTTTTGTCTCGTAAATTTGAGATTTTTTGTAAGAGCGGACCTCTTAGCTTCTTAAATAAAGATCGAGTCTTTCTTATTAGGAAAACTTTTTCACATGATTTCTTTTAAAAAAGTAATACTAGAAAAAGTTATCAAAATTCTCCAAGACAATTACAGTTCCGGACACAATTGGAGTGGACACTTCGCGGAGCTCGATTAAAAAGACGACTGTCTTTAAACCGTGAGAAATCCGCGAAAAATAATACTAAACAAATTTTTTATAACAGATTTAGAAAGCTTATAAAATTTCTAAAAAAAATTATTCGTATCCGAAAGCAATAGCTTAATTGGATTTTAAATTATCACTACTGATATATTAAGTAATTTTTCATTTTTTGAAAATTTCTAACTTCACATTCAATTTTTTTCTCTAAGCTAGAAAAATTGAAAAAAATTGGAACTTTTTACGCTTAATTATTGTTTTTTTTCCTTATTTTTAATTTCATTTTTGATTTGATTTTTAATTATAACGAAAGAAATTTTAAGTAATTTTTCAATTTTTGAAAATTTCTAACTTCAAATTCAACTCTTTCCCTAAGCCGGAAAAGTTGAATAAAAAAATTGTAACTTTGGACACTTAATTATTGTCTTTTTCTCTTTAATTTAAGCTTTATAAAATTGAAAAATATCAACTAGTATGAAGAAGGTAAACAGAGAAAGTAGATAGAGTGATAGTCGATTCAATCTAGTTTAGAAAAATTTAGAAAAGATAATTTATTAGTAATACTAATACCTAATTGTCTTTAATACGAACATAGAAAAGGAACCTATCGCAGAAAATTCAATTTTCATTTTTTATGCTGGAAGATAATTTTTAGTTGTTCTTTCATTTCCATGTGTCGAAATTTTTTTTTTAATTACACTTTTTGTTATAATTCTTCAAACGTAGAGGTGCTAAGTGTATCGAATTTTTTGGATTTTCTGTAAACGACCGGCTCGTAAAATTGTCTTTTATTGATTTCATTTTTTTAAGGTAATTAATAGTTTTTGAGTTGCTTTTTAAATTCCAAAAATCAAAATTTGATTCCTGCAATTAGTTTTCTTGTCATGATGCTTAAAACATGGATAAGTTAAGAGTCTCGACTTCTCTTTCTCCTCTTTGTCCGCCCGTCCTTTAAAGTTTTCTTTCTCAGCTTCAGGTCCCTTCTCTCGCGGAGCGTCACATTTTTTTTTTTTATTTCTATTGACTCTGTTTCTATGTGACTAAAAATTCTTAACTAGGTAACTTTTAATTTTTTTTTTATTTTTGATTTTAAATGTTTGTAATTCTGTATATATATTCAAATGTGTAAAATTTATTTTATTAAAGTGTCCTAATAAAGGTCCGAAATGTTCTCATAAAAAAAATCGAAAAAAAAGTTTATTTCTTGTAAAACTAATGGAAGGAAAAATCCTACTAATATTTTGAATATTGCTATTGAAAATTGCAGTTAATTAAACTAATTTCGATTGTTCAAATTTTTCATGAAGCAAAATTTTTATCAACATTTTGAAAAAGTTAAATTTTAACTAATCAAAATTTTATTGCTGGAACTTCGATCGAAACTTCTAGAGTTGTGAATTTTTTTCTACGGAAAAACTTTTTGGATACTTTAAAATGTTGTACTTTTTTAAATTTAGATAATACTAATTTTCATTTGACCAATTAGTAAAAAACAGAATCATAATATTAGGGTAAAATAAATTTAGAAGTGTCGTGTAATTGTCGAGAATCAAAAAGGGTTCATTAAAATTCAAGGGGCACGGAAGTATGTTTTTTGAGAGAAAGAATGAGAGAGGAGGTTGGTTTAATTGTAGAGATTATTTGTGCTTACTCCCAAATATATTCAGACATAACCGCTGGCAGAGCCTAAGGATAACACGAAGAGTGCGATTACCATTGTCTTCCTTGCTAGTCAAGTAGACATACTTGCTGAAGCAATACTGCATTCGAAAGAGAGCTCACGCCCGCGGTAAGATTCTCAAAGGGCACTTGTTAAACTAAAGACTTGCATATACTTAACAAGTACAATAATAGCAGCCTTCCTTTTTGTCCTTGCCGGATAAAGAGTTGTCCTTACAATATTTAGGAAAAAAACTTCCACTCGTCACTTTAGCTAAAATTCCTTTTTGAAAATTAAAATTTAAAGTCAAAATTTAATTTGTTACGAAACATTGGTTTGGTAACTTATTGTTCTGTAAGGTAAAATTTACTAAATTATGAAAAAATAAAAAGTGCACTGAAAGAAGCTTTTAGTGGTGGTTTTACGTGGGGGCGAATTGGTCCCCTCGGAGTTTTTAAAATCGTTGTGAATTTTTTTTTGTAAGTGTGATGTTATGTGCTTTTGAGGTTGTGTGATGATAATCCAAAATCTGTCAGTAAACTTTCTCTTAAAATACTGAATTTTTTGATACCTAACTTTGTAGAATTACTCAGAATACGATTAGAAATGTCTCTCTGACCCAATTTTATTTAATTTTTGTCTTTACACTAATTCATTTCCCAATTTAACGGATTTTGGAAAATTTTTAATAATTAGTAAATTTAAAAAAAATTAAGTTTAAAGACAAAAATGAGGGGGGGACTATTGGACAATAAATAGGGAAGAATTTCAAGGGGGAGCCATTGTGGACAATGTATGGTGCAGATTTTTTAGAGATATTAGAGAAGGGAGCTTAAATAGGGCAGATTTTTTTGACTTTTAAAAAAGGGGGAGCTTTCACGGTGAATGAGTTGAGCAGATTTTTCCGAACTTTTAGCGGAAATTTGTTTTTTAACAATAACTAGATCTCATTTGTTCTAAAATGTTGAGAAGAAGCTGTTTTAACAATAAACAAAAGAAACTTTTTTTAAACTTTTTGTGGGAGAAATTTTTTGGAAATACATAGAATTAATAAAAATAGGTATAATTTTTTCGGCTTTTTAAAAGGAGTGCTTTTTAGAGTATTTAAACGTATAAGGGAGAAATTTTTAGAACTGAAAGTAGCAAAGATTTTTTTGACTTTAGAAAAGGAGAGCTTACTAAAGTAGAAAATAGGGCAGATTTTTTTGACTTTAAAATGGGGGAGCTTTTTTGGTCAATAAATTGAGCAAATTTTTGAAAACGTTTATCAATAACAAGGACATATTTTTTCTAGATTATTAAGAAAAATCTAGTTTATAATTAAAAAAATGAGAGTCTTTTAACTTTTTTAAGGAACAGATTTTTAGGATATAAATAGAATTAATATTTTTAAATTTTTGGAGGAAAGGAGCTTTATGGACAAAAATAGGAAAGATTTTTGTCTTTTGAAAAAGGGAGCTTATTAGAATAGAATAGAAAAAAGTGCAGATTTTTTTGACTTTTGACAATGGGAGCTTTTTTGGTCAAAAAATTTCATGAATCTTGAGAAGAAGCTTTCTTAACAATAAATAAAAGTGAGTTTTTAAACGTTTGGGGGAGAGATGAAAAGTGGGAGCTTTTTAGAATAGAATATTTTAGAATAGAGTGCAATTTTTTTTTACATTTGAAAATAGGAGCTTTTTTGGTCAATAAATTTCTAGAATCTTGAGAAGAAGCTTTCTTAACAATAAATAAAAGAGAGTTCTTAAACATATGGGGGAGTATTTTTTAATTCCTGAAAGAAGGAAAATATTGGAAAAATTCGTTCGTGTGAAAAATATTGGAGATTTTTTTGACTTATGAAAGGAGAAGCTTATTAAAGTAGAAAATAGGGCAGATTTTTTTACTTTTAAAGTAGAGAAGCTTTTTTGGTCAATAAATTGAGCAGATTTTTCAAAACTTTCAGAGAGAATAGACTCTTTTTAACAATAACAAGGATAGAATTTTTGTAGATTTTTCATAAAAAGGTTTTTTAACATTAAATAAATGAGAGTCCTTTTACTTTTTTTGAGGGATCGATTTTAAGGATATAAATAGAATTAATATTTTTTAATTTTTGGAGGGAAGGATCTTTTTGGGACAAAAATAGGGAATATTTTTTTGGCTTTTAAAAAGGAGAGCTTTTTAGAATTGAACAGAAAATAGTGCAGATTTTTTTTACTTAAAAAATTGGAGCTTTTTGAGTCAAAAAATTGAGCAGATTTTGACGAACTTTTAGAGTGAAGAGTTTTTTTAACAATAGCTAAATCAGTTTTTTTTAAGAATCTTAAAAAGAAGCTTTTTCAATTATAAATAAAAAAGAGTATTTAAACGTATGCGAGAGAGATTTTTAGAAAACGAATAAAATTATTTTTTTTTAATATTTGGAAGAAAGTTTCTATTTGGGACAAAATTAGCACAATTTTCTTGACTCTTGAAAGGGGGAAAGCTTTTAAAAATTCAAAGTTGTAAAGATGTTTTTGACTTTACAAAGTGGGAGGTTATTAAGGTAGAAAATAGTGCAGATTTTCCGACTTTAAAATGGGGAAGCTTTTTTGTTCATTAAATTGAGCAGATTTTTCAAACTTTTAGAGAGAATGGGCTCTTTTTAACAATAACAAGGACAGAATTTTTGTAGATTTTTCATAAAAAGATTTTTTAACATTAAATAAATGAGAGTCATTTTACTTTTTTTGAGGGATCGATTCTAAAGATATAAATAGAATTAATATTTTTAAAATTTGGAGGGAAGGATCTTCTTGGGACAAAAATAGGGAATATTTTTTTGGCTTTTGAAAAGGAGAGCTTTTTAGAATAGAATAGAAAAAAGTACAGAATCTTTTGATTTTTGAAAATGGGAAATTTTTTGGTTATTAAATTTCTAGAATCTGGAGCAGAAGCTATCTTAACTATAAATAAAAGAGAGTTTTTAAGCGTTTGGGGGAAAATTTTTTAGGAAATGATTAGAATTAATATTTTTGAATTTCTGGACGGAAGGTGCTGTTTGAGACAAAATAGGGAAGATTTTTCTGACTTTTGAAAGGGGGAGAACTTTTTAGAATTGAAAGTAGTGAAGATTTTTTTGACTTTAGAAAGGGGGAGGTTATTAATGTAGAAAATAGTGCAGATTTTTTTGAATTTAAAATGGGGGAGATTTTTTATTTAATAAATTGAGCACATTTTTTAAACTTTTAGAGAGACTGGGCTTTTTTAAACAATAACAAATACAGTTTTTTTCTAGATTTTTTAGAAGAAGGTTTTCTTACATCAAAGAAATGAGTGTCTTTTTACTTTTTTTTTGGGGACCGATTTTTAGGATATAAATAGAATTAATATTTTTGAATTTGTGGAGGAAAGGATCTTTTTGGGACAAAAATAGAGAAGATTTTTTTGGCTTTTTAGAATAGAATAGAAAAACGTGCAGATTCTTTTGTTTTTTGAAAATAGGAGTTTTTTTGATCAATAAATTTTTAGAATCTTGAGAAGAAGCATTCTTAACAATACATAAAAGAGAGTTTTTAAATGTTTGGGGGAGAAATTTGTAGAAAATGATTAGAATTAATATTTTTGAATTTCTGGAAAGAATGTACTATTTGGGACAAAAATAGGGTAGTTTTTTTTTCTTTTAAAAGGGGGAGCTTTGCCCAATAGAAAATAGGTCAGATTTCTTTGTCTTTTAATAGGGGTGCTTTTTAGTCAAAACATTGACAATATTTTTCTAAACTTTTTTGGAGAAATTGTTCTTTTTTTAACAATAACTGGGTCAGATTTTTTGTAGATTATTGAAAAAGAACTTTTTTGACAATAAATGAACCGAGTATTGTAAAGGGTACTTTATTGCTTTAAGTGAATAAAGTAAGTAATATAAAGGGTACTTTAAAACACTAGTTGAATAAACTATAAATTGTACTAGCTACTTTATTATTTTATGCAAATAAATTGTAAACTATAAAAGGGTTCTTTAGTCCTCTGGTAAAAAATGTAAATTGTAGAAAACGATTTATATTGCTCTAGGTAAAAAAGTGTATACTAAAAAGTAAAATTTTGTTGAGTGTAAACAAACTGAGTATTATAAAGTATACTTTATTGCTCTTGGTCAATAACATGTCATTTTACCTCAAAATCAGTTTTATAAGGAAAAATTACCAAATTTGAAAAGTATTATCAAGAAACGTGATATTTTTGAAAAGAGGGTGAGAAAGCAGTGACAATTCCAAATCTACGACCTTAAGTACATGGCCACAGGGCGTATGGCCGAAGGCGCTATAGCGGCCCTCTCGTGTTCATTGTTCAGAGAATTTCTCCCTTGTAGAGTCTCCACCCTTGTCCTTATCCACCCTTAACTTCCAACCAAGCGAACTCTCTTTTCTCTCTCCTTCTTTCTCATCCTCGTCTCGCTTCATCTCCTCCACACAGCAGCCTAGTGACTCCAGGAGGGTCTCATTTTCATTAAGAATTAAAGTTGAAGTCCGGGTGAAAAAGTTTTCATTCGCCTTTTCCATGCAAATGAGATCACGACTTGCGACCCAAAAGCTGAGCTCTTCCTGCTAATTTATCGCACAATGTCTTGGCGATTTAGATCCCTGTGTCTCAATTTAATCCCTTTGATTCGGAACATTTAAATTTTTTAATTATTACATAATTCAGTTTCAAGTTCCGTCTTTGCATTTCTAAAAAAATCACTTGCCCCTGATACTTGTCAAATTGCTAGAAACAAAAAAATAATACTAATAGATTCAACGCCCAAATGAGAAATACAAACATTGAAATGATAAATTTTGTATTCAGAATAATCGTATATTTTATCCATGACAAGCGTATTACAGTAGAAAATTTTATGACAGCAGAGAATTCTATCAGGAGGATATCTTGTGCGAAGATATGCATCAGTTTTGTCACTGATTAAGTATAACGCGCACAAGTTATAATAGCGTGAAGCGAGAAAATAATTTAACTAATTTAAATAATAAATTGGCATTTTTGCGCCCGCAAAGAAAATTTTATCAATCGATCAAAATCAGGGCCGGTGGCTATAAGCTCGCAAAAAAAAAAAAAAATAATCGAATTGAATTTCGCCTTTTGCTGTCGCGCTTACAGCGATACTTGAGATAATTAAGCCAGAGCTCTAATGAATCGCTATTCGCACTACTAATTTGCGTGATAATCTGGGTAAATAATAATCCGCGATATTTCTCTCTCGGGAGATCCTCTGGCATCCACTTCATTGACCAGGTATATTGCGCTCCACATTGACGATGTAGACGGAATTAAAAGGAATTTTATGTTTAATTGCCAGAGTCTTGACCTTGAAACTCGTACCATTTGCAATCATTTCTCTCTCTCATCTTGGTTTTTACCAGTTCTTAATGAATTTATTATGCGACAAAAATTGAAAATCAATTTTAATTAATTGCCTGGAATAATTATCAATTTAGTAATCATCTTGATTACTAATTGCATTATTATAATTAACTTAGATAATGGAATAATTAATGAGTGTTTTGGATAATTAATATACATTTTTGATTCAGTGGCGTAACCGGGAGGGCAAGGACCCTGGGGCAAACAGGAAACTAGGTCCCCAAGTTTTTTAAATAGATGTTTTTTTCTTTTAAAATTTTAAATCATATTTTACCTTTCTAAAATGGGCTTCCGTTTCCGGTACCGTAAAGTAGTGCACGCGTTTGTGAAGGGAAAATTGTTTTTTAGTGAATTGTTCATTATTAATTAAGGGTGGGAAGTGGTATGATTGAAAAGTGCTGAGCAAGGTAAGGTGATTGTTTTAGAGAGAATGCATGTAGAAAATAGTGTGAATGTAAAACGTTAAGAAGGTAAAAGGAAAGTGTGAATTGTGAGGTTAGGTGGAAAGAGTGGGGAGTGAGTGTGAGAGATAGAGTGAGTGACGAGGAGAGCGAATGAAGTGTAGGTAAGGTAGGGATCTAGAATGACGAAAGTTGACTCAAGTAGTACAGGCGGGAAAAGGTTGGAATTACAAAATTTTATAGGCGAGAAAGGAAGGGGAAAGGGCGGGAAAATTATGAAGTGTGAGGACTGCATCGATTTACTCGAGTTAGTAAAGATGTTGGTTAAAAGTTTTGATAGAGAATGGGCAGAAGTGTGGGACAAAATAGAGATTGTTAGGGACATAGAAGAAAAAAGAGATAGGCAGACTGAGGTAATAAAAAAGGAGATAGGCGGGATTAAAAGGAAGTTAAAAAAGTGGGAGGAAAATTGGAAAAAGGAAAAAGAAAATATGTGGAATAGAATGAATAGGTTAGAGAAAGAAATATCGGATTGGAGTGAGGAAAGTGGGGAAAAGGAGAATGGTGGATTAGAGGCTTTAGATATTGGGGAAAAGAAAGGAATAAGTAGAGAGAAGAATGGAGAAGTTAGAGACGATAATTTGGAAAGGAAAATGAAAGAGTTAGCAAGCCAGGTTGAGATTCTGGAGAAGGAAAAAAGAAAGAGGAACATCATAATTAGAGGTTTGAATGTAGGGTATAGGGAAAGCAAAGAGGAAGTAGAGAAATTGCTAGCAGGAATTGGGGCGAAGGTAACGATTAAAAAAGTTAAGGGAATTAGAGGAATAGATCAGGAGATGGCAAAATTATGGATAGTAGAGTTGGAAGATGAGGAGGACAAGTATGAGGTAATGAAATTAAGGGGAAGGTTGAGAGGTAGTGGGAAGAGAATAGATGAAGATAGAACATGGAGAGAGAGAAGGATAAGGTGGTTTTTGGAAGAGAAAGCGTGGGCAGAGAGAAGAAATGGAAGCGAAGTAAGGATGGGGAGAGATAGTGTCTGGGTGGACGGAATAAGATGGAAAGTGCGAGATGAGACAGGAGAGGTTATAAAAATATGAGTGGGTATAGGTGTATGGAGTGTATGGGTATGTTAATGTATTGAGGAAAGGTGGGGGTAATTAACGAAAGAGGAATAAATGGAGAAGTGAAAAAGAGAAGAGGATGAGTGATTGTGTAAAGAGTGAAAGGAAAAAAGAGAATTTTAAAATGTAAGAGGGTGGGCGATAAAAGGGTATAAAGTCAGATTTGGCAAAAGGAACGGGAAATGGAAGCCCAGGCACTTGGCAAATAAATGGTTAAAGTAGGTTAAGATGGCGTTTAGATTTAAGCAGTTTAGAATAATTGTAAATAGGTATTATAAGAAAGTTATTGTAATAGAAAAATGTAAAGGGAGCTAAGTAGATTAAGATATATGTAATTGAATCCTCGAACCCTGCGATATGTGCGGGGAGAGTAAAATAAAGTACCTTTCTAAAATGTCCTGAAATTGTTAAATTATGACAATTTTAGTTTCTGTAAATTTTAATTCATGTGAACTTACATTCATTAGAAGTTCAATTAATCCACGTTTCAAATATACTAAATTTGAATTTTGAACCATTTTTATCATTTTTTAATTCTTTTATAAAATTTTTAATCCTTTTAATTATCTTTAAATTGTTTCCTAAAATCTTAAATTTACCTTCCTCAAGTTTTAATTATTTCAATCAATATTTATTTATTTATTTATTTACTTATTTAATTAATTATTTATTTAATTACATAGCCCACAGCCAATATGGTAATTATTGGGCAATAATAATATACAAAAATATGTTCAAAGATATGAAATATACAAAATAAAACTAATGAATATAAATATAATAAATATAATTATTTATTCCTAAATTTTATATTATTCATCGCAATTATAAATTAATTTTTTTAATTTACCATTATTTTTGTCATTTCGCAATTATTACCTTCAATTTTTAATAGTTTTCATAATTTCTAAATTAATTTCCTGAACTTTCAAATATTTCAAATAATTATTTTGTTCAATTTTTATTTCTCTTTATTATGTTGCAATGATTTTCTCCATCTTTTATTATTTTCATTATTTTTCAATTAATTTCCTAATTTTGCAGTTATTATCACAAATTTAGATTATTGTCATCAATTTTCCATATTTTAAACGATTTTTCAATTATTTTCTTTTGCTTAAAAACAAATTTTGCAATTCTATTATTTTCTACAATTTCTAATTTATTTAAATTATTTTTGCATTATTTTCAAAAATTTCAATTATTTATCTGAAATTTCAATTGTTTTCATCAATTTTCTATTATTTCTGCAATTTTTTAATCATTCTCTTTAATTAAAAATTTTTAAGTGATTTTGTAATTATTTTATTTCTTTAAACATATATTCCATGATTTTTTCAATTATTTCCTTCCAATTTTATTTACTATTTTCAATTTTTCATATTTCAATTTTTTTTCTGAATCTTAAGTTATTTTCAGAATATTCCAATTACTTTTTTCACTTTTTAATTATCTTTCTCAATCGTTGATTATTATTCAAATTTTACATTTTAAGTATTTTTCTGAAATTTAATTATTTTCGTCAATTTTCGATTACTTCAGGGATTTTTTAATAATTCTCTTTAATTAAATTTTTCTAAGTAATTTTGCAATTATTTTCTTTCTTTAAAAATATGTTCTTTGGTTTTTTTAATTATTTCCCTCAAATTTTATTTACTGTTTTCAATTTTTCATATTTAAATTATTTTCATCATATTTCAATTTTTTTCTGAATATTAAGTTATTTTTAAAATAATTCAATTACTTTTTTCACTTTTTAATTATTTTTCTCAATTGTTAATTATTATTTACATTTTACATTTTTTAAGTATTTTTCGAAAATTTTATTTTTTTTTATTATGAAATTATTTTCATCAAGTTTCAATTACTTCAGCGATTTTTTAATAATTCTCTTCAATTAAATTTTTTTAAAGTAATTTTGTAATTATTCTCTTACATTAAACATATATTATATGGTTTTCTCAATTATTTCCCTCAAATTTTATTTACTTTTTTCAATTTTTCAGATTTAAACTTTTTTTATCATATTTCAATTCTTTCTCTCAATCTTAAATTATTTTTAACATGATTTACTTAGTTTTTTCAATTTTGAATTGATTTAATTATTTTTCAATTATTTTCCTCAATTGTTAATTATTATACTCATTTTCTAATACTATTATCTGAGATTTTTAAGTATTTTTATAAAATTTCAATTATTTTCTTCAAATTTTAATTATTTTCATTTGTTTTCACAATTTCTATACTTCTTATTAATTATCGTAAATTTCAATTATTTTTAGCTTTCTTCAATTTTTTTCTCCATTTTTTAGTTATTCTCATTTTTTTTCATTGATTTCTAAGATCTTCATGTACTTTTCTAAAATTTCAATTACTTTTTCTGTATTTAAAAAGAATTCTGTAATTTTTTTAATTAGGGTCAGTTGGGGTAATTCGGGACAGAATTCTTAATTTTCACTAATAACGTAAGTTTTTTATTTTAATAGGCAATACTTTCGGTTTTCTCTTGCATTAACTTGTTACGTCACTTCCCTAAAATAATTCTATGGGTTAGTAGATTTTATAGATGACCCTGAATCGCGAAAAACTGCTGTCCCGCATTACCCCTACGATTTTGTCAAAATGGCAAAATTTAGGGGTAATTCGGAACAGAATTTTTTCTAAGAAAAGACTACGAAAAAAGTTATCTAAAGTATGCTACTGTATTAAGGGATGAAATAGCTTAAAAAAAATTCATAATAGATATATGATACTTTAATCATATGAATGATAATGTATCATATATGTTCAAAAATCAACCATACCGTAAGTAACAATGTGAAAAATTAAATAACTTAAACACATTTTAAGGGATTTATCTTAAACTTGGTAAAAAAAGATTTTTGGGGTCGCTGAAAATTAATCTAAAATCAGACATTTAAAGTTAAAAATGGCGAATTTAATAGGATGGACAATTCTGAAAAAATTCGTAAAAATTGATTTAATTTGCTTCAATTTTGACACCCGAAGGTTATCTAATACGAATTTGAAGTCTTTCTTTCGCTCTCTTTTTCTCTCTTTTTCTCTTTCGCTCTCTTATTCAATCACTAACTTTTTCTCTTAAATTCATTTACCTGTAGCTCGTTTTGTAGGTATATCCTTTACGTATTTGCAGTAAGAACTATCTATTTTGCACTGTGAAATATTTTATTATGCCTAAATATTATACTTAAACTCAAGAAAAGTATAATAAACATTTTTTTTTGTTAATTTTAGGATTGTTTTTTTTTTCAAATACGAGAAGAACTATTGAAACGGTTTTTCTTCGATTGTCAACTTTTTATCGATTATTATGAATTATCTTCCTATACCTTGCTGACAATTGACAATTGAAAAATTGGCAAATATTCAGAACTTCTTGTAGGTGATCTGAGGTTGAAATATTTATATTGTACTTATTTAAAAGTCTGCAAATTTAGCTTAAATATCGTTTGTCCCGAATTACCCCAACTGACCCTATTATTATTATTTACTTGTTATTTAACAGATTGTTTTTATTATCAAACTTTATTTGATTAAATTAAAAAAAATATAATTAAATTTAAAAAACTTAAAATTTAATTTTCTGATTAATGCTATGTTTTATCATAAGATTTTATAATATCAGATTTATTTTCAAATAATCGTTAATGAAGAAACATTTAATAACGAAATTAATGAGGTGCTGGGACGTGTAATAAATACGTCATAAATATACACCATCACTTGTGGAGCTCATTAAATAAGTAATTAAATAATCTTACGAGATTTTTTTATCAATGAAGAATATACAATTTTTTTCGTTTTATTTCGAGGATCAAATTTTTGGTATAAGAATGCCGGTCAATGTGCAATAAATATCGGACAGATATTCATATATAAGCTTCTGGATAAGACCTTCACCAGTCACGCAAATTCACCAGGATGCAATAGATTATCAAACGAATGCGAATCACGAACTAATAATAAGCCTGGTTCGTCTGACATTATCGGTGGTAATTCAACTCTAATTTAACACGGGCCATATCGCAATTGCGGATGAATGTGCAGCTCGGCTGGAATATAACTCACAGAGCGTTTGTTTGCATTATCTGGACACTCAAATACCCATATTTATCTCATCTCTCGCGATACCCTGACGAGAGATTGTTATTTTATTAACGCTTCTCTGCCAGCTTCCTTTAACTTTTTAAATAAACCGAACTTGCACCCCAATTTGTAAAAAAAAAAATTTCTGCTTTGCTTTAAATATCTTCTTTCTCTTTTCTTCTATAGACTTCTTTTATTTTATTGTTTCCTTTATATTTTTTTAGTGGTATTTAGTAAATTAGTTTTACGCAATTAATATCAATTATGTGAACTTTACGTACCTGGTGTTATAAAATGCCCTTTAAAAAATGCCCTGTTGTATTTATTCCTAAAAAATCTTCGCTTTTTTCGAAAGCTCTTAAAAATATCTCTTATTTGTTGATCGAAACGACTTTTTATGAAACTTATAAAGTGCCCTTGACAATAATACTCGTTTAATTAAACAAGGTCTATAAATCACTCTTGATAATTTAAATTTTATTTACTGAGAGCGACTTGAGTTAATGAAATAATTTATAATACAATATTTATACAATATACTTAATATTTAAATGAAGTTGATATTGATAATTAAAAGTACCCAATCAATTAATTGGCTGATTCAATTTCATTAATTTTCCAATCGCCGTGTAAAAGATTGTCCCTATAAAACGATTGTTTCCCCCTTGGAAATTGGTGGAAGACAATATTTTGTCAGTTTGACATTCTTTTAATCGAGATTCAACGGGTTAGGATAAATTATTAGGAAAACAATGAGCATAATTTCTACAGCAGCATTAATTTCAGTAATGGCGGCGACACTTGCAATTATTAATTTATGCAATGTGTGGGAAAACGATTCGTGACGGGGTAACATTTGCCGCGAATCTGCTGTGGGTGAGGTCACTCGACGCTTTATATTTCGAAATCGATGACAATGCTTTTAATTAACAAAACGCTCCGCGGCTTTTCTCTTGTGCAAACTATTACACAAGAAAATATTTATTTATGCACATTTTTCAATATTTATATCAATCATTTCATTATAATTGTGGGATAATTGCAAACACCCAAAACACAGTCGGACAATAAACGACTATCTTTTTATTATATTTTTATATTGTTTTTGTTTTCAAAAAAGTATTAAAATTTCTTTTTAAATACTGAAGAAAGTAAATTTGCAAATTATATAAATAAATTACACGATGAATAATTATAATTAACAAGATATGTTAATTTTACCTAATGTATAAATTAATCAAAACTATATCCTGTGTTATCAACAATTATAAATATTTTAAATATAATATTTAAAAATCAATTTATATATAAACAAAATAAATATTTATTTACGATAAAATTTGTAATATTTTAGAATTAAAAAGAATTGCAAAAAATAATTTAAATTAAACAAAATAATTGCAAATTTTGCAAGTTAATTGAAAAAAAATAATGAAATCAATCAAAATTTGGAAAAAGTAATTAAAACAACTATAGAAGTGTTTTAAATATAAAGAAAATAAATTAGATTTCACAAAAATACTTGAAAATATTAAAAATAAATTGAAAATAATTGAATCGTTAAAAATTAGAGAAAATAATTGAAAATTGAAAAAAAATGATTCAAAATTCAGATAAATAAATTAAAATTTAAATAAATAATTAAAATTTGAGAAAATAATTGAAAAACTTACATAAAACATTTTAAAAAAGGAAAGTTAAAGAAATTTTCAGAAAAATACTTAAAACTTAGAGAAATAAATGAAAAAAGATAAACAGAATTTAAAATTGAAGAGAACAAGTTTCAATTCAAGAGAAATAAATAGACAATTTTTGGAAATTATAAAAAAGAACAAGAGAAAAAACGGAAATAATTGAAAATTGAAGAAAGTAATAAAAAAAATAATATAATTAATTGAAAATTGAATGAAATAATTGAAATGCCAGATAAATAATTTAAAATCTTGGAAATTATAATATAAAACTAAAATTAAAGAATTTAAAATTGAAGGAAATAAATTTTGGAAAATAATTGAAAAATGTTTTTTAATTTTTATATTTCAAGAGAATAATTGAAATATGATACAAACAATGATAAGTTGTAAAAAATAAATGTCATTTTAGTGAGATAATTAACAAAATTACAGAATTCATTTTAAATAAAGAAAAAATAATTGAAATTTAAGAAAAATACATGAAGATATTAGAAATCAATTGGAAAAAATTAGAATAACTAAAAAATGAAGAAAAGAATTGAAGAAAGCTAAAAATATTTGAAATTTACGATAATTAATCAAAAAATTTGAAACTTATGAAAACAAATGAAAATAATTAAAAAAAATTGAAGAAAATAATTGAAATTTTAGAAAAACACTTAATTAAAATACCAGATAAATAATTTAAAATCTTGGAAATTATAGTATAAAACAAATGTAAAGAATAGAAAATTCAAGGAAGTAAATTTTGGAAAATAATTGATAAATGTTGTTTAATTTTTATATTTCAAGAAAATAATTAAAATATGATACAAACAATGATAAGTTGTAAAAAATAAATGACATTTAAGTGAGATAGGGTCAGTTGGGGTAATTCGGGACAAGGGGTAATTCGGGACAAACGATATTTAAGCTAAATTTGCAGAGTTTTAAATAAGTAAAATATAAATATTTCAACCTCAGATCACCTACAAGAAGTTCTGAATATTTGCCAAATTTTTAATTGTCAATTGTCAGCAAGGAATAGGAAGATAATTCATAATCGATAAAAAGTTGACAATCGAAGAAAAACCGTTTCAATAGTTCTTCTCGTATTTGAAAAAAAAATCCTAAAATTTTAACAAAAATTTTTTCTTATGTGTTATTAATACTGTAATTGAAATTCACTTGGGCTTTTGTTCTTGGTTAATTTATACAATAATAATAATCTGTCCCTCATTACCCCGAGAATTCGACAAAACTGGGGTAATTCGGGACAGAATTTTAAATGAATTTTTTTTAATAACAGCTGAACAAACTTGCATCTTATTGACCACTACACTATTTTTGCTGTGTAAAATTATAAAAAAAAAATGTTTATTGTACTTTTCTTGAGTTTAAGTATAATATTTAGGCATAATAAAATATTATACAGTGCAAAATAGATAGTTCTTACTGCAAATACGTAAAGGATACCTACAAAACGAGCTACAGGTAAATGAATTTAAGAGAAAAAGTTAGTGATTGAATGAGAGAGAGAGAGCAAAGGAGAAAAAGAGAAAAAAAGAGAGCGAAAGAAAACTTCAAATTCGTATTAGATAACCTTCGGGTGTCAAAATTGAAACAAATTAAATCAATTTTTACGAATTTTTTCAGAATTGTCCGTCCTATTAAATTCGCCATTTTTAATTTTAAATGTCTGATTTTAGATTAATTTTCAGCGACCCCAAAAATCTTTTTTTACCAAGTTTAAGATAAATCCCTTAAAATTTGTTTAAGTTATTTAATTTTTCACATTGTTACTTATGGTATGGTTGATTTTTGAACAATATAAATATTTCAACCTCAGATCACCTAAAAGAAGTTCTGAATATTTGCCAATTTTTCAATTGTCAATTGTCAGCAAGGTATAGGAAGATAATTCATAATAATCGATAAAAAGTTGACAATCGAAGAAAAACCGTTTCAATAGTTCTTCTCGTATTTGAAAAAAAACAATCCTAAAATTAAAAAAAAAAAATGTTTATTATACTTTTCTTGAGGATGGTTGATTTTTGAACATATATGATACATTATCATTCATATGATTAAAGTATCATATATCTATTATGAATTTTTTTTAAGCTATTTCATCCCTTAATACAGTAGCATACTTTAGATAACTTTTTTCGTAGTCTTTTCTTAGAAAAAATTCTGTTCCGAATTACCCCTAAATTTTGCCATTTTGACAAAATCGTAAGGGTAATGCGGGACAGCAGTTTTTCGCGATTCAGGGTCATCTATAAAATCTACTAACCCATAGAATTATTTTAGGGAAGTGACGTAACAAGTTAATGCAAAAGAAAACCGAAAGTATTGCCTATTAAAATAAAAAACTTACGTTATTAGTGAAAATTAAGAATTCTGTCCCGGATTACCCCAACTCACCCTATACTTTTTTTTAATTTTAATGACTAATATTACTAGCAATTATTTTCTGCAATAAAAAACTAGGCATAAAGTGCCATTCTACCCAAAATAATAATAAATTTTCCTTAATTAAATCGTCACAAATTAAACAACTTTTATTAATTTTAATTAAATTTTTAATTTAAGATGATCAAATCATTGCTTTTTGATTAATCCTATCTGGCAATTTATATAAGAAGTTTTTACTTTCTTTTTATTTCAGTATAAACTTTTTAATAATTTGTACATAATTATCTATTAGGGGAATTAATTGACATCGCCCGAACTTACTTTTAATTATAAATTATAAAATTACTTTTAAGTTTCGATCATCAGAAATAATAAGCAGAGCAAATCACTAGAATTTGTTAATAATCAGTTTATTAATTCTCATGATTATCATTTCATTAATATTTAATTTTCATTTCTCATTCTCTGCTGCTTTGAAATGATTTTATTAGACGACGTGAATCTAGACAGTGTTATAATTTGTATTTATATTGAAGCGATGATGAGTCTTACGAGACAGGGCCTTTTGTATCTTAGCTGGTATAATCTTACGATTCACGATGTCAAGTGATTACTGCTATTTTGTATCACTTACACTTATTAGGGGTGATTCCGTGGCCAGTCGACCATTATGAGTACCATCTGAATCTCGGCCTCTTCAATGGCTCCATTTACCATTAAGCACATTACTATTATCCTATCACGCTCTTGGTCGTCCAAAGAGACTTCTTTGGTTCACCCGTGATGCACGAAGCCATTTGCGCAAAGTGGTCGTTCATTACTAAATTATGTCGGTTTTATAGCAATCCGTTAATCCGCCACTACACACTGCTCGTTGTCGACCTTCGCAGCAGAACCGCCTTTCTGTCATAATTAATTTACAGGTTGTACAACAAATCCTGCCTATACATACGAGCAACGCTTAATAACTAAAAGAACTGAAAAATTTAATCCTTAAATATGAGATTTCCATAAATAAAACCACTTTTTCCTGAATTGTACAAAAGCCTTTTTTTTACTCCTATAATCAGACTTCAATTTAGATTCTTTGATTAATTATTTTACGTAAATTCACGCTTTTATTATCCTGGGAATTAGTATGTAGTACTGGAATTTTAATCATAATTGTATTGCCGATTGTATGAACATTATTATTTAGAGAAGTTTTAATAATAAATAGTTTAAACAAAGTATAAGTTGAAAATGTAATGAAAGGTTTGCAAACATGAAATGTTTAAATTAAAATTACTGAAATTTGAAATATTAAAATTAATTAAATAATTGGCTGTTTTTTAGGTAATGAGAATTTCTAGAGGTGTTTTTATTTTAAAATAGGTTTTAATCAGGCGCCAATGACAGTAGAGAAAAATATGATGGAAATTACGGAATTTATTAAAAAATAACTAGAAAATGAAAAGTCATTTGAATTTGTTCTAGTAACCCGATTCGAAATTTTGAGGCTACTTTAACGCTACATAGTCCAAAATTTTTAGGAAATAGAGGTTTAAAGTAGAAGCAAATTCAATACAATTTAGCTTCTACTTTGGTGCTATTATTGGAAGAAATTTCCTGTTTTCGCGATGAGAGCGTTAAAGTAGAAGCTAATATTCAACTATATTAAGGCCTCTTTTAACGCTCAAGACCCCCTTTTTATTGATCTTCTAAAGTCTAAACAAAGAAAGAATCTGTTTTTGCGAATAAAACTGAAATTAATATGAATGAAATTATAAAAAAAAATACTAAATAAATATTCAAAATTCATGCGCTTTTAGAATTCGTTACACTTAATCCCACAAGCTGGAAATAGTCTAAACTTACTAAATAAATTATTATAACGCAAGTGGGGATTCGAACCCACGACATAACGACCTACGCACTTATAATCTAACGCACTAACCACTACGCTACCGACGCTTATGAACTTAATATTTAATTTTCACAGTGTCCTTATGATACAAATTATGAATAGTTTTTTTAGGACTTTTCAACAAAATTGTTACATATCGCCAATTTCTGAATGTTTACGGAGATTTTTTATGTATTTTTCATTTGTTTCAACAATTTATTATTGTCAAGTTACAGGCTGATATTGATTTAAATCATTGAAGCATTTGCATTAAAATCATGATTTAAATAAAAAAAAAACTTTACAATTCTCCGGATGTCTAATACTGCATGTAAAAAATCACAAACCATAAAAAAAAACCACAAATTTGTGGATAAATCTTAAAAATTTCAATTTTAATATTTTAATCTTTATAAAATTTAAATAATTTGGCTAATATAGATAATCAAAATACCTACGATTTACAAATTTTTGGTATGAAGATAACAAAAAATAATATCAAATTTTTATATCTTTATAGGTCATTATAATTTAAATAAATTCCAAACGTCAATAAACTCATATTCCAATTTTTTCAAACTTTTAAATGTCAATTAATTCAAATTTAAAGACACATTAGTTAATGCAAAATAATTAAATAATATTAATTATTTTTCATATTCACACAAATCCTTTTTTAAGTCTTACAATATTTGTAATTCTTCTTTAGTTTTTAATTCAGTTTCTTTTTCGAAACTGTTTAAATTTTATCTTATAATTTCTTATTTTTACAAAATTTAAAGATTTTTTCTCCTTTTACTAATGGTATTTTTTGTTGTTGTATTTGTCATTTTATTTTATTAATAAATAAATTATAAATAATAAATAATAATTATTATTTATTATTATTTCGTTGAGTTTCATAAGTTTTTTCATATTTTTAAAAATAAATACGCTTATTTTTTTATTAATGCACCTATTCAATTTGTTTTTAATTCTTGGATAGTTTTTGCGAGGTTTTTTGCAAACTTAGTACTTATTCTTTTATAGAATTTTTAGATTTTCTTTATTTTTCTAAATTTATTGTTGGACTTGCTTTCAGTGTAATATTATAAAAATGTTTTTGGTTTAATTTGGCCAAACTTTTTTTTTCTGAAGGATTTTTAATTTTCTTTTCTGGACTTTTTATATACATTTTTTTAATTTTATTTTCATCAATTTTAATTTTTTAAACAAATTATTGCTAGTAATTACTAATTCTTTACAAATACACCTAGGAAGATACAAATTTTTCCTAATTTTACAAATAAATTACTGGGTTCTGGTTAGAAAAATAAAAATTATTGACCATAAATTATTATTTTTATATTTTAAAACAATTTATTATTGTTAATTTATAACATTTAAAAACACCTAGCAAGTAGTAGTTTTTTAATTTGTTTACTTTTTATATTGAAAAAATAAGATATTTATCAAAATTAACGACAATCACCACTCAAAATTGTTTAAACAAATTATTGTTAATAATTGTTATTTTTTTACAAGTGCATCTAGAAAGATACACATTTTCCCTAATTTTACAAATTATTGGGTTTTGGTTATAGATTAAAATTTTTTCCTCTTAAGGGCTAATCAGAGGAACAATAATTGAAGAAAAAGTTAGTTTAACTCCCGTTTTTCTTATATGTTAAATAAAAAAGTATATTTCAATGGAAAAAATGACTGAGTTTCACTTGCAGGTTTAAAGTAGAATAAAAATTTTCATTTCTTTATAACTGGGAATGTGGAGCTTTAAAAGAGCTGCTAATTTTAATGATTGGAAAAATGAAACATGTGTATAGACGTAAAGTAGAAGGAAATATTATTATTAGAAGGAAAGAAGAGGCTAAAAATTAAGAAGTCGTTAAGTAGAAGCTAAAGTTCCTCATGAGCTTCAAAGTAGCTTCAAAATTTCGACTCGGGAAGTAAATTAAACGAAAGGAACTGAAGAAAGATAAAAAGGAACAAAAAGAGGTTGAAATATTAATGAAGACAAATAGAATAAAGAGAAATTTACCAGAAGATTTAAAAGACAGTTGAATATAACTAGAGAAGAATGGAGAATTACTGGAAAGGGATAGGAAACTAGAAGTTAAAAAAAAACTATTAAAAAAAATAAAGATAAAATGATAAGGTGTAAAAAAATTATTCAGCAATGTAGACAAATTACTAGAAAGCAAAATAATAATTAGGAGTTGTTTAAAAGAAACTGTAAAGGAACAAAGTTTACTATAAAGTAAAAAAAGGAGTCAAATTGAAAAAAAAAACATTTTAATGGAGAATTACTTAAAACAAAAAATTACGTTAAATTCACGATATAACCAGAAAATAAAGCAAAAACTAGAAATCGATAAAAATGACTAAAAGCTTTTGAAATTAACAAAAAAGATTATTAGAAAATTAAGAAAAAGTACTAAAGTAAAAAAATCTTTAAAATGTTGAAAAATTAATAGAAATTAAAATTATATCTCGAAGACGTTTTAAAGTAACTAGAAAAAAAGAAAATTTATTATAAAAGGAACAAAGGAATGAGAAATTAAGAAAAAAGATAATTATACAAAAAATGGAGAAATAGCCGAATTGAAGGAACATTATTAAAAAACAGAAAGAAATAGAAGGCAAAATAATAACTAAGAAATGTTCAAAAATTACTTAAAAGTAAATTAAAAACTAAAAGTTGGTTCAAAAGTAACTAGAGAAGAAAAAAAATTTCCAATAAAGTAAAAGAGGAATAGGATATTAAAGAAACATATATGTGACTTGGACAGTGAAAAGGGGGCTTACGTGTCAAAAAATCGTTTTTCATTTTTTTGCAGATTCTGATAGATTTTTTGACGCTCTTTCACGTGGTGTAAACCAAAAAAAAAATTTTTTTTTGACACGTAAGCCCCCTTTTCACTGTCCAGGTCACATATACTAAGGAATACCTATAAAATTAATTAAAAGTAGATATAAAAATACTAGAGACGAACAATATAATTATCTAGAATGTTAAGAAACTAACTCTAAATTCATAAAAATGACCAAATTATTGGAAATAACAAAAAATAACTAGAAAACAGAGAAATTACTTGGAACAAAAAATGTAACTAAAGAATGTCAAAAATGACTAGAAATTATAAAAAAGTAACCATAAAACAAAAATCTCTAAATCTGAATTTTTTAAAAATAACTAATTTTTAGTAAAATCAAGGCTGAGTTTTCGTTTCAGCAAGTAGTGAAAAGTAGCTAATTATTAATAAAAAAATTAATAAAAAATAGTTAAAACCTGTCTAATTGAATTAGTAAACAGAATTTTACTAATATATTAGTTATTTTGACACAACATAAAAATGAATTTGACTAATAATAATTAGTTGTATTTTACTAAATGATTAGTAGAAATATAACTATTTCAATTAGTGATTGAGTTTTTGCTTTCAAAATAGTTATTTTTAACTGATTCAGAATTAGGTAGAAGGAAAACTACTTTAAAAATAAAATATTTGGATATTAAAAAAAATAATTCGCAAATAGAGGAAAATTAGTAAAAAGTAAAATAATAAATAGAATAACTTGAAGTAGACTAAAAATAGCTTCCAAAGTTAAAAGAATTACTATTTGTAATATAAAAATATTTAGAAGTTAAAATAAAATAAAATGAAAAATATAAAGTGCAAAAGTTTTAAAAACTAACTGGAAGTAAAAAATTTTTATACTATTGTCAAATAATGTACTCTCTAAGTTTAAATTAGTGATTTCCCATTAATGAATTAGAGAAAAACCGGTCTCCATTAAATAGTTAATATTTTACTAATCTTTAGTAGAAAACATTAGTAAAATCATATTTCTATTATTTTTGCAATTTTAAAATCTTTTTCTACAAATTTCAATTATTATTTTATTTAAATTAAGGGGTCAGTATGGGTTTATTGTACAAATTTCCAAGGATTTATTTTTTATATTAGAATATATTTTTATAACCCAGTCTTTTTATACATGAAAACTGACATTAAAAAGTGACAAAAAATATTTTTCATTTTTATTTTTGATTGTTTATTTCTGCGAAATAGCTGCTTAAAGTTAACCTTAAATTTTACTGGCCGACACGATATCTGGAGTTTGGATTATCTAAAATTAAAAAATTAAGTATTTTCTTTAAATTTGGATCTGTAGTTATCGCATGAACTAGGATCTTTTAATTCCGATAAAAGAAAACAAAATGGCGGAAGTTTAAATTTTTTAACCCTTTTTTTACAACTTAATTTGTTTAAAAAAAGGGTTAAATATCAATGGATTTTTATTATCCTAGTTAATGCCAAAGCGACACGTGCATAGAAGAACCCCTGAAAATTTGAACTTAATCGGTTCAATAGTTTTTTTAAAATCGTGTCGGCCAGGTCGAAAAACGTTGTTTTAAGAAAAAGGCGTTAAACATTAGCGAAACCAAGAGCTGCTCGCGCTGGTCACGCAATATAAATATTCTATTGTAGATTTAATTTTTAAGGTAAAAAGGATTTAAATACATAAATACTTTTCTCTAACATTGCTGTGTATTATCAAATAATGAATTTTACTAATAATTCTATAATGACATTTGTTTAAACAATTTTTTACTGCTATGATATGCGTCTTATGCTTCTGCAGTATCGCGTTTTTTAGCATGTTTTTGAACTCTACTACCTATATATTAGTTTTTATCTTATTTCTATAGGTATATAGTATACGAAATTTATGTTTATGAAAAATAAATTTTTTTAAAAAATAAATCCATACTGACCCCTTAATGAATGTGACCTATTACCTATTAATATAGTAATTATTCTTGTTCTATTAAATTTTAATTTTATTGTTACTTGAAATAAATTTTTAAATTTTATACTGTAATGGGCTTTCACCCGTAAATAAATAAATACATAAACAAATTCAATTTTTCTTTTATTACCATGAATTTTTAAATTTATTATATTAGTTTTCAATTATTTTCTACAAATTTCAATTATTTTTCAAATTTAAATTATTTTCTATAGATTTTTTTTTCATTCACCAGCTTTTATTATTTATGTCATTATTTAATTAGTTTCAAAAATTTTAATTGTTTGGTCAATTTTTTAAGTATTGTCATCAAAATTTTAATTTTACGCACCAGTTACCAATTATTTTTTTCAAATTACAATTATTTTTGTTATTGTTCAATTATATTTTTGTAATTTCAATTATTTTTGAAACTTTTAAATTATTTTTTTAAAATTTCAGTTTTATTCTTCAATCTTCAAATTATTGTCAGGATTATCTAAATTGTCTACACAAGTTTCAATTCACTTTTGTTATTTTTTAATTATTTTCTTAAACTTTCAAATACTTTTGTCATTATTCAATTATTTTTGTCAGTTTCGAATATTATTTTCTTCATATTTTTGTTATCTTTGCCATTTTAAATTGACATTTCTTACAAATTTTAATTATTTTATTTAATTTTTTTTTATTGTCATAAATTTTAAATTTCTTACATCTGTTTTTAATTATTTTGATCTTTATTTTTATTATTGTCACGAATTTATTAATTTTTTCGCCTTATTTAATTATTTTCTTTAAACTTTAATTACTTTCTTCATATTCAAATTTTTTTTGCCATTTTTGAATTATTCTTTTCAAATTTCAATTATCTTCCTCAAACTTCTAAAATTTTTATTAACTTTTCAATTATTGTCTATAAATTTTTAACTTTTACACCAGTTTTCAATTATTTATATCATTATTTAATTATTTTTTTAATATTTAAATTGTTTCGTCAAATTCTTAAGTATTGTCTTGAAATTTATAATTTTTTAGACCAATTATAGATTGTTTTTTCAAAATACAATTATTTTTGACAATATTCAAATATTTTTGACATTTTATAATTATTTTCTTTAATCTTTTTATTATTGTAATGAATTTATTAACTTTTGAAGACCAGTTTTCAATTATTTATGTCATTATTTAATTAGTTTCTTCATGTTTTAATTATATCGTTAATTTTTCAATTATTTTACACAATTTTTCAATATTAATCTTTTAAATTTTTTACTCCATTTTTGAATATATTTCCCATTTTCTATTAATTTTTTTCTAAATTTTAGTTATTTTTGTCATTTTTCAACTGTTTTTCACACATAAACATTTATTTGATATTTTTAAATTATTTTTTTCAAGTTTTAATTATTTTCTTGAAAAATCTATTATTTTTTTCAATTTTTCAACTATTGTCTAAAAAGTGTAATTTTTACGTCATCTTTTAATTATTTACGTCATTATTAAATTAGTTTCTTTACATTTTAATTATTTCGTCAATATCTCAATTATTGTGCGCAAAATTTCCATTTTTTACACCAGCATCAAACTTTTGTTTCATATTGTAACTATTTTTGTTATTTTTTAATTATTTTCTTGTAACTTCAATTAGTTTTAAAACTTTTCAATTATTTACTTCAAATTCCAATTACTTCGTTTCAATGTTTGTCTTCATTTTTTGATTTTTAATAAATTTTTTAATTAGTTTTGTCATTTACAACATTTTTTTCAAATTGATTTATTTTTGTCATTATTAAATTATTTTCTGCACATTTCAATTATTTTTGAGATTTTCAAATTATTTTTTTCAAATTTGAATGACTTTTCCTGTTGGCGCCCCCCAATTTAATATCAGTAATATCAAACTCATTATTGCTTATTCACTAACTGTTTTGAATCACTTTTTTCACTTAAAAACTAATTATTTACTCAGTTTTTTAAATTAAAAATTTATTTTTTTTACTATTTTCAATCTGCAAGTCCGCAGACAGCCCCTACTTATTGAATAAATATTATTAATCGATTTGCTTTATTTATTATTAGAGTTTAATTTCTAAAATGTGTCGAAAACTAATCGCGCGTTATATTTTGCTAGTAAAATAAATATTCACCATATTGTTAAACGTTATAACAAAACCTAACCTAAAAAGAATTATCAGAAAAAGTACAAAAAATTTCTTTTTGCATTTGACACACTCTAAAAAGACAAAAACATATAAATTGCATAAGATTCAAGAAAACTAGAATCAAAAGACTTTTAATATGTCAATACAAGAGAGCAAGATTAAAATTTATTTTAAGTTTACATTAGAATATTGTAAAAATATATAGGAAGCGGCTTAAAAAGAAAATCACTTTCGCGGGCGATATTTTTCGGATGGATGCAAAAATATAGCATATATTACTAACCCGAAAGTCATCTCGCGTTTATTTATATTTCACAAATCGCTTTCAAAAAGAGCGCAATACTTGAGGATTAGTTTGGACTAAAAAAATATAACGTGAAATCACCTGTGAGCAGAGTTGCCTTCAAGAGAACCGGGGGGGGGGGAAGGTAAAGGGAAGAATAATTGAAAATATTATTAAAAGCCATCGAAATATTCCGTATATGTTTACCAATAATAGCTGATGAAAAAAAAAAGTGGAAATAACCGCAAGAAGCATTAAAAGTTTTCATAAAATATGAAATGAAAATTGAAAATGAGTTTTTAAATAAAGTTATAACTCACGTTATATTAGGAATAAAAAAATCAATTTTCTTTTATATCTCCATTGGAAAATTATTTCGCTGAATTCCTTATATTCTTTTTTTAACACAAAAATTGTGTGCGCCGATCAGTTAAAAATTTTACGACCGTGCATTCTTGTTTTTTATGATACGCACTCATAAAACTAAAAAGACAATTAGATTATTTTTTGAAAAAGGAAAATTGATGAAATTAGTCGGAATTTGAATATGTGGAGAATTAATTCTCGTACAGGGAATCCGATATATTTTCTGCTGACCATTCACTTTCGAGAAGTTGTGTTTGTGAGACACAAATGTTCTTAGCATTACACGCTTACTAATTTGCATAATGACTCTATTTCTCATTCGACGTCGACTCGCATAACTGAAATGCATATTTCGTTCGGCTTCCGTGCTTCTTAAAAAGTCTTCACAGGTATTTGAAGAAATTAAGCGGAAAATGTGCCATTTTTTGTCTCACCAGAAATTCTGAAATTTTAAAATAATTTCGTCATTTAAGAACTGATAGTGAAATGTAACGTCGTGAGTCACTCCGTTTTTTTTTTCATCTTTTAAAAAATCTTCATTTCTTCGTTTCAAACGAAGAACATGAATTTGACTTTTTCTTGAAAAGGGAGGAACAGCATCTTCTTTCGAGTTTTCCCAGAGTTCGGTTACATTTGAAAAAACAAGACTTTTATCGTTAACAGATGTCTTGCCAACGACTCGATTTTCTAAACAGTCCCTAAAAACTCTAAAATTAGGGGTCGCGCTGAGCAAACTCTACTATAGGCGATGCTGACCCTCACTTTGGACAAGTGTGCACATCCGTCCTTGAGTGCAGGCCCACACTGTAAATTCGTCACACCATCTCCGTTTCCCTAAAAAAGTCTGTTTCTTCCAAATCTCGAAACTGGACTAGTAATCTAATTTATTACTTCCAATGTTTCAGTAAAGTAAAAATTCCAAGAAAAAGATGATAATGCATAAAACAGACATCCGTCGAAATGACCCCATGTATAAGTAAAAAATAGTTACAATTTTAACAAAAAAATAATATTTACAGAATATTCTAATTGAATACTTAAAATGCATAAAAATTCCTTACAACCCTTTTTATTAACTCTTTTACCCTAAAATATATTTGTGTGTGTATGTGCATACGCGCTCGCGTGCGCGCGCGCGCGTGTGTGTGTGTGTGTGTGTGTGTGTGTGTGTGTGTGTGTGTGTGTGTGTGAGCACAATAGCATTTAAAAATTATAATGAAATGAAAATTATAAATTACATAAATTTAATAGGTAAATAATGTTAATTAAAACTACTCAATATTTTTAATTAAACTTTTAAATATTAAAGGTTAGGTACTAAAAATATACGAAAAACCAAAGAAAAGGGTTATGTCAATTGATTAAGGTCAATTCTAAGATTAATAGTACTGAATTTGAATTCATATTAGAATTGTTAATCAACTTTTGTGAAATAAATATATCTTGAGGCAACATAACCTCAAAAATGTAAAAATTAAGAAAATAACAAAAACATAATTAAAAAGATTCTCAAAATTAATATAATAAGTCCAACTTCAGTTTTAAGGTTAAACAAATACGTCAATCAATCAATAATGAAACTTTTACTCGAACCTAACCTTAAAATTCAGAAATTAAATGTAGAAAAATAAATTAAATAAAAACATTTTAGTTGTTGAAATTCATTCTTTATTGAATGATTGAGTATTGAATATTTTACTGAATATGTTCATCAAATTAATTAACCTTTAATTAAAAGTTAATTTAACATAACCTAAAAATTGAAAAACATGGATACATAAAATTGATTGAATATGCATATTACATTTGATAGTTCTAATTTGAATTCATTTGAACTAAAAGAAATAAAACAATTATTCGATAGTTTACCATATAAGAAACATAACCTAGAAATGGAAAATCTAGAAAAATTAAATATTGGGTTAATCAATTTACATTATTCTTCTTCTTACAAAATAATAAAAAAATAATTAATATTTAAGCAAAATCGAATCAAAATTCAGCAGAAATTGTTAAACCACTAAAATTATAAACAAATTGTAATTGTAAAACTGTACTATACTTAGTTTTAACATTATTCATTGTTAACATTCAATTTTATGTTTTAAATTATGTAAGAAATCATTCTTGAATTTTTGTAACTAGGATTCTTGGAAGTGGTACAGAGGGCAGCATCAACAAGAACTACTGTGTTTTAGGGCGGATTTTCTCCACCTACTCAGTTTTGAGACACTTTTCAGGATCAAATCAAAATTAGGAAAATGGTTGACTTCTTAGTTTTTCTAATACATTCTATACTCTCACGCAAGCATGCAAGTCCCAAGAGCCACCCCTCATTATCGGTTTTCTCTCTTTTCGCCGTTCTTCTTCTTCGTTCTTTCTCTACCCTAAAAGCACGCCTACACCCTGACGCGTTTAGGGCCTTTTTCATTGGTGTTTTCTAAGTCTCCACTAGCTTCTCCCTTTTTTATCTTCCCACTTTTTCTTCTCTGAGAAGCTAAGGGAAGGAAATGCATGAAATGTTAAAACACTCTCCGAAAAACTTCCATCGAGAGTGGAGTGTCAGAAAACTCTCATCAAGAATGGAGAGTCGGAAGTCAAAATCAAATCATTTTTCTTTTTAATACTCAATTAACTCAAAACAATAAGAAAAAAGTATACATTAAAAAAAACTATTTAAAGATTTTTAACTTCGGAATGAGAAAAGCGCAACAAGGATTATTTGTGTTAGAAAAGCATTTGACGTTGAAATATCTATTTAATTGAGTTTATCAGTAATTTTTAACTGTACGAAAATTTTCTCCTTGAATTCTTGGATGCCTGTGCCATTTTCCAAGGATCTGGATTCTCTTTTATACATCATAAGTGTCACATACGACCAAACAAAGTAAGTTGAATAAAGTTGAAATCAAAATAAATTTAAACTCTTTCTACTTTCACTTCTTTCCTTTCCAAATTAATTTTTGACTTTTTCAGGTTTAGCTTCCCAACTCCGGTACCGATTAGGTTCTGGATGGCTGGAGTTGGTCCTTTAGTATTGTTATTTGGTAGAGTACTTTTTTTTTATTGCAGGGTTCCCCTATTATTATAGAGAGTGGCCCCACCTTTTTTTATTTTTGAGTTTAGGAAAAACCCTTGATTAGAAAATTGAGAAAATATTAATGTTATAATTCCAAAAAAAAACACTAGAATTACCCGAACAGAACGATTTCCCGAGCTATTGCGATTAATTTCGTAGGCTTAAATAAATATTAAAATTTAAATAAAAATATAAAGTTATTGTCTTTCCGACGTGACAGAAAATTGTAAACAAATAATTAAACCTTCTGGAATTTAAAAAAAATATTCTTCACAAATAAATAATTTGCCTGGTTGTTCAATTATTCTTCTTGTTTTTAAATAATTTCTAAATTAATGCCATTTCCAGGACTGACAAAAATCATGATTTTTAAAAAAAAATCCAATTTTTTTGATTTAAATAAAAAATTGATTTGTTTTAAATATATAAAATCAGTATATAAAAATTTCGAGTGTTTATTTGAAAATATTTTTTTTTTAAACTGAGAACATTTAAAATAAGAAATAATGAAGAATAAAACGTTTAATCAAAATCAAACAAATTATGTCGAATGAGAAAATTTCAAAAAAAATATCTTTAAATTAATATGATCACAAAATTCAGAAAATTGGGTAAAAGCAACGGATAAAAAAAAGATCAAATTCTTTTAAATGAAAAAAGTCATTGACATTGTTAAAGAAATAAAGAAAAATTAAAAAAAAACTCAAGGATGAAAATGTGACATAAAAATATATAAAAAAGTAGCAACTCTTTTCCAAAAGTTAAACTATTTACGGACACTTTTTTTATATTAAAAATATATATATATATAAGTGTAGATAATTAAAACAATTTTAAAATTAAAAAAATAAGAGCATTATTTTACAAAGAATTGAAGAAAAGAGAATAAATACAAATTTGGGAAATTTAAAAAAATTTTAAAAGAGATAAAGCTTTATGAAATATAAGAACGTTTTAAATTGAGGTATTTAGTACAAGATTAAATTTACAGAATTTAAAAAATTCAAAATTTTTAAAATTCAAAAAAGTAGAAAAATAAGAAATGTAAAAAATGGAGATAAAAGCATTGAATAAGTGTTTTCAAATATTCGTAATTTTAAGATAAAAACTAAACAATTTAAAAGAATGAAAAATGTTTTTAAGTAATAGAAAAATGAAGAAACTGAAAAATTAATTAAAATCCAACCAAAAAAGTTGTTAAACAAAAAATTAAATAAATGCGAAGAAAATTAAGAAATGTTCGTTTCTTAATCTGACAAACTGTAAAAAAATTCAGAAAGTACAGAAAATAGAATAATTTAGCAAGAATCAACTAAAAAATTAGAATTAATAAGAATAAAATTGAAAAATGTATATATAGATAAATAAAAAGTTTACAAAAGAAATTTAAAAATCCTTTAATAATAAAAAAGTTTAGGAAAATTAAACCAAAAATATTTTTGTAATATTTCACTTAAAAGAAGTATAACCGTAAATTTTGAAAAGTAAGAAAATCTACAAATTTTATGAAAGAATAAGTAAGTTAAAAAAAAATAGACAAGATGTAAAAACAAAAATTGAATAAATTTAAAAAAAATGAATGTATTTATTTTTAAAAATATAGAAATAATTAAGAATTAATTAATTAATTAATAAGTATAATTTAGAATAAAAGTTCAGTAAATGTTATAACAACAAGATTGTGTAAAATAATATTTAATAATATGCATAAAAAGAAGAAAATTAAAGAAATTCCTAAAATAAAAGGCAAATACAAGAAAAATATCAAAAGTAAGAGAAGAAAAAATCTTTAATTTTTGTAAAAATAAGAAACATAGGACAAAAATTAAACAATTTCGAAGAAGGGAAATCTCTTAGAAATCTTATAAGACTTAAGAAAAATTTTATTGTGAAAATGGAAAATAATTAATTAAATTTAATTATGAATTCGTTAATATGCATTTAAATTTGAGTTAATTGAAATTTAAAAGTTTGAATTTGAATAAATTGGAAAAAGAGTTAATTGACGTTTGGGATTTATTTAAATTATAATGCCTTAAAGATATAAAATCTAAATACTATTTTTTCTTATCTTCGTACGAAAAGTCCGTAGATCGTAGATATTTTAAAATTATCATCTGTATTAGCACAATTTTTTAAATTTTATAAAGAACAAAATATTAAAATTAAAATTTTTAAGATTTAACCACAAAGTTCGGGGATTCTTTTATGGTTTGCGAGTTTTTAAATTATTAGACATCCGGAGAATTCTGAAGTTTTCTTTAAATTTTAAATCATGATTTTAATGCAAATGGCCAATGATTTAAATCAATCACAACACCGGCCATTTGACATTACTTTTTGTAATATATAATGGAGTTTGTAATTAAATAAAAAGACCAAACGTACCGTCTGGTAAAATTTGAAAAAAATGCACTAAAGAGGGAACCTTGTGTGCATTCTATTAAGGTCACAAATTTGCATTTTTTTTAAAATAACAGAACTCTTCTGTGTATTTCATTATGGCCTGAATTGCGAAAAACAAAATTTGCACTGTTGAATGATTCTTTGACCAACAAAAGCACGTCGGCTTGCTTCGACGAATGGAAACAAATAACAAAAAAGAAAGCATTCAACTACCTTTCGCAAGCATTGGCCAGCCGTCGATCGTTCCACACACATCGCTACGGGAAAATAATTCAATAATCTTGGCGAATTTTTATTCCAGTGCCGAATTTAATTAAACGGCAAAATAGATTTTATTATTTGCAATCGCGTTTGCGAACAGAGCGAGCATCGACAGGCTGCTTTAATTTCGCTGCCTCGAAACAGGGCCCGAGGTTCTATAACGAGGTTCCGATGTAGGTAATGCTACCGAGGGGTTCAAACACTTTTGAAATACTTCCTGGGCAGAGGTCGAGCACTAAACGAATTCCCACTTCGATCGACAGTTAATTTACCACGAAAGACATTTCGCGCTCTACACGTACGTAAATCTAGTCCTCGTGTGTAAAAATAATCCAAGTCCATTTTAACAATTTCCGTCTATTTATTGTATTTAAACGTATTGGAATCATACATTCTGTATTTTTCTGTAATTTTCAATTTGGACTGGTGGTTTTTTTTATTAAAAAAAAAACTTTAGAGAACAAATTGTGAGGTATTTTGGTCCAAATGTTTCTGGGGTTTGAAACATTTTCTACCTCTTATCTTATTTTGATAATACGGAAAATAACTGATAAAGTTTTCAATTCGGTTCGGTATTATCAAAATAAGACGAGAGATATGGGAAATGTTGTGAATTTTATATCAGAAATGTGAATAAAAATATTGAATGTTCAAGGTGTCTCGGTTAAATATAGGCGATCAGGAAAAAATTCCAGTGTTGTTTAAAATCTTCAAACTTTTAGAAAACTATATATTCTGAAAACGTAAAACGACCTTTTTTAGGGGAAAACATTGTTATGTTATAAATTGTTTATATTTACACACATTTTTAGGCAATCAAACTTTTCTCTAACATCGCTTTTTTACAGATTTTTAAAATTGATGTGACTTTGATTTATAATAGCTCATTTTCTTCAGACATACTGTTTAAGTTTTTGAGAGTGAGTTTTCACTCCACGAAGAGTGAAATTGGAGTGAAAACTCACTCTAAGAAATTTGGAGAGTAGATTATCTACAGATTCACGAAAATAAATTTTTAAAAAACTGCACCGTTTTTTAAATATAATTATTTGTTTAACAAATAAAGTGCAATTTTTTCAAAACATATAATTATATTTGAAAAACGATGCAGTTTTTCATCAATTTTAAAAATCTGTATTCTCTAATTTTCTTGGAGTGAGTTTCCACTCTACGAAGAGTGAAAATTGAATCACTCCAATTAAAAACCTACTCTAAAAGATAAGAAACGTACTCTAAAAGAGTAAGATCTAATTCTAATAGAGTGAATTTTCACTCTAATTCGATCGGAAATTCACTTCAAGCAAAAAGTGAACAATGACTGTAATGAGGGAGTGAATTTCCACTCAAACTGGAGTGAAATTTTACTCTATAAGAAGACAATCTCACTCTTTTAGAGTGTTTTTTCTTATTCTGATTGGAGTGGCTCAATTTTCACTCTTTGTGGAGTTAAAACTCACTTTTAGAAACCACTCTTATAGAGTGAATTTTCACTCCATTTCGAGCAGAATAAGAGTGAGATCTTACTCTTTTAGAGTAGGTTGCTCAATCTGATTAGAGTAGCTCAATTTTTACTCTTTGTGGAGTGAAATCTTACTCCAAGAAATCACTCTTATAGAGTGAACACTCACTTTACTTTTGGAGTAAATTGCCATTCAAACTGGAGTGAAATTTCACTTTAGAGATAGAGTGAGATCCCACACTATGAGAGTAGCTTTTTTACTCTGGTTAGAGAAGCTCAATTTTTACTCTTGGAGGAGTGAAAACTCACCCCAAGAAATCACTCTTATAGAGTGAACACTTACTTTACTTTTGGATTAAATTGCCACTCGAACTGGAGTGAAATTTCACTTTATAAAAGTGAGATCACACTCTCTTAGAGTAGCTTTCTCACTCTGATTAGAGTAGCTAAATTTTTACTCTTTGTGGAGTGAAAACTCTCTCTAAGAAATCACTCTTATAGAGTGAATTTCCGTTCGAATTGGAGTGAATTGGAGTGGATTCACTCTAAGCAAAAAGTGAACACCCACTTTACTTTTGGAGTAAATTGCTACTCAAACTGGAGTGAAATTTCACTCTATAAGAGTGCGATTCTCACTCTCTTAGAGTGGGTTTCTGATTGGAGTGACTCAATTTTCACTTTTTGTGGAGTTAAAACTCATTCCCAGAAATTTAGAGTGTAAAGAAGCGATTTGAGATAAAAGTTTGATTGTCTAAAACTGTGTGTAAATAAATAAATTTTAACATAACAAATTTTTTTCTTAATAAAAGAACGTTTTTCGTTCTCAAAAATATGGTTTCCAAAAAGTTTTGAATCTTTCAATTTCACTGAATTTTTTTTTCTGGTAGCTTTTATTTTACCGAGAGATATACTTTAAAGAATAAAAATTAAATTTAATTTTCTATTTAGAAAATTAGAATGTTTTGAACTTTGTAAATTTTTTATTTTTGAAAATTTTGGTTCGAAAATGGCTGCAAAACCAGATACTTATTTTTGGTTGTTTGGAAAATGTACCAAATAAGAAGTTTGATAAATAAATTCTTACTTAAGTTGTATGACCCCGAAATTTTTCTATAGACCAACAGACCTACAGACAGGTTTTAAAAATTGAAAATGGTAGTTCCAATAAGGCGGACTAAAATTTAAATTTAATTAATTTGACTGATATTTACTATTTGAGGTTTCAGTTGGTAGTTGATTTCAAATATAAAGTCAGTTTAATTACATTTTTTCAAATACTTTTTTAGTTTTAAGAATGATTATTTCAACTTTTCATTATTTTCTTCAATATTGAAAAAAATTTCTAGATTCATCAATTATATTACTTCAATTTCAATTTCTTTCTTCGTTTTTCAACTATTTTCCAAAATTTTATTTTATTTTTTTCAAATTACCTTTATCTTATTCAATTCCTAAATTAATTTCTTCAATACTCAATTATTTTCTTATCTTTAATTTTGCTTTATATTTTAATTATTTTCTTTTTGCAGTTATTTTTTTCAAATGTTGAATATTTTTTTTCAAATTTTAATACCAATCTTCATTATTTTTAATTGTTACATTCTATATTAATTAGTTTCATTTTTCATTATTAAAAATATATTATTTTGTTGTTCCAATTCTTAAATTCAATTTTTTTTATTTGGCTGAAATAAGAATTTTATTTTTCAATTTTTTCAATATTTTTCTTCGATTTTGAATTGTTTTCTCTATTTCAATTAAATTACTCAGTTCTTTCAATAATGTTGTTTAATCTTTAGATTATTGTGTATTTTGGGTACATTAAGTGGATAAAATAAGCAATTAAAAGAAAATAAAATACTCTCTAAATTTGAATTAGTCAAAAATAATTAATTTGAAAGCAAAAACTCAGTCACTAATTGAAATAGTTATAATACTACTAGAGCTGTGCAGAAACTCGAATTTTGCATGGGATCGAAATTCGAACCGAACCGAGCCCATGTAAATTCTCATGGAGAGGATCGAATTTTACAATTTTGCACAGCTCTAAATACTACTAATCATTCATTAAAAAATTTAATTATAAGTAATTATAACTTATAACTAATTATTAGTTAAATTCATTTTTAGGTTAGGTCAAAATAACTAATATTTTAGCAAAATTATGTTTACTAATTCAGTTTGTCAAATTTTCACTTTTTTTTTAGTTATTTTTTTAATAATAATTAGTCATATTTTACTAATAATTATTTATTTTTCACTAATTGCTGAAACAAAAACTCAGCCACGATTTGACTAATAATTAGTTATTTTTAACTAATTCAGATTTAGAGAGAGTAAGATTATTTTCTTTAATTGTTCATTATTTTCCTTAATGTCCAGTTGTATTTTTAATTTTAAATTAATTTTCAATATTGCGATTACATTCTTCAATGTTTAAAATTTTTTTATCTAGTTTCAATTACATTCCTCAAATTTTATTATTATCTTTTGTGATGTTTTTCGACTTTTTCAATTATTTTTTTCTTCAAATTACAATTATACCTATTCGGCAAATTTTAAATTTATTTCATCACTAATAACATTTTTAATACTCATTAATTAGCCTCGTCACTTAAATTATTATTATTTACTTTTAAATTAATTTCTTCAATTCCTGATTATTAAACCAAGTTTCAAGGATACATTTTAATTTTTTTAAATCAATAAAAACTCGCGATCTCTAATGAAAATTCCTAAACCTTACTTTTTTTTCTTTCATTTCTCACATGTATTTTTTTCTTATATTGTTAACTAGTTATACTTGTTGCTAAGTAGTTCAGTACGAAAGGGCTTTGAGCCCGTAAATTTGTATAATTAAATAAATAAATAAATAAATATCTTCTATATTCAACTATTTTTATCCTTTTCAGACGATTCGCTTTAATTTTTAAATATTTTTCTTAATTCTGAACTATTTTCTTTAATAATAAATTATTCACCTCAATTTTCAATTATTTCCTTTAATTTTATAGTTAACTTCAACTAGGGATAGTTATTTTTATAATTTATTTATTTAATACGCATATACACGGTTTTAGGAAACCCATTAATTAATTAATTAATTAAATTACATATATCGGTAATAGTATCTGAAGCAAATTGAGGCTGAATTTATGTTAATCAAAATCATCCTTATTACGAGCGACTAAACTACTTTTTTTTAAACTACTTTCTGCCTTCTTCAATTAATTTTTTCATTTTATAAATTGTTTTCTCCAAATCTCAAATATATTTTTCAATTTTTGTTTTTGTTCCAATTATTGGAAATTTTTTTTCTTCTCTAGTTACTTTTGAACCAACTTTTAGTTTTTAATTTACTTTTAAGTAATTTTTGAACATTTCTTAGTTATTATTTTGCCTTCTATTTCTTTCTGTTTTTTAATAATGTTCCTTCAATTCGGCTATTTCTCCATTTTTTGTATAATTATCTTTTTTCTTAATTTCTCATTCCTTTGTTCCTTTTATAATAAATTTTCTTTTTTTCTAGTTACTTTAAAACGTCTTCGAGATATAATTTTAATTTCTATTAATTTTTCAACATTTTAAATATTTTTTTACTTTAGTACTTTTTCTTAATTTTCTAATAATCTTTTTTGTTAATTTCAAAAGCTTTTAGTCATTTTTATCGATTTCTAGTTTTTGCTTTATTTTCTGGTTATATCGTGAATTTAACGTAATTTTTTGTTTTAAGTAATTCTCCATTAAAATGTTTTTTTTTTCAATTTGACTCCTTTTTTTACTTTATAGTAAACTTTGTTCTTTTACAGTTTCTTTTAAACAACTCCTAATTATTATTTTGCTTTCTAGTAATTTGTCTACATTGCTGAATAATTTTTTTACACCTTATCATTTTATCTTTATTTTTTTTAATAGTTTTTTTTTAACTTCTAGTTTCCTATCCCTTTCCAGTAATTCTCCATTCTTCTCTAGTTATATTCAACTGTCTTTTAAATCTTCTGGTAAATTTCTCTTTATTCTATTTGTCTTCATTAATATTTCAACCTCTTTTTGTTCCTTTTTATCTTTCTTCAGTTCCTTTCGTTTAATTTACTTCCCGAGTCGAAATTTTGAAGCTACTTTGAAGCTCATGAGGAACTTTAGCTTCTACTTAACGACTTCTTAATTTTTAGCCTCTTCTTTCCTTCTAATAATAATATTTCCTTCTACTTTACGTCTATACACATGTTTCATTTTTCCAATCATTAAAATTAGCAGCTCTTTTAAAGCTCCACATTCCCAGTTATAAAGAAATGAAAATTTTTATTCTACTTTAAACCTGCAAGTGAAACTCAGTCATTTTTTCCATTGAAATATACTTTTTTATTTAACATATAAGAAAAACGGGAGTTAAACTAACTTTTTCTTCAATTATTGTTCCTCTGATTAGCCCTTAAGAGGAAAAAATTTTAATCTATAACCAAAACCCAATAATTTGTAAAATTAGGGAAAATGTGTATCTTTCTAGATGCACTTGTAAAAAAATAACAATTATTAACAATAATTTGTTTAAACAATTTTGAGTGGTGATTGTCGTTAATTTTGATAAATATCTTATTTTTTCAATATAAAAAGTAAACAAATTAAAAAACTACTACTTGCTAGGTGTTTTTAAATGTTATAAATTAACAATAATAAATTGTTTTAAAATATAAAAATAATAATTTATGGTCAATAATTTTTATTTTTCTAACCAGAACCCAGTAATTTATTTGTAAAATTAGGAAAAATTTGTATCTTCCTAGGTGTATTTGTAAAGAATTAGTAATTACCAGCAATAATTTGTTTAAAAAATTAAAATTGATGAAAATAAAATTAAAAAAATGTATATAAAAATTCCAGAAAAGAAAATTAAAAATCCTTCAGAAAAAAAAAGTTTGGGCAAATTAAACCAAAAACATTTTTATAATATTACACTGAAAGCAAGTCCAACAATAAATTTAGAAAAATAAAGAAAATCTAAAAATTCTATAAAAGAATAAGTACTAAGTTTGCAAAAAACCTCGCAAAAACTATCCAAGATTTAAAAACAAATTGAATAGGTGCATTGATAAAAAAATAAGCGTATTTATTTTTAAAAATATGAAAAAACTTATGAAACTCAACGAAATTATAATAAATAATAAAATATAATTTATTTATCAATAAAATAAAATGACAAATACAACAACAAAAAATATCATTAGTAAAAGGAGAAAAAATCTTTAAATTTTGTAAAATTAAGAAATTATAAGATAAAATTGAAATAGTTTCGAAAAAGAAACTGAATTAGAAACTAAAGAAGAATTACAAATATTGTAAGACTTAAAAAAAAGGATTATTGTGAATATGAAAAATAATTAATATTATTTAATTATTTTGCATTAACTAATGTGTCTTTAAATTTGAATTAATTGACATTTAAAAGTTTGAAAAAATTGGAATATGAGTTTATTGACGTTTGGAATTTATTTAAATTATAATGACCTAAAGATATAAAAGTTTGATATTATTTTTTGCTATCTTCATACCAAAAATTTGTAAATCGTAGGTATTTTGATTATCTATATTAGCCCAATTATTTAAATTTTATAAAGATTAAAATATTAAAATTGAAATTTTTAAGATTTATCCACAAATTTGTGATTTTTTTTATGGTTTGTGATTTTTTACATGCAGTATTCGACATCCGGAGAATTGTAATGTTTTTTTTTTATTTAAATCATGATTTTAATGCAAATGCTTCAATGATTTAAATCAATATCAGCCTGTAACTTGACAATAATAAATTGTTTAAACAAATGAAAAATACATAAAAATCTCCGTAAACATTCAGAAATTGTCGATATGTAACAATTTTGTTGAAAAGTCCTAAAAAACTATTCGTAATTTGTATCATAAGGACACTGAGAAAATTGAATATTAAGTTCATAAGCGTCGGTAGCGTAGTGGTTAGTGCGTTAGATTATAAGTGCGTAGGTCGTTATGTCGTGGGTTCGAATCCCCACTTGCGTTATAATAATTTATTTAGTAAGTTTAGACTATTTCCAGCTTGTGTGTATTAAGTGCGACGAATTCTAAAAGCGCATGAATTTTGAATATTTATTTTATATTTTTTTTTATAATTTCATTCATATTAATTTCAGTTTTATTCGCAAAAACAGATTCTTTCTTTGTTTAGACTTTAGAAGATCAATAAAAAGGGGGTCTTGAGCGTTAAAAGAGGCCTTAATATAGTTGAATATTAGCTTCTACTTTAACGCTCTCATCGCGGAAACAGGAAATTTCTTCCAATAATAGCACCAAAGTAGAAGCTAAATTGTATTGAATTTGCTTCTACTTTAAACCTCTATTTCCTAAAAATTTTGGACTATGTAGCGTTAAAGTACACGGGGAAAACGTTTGAGGTAATCTTTCCCATATTATATGCAGGACCTCGGATCAAAGTTACAATTGAGATATTGTGTTCAAAATTCTGATAGTTATTTTCAAAAAATAAGAAAAATTTTCCCATATACGTGGTACTTGAGAGTCAAAAGTAGACTGAAAAAGACTACTCGCTTAAAGCTGTAAAATGTGCATAAAAGTTGAAAAGAGTTTGCCGAGAAATGTGCAGAAGTTTACCATGCTACGGGTAATCGGAGTTCGGGCTCAGCGTCAAGTCCAATGACTCTCCAGCATGGTAAACTCTCCTCAAAACTCGGAATTTATTCCTATCGCATGATAAATCAAACTTTCTCCCTCTTTTTCCATTTTTAATTTGCAGATGCGATCACATATTATTTGTCTGTTAATTCCACAAGAACTCTTTCTATTAAAAGGAAAAAGAATGATCTTTAAATTATTAATTTTAATACTTATATTAGAGGCTAGCCTAGCTTACGTTGAATTATATAACATGCAACTATGACAAACAAATTTTAAACGAAAACTTGTTAGATATTTCATATTTTACTGACTACTCTTTCAATTAGTTTATTTTTTAAATTCTTATAATATTTTGATTCTTTAAATTGTGTATTTCTGTAAATAGTTTAATTCTTAATATTTATTTACATTTAATACTAAAATAATAAATTTTATAATAAATTAAACAATATTTGTATTTTACATTAATTAAAAAGAAAATTACCTAAAATATTTCAGATATGATGCTTTTCTTGGTTTTTTTATCATTGTAAAATTAAACTATCAAACATATATTTTACAACTTCTAAACTTCTATGTTTGTAAATTTTTTTAAATAAAAATTTCTTGTAATTTAAAGGCAGATTTTTTATATTTTAAAGTTTCTTTCTTGCTTTGAAAATTTTCAATTATGGTAATTTTTACTCTTTACTATTTTTAAATAGCTAAATGTCATTTTTTAAAATTATTATTTTTCTTACTTTTCATTTATTATACCTTTATAAGATCTACTTAATTCATTACTTTCAATTTTTAGTTGTAATAGCTTTTATTTATTCAAATTCTTATTCAAAATAATATTTATTTTCGTAAATAACGTTTAACAAATTCTCTAAATCTGAGTTAGTTAAAAATAACTAGCTTGAAATCAAAAAGTTAGCTATTAATTCAAATAGCTATATTTCTACTAATCATTTAGTAAAAAATAAATAATTATTAGTTTAGTTTATTTTTAAGTTATATCAAAATAGATAATATTTTAGTAAAATTCTGATTATTATTAACAATTAATTATTTTTAACTAATTCAGATTAAAAGAACAGATAGGATTTTCTAGGTTATTAAACTTTTAATGCAGAAAATACAAATTTGTTTCTATAAAAATTATTATATTAAATAACATTTATATTAATATTTTTATATATAATACATATAATATATTTTTAATAAATGAATATTTGGTTTTTTAAACATTGTAAGAATTAAAATTTTAATAAATAAGAATTTTCTGTCTAATTATTAAATTACTTTATTTAAAAATTATATAATACAGGAGTCTCGGAAATCGAAATTAACACAAGTGAAATTGATCTAAAGTGAATAAAAGATAAAGTCAAAGATTTTGTTAATTACACCTATTTTTAATATTTAGATAATTGTTAAATTTGTACACATTATAAAAAATATTTTTTAAAATATCTACAAGTTATTTTTATAACAAGACCTTTAAGTTTTATTTAATTAATGAACTGCATAATTATAACTTTATACATTAAATAAAACTTTTTTTTAAATTAAAAAACTATTTGACATTAATATAATATTTTGGTCGTACTTTTTAGAATTTAAAATACAAAATAAGTTCTAAATTAACATTTTGAATTTGATTCACAGATTATTGCAAGACAAAAAAGAAAGATTTAATAGAAATTACCAAAATTTTGAAACTTGATTTATATAAAAAATTGATCAAGGAAGGAAGCAATAATTAACACATAATTGTTTTAAATTACAATTATTCAGTCTAAAGATATAAGAATTAAAACCGTTTTTCATAAAGGGATACAATTCTACTCAGTTAGTATATAAGGAAAGTTTGAATCTCTAATTCCAAATGTATTCGAGCGTGTTCGGTGTGCGTGAATGTGTATTTAGATATTTGTATATTGCGGCGTAAGTTTAGTTTAGGTAAATCGCGTCTTGTATATAGTTGAAAAGAATATTAAATTAATCTTAAGGTTAAAACTATGATCGTGATTGTATCGTTAAATGTAATTATAATTAGCGAAATAAGTAATCTCTATAGGAAATAAATCTGTAATTAATATGAAGGAAATCTTTTTATTTTTTGGTTGAATAGAAAAGATCATCTAGTTGGCAAAACTTTACCATGCTGGTGAGCAGGAGCCTTGACAAGAACATTGTCGAGGCGCGCTGAGCTCAAGAATTCGAGCTCAGCGCCTTGTCATCCAGCATGGTAAAGTTTTCCCACGTGCTGTGTATAATACTACTCAACTTTCTGGCAATCGAGGAATCGCCCTCCGACCATCAAATTACCATGCTGGAGAGTGATGTGTATCCATATTTTTGTATAAAACATTTCTAATTCTTGAATAATTTCTATTATAAATTGAATGGTAAAGTTTTCTAAAAATCACTTTCATCCGAGGTGTATCATGCTAACATGGTAAACTTTATCTGAAACATTTTCTCCGTGTAGCCTCAAAATTTCGACTCGAGGGACCCTGATACAATTAATTTGTATCCTTGAAAATTTAGAAAATTCTTTGAATTTTTTCTTCAAAATATAGATTTTTTAATCTTTTTTTTATTTTCCCAACTTCACATTTTTAATTTTTTTTCCTAGTTTATTTACTGACTAAAATTCCTAGTTTTTCTTGACTCTTTAAAAAATTAAGTTCTTAGAATATTTTATTCAATATTATTAATCTTCTCTTTCTTCCACAATTAAGACTTTGGATTATGATTGTCTTTATATAATCCACATTCTTTATATATTTAACATTTTAAATTTTTTTCATTTTTTTAATAATTTTCTCAAACTTTTATTTTTGACCAATTTTTCCATTTATTTTGCCTCTTTTTACATTTTTTAATTTCATCTTTTTATTTTTCAATAAATTTCCCTACCTTTTCTTATTTCCTCAAACTTTTCTTCTTTTTCGTACATTTTTCCACATCACTTTCTCACATTTCTTACTCATTTTTCTCATTTTGTGAAACTCTTTTAAATACTTTTTCCCCAATTTTTTATCTTTCCCTACAAGGGTGAAAGGGTTTCAAAAAAGTGCCTAAAACATTTTACAGCTCGTTTAAATAAAATTTTTTAGATTAGACAACAAGATTTCTGTTTTGAAAAATAACATAGAATAAAAAGTAAAATAAACCGGGTAAGATAATATTAATTAGACTTTTTTTTTTACAAGCACGCATGTCAATTTCTGATAAACAAAAGAGCGCGGAAAATTTAAACGGTGCTTTTGGTCGAGAGAGTGTTTTAGTCTCATTTTACATTACAAAAACTCTTGAATCCTTTGACGAAATGCTTTTTCTCTTTGTCTCACTCGTTTTCATAGGTGCGACACTGCACGAACCAGACGAAAACATTGCACTCACCCGAGGCTTGGCCGAATTACGTGGACGTTAAATATTATTTTTAACGGACACATTTTATTTCGGAAATAAAAAGTGCCGCTACCTCCCAGGAACAAAGTCCGCCGACAACGTATTTCGATGCAACGTGAATTCTCTTTTTCTCTCCCTTCGTTTCTTTCATTTTTTCTCTTCCCTTCTGCAGTATCTCACTGTTTATTTCCTGCGCCAGTTTTGTTTTCATCACGTACCCACTCGAGGTCCTATCTCAATGCGAAAAATTTACTTCAACCAAAACAATATGATCATTTTGGCCATAAAAAATATTTACATCAGTTCCTTTTTAATAAAGTTTCCTACAAAATATTTTACATTGCGGAAGCTGCTGCTTTGATTTACTTTGTTTAGTTGTTTTTTTTGTTCTTCTTCTGATTTCAAGCAATTATATTTTGAAATTAAATTGAGAATGTAATTTTTCTTTTTCACTAAACACGGAATATATATATATATATATACAGAAATCAATCGGGTTTTAATTATTTTATAGTCATCTATTGAATTCTCTGATCGCACATACTGACTTCATTCATGAAACCAGCAAAAGCTCGAATGTTCGATCGATCCAAGATAACAGAATGAGTCAAATTCGTTTTGGCAACAATCCTTCCATCACTCAAATCATTCTATTCGTCCGGCAACGCCGTTTGAACTGTTTTAGATCCTCTAAAACAACCAGTGGACGACAAAATCCAGGCAATGGACTGTAATTTAATCAGAAAATGGCGTCGGTCGGAAATTTAATTTATTTGAAAATTACTTTAGCAAGAAAATGTAAATAGTTTGGAGATTTTTTGAAAATTTGTTGTTGAGATCTGAGGATAATTCAAATATCGCACTGACACTGTTTATTTATAACAGAAGAAAATTTTGTATTTAATTCGAGCTTGCAGATAGCGAGAGCTAGAATTAATCGTTTCTTGATTCAGTGATTCAATTAAAAAATAATATATTTAACGAAACTATTGTTCAATGCTTTTTGCTCTGCGACTGGAAATATAAGGAAAAGAAGGAAAAACCGAGAAAAGTAGAAAAAATACAAAAAAGAAAGAAAATTTTATTGAATGTTGTAAAGAAAATTGCAAAAAAATAAAATATAATTTGTTTAAAAATATGAAAAATAGATAGAAGCTTATAACGATAATAGTAAAAAGGAAATATGAAAAAAAAACAGAAAAGAAGAAAGAGAAGAATAGAAGAAAAATCTTGAAGAAATGAGAAAAATCATGAAGGAAAGTCTGAAAAAATGTTGAAAGGAAGAACAAGAGTGAGTAAATTTGATAAAAGTAGGAAAGATTTGAAAAATAGGGAAAATGTTCAGAATAATCAATGAATCTAAAATAAATCAGAAAAATTCTGACAAATTTAAATTTCATTTAATATACTATAGGATTAAGTTAATTCTAATTTTTTTACCTTAACATTTATTGTCAGAAATTATATTCCAAATTCATCCAAATTTTAATTGTTTTCATAATAATATTGTAATTGTAAGTGATAAAAATCTTTACTTATTTTTATTTTATTAACTTTGAATTAAATTGTTTAAAACTTTTATTTTTAACCAATTTCTGAACGATTTAAAATTGAGTTGCAACAAATTTCAATTAATTCTAATTTTACCTTTCTTACGATCTTTACTTTTATTTGGAAATAAATTTAATTTCTAAATTTAATTGAATTCGGGTTAATTTTATTTATAATTCATTACAGATTGAATCAACACTAAAAATCAATTAATCAAATGATCCAAACTTTAATTTATTATTCTATGATTAACGCAAATATTCGAAATTGAATTTTTCTTAAATTTTAACGAATTGAGATCCATATTTTTCTAATTTTCAAGGAAACAATCATTTTTAAACGTTCGAAACGATCCTTGTTGGAACTTAAAAAACTTAAATTATACTTATTTTTATTTATAATTTAATTTTAAAAATACAAATTAGACATCCGACATCCACTTAAAACTTTTTAGAACTTCCTTTGAAAACTTTTCTAAGAAATAAATAACCTCAAATATTCTCAGTAGTTCTGCATCATGTATTAAATTATGTAATATTTCGAATTGTTAAATAAAAAATCATCAAATCTTAACAGTTGTTACAAATCTAAGTTTGGAAAAAGATTGCGTATTGTGTGTTTTATAAATCTTTCGTTAACTGTTTTTTTTTTGTTTTTTTGTTATTTTACTGAAAAATGAGTGACTTATGAATGTCTGATTAAGACAAATTAACACATTTAGACAATTTTTTTATGAATTTAATGACAATGTCTAATGCGAAACATAACCGCGAAATATGTTAGATTTTTTGTATTCAATAAATTTTAAACTAGTTGAGAAATATCATGAAATATCTTTTAGACACAGTTTTGAAATATAGAATTTAAGAAAATATTAAGTGATTTATATTAACATTTGCAGATATTTTAATAAATTTATACATATCTATTAATTTATTGTCGTTTTATTTTTAGTATAAACTCTTGACTTTTCAAGAGAAACAATAGTTTCTAAACTGTAAGTTTTAAGTTCTTATTTGAAACACTAAAAAACTGGTATTTTTTCATTAAAATAAATTGACAAGAATTTATAGTTAACAAATTACTTCAATAAGTACATAATATACAAAACTATATTTTCAATTTTTTTAGGAAACAATAGGTTTGTAAATTATTGCCAACACAAAGTTCAAGTGAATCTTAAATGAGGTGAAAAAATTGAAATTCCAAGCGATATAACTGCAAATTGCCTATAAGCATGTTAACCTGTAAATTAAGAACTAAGCTATTAAAGTAAATCAAAAAGACGAATAATTTAAATTCAATTAATATTGAACCATTTATTTGGACAGATTTATTTTTTATCTCCATACATCACAAGTTTAATGTACATATAAGTATATAAAAGAATATTTTTTATTATAGTAAGGATGAATAAAAATGAAGTCATTCGGCCAAAGAAGTTTAATGCTTAACAGAACTTTCGAAGTTTCGAAATCTAAATGATTTCTTCTTCAGGGAGTCAGTAATTAAAGCATAAATTAGTAAAGAAACTTATACAGAATTTCACGCATCATAATAGTATAAAAGTATTAATATTATATTAATAGTATTATATTAATAATATATAAAAGAAATAATAAAGTGAATATTATTATTTCAAAATTATTATTAGGTACCTACTTCGAATGTTGCGATGATTTAGAAGAACCACTATAAATTTTTTTAAAATAAGTAACGTTGAAAGTTTTAAGCATGTCTTTTTAATTACTGATGTATTACTTTTCTTCATTTTAATAATTTTTTCAATCCCTTTTAAATCCTGACAAAGAGATCATTTTACCAACTTTTGGCCACTGTCATCGGTTCAAAATTCAAAAATTTCTTTTAATTTCTTTCCACAATCGCCTTTAATTTTTTTTCTTTTAGCTGCTTCAGTTGTATCACTATTAATTTAATAGGTTAGTTTTTTAAAAATAATTATTATTATATATAGTTATTTATATTTCGTACCTTTCACATGTTTGGCATGGTCTTTTTTAATTTAAAACTTCTTTTTCCATTTTGTAAAACCTATATTTATTTTTTTAATTTGACTAAAATTAAAAAACAAACTATCTACAAATTGTATTTTGTAATTTATTTAATATCTTGACAATCTCTCGGAAATTATCTTGACAAATTGTCGACTTAGCGCAACATCGTATTTATTTAAAAAAAAAAGCAAGAACTCACCGAATTAAAAAAACAAAGCAATAACGTACCTATCCATAAAAAGAGTCAAGAAAGTAAAAATTCAGAAATTAAGCTTTTTTGTCAAATTTCAAGTTGTTTATAATGTTTACATATTTTAGTGCCAGAACTTATACCGAAAAAGGTTATTTTCGTAAGTATAAATAAAAAACAATCTTTATTAGATGCAAAATATTTTGAATACTAATAGTGTTATAATAAATAATAATAATGTTTAATATATTTATTACATTTTAAATATTCCTTTATATTTATTTTACACTTTGATATAAAAATATTAATATAAACTTTGGTAGCTATGTAAGTACATTATTAAAAAATATATTATGTTAATGATCATAAAATTGTAGTTTATATTTCTACATACATAATATTATCATTAAATTTTAATTATAGATGCTGCCACTAAGTGTTATTGAAATAGTTTCTGATCTTCCTGTGACAAGAAATTTAAGGTTTTACATATGTTTCTTTTTTTGATAATTTTGTTAATTATAAAATTGATAATTTTTGTTTATACTTAAAATTTTGAAGAAACATAATATGATTTAAATTATTTAAATGCATTGTTTAATAAGATAAAATAATAATTGAAATATTAATATAATTAATTTTTCTATTAAAAAATATACATTTTAAGAACTTGCTAAATTTACAAATCTTGTTGAAGTTAGAAAATAATAATTCTTGAATTTACATGTATAACTGAATTTATCGATTTCTCCGAGTCAGTAAAAAATTTAAAAGTAAAGGTTAAAAAAACACTTTTTCTTGACGTTTCGACAGACAATACTGTCCTCATCAGAACTGTAAAAATTTATTTAAAAATGGATACGATACTTTACAAAGACATACATTAATAAAATTTACAATGTGAAAAAAATAGTAGTAAGTTACCTTATAAAAAGTTTTTTTTTTTTAAATTTAAACAGAAAAAGTCATAAATATAAAATTGTTAAAATTATTTTATACTTGAAAGAGTCAAGACGTCAATTATACGATTGAAAATCGAAAAATGTAATTATTGTTTTCCCTCATTAACTTTTAAAATTTAATCTTGTAATCTTCATACACTTAAATCATCGTTCTTAATATTATAAAATTCAGTTATTTGTCTGACACTATATTGTTGACGTCTTGACTCTTTCAAGTATAAAATAATTTTAACCATTTTATATTTATGACTTTTTCTATTCAAATTTAAAAAAAAAACTTTTTATAAGGTAATTTACAACTATTTTTTTCATATTGTAAAATTTATTAACGTATTTCTTTGTAAAGTATCTTATCCATTTTTAAATAAATTTTTCCAGTTCTAATAAAGACAGCATTGTCTGTCGGAACGTCAAAAAAAGTATTTTTTTAACCTTTACTTTTAAAATTTTGACTGACTCGGAGAAATCAATTAATTCAGTTATACATGTGAATTAATAACACCGAGTGATAGTTAACAAATATTATTAAAATTCTTGAATTTATTGCAGTGGAGCAGTTAAATATATTCCACCTGATTACAAGAAGTATCAATCGTTTTATACTTGTAGGAATAATATTGCACAGCTTGGAGGTAATTTGTTAATTTTTTTATTTATCAGTTTTTTTCATATCTTTCTGTTTTAAACTTTTTAAAAAAAATTTTAATTAAACCTATTTATTGAATTTAATTGAACGTTCTTTGATGATTTTTAAATCTCAAATTATGAAACTTCGGAAACAGCAGCTGAAAAAACTTACCTAATCTTAACACATAATATAATTATTTTTGATGATTAGTTTATTTGTCTAGTTAATACAATAATTTTATTTTCATCATTATATTTATATTTATTATTACCTTTATCTTAAATTTATCAATATACTAAGTATTACTTACATGACTTATTACTAATTTTAATTGTACAATTTTTGACGATGTTTAACGCTTATTATCCAGAAGATGAAGACCTGCAGAAATTTGACACGACTTTTATAGCAAAAGAAACCATAATTTTCATCAAACGCACTCCAGGTGATATGTGATATTCAGTATGTTTTTTATTTATTTTTTAACATGTCCTTTAATTCCTCAGGTATTACTATTCTTCATTTTAATATTTTTTTCAATCCCTTATAAATCCTGATAAAGATAAAATTTTACAAACTTTTGTCCATCGTCAATGGTTCAAAACTCAAATATTTCTTTTAGTTTCTCTCTACACTCGTCTTTAATTTTTTTCCTTTTATGCATCAGTTGTGTCACTATTTTAATGTAATAGGTTAGTTTCCTAAAAATATTTTTTTTATTTAGTTGTATTTCGTACCATCCACTTGTTTGGTATGGTCTTTTCTTATTTAAAACTTCTATTTCCATTTTGAAAAACCTATAGAATTATTCTTTTAATTTGATTAAAATTCAAAGGTGTTGTAATCGAAGACGAACCTGTTTTGATAGAATGAAGAGAAAGTGTTTTTTTGGTTTAAAAATTTGTAGTTTTGAGTTTAAGTTATTTTATTTGAAAACTGTTTAGAGATTTATTACAAGATACGTTAAGTTCGAGTTATTAAGAGGAGGAAAAGTTGTTGTTAATCAAAATAACAGAGAAAAGTTAACAATAGAGAATATCTGGGAAATGATGAGGTCGAAAATGACCGCGAAGGAGCAAAAGAGAAGGCGCCGAACAAGAGAAAGAGAGAGAGAGAAACTAAGATTTTCATGAAAAATGAAGGGAGAAAGTTTGCAAAGAGACAGTCTAGAAGAAGATACGCGGGTGAAAAGTTCAAAATTGAGTGAAGTTGAAAATTAATTTGAAATTTTGAAAAGTGAGTGATAATCTATTGCAGAGAAGAGTTTGAAGAGTTGAAGAAGAGAAGATATTTTAGGAAGGTAATTTATTTGGAAATTTGGAATAGCTCGTAGAGAAAGAGTTGACAGTAAGTACAAGAGATCTAGACATAAAATTAGAACGTAAACAAGAATAAGTCTAGATTTGAAAAGTAATCTGTGCTGAAAATCGGAATTGCCCATGGTAAGGGTTGAAAATTAATAATTGAATAATCCAAAAGAGATTGAATTAGAAGAATCTTTCTGATAAAAGATTAAAGAAGGGGCGTAATTTATTCCTTTTGTTTATTTCTTATAACTCTTGAAGTTTTGTTCTGTTTTATTATGTTACTTGATTACACCACCCCGTTATGATCCCATCTAGATTCTTAGAATTAAGTATCTTCCGGAGCCTACATATGTGCTAACAATTCATAATAAAAAACATTAGTTTTCTTTTTCTATATCCTTGGATCGTCTTGCAAATGTTTATTGCAAAATTGTAATTTCAAATAATTCTCTTATATTTTCCTTTTCACAATAAGTCTCTCGAAATGTCAAGGCTAATTACTTTATTGTCCCGGCCATTGTAAAGATTTTATACTTTAACCCTCGACACCTTCTTCGATAAGGAAAGGAGGGTCTCAGGTAGAAGATCTATTCATTTTTGTTTAGTATAATTTGAACTTTGGAATAAATAAGTCGAGTTTATTCACAAAATATTTCAAGTGGTTGTTTCTGTGTTGATTTTTGTATTAATTTTGTTGGTCGAGTCCATACCAAGTGATCACACCAATTTCAGTCATATTGAGTAATATTTACGAAATTGATATTTTGGGTTCCTTTAGGAGTAAAAAAATAGATTTTAATTATTTTTAAAAAATTCAAAATATTTTCGAAAATATTCAAATTCAAAATTTTGAGTACTATTTTTTTTGTTTTATCATAACTTCTGTAATTTTGAAGCAATTGAGATCATTTTTTTTTAAATTACTCGTATTTAAATACTCTTTCAAGAAAAATTATAATAATTAAGAAATTGTTTATAATTAAATTTTTATTAAAAAAATTAAATTATTTATTTAAACAAAATCTAAAGTATATCATCGATCTTTTTCAAAAAATTCATAAACATAGCCTATAATGTGCTTAAAAATTTAAGCCAAAGAAAAAGATGGTATGTATTATAGTTTTTGAGAAAAAAATTATTAAGTTATGCTAGCGCGGCGCAGACCGGTGTCACCGCTACTCAACGCGTAGTTCCGTAGTAACCGAAATTTATGTATATTATTACATAATATAAATACAGTTAATCGTCATGTTTATTTTTTTATTTTACAAATTGTGCTGTGCACAGAATTTGAAAAAATTTTTGTTTCAATTTTATTCTCAAGGGGTACGAAGGAATGAAATTTTTGTTTACCTTTAATGGTCATAGCTTGATTAAATCTTTCACTTAACAATTGTTTTTCAGCTTCATATTCTGCGTAATTACAAAATTCTACATTAATTTTCTCTAAACTGGATTTTGCCCACTCGTATAAGTCAAGAGGAGTAACAATTTGATTGTTTAATGGTCGTTGTAAACTTGCTTCTTTCAACTATTTTCAAACTATTTTTATCATTCTTTAAGGGGAGAGATAGGTGAAATTTTAACTCAACAAAATTTTTTATGCTCAGAGGTGTCATTTTTTTTCTTACATCAATTAAGATGTAGAATTATGGTATTACATAAAAATTAAAAAACAATATTATTTTGGTCATTTTCGAAATTTTATTTTTCAAAATCCATACGATGGATTGTAGAAAATCATTTAAAAATCCCACAAAAAAATTGTCGATGGAAAAAATGAAAATTGTGAAAGAGGTTTAATTTTTAAAATTTAAGTTTTTCTTAGAATAAATTTCTCAAACTCCGCAAATTATTTGTTTCTCTATTTTTGACATTACCCCATAATTTTAGGTCTAAAATTGCATAAGAAAAAAAATTAACACCCCTGAACATCGCGAATTTTGATAATTTTACCAGTCCATTATTTTTCTTTCTTCAGTTTTAAATTATTTTAATTATTCACTTATTTTCACTTATTTTTACCAGTTTTTAAATATATTAATTATTTTTCAATTGATTTAACAAATTTTCAATTATTATTCTTAAATTTTAATAATTTTCCCAATTTTTAGTTATTTTTATTATTTTTCTATAAATTACCAATTTTTTAATTACTTTTTTTTACTTTAATTATTTTCTCCGATTTTTTTAATTCTAAAGTTTGATGTCCATGTACTATGAAAAGATCAGTGTGACTTTCTGAAGTTTATAATTTAAATATAATACACTAACTATATTTACATTATGTAAAAATATACATACATTTCGGTTACTACGGAACTACGCGTTGAGTAGCGGTGACATCGGTCCGCGCCGCGCTAGCATAACTTAATAATTTTTTTCTCAAAAACTATAATACATACCATCTTTTTCTTTGGCTTAAATTTTTAAGCACATTATAGGCTATGTTTATGAATTTTTTGAAAAAGAACGATGATATACTTTAGATTTTGTTTAAATAAATAATTTAATTTTTTTAATAAAAATTTAATTATAAACAATTTCTTAATTATTATAATTTTTCTTGAAAGAGTATTTAAATACGAGTAATTTAAAAAAAAATGATCTCAATTGCTTCAAAATTACAGAAGTTATGATAACACAAAAAAAATAGTACATAAAATTTCGAATTTGAATATTTTCGAAAATATTTTGAATTTTTTAAAAATAATTAAAATTTATTTTTTTTACTCCTAAAGGAACCCAAAATATCAATTTCGTAAATATTACTCAATATGACTGAAATTGGTGTGATCACTTGGTATGGACTCGACCTGTTAATAAATAAACCATTTAAGTGAAGTGTGTTACCAGTGCCTCATTTTGGATCCATTGGAAAGACAGCGCAATCCCGGTAGGTGATTAAAAAAAGGCAAACTATCCACGAATTATATTTTATAATTTATTTAATCTCTTGACAAGCCCTCGGAAATGTTTTGAAAAATATAACCAAGAAAAAACAAAAGGCAATATTTTCCTAACTTCAAAAATCTTTTACAGTTTCTCGATACTCTAGCAGGATCAGAAATTTTTTTCTATTCTCAATTCTTTACGTTTTCAAATTTCTCGATCCTTCAGGAAGTATCCGAAACTATTAAGATTGGATTTTTACATTATTTCCTTAAAATTAAAAAACCAGAATATCAAAACTGACTCAATGATCAAAGAAAAATCACGGACTTGCTGAAAATCGCAGTTGAAACTAGAAAGGTTCAATTCTTGGAGTAGCGTTTGGTCATCAAGGCGCTCGATATTCAGCGCATTTCGGCATTTGCCAATTAATAGGAAAGAGTTGGCGGTAAAAGTGCTGGATGCTCAAAAGAGAAAGAGGAATCTGGAACGTGTGAAACTCTATTTTTCTTGCCAGCTTCCAGCAAGAGGGACAGAGAAGAAAAAGAACCCGAGGTGCAAAAGGGCAGGGAATAAAAGCAGAAGTGCATGGAGCCAGGCTTCCAAGCGTGATAGGGAGAAAGGAAGGGAGGGCGAGAAGAAAAAACGGTAGGAAGATTGGATAGAATCAGCAGTCTACGAGTAACAATGGGAGGGTTCAATTGAAAAAATAATTTAATGTGTCCTTTTAATTAAACAGAGAGGGATAGACAAGCGAGTTAGGCAGGCAGTGGAGGGCGGCTCGGATGGACGCGGAAATTTAAAACCTGATCAATTGATAGGATGGAATGAAAAAAGTAGGGGTTGCCGACGGGGGGGGTGAGCGATTCGCGGGTGGGGCACCACTGAGAGCCACAAAACGGGTGTGGGTGTGCAAAATTTGCGTGTGTGTGCGTGTCTCGATGGTTGTTTGTGTGGAAAAAAAAGGGGGGGTGGGCGAGGTGGCATCGGAAGAGAGGGTGGTGGATGGAGGTAGATGGGATGGGATTATTCTGAAACGCGAATTTGTTCATTTGTTTCTTTCCTCTGTATGCACGCCGCGGCGTGTGTGCATCCTCTTTTATCGACTGAAATCCCAGGCTTCGAATTACTGTGCAAATGATTTTTTCTCGCTCTGTTCTCATTTTTTTTTTTTTTATTTTTTTTATTCGACAAACCCCTTTTTTTTCGCAGCCCGGCCATTCTACCTGGCGGCCGAATTTAAAGCTGCTGCGAAAATTCGTGAGAAACATACTTGTTCGAGGTGCTTTTGACATGCGCTTAAGCCCGCACGAGTCGTATTGCGAAAAGATCGCTTATCTAGGGAGAACTCGAGTTATCTTGGTGGTAATCGCGGTAAAGCCGCAGTGATGAACACGGATTGAATGTCAGTAGGTATTTCCAGTTTGAAACAACTTCAAGTGTTGAATGCTTTGCACCAGGCACAAATAATAGTAGTCTATTTAACGCTGTGTACGATCAAATAACTTTAATACATTACTTCAATGATCTTTTGGTTTATTCTGAGTATGGGTTTTTTTGAGATGGAAATTAAATTTGAGATTTTGGAGATTAAATGTGGGGAGAATAATCCAAATACCAGGAATGTTGTTATTAGAGAAACAATTAATATAGTCGATATTACCAATACCAGCATGGAAATGACGCATAAATTCTATCATATTCAAATTAAAGATATAGATATATTACAAGACATAAAACTGTATTCTGGGGACACTGCTCCGTTCAGAATTAAACATAGACTGCCCTTCGCACTTTTAACTCAGGTCAATAACTAATATTGTATATTCATCGACTTTAAAAGATATTTGTATACTGAAAATTGAATTCTACAAGATTTTATTAGTGTTTTCTTTATTATTTAATTTTTATTAACATTTTTATTGTATTTATGATTAAAGAAAATGTTTTAATGGGGTTTTTATTAGCCGCTTTTACCAAAAAAAAAAAACAGATAAACGAATTAACAAATAAAAACAAAAATTATTTTTTAATTAGCACATGAACATTCTGATAAATTGCTTTTAGTAATAGGCGCAGAATCTTAACAAAGACTTATGTACAATTTTGTAAATTATGTATAAACTGAACTGATAAATAAATTTTGGTTGTTAAAGTAAGTAAAGTAAAAAGTCGAAAAATATTTGCTTACATGTGCCTAATGTCTGACACTGCAAAAAGTCGGTATCTTAATTTAAGATACATTTTTAGTCACTTTTAAGATGTTTCCGAAAAGTTATCAAAAGTATCTTAAAATGGATTAATTTTTAAAAATTGAAAGCTAAAATATAAGATACTTTAAACGTTTTAAGAGTGAATACAATGCATTTTATGATGTTTCTTTTTAGAATGTGTAAGTTTTGGTGATTTTGGTAAAGTAATAACTCGTATTTTACATCGTGTGTCTGATTTAATATAAGGTCTGGAATGTTAAATATTAAAATTTTATTTTGTAAATATACTATAAAAGTGAAATGACGTAAATTCCTTTATATAACCAATTGGATAAAATAAAAAATGTATTATAATTATTATTAATGGTGGGAATCACTGGAATATGGGTGGTGATTACACTCTGAGAAAAATGTTAAAATTAGTTTAGTTTTAAGTTTAAGCTTACTTTTTCATTAGTTTTGAAAGCGGAAAATAAAAGTGTTAAGATGTATACTTTAAGTATCTGTAGAGTGACTAGAATTCATTTTAAGATATATTTCTTTTTGCAGAGAAGTGAAAAAAGAACGAGAAATATAAAAGAAGAAATACAAAAAAATAAAGAAGATTTACTAAATTGTGAAAAAATTACAAGACTCTTAGAAAATAAGTAGAATTTGTTAAAAAATAAAAAGAATATTTTAAAAAAAATCTTTAGACATATTTCGACTTATAAAATTAAAGAAACGGTACTTCCTCTATGAAGAAGCAAAAATCATAGAAACCAAAAAACAATAAATGGAAACAAAATAATTTTTAAACATTAAAGCAGATAACTATAAAATAGAGAAAAATTACAAGAAAGAAATACAATAACTTTGTCAATATTAACAAGAAAAGGACAAAATAGCGTGCAGTAAAATTAAGATCATAAATTGAAGAAAAATGATTGGAAAATTAAGATAAAGTTGGTTGAAAATAAAAAAGGGGCTATTGATTCTATCAATATCCGACGAAATATCTTCTTTATGTAGATTAATTGGTTTCTTAATCTGTAACGTTTTTTTTTTTCAAAGGAAGAATGATAACAAATAAAAATTAGAGAAGTTATGAATGTTATAAAAAAAAAATTTTTTAATTTCAGAAAAACAGAAAAAATCTTGAGTTAGTAAAGCAAATTTTTGGAGAATTATATACTTTATAAAGTTAAATTGATTCGTTTTGAGACAGGGAATGTAACTTTTGTATTTATTAAGTTATATTTTTAACATACAAAAATTTTGTCAAAAATCAATATTTTTTATGAAAAATGGTATTTGGAAAAATATGGTTAAGAATTTTCAAAAATCCCTGTGTCTGAATTTAGATATTTATGAGCTTAATTAACCATCAAAATTTTATTAAAATCCATTGAGGCGTTCTCCAGATATCTAAGCGACAAAAAAATTCCAACACTCACACATGCATCTGGACATTTACCAAAGAATGGAAATTTAGGCCTTTTAATTGAAAATAATTCGATTTCGACTTTTCTTGGAAAATAGAAAATCCTAACGATCACAATATATCTTTAATAAGAACGCAAAAATGAAGAATTTATTAAAAGTAAAAGAAACTACTATAGTTACACTTATAAATTTAAAAAAACCTAAAAATGAAGAAAAATAACTAGTAATTGACAAAAATAACAATAAAGGAAAAAACTGTTGAAAATAACTGAAATAAAAAGAAATAACTCTACAGAAAAAATATTTAGACATTGAAATAAATAACTAAAAAGTAGAAGAAAATATTAATAACTTGTAATTTGTTACAAAGAACTAGAGAAGGAGAAAAATAAGGTAAAATAAAAAAGGATGTTAAACTGGAAAAAAATTATTTAAAAATCAGGATAAAGTACTAGAATATAGAAAATAAGTGAAATATGTCAAAACATTACTAGAAAGTAAAATTATAATTACAATTTTTTTCTAAAAACTTTTTCTAGGAATTATAAATATTTTGACACATAAGCTTGTAAAATAATCATTAATAAGGTTTGTCTGACTCAAATTTGTTTGAATTTTTAATTTATATGAGAAAGCAATAATTTTATATCAACAAAAAATTACCAGAAAGAGAGATAGTAACTAAAAGTTTATTACAAGTAATTCTAAAAGGAAGAAAAATTACTTTAAAGTGAAAAACAATGAACGATTAAGTAAATAAAACTAATTACTGATGAATATGTACTAAAAAATGAAAAGAGAGTCTGAAAAAACTCTTTAAATAGAATAAGAATAACTAAAAATAAAAACATAACCAAAAGTTAAAGAAAAATAATTGATAAATAAAGAAAATAGCAGAGTTTTAAAAAGGTTCAAAAAATAAGTTAAGAATGTAGTTCGTAATAAAAATATTAGAAAGGAAAATAATATTTTGAAGTTGTTTAGACATAACTAGGAACAATAGAAAAATTAATGTCAATTGAAAAATTGCTACATAAAATAAACTAAAATGTACAAAATAACTAGAAGCTAAAGAAAAATTATTGGAGAATTTAATAAATACCTGAATTGTTAAAATTAACTAAGAGAAGTGTAAAAAGTAAGAATTTATTGATAAAAACTGCTAGAACATATTGAAAAATATCTCAAAATTGTAGAAAACGAGTCGCAACATTTATTCTCCAACAATTACAAAATTCAATGTTTTAATATACACATTAGGGTGGTCCTTGAAAATAAAATTTTCAAATTTTTGAAGTCCGTAACCCTTCATTTTGTTATACATTAAAAAAAAGGGACACGTACTTTTTTACTTTTTTTTATTTCAATATTTAATAGTGTCTCATGGACCATGTACTTTGCATTAGAAAGAAACAATTTTTCGTAGATTTGAAAACACCATGGAATGAAAAATCAGGGAAAAATCGTTAAAAAGTTTTTATTACTATATTTTCTAAAGTATTTATTATTACCTACTGGATTTTTTTACAACTAACCAAATATTAATGATTTTACTTTCAGATAAATTTTAATTTGTTTAAGCAATTTGTTGTTGTTATTGTTATACTATTCTTAAATACATGTAAAAAATTATGGACTTCAGCATTATTTTACACTTTATTTTGACATTAATGAGAAAAAATAATAATTAATTTAAACAAGTTATATAATTATATGTTTAAAAAAACTATTGCTGCTATTTAAAAATTAGCCTTTTCATCAATTATTATTTAAACAAATTATTGTTGCTCTTTGAAAATCTATATTTAAATATAATATATCTACAAAGCTGCAATTTTTCCAGTGACAAATATCAAAAAGTAGGTTTCAAATTGATTTCCTGGAAGCAATTTTCAACCGATTTACACTTTTTTTTAAATGTTTACAAATAAATTTTTCGGAGATCAATGAGAGTAGATTTTTAAATTTGTGTACTATAAACAATTTATGTTAACGTATATTGTGAAAAAATTGAGATTTTAACATTTATCCGTCTCATTCAGTGAAAAAAAATTTCTCATGTTTATTACTTATCTTGGAGAGTAGAAAAAGAAAATAACAGTTTGTTTTTTTAAAAATATTGTTATAAAGAAATAATATAAATAAATTCAGTATTTCAACACTTATGAGGAGAAAAACTCTCTTTTTCACTAAATTGTTCCTTCATTATACAAATTAATGTATAATATTAAAACAAATTTATTTGTTAATAAATATTCCTTTTTGTATAAACAATTTATATAAACAAATGCACTATTTTGTCATTAATAAACTAAAACTTTTTGCGTTTTCTCGTAATTTTGACTAGAACGTATACAAAGTAAACATTCTTTCTATAAATTCCCGCGTAACTAAACGCCAATGGCTAAAATCTTGCAAATCATGGCGCAAATCTTGTAAATGTTTAGCAATACTATAAAGACTTCAGCCACACTTTTAAGTATGGCGAAAATCTGCGCAAGCATGGCTAATGTTCATATGCCATAGTCAAGATGCACGATGTTTTAAATAATTTGGGCATCTTTATAATCCTTATTTCTTGATATTTTTACACCACATAGATTGAGAAAAACTTAACAGCTTTAGAATTACATTTTTAATTAAAATTAAAGCTTTCTAATACAAACAATGGCGGATATCTCTTAAATAATGGCCAGTAATTCAGGTATGTTTTTTATTGCTTTTTCTCCAGTTTTTAACTTAATACTGTTTGTAAAAAATTAGGCCGATGTTACATATTTTTTTAACCAAGAGAAACATAATTTTCTAACACTTTGCTCATAAAAAACCTAATCATTACGCAAATCTGGCAAACAATGGCTAGTAATTTAAGCATTGTTTTTATCGATTTTTCTCAAATTCGTAACTTTATATATATTTATGTAATTATTAGCCAATATAATAAATTTTTTTAACCAAAATAAACATAATTTTCTTACACATTGGACATAAGAATATATATCATGGCGCAAATCTGGCAAACAATGTCCAGTAATTTTAGCATCTTTTTTATCTTTTTTTCTTAAGTTCTTCACTTAATCTATTATTGTAATTATAAGCCGATATAATTTTTTTTTAACCAAGAGAAACATAATTTTCTAACACTTTTGACATAAGAGAACAAATCATGGCGCAAATCTGCCTAACAATGGCCAGTAATTTGAGCATCTTTTTTATCGTTTTTGCTCAAGTTCTTGACTTTATATATTTATGTAATTATTAGCCGATATATTATATTTTTTTAACCAAGAGAAACTTAATTGTCCAACACACTTTGGTCATGAGAATGTATATCATGGCGCAAATCAGGCAAACAATGGCCAATAATTGAGGCATATTTTTTATTGCTTTTTCTCAAGTTTTTCAGTTAATCCAGTTTTGTAATTATTTAACCGATATTTTCTATTTTTTTAACTAAGAGAAACATAATTTTCTGACACTTTGGACATAAAGGAACAAATCATGCCGCAAATCTGTCAAACAATGGCCAGTAATTTAAGCACCTTTTTTACCGTTTTTTCTTAAGTTTTTTACTTGATATATTATTGTAATTATTAGCCGATTTAATAAATTTTTTAAACCAAGGAAAAACTAATTTTCCAACACTTTGGACATAAGAATACAAATCATGGCGGAATTCTGGCAAACAATGGCAAGTGATTAAGGAATGTTTTTTATTGCTTTTTCTCAAGTTTTCAACTTGATATAGTTTTCTAATTATTTGACGAGATTATGTTTGTTTTTAATAAAAAAAAACATAATTATTTAACACTTTGGTCATAAGAGAACTAATCGTGGCGCAAATCTGGCAAACAATGGCAAGTGATTGAGTCATGTTTTTTATTGCTTTTTTTCAAGTTTTTAACTCGATATAGTTTTCTTATTATTCAACCGACATTATATTTGTTTTTAACCAAAGAAAACATAATTTTCTAACACTTTGGTCATATAAGAGAACTAATCATGGCGCAAATCTGGCAAACAATGGCTAGTAATTTGAGAGTTATTTTAATCGTTTTTTCTCAAGTTCTTCACTTAATATATTATTGTAATTATTAGCCGATAAATTATATTTTTTTAACCAAGAGAAACTTAATTTTTCAACACACTTTGGTCGTGAGAATATATATCATGGCGCAAATCAGGCAAACAATGGCCAATAATTGAGGCATGTTGTTTATTGCTTTTTCTCAAGTTTTTTACTTAATCTAGTTTTGTAATTATTTAACCGAGATTATATTTGTTTTTAATCAAAAGAAACATATTTTTTTAACACTTTGAACATAAGAGAACTAATTATGGCACAAATCTGGCAAACAATGGCTAGTAATTTAAGAATTTTTTTTCTCTTTTTTTTCAAGTTCTTCACTTACTATATTATTGTAATTATTAGCCGATATATTATATTTTTTTAACCAAGAAAAACTTAATTTTCCAACACACTTTGGTCATGAGAATGTATATCATGGCGCAAATCAGGCAAACAATGGCCAATAATTGAGGCATGTTTTTTATTGCTTTTTCTCAAGTTTTTCACTTAATCTAGTTTTGTAATTATTTAACCGATATTTTATATTTTTTTAACTAAGAGAAACATAATTTTTTGACACTTTGGACATAAAGGAACAAATCATGCCGCAAATCTGGCAAACAATGGCTAGTAATTTAAGCATTGTTTTTATCGATTTTTCTCAAATTCTTTACTTGATATATTAATATAATTATTAGCCGATATATTATACTTTTTTTAACCAAGATAAACATAATTTTCTAACACTTTGGACATAAGAGAACAAATCATGACGCAAATCTGGCAAACAATGGCCAGAATTTAAGCACCATTTTAATCGTTTTTTCTCAAGTTTTTCATTTGATATAGTTTTGTAATTATTTAACCTATTCTATAAATTTTTTTAATCAAGATAATTAAAATTTTCTAAAACACATTGGACATGAGAATATATATCATGGCGCAAATCTGGCAAACAATGGCTAGTAATTTAAGCATTGTTTTTATCGATTTGTCTCAAATTCTTTACTTGATATATTATTATAATTATTAGCCGATATATTATATTTTTTTTAACCAAGAGAAACATAATTTTCTAACACTTTGGACATAAGAGAACAAATCATGGCGCAAATCTGCCTAACAATGGCCAGTAATTTGAGCATCTTTTTTATCGTTTTTTATCAAGTTCTTGACTTTATATATATTTATGTAATTATTAGCCGATATAATAAATTTTTTTAACCAAGATAATTAAAATTTTCTAAAACACATTCGACATGAGAATATATATCATGGCGCAAATCTGGCAAACAATGTCCAGTAATTTTAGCACCTTTTTTATCGTCATTTCTTAAGTTCTTCATTTAATCTATTATTGTAATTATTAGCCGATATAATTTTTTTTTAACTAAGAGAAACATAATTTTCTATCACATTAATCATAAGAAAACTAATCATTACGCAAATCTGGCAAACTATGGCTAGTAATTTAAGCATTGTTTTTATCGATTTTTCTCAAATTCGTAACTTTATATATATTTATGTAATTATTAGCCAATATAATAAATTTTTTTAACCAAAATAAACATATTTTTCTTACACATTGGACATGAGAATATATATCATGGCGCAAATCTGGCAAACAATGTCCAGTAATTTTAGCATCTTTTTTATCGTTTTTTCTTAAGTTCTTCACTTAATCTATTATTGCAATTATAAGCCGATATAATTTTTTTTTAACCAAGAGAAACATAATTTTCTAACACTTTTGACATAAGAGAACAAATCATGGCGCAAATCTGCCTAACAATGGCCAGTAATTTGAGCATCTTTTTTATCGTTTTTGCTCAAGTTCTTGACTTTATATATTTATGTAATTATTAGCCGATATATTATATTTTTTTAACCAAGAGAAACTTAATTTTCCAACACACTTTGGTCATTGTTTGCCAGATTTGCGCCACGATTAGTTCTCTTATGACCAAAGTGTTAAATAATTATGTTTTTTTTTATTAAAAACAAACATAATCTCGTCAAATAATTAGAAAACTATATCAAGTTGAAAACTTGAGAAAAAGCAATAAAAAACATTCCTCAATCACTTGCCATTGTTTGCCAGAATTCCGCCATGATTTGTATTCTTATGTCCAAAGTGTTGGAAAATTAGTTTTTCCTTGGTTTAAAAAATTTATTAAATCGGCTAATAATTACAATAATATATCAAGTAAAAAACTTAAGAAAAAACGGTAAAAAAGGTGCTTAAATTACTGGCCATTGTTTGACAGATTTGCGGCATGATTTGTTCCTTTATGTCCAAAGTGTCAGAAAATTATGTTTCTCTTAGTTAAAAAAATAGAAAATATCGGTTAAATAATTACAAAACTGGATTAACTGAAAAACTTGAGAAAAAGCAATAAAAAATATGCCTCAATTATTGGCCATTGTTTGCCTGATTTGCGCCATGATATACATTCTCATGACCAAAGTGTGTTGGACAATTAAGTTTCTCTTGGTTAAAAAAATATAATATATCGGCTAATAATTACATAAATATATAAAGTCAAGAACTTGAGCAAAAACGATAAAAAAGATGCTCAAATTACTGGCCATTGTTAGGCAGATTTGCGCCATGATTTGTTCTCTTATGTCAAAAGTGTTAGAAAATTATGTTTCTCTTGGTTAAAAAAAAATTATATCGGCTTATAATTACAATAATAGATTAAGTGAAGAACTTAAGAAAAAAAGATAAAAAAGATGCTTAAATTACTGGACATTGTTTGCCAGATTTGCGCCATGATATATATTCTTATGTCCAATATGTAAGAAAATTATGTTTATGTTGGTTAAAAAAATTTATTATATTGGCTAATAATTACATAAATATTTATAAAGTTACGAATTTGAGAAAAATCGATAAAAACAATGCTTAAATTACCAGCCATTGTTTGCCAGATTTTTGTAATGATTAGTTTTCTTATGATTAAAGTGATAGAAAATTATGTTTCTCTTGGTTAAAAAAAAATTATATCGGCTAATAATTACAATAATAGATTAAGTGAAGAACTTAAGAAAAACCGATAAAAAAGATGCTAAAATTACTGGACATTGTTTGCCAGATTTGCGCCATGATATATATTCTTATGTCCAATGTGTAAGAAAATTATGTTTATTTTGGTTAAAAAAATTTATTATATTGGCTAATAATTACATAAATATATATAAAGTTACGAATTTGAGAAAAATCGATAAAAACAATGCTTAAATTACTAGCCATTGTTTGCCAGATTTGCGTAATGATTAGGTTTTTTATGACCAAAGTGTTAGAAAATTATGTTTCTCTTGGTTAAAAAAATATGTAACATCGGCCTAATTTTTTACAAACAGTATTAAGTTAAAAACTGGAGAAAAAGCAATAAAAAACATACCTGAATTACTGGCCATTATTTGAGAGATATCCGCCATTGTTTGTATTAGAAAGCTTTAATTTTAATTAAAAATGTAATTCTAAAGCTGTTAAGTTTTTCTCAATCTATGTGGTGTAAAAATATCAAGAAATAAGGATTATAAAGATGCCCAAATTATTTAAAACATTGTGCATCTTGACTATGGCATATAAACATTAGCCATGCTTGCGCAGATTTTCGCCATACTTAAAAGTGTGGCTGAAGTCTTTATAGTATTGCTAAACATTTACAAGATTTGCGCCATGATTTGCAAGATTTTAGCCATTGGCGTTTAGTTACGCGGGTTTTTAACATTTATCTGTTTCATTCAGTGAAAAAAATTTTCGTATGCTTAATACTTCATATGCGTAGTGTCCTGAGGAGTAGAAAAAGAAAACGACAGCTTGTTGTTTAAAATTATTGTTCTGAAAAACTAATATAAACAAATTTAGTATTTCAACACTTATTAGTAGAAAAAATCTCTTTTTCACTAAATTGTTCCTTTATTATACAAATTTATATATTTTATTAAAAAAAATTTATTTGTCAATAAATTTCCCTTTTTTTTAAACAATTTACATAAACAAATGCACTTTTTGGTCATTTATAAGCCAAAACGTTCTGCGTTTTTTCATAATTTTAAATAGAATATACAAAGTGAACATTCTTTCTATGAAATTTGATTTTACAATAAATTTATCTTTTTTATAAACAATCTAACATAAACAAATTAAACTAAAATATCATTTTTGTAACAGGAAAATTGCGTTTTTCTAAATTAGGCTTAGGTTTGTCAAACTAAAGTTTATTACTACGGAAAATCTGTTTTGCAATAAAAATCCCTTTTTTATATACAATTTGTTTAAACAAATGCTCATTTGAACATTTATAATCTAAAACGATTTGCATTTTCTGGTAATTTTGACAAAATCATAAAAAGTAAAACATACAAATTCTTTTAGTAAGAATTTCGTTTACAATATAGATTTAGGTTCTATTAAGAATAATTTTTGTAAAACAATAAAGAAAAATGACATTTTACTAGATACACTTTTCTAGATACATTCTGAAGTATACTACATTTGTTAACAGTAATTGTTTCACAGAAAAAGACAGCATTATTTCAAAATGAATTTTTCTTTATAGAAAAGTTCAATATTCCAAAATATAAGCATAAAATATAGGATAAGATATTTTTTTACCCAGAACTGTCAATTACCTTTATTTGTTTATCAAAATTGTTTTTAAAAAAACGTAAATCTATTGCAAAAGAGTTTTTACTAAAAGAAGGTGTATGTTCTTCTTTGTATGTTCTAGTCAAAATTACCAGAAAATACTAGAAAAAGTTTAAGCTTAAAAATGTCCGATACAGCATTTGTTTGCTTAAATTGTTTACAAAAAATTGATATTTATTGCAAAACAAATTTTCCTTAATACTAAACTTTTGTTTGACAAATCTAAGCATAATATTAAAAAACACAACTTTCTTGTCACAAAAATCATATTTTTGTTTCTTTGTTTAATATAGATTGTTTATAAAAAAAAGTAAATTTATTGAAAAATCCAATTTTATAGAAAGAATGTTTACTTTGTATACGTTCTAGTCAAAATTACGAGAAAACGCAAAAAGTTTTAGTTTATTAATGACAAAATAGTGCATTTGTTTATATAAATTGTTTATACAAAAAGGAATATTTATTAACAAATAAATTTGTTTTAATATTATACATTAATTTGTATAATGAAGGAACAATTTAGTGAAAAAGAGAGTTTTTCTCCTCATAAGTGTTGAAATACTGAATTTATTTATATTATTTCTTTATAACAATATTTTTAAAAAAACAAACTGTTATTTTCTTTTTCTACTCTCCAAGATAAGTAATAAACATGAGAAATTTTTTTTCACTGAATGAGACGGATAAATGTTAAAATCTCAATTTTTTCACAATATACGTTAACATAAATTGTTTATAGTACACAAATTTAAAAATCTACTCTCATTGATCTCCGAAAAATTTATTTGTAAACATTTTTAAGAAACCTTTTTCGAAATCGGTTGAAAATTGCATCTAGGAAATCAATTTGAATCCTACTTTTTGATTTTTTTCCAGCGTGGGAATAATAATTATTTCGATCGTCCCCGTTGATAGAAGGTTCATTAAAAAGCCAATGGAATAAAATGTTATTCAAAAGAGCGTGCTATATAACTCTTATTCAATTGTTTGTGTAATAAAATGACAACTTATTTTCAGTGCAACAAAATGCTATCATAAAAAATTAAATCCTCATTTTGTATGCAAAAATAAATGTAATTTTCATATTTATGCCATCAGATACATATTATTTATTAAATATTACATCTTAGATACAATACGAAGTTAATTTGCAGTTAAGGATGTTTATCCAAAAAACCATTTTCTACAGATTCTTAAAAAATTTTAATGACATATTAAATACATTACTTTACATGTACTGTTACAATTTTATTGAATTTTACCGTTCTGTTTTTAAGATATATATTTATAAAGTTGGGACTTTCACATGAAAAAAGTAACAAAACGCGCAAAATGACTATATTTTAATTAATTAAAAAAACACGGTTCTACAGATTTTTTTAAAAATCTAATATATTTTAAACTGTAATGGAATACAACTTTTACAATAATATTTAATTAATTTACCGTTCCGTTGTTAAGAAAATGTTATTTAAGGATAGTAATCCTTCACTTTTTTGAAATAATCAGAAAGAAAAAATTTTAAAAAGTTGGAATTTTCAACAGAATTTTTTTTTCAATAAAATTTGTTTGTGTAATGATTTTAACTACAAAATACTATTTAGAAACCAAATTATAAGACGAAATGAAATTAAAAAAATATTGACTAACATGGTCCGATAGAATGAGAACCGCTTGAGGGTATAAGCGTCCTTAAAAACAATCACATTTATGTTAAAAGTAATTATTCTACAATAACGTTTTGTCGCATTGAAAATCAGCTGTCATTTTATTTCACAAACAATTGAATAAGAATTATAAAGCGCGCTTTTTTGAATTAGCATTTTATTCCACTGGCTTTTCAATAAACATTTTATCGACGGGGACGTCGATTTGTAAATATATTATTACGGTTTTTATAAAGAACGAGGATAAGAAGTATTTACAGAACTACCATAATAAAAAAATATACCCCAAATAACACAATAAGCGCAATCGCATTAAAGTTAAATTCACTAATAACTCGTTCAGTAAAAATAACAGTTTTCTCAGTGCCCAGGGAGGAGTAAGGGAATAAAATGAAATCGCACAAATACTTTCGATCAGTAATTGAACTTTGGGGTGTCTCGGTGCAGCTAATGGAGGGTTCGTCCACCATTTCCTTGAAGCGCCCATTCTGAGGGGTGACCCAATGTACGAAGGGGTTCCCCGAAGATCTGAGAACGTCTCATTTCACGACCCTTCAAGAAGCACACTCTTCACCCCAAGTCCATTCTGGATATCGTGGACCTTAAACTGAGTTTCGCGACCCTCAAAGTCATATATTCCAATGTAACGCCTATCAATCGATCAGCCTCATTTGAATGTTGACCGCCTCGGCAAATATAAAATTCAAAGTATCTTTATAGGTATTTTTATATGCGGTAGTTTCATGGTAAGATCTCTCTATAGGGTTGCGTAGCTACGTGTATATTCAGCATACAAGTTCATCCACCTAATGTAGTTATGCAGGAATATATGTATGTTACATGGAACTATTCTTTTTTCCCCTACTCAACCCCACGTATACTGACGTATATATGTAAATGGCCAAGGAATGGACCACGGATAGATCGCGTATCCTATCCAAAGGGAATTTCGAAATATCATTTTCTTGCAAATTGTATCCATAAATCACATAAATTCAAAATAGTTATTGATGGGACCAAAAAATGTGTCATTTAGTCGCAAGTTTATCACTAAATTTAATAGAGTTTTTTTACACCGTGGGCAGGTTTAAAAAAGAAGTTTAAATAATATTTTAAAAATCACCCAAAAAATCTCTCAAAGCTTCCCAAATGAATAATCAAAAATTTAAAATTTTGAGAAAATCGTTTCAAATCCGATATTAGAAACGAGTACTGAAGGTAAGCGTTAAAAGTTAACGGAAAAGCGTTAACAGTTAACGAAAAAGGATACTTTTATACCTGGTTCCTTGGTTAGAGAGAGATGGTATTTGTTAAAAGATTACGGAAAAGGAAACTCTCAGCTCATTATACAAATTACCTTGAAATTTAAATTTTATTTCTTAATACACACAATAGACTGCCTGCAGGGTGTCATTATCGTTCGATCAAACCTTTGTATAATGAGGGTTAATGGCTTTAGGAAAAGAGAAAAATTTTCGAGTTTTAATGAAAAGTGTAAATTGTATATAGTTTTGTTTTGTATTTGTAAAGCTGAAATATTTTGTTTTTGGTATACACACTTGAAGGGAGCCTAATTACAAGAATGTCCTTCCTTACGGTCAAGGTCATTTGATACCTGCGTCTCCCTTTGAGAATAATTGCCCTTATCTTTATGAACCTTTGTATTAACGCTCAGTTGTAGTTTGTTTTTGAACGAGTTAACAAATAAAATTTCAAATAAATCAGACAAGTTCTCAGTTTATTTACCGAAACCAATTTCAATTAGGTAAAATTTCTTGAAATATAATTAATAAATCGCACAAAAAGAGAGAAACTAAATTAAATTCTGAAATTTTACCTCATTCAAATATCCTTCAAATTTAAATTTTTCTTTCTAAATATGAACAATAGACTAAATCGTTTTTCGAGACAACCCTTGCATAATGAGTGTTATAATTGGTTTTGGAAAAGAGAAAAAATTTTCGAGCTTCAAGGAAAAGAGAGATAAATATATTAGTGCGTGGTATAGAAGTGCATGGTAGTAAAAGTTATTTATAAATAGAACTTGAGTGTATATAATGTGGAAGTGAATAATGCTAATTATTGTGTATTTTTTATTAAGTGTTTATAATAGAAATGGTCGAGTCCATACCAAGTGATCACACCAATTTCAGTCATATTGAGTAATATTTACGAAATTGATATTTTGGGTTCCTTTAGGAGTAAAAAAAAAAAATTTTAATTATTTTTAAAAAATTTTAAATATTTTCGAAAATATTCAAATTCAAAATTTTGAGTACTATTTTTTTGTTTTATCATAACTTCTGTAATTTTGAAGCAATTGAGATCATTTTTTTTTAAATTACTCGTATTTAAATACTCTTTCAAGAAAAATTATAATAATTAAGAAATTGTTTATAATTAAATTTTTATTAAAAAAATTAAATTATTTATTTAAACAAAATCTAAAGTATATCATCGATCTTTTTCAAAAAATTCATAAACATAGCCTATAATGTGCTTAAAAATTTAAGCCAAAGAAAAAGATGGTATGTATTATAGTTTTTGAGAAAAAAATTATTAAGTTATGCTAGCGCGGCGCAGACCGGTGTCACCGCTACTCAACGCGTAGTTCCGTAGTAACCGAAATGTATGTATATTATTACATAATATAAATACAGTTAATCGTCATGTTTATTTTTTTATTTTACAAATTGTGCTGTGCACAGAATTTGAAAAAAATTTTGTTTCAATTTTATTCTCAAGGGGTACGAAGGAATGAAATTTTTGTGTACCTTTAATGGTCAAAAAATTAGAAAAAAGTGAGACTAGTACTAATAATGACCCAAATTCAATCACTTCAAATACAAACGCAAAACGATAAAAAATCAAAGGATACAAACCTGTATATAAGTGAATTTTTAATTAAAGCTTGCTTGCTTATATAGAAAATACTCAACGATCTCTCTTTCGAGAAATACACGCACCTAGCGGCAAGTTAAGAACTACAAATGTTAGCGGCAAATTCGAAATCTTTAAAATATTAAATATTGAATTTAATTATAGATATCAACAAAAATTCATATAATTTTTTCTATTATGTGAACTTATAAGATTGATTTGAAAATTTTTTTTACAAACATTGATTAAAAATAGTTATTTATAATAATCTTCAAATTTCATTCATTAATTCAATCTGTCCACACCTGCGAAGTTTGTCAGTACTTCGCAGTACTGACAAATTTTATGTTTCATACTTTATGTTTCAAATTTTTAATCATTTTTCTCCTTATAAAATTTTGTCATCTTTTAAATTTATTATAGTTTTCATTTCTTTTAACTATTTTCAAACTATTTTTATCATTCTTTAAGGGGAGAGATAGGTGAAATTTTAACTGAACAAAATTTTTGATGCTCAGAGGTGTCATTTTTTTTCTTACATCAATTAAGATGTAGAATTATGGTATTACATAAAAATTAAAAAACAATATTTTTTTGGTCATTTTCGAAATTTTATTTTTCAAAATCCATACGATGGATTGTAGAAAATCATTTAAAAATCCCACAAAAAAATTGTCGATGGAAAAAATGAAAATTGTGAAAGAGGTTTAATTTTTAAAATTTAAGTTTTTCTTAGAATAAATTTCTCAAACTCCGCAAATTATTTGTTTCTCTATTTTTGACATTACCCCATAATTTTAGGTCTAAAATTGCATAAGAAAAAAAATTAACACCCCTGAACATCGCGAATTTTGATAATTTTACCAGTCCATTATTTTTCTTTCTTCAGTTTTAAATTATTTTAATTATTCACTTATTTTCACTTATTTTTACCAGTTTTTAATTATATTAATTATTTTTCAATTGATTTAACAAATTTTTAATTATTATTCTTAAATTTTAATAATTTTCCCAATTTTTAGTTATTTTTATTATTTTTCTATAAATTACCAATTTTTTAATTACTTTTTTTTACTTTAATTATTTTCTCCGATTTTTTTAATTCTAAAGTTTGATGTCCATGTACTATGAAAAGATCAGTGTGACTTTCTGAAGCTTATAATTTAAATATAATACACTAACTATATTTACATTATGTAAAAATATACATACATTTCGGTTACTACGGAACTACGCGTTGAGTAGCAGTGACACCGGTCCGCGCCGCGCTAGCATAACTTAATAATTTTTTTCTCAAAAACTATAATACATACCATCTTTTTCTTTGGCTTAAATTTTTAAGCACATTATAGGCTATGTTTATGAATTTTTTGAAAAAGATCGATGATATACTTTAGATTTTGTTTAAATAAATAATTTAATTTTTTTAATAAAAATTTAATTATAAACAATTTCTTAATTATTATAATTTTTCTTGAAAGAGTATTCAAATACGAGTAATTTAAAAAAAAAATGATCTCAATTGCTTCAAAATTACAGAAGTTATGATAAAACAAAAAAATAGTACTCAAAATTTTGAATTTGAATATTTTCGAAAATATTTAAAATTTTTTAAAAATAATTAAAATTTATTTTTTTTACTCCTAAAGGAACCCAAAATATCAATTTCGTAAATATTACTCAATATGACTGAAATTGGTGTGATCACTTGGTATGGACTCGACCAAATGTGTTTAATGTGAAAGTGTACAGTATTAATCTGCCGTGTTAGGGAAAAACATACATATGTGCATCCCTAGTAATAATAAAATAGAGATAAAGGGAAAGTAACGATTTCATTTCAAGATAGGATGATTTGTGTGATTACTAAAGCAGTGATTATACGTAGGGACGACAAGAAGTAAACTCAAACTAGTATTAGAATATTTCTCGGTGACATACGCAACATTGAAATAGGTATATGAAGAGATTCGCGAGAGTATATTATTACTAAGGGAACTGAACCGTGGCAAAATTCTCCTTCAGCCAAGATTTCAATCGTCACTGACCGTCGTGCAATATGTTCTAATATGGCTCGAGGCGGCGACGAAGCGTGACGTCACATCCGTCGTCCCGGATCCAATGGTCATCTTGAATATTGGACCTACCTCCGAGGGACCGGAAGTTATGAGATTCAGATTCACGTCCGATTTCTCAACTTCTGTTCACGTTGTGACGAATCCCTTCGAGTCAAGAGTTTCTGATGAATAGCTTTCAACGGAAAGTAAATTCCAAGTTTGTTCTTTTTTTATGGCTTCATAAGTGAAAGTTGTTTTTTTAATAGTTAATAAAGTTTTTTTTTATGAAAATGAGAAATCGGTTTAGAATTAATTAAATTAAGCGTAGTTATTTTATTACTGATTTATTGAATTTTTGATATCACGAATGTGTGTAAATGACCAGAATTAACACTGAAAGAAGTAGAAAAAGTCGTTTCGTTTCTTGCACACAAGAACAAATTTTCCGTCGCGGAAAGATCATGAAACTTTTTGGAAGTTTCTTGTTTTAAATCTTTCGAGAATTATATTGGCAATTTTATTTGAAATTTCGGCAAAAGTTTTGCGAGCTTCTGTTGAAATTTTATAATGAAATTCCAATAGAATTTTGGCAAATATTTCGTAAGAATATCTAAGAAACTTTTATACGGAAATTTTATTTGAATATCTACAAGAATTTTGGTGAAAGTTTCACAAGATTTTTGTTGCTGAAATATCATTGGAACTTTCATGAAATGTTTATTGAAATTATTGCGAAAAAATTACAGAAAAAAATGAAAAACGAAGTTGGAAATTGAAAAAAACCTTAACGAGAAATGGTTTAGACAGTCTGGAAAAAAGTTAGTTGAAATGCATAATCTTGATTTTTGAAATAGAAAACTCATATTTTAATGTAATATTTCTCAGTGGAAGTGTGAACAACTTTATTTTTTACAAAATGAGTAACTAAAAATATAATATTTTAAATTACTTTTTTTTTTTAATTTTCAACTATTTGCTGCATTTTTAAATTAAGCTTTTCAGTTTTTCAGTTTTTTTTACAAACTTTTAATAATATTTTCAATTCTCTCTAATTTTAGCTGCATTATTAATTTCTGAGTTTTTTAAAACTTTTTTTCTCTTTTCTAATTATTTTCCATAATTTAACGAGGAGTGGTACACACAATCGGAAAAAAAGTTAGTCCAAAGGCATTATTTTGAATTTTGAAACAGAAAGCTTATATTTTCTTGTGATATTTTTTAGTGAAAGTGTGAAAAATTATATTTTTTTTACAAAATCAGTAATCACAAATTTGGAATTTCATGAAAATTTAAAAAAATTTGACATTTATAAAATTTGTCGAAATAGAGTATCTCGAATTCATAAACGACAGATTCTTTTAAATTTTCATTAAATTCCAAATTTGTAATTTCTGAATTTGGTAAAAAAATATAATTCTTCACACCTTTACTCAAAAATATTGCATGAAAGTATGAGTTTTCTGTTTCAAAAATCAAAATAATGCATTTGGACTAACTTTTTTTCCGATTGTGTGTACCATTAAACTATGGAAAATAATTAGAAAAAGAAAAAAACAGTTTTAAAAAACTTAGAAGTTAATAATGGAGTTAAAATTGGAGACAATTGAAAATATTATAAAAAATTTGTAATAATATTTTAAATTTGAAAAGCTTAATTTGAAAATAAAGCAAATATTTGGAAACTAAAAAAAAATTTGAAATATAAATGAATGAACTTACTCTCTAAATTTGAATTAATTAAAAATAACTAATCATTAGTAAAATCATGCCTGAGTTTTTGTTTCTGCAATTAGTTGAACATAACTAATTATTAGTAAAATATGGCTAATTATTAGTAAAAATATAACTAAAAAATAGTTAAAATTTGACTAATTGAATTAGTAAACATAATTTTACTAAAATTTTAGTAATTTTGACATAACCTAAAAATGAATTTGAAATTAGTTATGTTTTACTAAATCATTAGTAGAAACATAACTATTTCAATTAGTGACTGAGTTTTTGCTTTTAAATTAGTTATTTTTAACTTATTCAGATTTACACTGAGAAAAATGGAATTAATGGGTATTCAAATTTAACATCCATATATTAAAATATAGTATTTAGATATTCAAACCTAATATTCAGATATTAAAATTAATAATTTTTAATATCCAGGATAGTAAGTTTGAATATCCATTTTTCTCAGTGTAGAGAGTTACAATGAAGCAAATATAACAAATAACAATAAGAAAATAATTCTAAATTCCTGAAATAAATTTAAAAATTGTAATATACAATTAAAATTAAAAAAAAATAGTTTAAAGTTTAAAGAAATATTTAAAAAATCAGAAATGTCCTAAAAATTAAAGAAAAGAATAGTAATTTTAGAAAAACTAAAAAAAGTATGAAAATAATTTTAAAAATTAAGCCAATAATCAAAAAATTAAGAAGATACTTTCGGATTGTAGAAAACAATTGAGACTTAGGAAAAATAATTGATAAATGGAGAAAATACTTAAAATTCATGGAAAACATTAAAAAATGAAGAAAATACTGTAATTTGAAGAAAGAAATAGAAAATTGAAGAAACTAATTTTCAAGAATATAAGAAGAAATAAAAGTTGTAGTCAATAATTAAGAAATAAAGAAGAATTAAGAATGGAAGAAAATTAAGGAAAATTTTTATAATTGAAATTTAAAGAAAACAATTGAAAAAAGAAGAAAAAAATTTGTAAATTTAAGGCATTCGATCAAAAACGTAGATCGTACTGAAATTTTAGAACAAAGCTGAAAAAACTGAAGAAACAGTTTAACAGAAATTTTTTCTAATGTAATTGAAATTTGAAGAAAATATTCAGAAAATTGTGAAATATAAATGAAAATAGTGGAAAATAATTGTAAAATGGAGAAAATATTTCAGAATTCAAGAGAATCAACAATTAAAAGCATACTAAAATTAAAAAAAATTATATTTACAGAAAATAATTTTAGCAATGAAGACAATAATAAAAAAATTAGGAAATTAATTCATAAATGAAGAAAATAATGAAAACATTGTGAAATATATTTCAAATTTAATGAGAAAAAATGGATATTGTAACAAATATTGAAAAAATTGTAATTTTTAATTAAAACTTATAGAAAATTGATATTGACACTTTGTTGATATTATTTGAATTATTGTATTTACCTTAATTTATTGATGAAATTATTAATTCTAATTATTTTATTACATAGTATATAAATTACATTTTATTTGCAATAAAAAAATTAAATTTTATTTAATATAATAAAATATTTTATTTATTTATATCAAATATTTTAATTCTTATCATTTCTTCAATTATTATTATAATTGGGTCAAACCATTGACTTTCGTCTGAGGGCTGTCGCTGACATATTTTTTGAAAAAAAAATTTCAGAAAATATGAAACTTCAAACTTTTCTGAATCCAATAACCATAGTGTTTTTGTGTAAATTCTATTTTATTTAAGAGTTATTATTAATCAAATGTAGGAAGTTTACGATGTGATTTCGTAACCTTAAATTTGTCACTTTTTAAAAACACGTTATATTAAAAAAATTATTAAATATTAGAAATCAAAACTTAACAGAAATATAAATCCCGTTATTTTGATCCTAAAAATGATAGAAATCTTATTAAAATACATTATTTTAAAATAATAATATATTTTGAAAAATTTGTACTTGTGTAAATTTTCAAGATTTTTTAAAGCATTTAACTTTTTTTTGGGAGGACCCAATAATTTGAGGATTTGAATATATATTATTATTAATATAACTTAGGTACTTGATATTAAAATTTGGCTAAGGCGTTTTGCTTTGTTTTGGAATAAATTAAAATTGAAAATTGTGTATTTAAAAAGGTTAATTCTGGTACTTGAAGTAAACAAAACAATTTCACATTGCTCTATTTACATTAAATTTTAACCTTTTTTAATAGAAAATTTTTAATTTAATATTTTCTAAATAAAGCAAAACGTCTTCGCCAAATTTTAATAGCAAGTAAGTTATATTAATAATAATATATATTCAAATCCTCAAATTATTGGGAGCTCCCAAAAAAAAGTTAGATGCTTTAAAAAATCTTGAAAATTTTCACAAGTACAAAATTTTCAAATTATATTATTATTTTAAAATAATGTATTTTAATAAGATTTCTATCATTTTTAGGATCAAAATAACGGGATTTATATTTCCGGTAAGTTTTGATTTCTAATATTTAATCATTTTTTAAACATAACGTGTTTTTAAAAAGTGACAAATTTAAGGTTACGAAATCACATCGTAAACCTCCTACATTTGATTAATAATAACTCTTAAAAAATAGAATTTACACAATAACACTATGGTTATTGAATTCAGAAAAGTTTGAAGTTTCATATTTTCTGAAACTTTTTTTTTCAAAAAATATGTCAGCGACAGCCCTCAGACGAAAGTCAATGGTTTGACCCAATTATTAATTTAATTATTTCCAAAAACACTAAATTTAATCTTAATAAATTAACTCCTTTTGAATGTGGATTTGACCCTTTACCATCCATACGTTTACCCTTTTCAATACAATTTTTTTTAATTAGAATCATTTTTTTAATTTTTGATATTGAAATTTCCTTAATTTTACCAATTATTTTTAATATTAAATTAAATTTTATAACAAACATATATCTGTTCATTCTAATTTTATTAATCCTAATTTTTGGGTTATACTATGAATGAATAGAAGGTTCATTAAATTGACTAAAATAAACTTATTGAATAATAGTTAAAATTTTATAACATTTAAATTGCATTTAAAAATTATTTTATTAAATTTATTTTTGAATAAATCTAATATATTAGAATTTAATTTCAACTTAAATTTAACATTAAACTTAAATCTATTCAATTTTATCTTAAGAAATAACCATTTAATTAAACTTCTAATTTAATTTAAAATAAATAAAATTATTTTTATTTCTCAATATAAAATAGTTTATCAAAAGCATAATATTGAAGATATTTAAATGAAAATCCTTCTTTTATAATTTAAAAATTAGTTAAATTTTATAACATTCATATGTCATATTAAAATCATTAATTTAATCTTAAGATTTTTAATTTTATTTATTTATATTTATTTATTTAATTATATATGTATTTAAATAAATATTAATTGAAACCAAAAAGAGGTAAATTATTGTTAATAATTATAATGATTTTTAAATACTAAAAATCTAATTAATTGTCCCCTTCTTTTCTTTTCTTCTTTTCTTTCTTTTTATTTATTATAAATAATTTATATACATATGAGGTTAATTTTGTAATAATTAAATAAGGAAATTGCCGCCTCGAATTTTTCATTTCCTTTCTACAAATTTCTATAATTTCGTAAAAAACACATAGTTCTAAGTAATATATTTTTTGAGATATTGGGCCAAACGTAATGTAGACATACACACACACGGACATTTTTTAAAAACGTCATTTTCGACATTTGAGGGTAAAACAATACTTCCTCTATGGAAAGCAATAAGTAAGACCCGAAAAAAGAATTACTTTAAATTGAAGATAACAGTAAAGATAACATAATGAAAATAATCTATAAATCACAAAAACTCAAATATTTCCAAACACACAGCAGTTTGAAACAAATACTCGAAAAACGGTAATTACAATATATCTCCACCCCGTGTTGGTGTAGAAACTTAATAAAATTAAAAGTGAGTTATTTTTCATTTATGAAAGAGTCACTTTGAGCCAGTGGAAGTTTATTTGCGATGAAACTTCAAAACCGGTTTTTTAATAAAAAATTGTCCAAGAGAGGACTTCCACGTTTTTATTGAGAGCGCGGAGACAATGAATATTTATGCTTCTGCCGCATCGCAAAGCGAGTGAAGTAATTCTTGAAGCTTCGGCTAGTTAGTTAGTCGATATGCAGCCAGCGATACGAGTACTTCTAGTAATTCTGGACGAAAACGCGAATTTTAACAAAATGGTAAACGTAATAACGTAACTCTGTGGAGACAAACCGCCTCGTCCTTGTTGTGCCACTACTCTGCTACAGAGAGCAATTTAAATAAACAAATTATAAATATTCGTTCGCGCAAAACAACCTCAACATGAATAATCATTACGTCGTCGTAGACAGGAGGCGAGGTTCTACGGATTCGATTGATTAAATTTTTAATAATTCATTTGCATTCACTCGTCTCCCCGATTGCTTACTAAAGTAAACCACTCAAACCCTTTTAATATACTTTTAAATTACATTTTTAATTGAAATAACAAATTAATTATCAATTGATCCCCTCAAGGATTCTTTCTAAAGACTTATTAGCAATTTAAAATTTCATTTTGTTTTTCAACCTTTCTCTATTGTGTACTGTCTTTCGTATTTTACATTTTCATTTAAATATATTTACTTTTCAAAATCTCTTTTCAAAAAGTATTTCTATTCCTTTCTCTTCAATTCTTGCATTTTATGGAAAGTTTTTGACACTTAGGATCTGGACCTGGTGTTGATGTCAAAATTAATTTAAAAAAAGGATTTGAATGCTTTTTTTAAAATTGACTTTTCGGCCTAAGATTGAGCGCGATCTTCGGAGCTTCTTCTTTTAGAAATTTTCATACAGGACTAAATTAAATAATAATAAATAATATATTATTCTAATAGTAAATTACTAAATAATATTATATTTCGTTAAATAATATTTAACGAAAATACATCAATGATGTTTAATGAGAAATTTTTTTCTTCAAATCCTTTAGTACCTTGAGACTATTTTGGAAAATTGTTTGGCAATATCTCAGGGATTAAAAAAAAAATTTCTTTTCTTTGTTACATCTTTAGTTAATAAAATTTTAATTAAATCAAAGTTTTTTTAAATCCTTGTGATGTTGGCAAATAATTTTCAAAAAAAATCTCAAAGTACTACAGAACTTAAGGAAAAAAATTATCATCAAACATCATTGATGTATTTTCGTCTTCTTCAAATCATGTATGAAAATTTTTGAATAAAGAACAAGGATGGCGCTCAATCTAAGGCCGAAACGTCGGAAGAAATTTTTGAAAAAATTATGTTTTTTTTAAATTAATGTTGATAACAACACCAGTCCAGATCCTAAATTTCAAAAACTTTTCATAACATCAATTTATTTCTGATCCAATAAAGATTCAAACTAGGATCAAAGAGGATTTTTTTATTCTTTGCATCTTCTTTCATTTTGTCGATTATTTTCTATATTACTGATATTTTGTGAATATTTTTCTACTCTAGTTATAAACAACGATTTTTACTTTAGAAAACGAATTTAGAACACATTTGTAAAAATCGGATATTTTCTATAAACAAATATTTTTCTCATTAGGTCGAACTTAATTTTTGTTTTAAAAAATACTTTAAATTTTCCGATTATATATATTATGTACGATATTGTGTTTATTATTTTATATTTATTATTATTTATTAATTTATATTATATAAACGATATTGTGTTTATTATTTTATATTTATTATTATTTATTAATTTATATTTGTAATATTAATTCACATTCTGTTTATAATGACAAGACTTATTGAACCGAATAATATCTGAAAAATATCAGAGACTTTTTCTCCGAGAAAGCAACAGTTTTATCGGGATTATACTTTAATCAGAACCCTGGCCATTGTCCAAGAGAGTCAGTGAAAATTGAGAAAGAAACGGTTGAAAAGAAAACGGTAAAAAGAGTTTTCAGTCTGGTCGAGAGGCACTTTTCTTTGTTCTTTTGATAAAAAAGATCGAAGAGTGGCAAGTTGGGCTTAGCAACATCGGTAATTCAGTAAAGCTAATTAAAACTTGACTCGTAGATACTAAAGTCATTTTCTCACATTGGCTTCTTTCTTTGACCCTCAAAACAAAGTTACAAAACTCTCAAAAAACTGCAAGATTAATTATATACTAAAATACAGAACTCTCTTGTATTAGAGAGAAAAAGGTTTTTAATTTAAATTAATAAGTATTTTAACTAATTTTCGGTAAAATTGTACTATTTTTTGGTAGTTTTACAAATGGATAAAATAATATAAATAAAAAGAACAAAATTAATTTATTTTTTATTAAATACAATTTTTTTGTTTTGTAAGGTATTTTAATTAAAACAGCACACAAAAGAAATTTGAAATTTAACAGGATTTTATGAATGATTGATTATTGAATTATTTATTAAACATTTAAAATATGTTCATTAAGAATGGAATTGTATTTTATTTCCGGATTGAAACAATGTGTGTTTAGTAATAATGGATTTTATATTTTATGTGAATTTTTTAATTTTGAGATCAAGAGAAATCTTACACAAGGGCTGTCTGACTATAATCGAAATTACTACTTGAAGCGCAACACTGAATGTGTGTCAACTATGACACGCTTCTGCTTTATTTTGATGATATTTAAAAATAAAGAGAACTATTCTTTTAGAAAAAAGTAAATTATTTAAAATTGATAATAAAAATCACTGAATTTAAAGTAGAGGATTTTTTATTCTAGTAGAGCGTTTAATGTTTGAAAAATGTATCGGATCATGATTGATGATTTTATTTGAAAACAATTGTGGTTCCAGAAGCATTTAAACTTGTAGGTGGCTAAATGATTTCAAATTATTGGATTTTCCGTGCGAAATTGCAGTCACTGATTGCAAATCTGGGTAAGTTTGGTAGAGTATTTTATTGTTGAAATATTAAAATGGTACATTATTAATATACTTGAACTACATTTTTAATTTTTTATCTGATATTTTCTATTTGAACTGAATTTTTAATAACGTTTTAAATCATTTGTAAATCCATACAGTCATATATGTTTTATTAAAAGAAATTATACTTAGAAAATTTACACTCTTTAGAATTTTAATACTTTACAAATGATTTGCTGGTTGCACATCTGAACTCAGTTTTTGGAAATTCACAATAGCGGTTACAATATGGCGGATAAATTTTTTAAAATGGTTTTACTTTTATTTTGAAAAGTGTTTTTAGTGGATAATTTGGTAATTATTAATTTAATTAAACAAATTAATATTGTTTAGTAATTTAAAATGGTGGATCAAATATGGCAGACCTATTTTAAAAAATTTCTTTTTATACATTAGTCTTAATGTTTTATGGTTTTTGAGATTGCTGATTACGAACTTCAAGTCAGTTTTCCAAGAACCAAAATAGTGGTTCTAATATAAATAATTCATAAAGAATTTTTTATTTAAAAAATGATTACGAATCTAAGGTCAATTTTCAAATTGAACTGGGAGCTTAAATTTTGGAAAATTCATCAGTCATGTTAGGTGCGACTTTTTCTATTTTTTAAAACTAACAGTATATTCGTAATCATCGGGAGCAAAAATCTCAAGATTCGAACTTTCATGATTATCGAAGAATATTTCTATAATATTCGTTCCTCCACATTGGAGCATATATTTTAAATTTTAAAATTTTGGTAGTTTTTATTAATAAATATGTACTTTTTACACTTCATAGTTATTCTTCAGAACTGAGGTTTTTTTTTTTCATTTATAAATTATTTTTCTGCAGCAAATTCTAGCTACTACTTTTCTTTTTAGTAATTTTACTACTTAATCTAGTTATTTTCAGAACATTTCAGAAATTTTCATTATATAAGAAGTTTTTAAAAGAAGGTTAAAAAATAGAAATGGGAAAATTAAAGCAAAAAAATGTAAAAAGTTTACTTATTGAAAAACCTGCAAAAAATAAATAACTTCATCAAAAATAAAAAAGTTTAAAAAATCAATGAAAGTAAAAGAAAGAAAATTAAGAAATATGGTGATAATGCGTTATGAAATATTAAACAGTTAAAGGAAGATTGATTATAAGATCAAACTAACGAAAACTTAAAAAAAAGAAAAGTCTTTAAAAATTAAAAAAATAAATAAGTTATGGCAAATGACAAGAACCAAATAAATATTTTAAAAATCATAAAATTGAAAAGAATTATATTTTCCAACTTCCAAATTATAATAATAAATAAAATTAATCACTGAGAAAGTCAATAAAATTTTCTAAATATTGTTAAAATAAAACTGTATAAAATTAACTGAAGTAATTTTTGTAAAGAGAATAAAATTAAAAAAAAAACATAAAAATGAAAAAAGTATTATTAATTAATTTTCGAATATTTGCAAAAGTTATTAAAGGTCAAAGTTTTTTGCAACGTTTTAGTAAATAACCAATTACTCGCAAGTGGATGAACCGATTTTAATAAAAATTGGAAGGAAGCTTAATGAGGAATTGTACTTACGATAAATGATCAAAATTTCAATTAAAAATAATAATTTGTTTAAATAAATTAAGTTTTTAATTTTTGAGGTTAAAAAACTATGTGTTCTCCCTCTTTTTTTTAATTTGTTTTTTAAGAATCAAATAGAGAATACTTTTAAGATTTTATTTGAACAATAAAAAAGTAGGATTCTCAATAACTTCATAAAATACAATATTTTATAAAAAAGTTTCCACAGCTTTTTTATGTAGGTTTTTAACTATCGCTCGTCTTTTGTTTTCTTGTGTATTGTAACAAGTTTCTACAACATATTTAAAATCTGCAGAGTATAACATGCAAATCATTTCATTTTTGATTAGTGGAGCGTAGAAATAATATTTTCTTGTATTTTTAATCAATTGCGCTTTCAAAACGAATAATTGGCCGCGAAAATATTAAAACAATTATGTATTTTTCTGACGGTTGTGGAACGCAGTACAAAAACAAATTTAATTTTGTCAATTTAATCAAACATGAAAATGAATTTGGTGTGAAAGCTGGGTAGATTTTTGCAACCCATCGCAAAAAAATTAATATGTAAAAAATATGTGTAAGTAAAGGTGCACCTTTACCGTCTTCGGTCGCAAAAAAAATTTCACTCAGCTTTCACATTAAATTCATTTTTCATGTTGGATTAAATTGACTAAATAAAATTTGTTTTTGTACTGCGCTCCACAACTGTCAAAAAATACGTAATTTTTTAAATGTTTTCGCGGAGAATTTTTCGTTATGAAAGCGCCATTGATTAAAAATTCAAGAAAATATTATTTCTACGCTCCACTAATCAAAAATGAAATGGTTTGCATGTTATACTCTGAAGACTTTAAATATGTTGTTGAAACTTGTTACAATACACAAGAAAACAAAAGACGAGCGATAGTTAAAAACCTACATAAAAAGGCTGTGGAAACTTTATTATAAAATATTGTATTTTATTAAGTTATTGAGAATCCTACTTTTTTATTGTTCAAATAAAATCTTAAAAGTATTCTCTATTTGATTCTTAAAAAACAAATTAAAAAAAAGAGGGAGAACACATAGTTTTTTAACCTCAAAAATTAAAAACTTAATTTATTTAAACAAATTATTATTTTTAATTGAAATTTTGATCATTTATCGTAAGTACAATTCCTCATTAAGCTTCCTTCCAATTTTTATTAAAATCGGTTCATCCACTCGCGAGTAATTGGTTATTTACTAAAACGCTGCAAAAAACTTTGACCTTTAATAACTTTTGCAACTATTCGAATTTCGGAAAACTATTTACAGGTTTTTATTATACCATCATTGGCTATCGAAACATATAAGAATGAAAAAAATTAGCAGACCCAAAAAAATTTAGGGGCCCACTTCAGAAATTCTTACCCAATTATTTTTTCGAATATCAATATGCTTTTTTAATTTTAAGTACAATTGTTCAATTATTCTCTTCAGTCCATAATTTTGTTTTGAAAATTTCATTTTCATTCTTCAATCTTAAATTTTTTCCTCAATTTCAATTATTTAGTTCAATTCAATTTTTTTTAATCCAGTTGTTCATTTAGCAATTATTTCCAACAATTATTTCTATAATTTTCTTAATTTTCCAATTTTCAATTATTTTTTAAATTAAATATTTATAGTTTTATTCTTTAAATTATTTTTTCCAGTTGTGTATTAATCTAGCCATTTTTCGAATTTTGTTTTCAATTGTCAATTATTTTCGTCATTTTTTAGAAATTATCTTCAATTTTGCTATTATTCATGTTATTTTTTAATTATTTTTTTTTATTTATTAATGATTTTCTTTAATTTTTAGTTATTTCTTACAGTATTTAAAATTTTTATTTATTATCTTTAAATTTTAGAATTATTTTTCAACGCTTTCAATTATTTTTTTCAGTTGTGGATTATTCTAGTCATTTTTTGATTTTTTTTTCCAATTTTCAATTATTTTCTTTAATATTTTAAAATCCTCGCCTTTCGCCAATTATTTTTCTTCATTATCAAGAAGATTCGTTTATTTCAAATTTTTATTTCCTTCAGTTCTCAATTTTTTCTTCAAATTGAAATTCCAGTTTTCAGTTTATAATTCTTTTCTTCTATATTCAATAACTTTTGGCTTTTCTCAAATACTTTTTTTAATTTTTAATTATATTCTTTAAATTTGAATTTAAATTTTCAATTTTCAATTATTTTATTCAACTTTAATTATTTTTATTTATTGAAGAAAATATCTTCTGTTTAAAGCCAGTAATATTATTTTACAAAAAATTATTTAATTATTTTTGTCGATTTTTAATCCAATCGTTCAATGCGCAATTATTTCCAATAAGTATTCCTATAATTTTCTTAATTTTTCAATTTTTAAGTTTAAATTGAATGTAAATTGTTTAATTTTTTAGATTATTTTTAACAATTGTGTATTTATCTAGCCATTTTTCGAATTTTGTTTTTAATTGTTAATTATTTTCGTCATTTTGCTTCCTCATAGAAGAAGCTTTGTGATCGGTAAGATTTTCGATTTTCCAAAAATAGTCTAAATCGACTTATTCTTATCTAAAGAGCGTAAATTTTCATTCCTAAGCAAATGTCCAGATGTATGTATGTGTGTGTGTGTATGTATGTATGTGTGTGTATGTATGTATATGTGTGTGTGTTTGCGTATAGCGTTTTTTTGTGTACAAGATATCTCGAGAACACTTTAACGGTTTCCAACAAAATTTGGATGACTTATTAAGCTCATGAATATCTAAATTTGGACACAGGGATTTTTGAAAATACTCAACCAAATTTTTTTGAGCACCTTTCTTCATCGAAAAAAATCGTTTTTTGCCAAAAATTTGTTTCATGCTAAAAATACAACTTAAAGAATACAAAAATCATACTCCTTATCTCAAAACGAATCGATTGACCTATATAACTTTTATAATTGATCAAGAATTCGTAAAATAATTCGTATTTTTACATTTTTTTGCATTAAAAAATTTTTTTTTTAACACACTGAAAAAAATGTTTAGTCATATCAACAAAAATTTTTTTGGCTCAACCAAATTTTTAGTCATGGCAACAAAAATTTGGTCGGCTCAACCAAATTTTTGTTGATATGACTAAACATTTTTTTCAGTGCAACTTCCCCAATTAACTTATATGTATTATTAATTTCTTGCTCCCTTTATGAGGAAGCAAATTATTTTGCTTACTTGGAAGCGAAATGTTCATGAAATGGACATAATTCTCACCTAGTTCTTTTCCATTTTGTAATTATTCTCGTAATTTTCATTTTTGCATTTCCAAAAATTTATAGTTTTAAATGACGAACAGCAATGTAAAGTTTCTCATTAATGTTGCTGTTAATTAATTAATTTACTTATAATAGTTAATTAATTTTACTATATACATATAATAATTGCAACTTTGATTAATTGAAACTTATAAGTTTGAAAAAATTAAAGTTTAAGTCAATTGACGTCTAGTATTTATATAAATAATAATGGCTTGGAATTACTCAAGTTTAATATAGTTTTCGACTTTCTTTCTATCAAATTTTTTTTAAATTAAATTCTGAGCATTTTAAATTTAATTTTTCATATTATTATTAAAGAAAATAAGATTTAAATTAAAGTTTTTAGGATTTGTCTATCTTCCCAGTATTTCTTAAAAATTTGCGGATCGTTTTCAAAATTCATCATTTTAAAAATTCTCGTCAATTTGAAAGTTTTTTTCACGATACATTAAATTTAGACACCGGGTAACTGATTAATATAAACAGTAATATTATTCCTTCAAGGTGTTTAGACGATGTGATTTGTGTTTAATTAACCACAAAATTTTTAACCGTTCACCCTACTACTATCTCACATTAATCACAGCGCATAAAAGTATCCGATAAACCGAATCGGAAGAAAAGTGAAACGACCTTGGAACTTCCTCTCAATTCTCATTCTCGGTAGATTCCCCAGCTCTTACTTTCGTTCATTCCACCCTTTCTCCCCACATCGAGAACGATGCGCAAGCACTTTCTATTGACTCTGCTTGCTGTTATTTATTTATTTTTTTTTTTATTCTCAGACATGAAGCTTTTGAAAAGAGTAACGACACGTCCTGTCGAACTGCGGACACCTATATCTGCATACAAGTGATCCATCACTTGTTCTCATCACCTCTTGGACCTGTGCAACAAAATGTTACATGCACGCAAAAACCACGCGTACCATTTTCCAAGGCGGATGTGCCGGAGACTGCGTCCGTAGATAAATACAAAACGCAGTAACTCACGATCAGCTTTCCTATTTCTCTCCCTCTTACTATAGCTCTCTCTCTCTCATTCTATTCTACATAAATATAAACCCTGCTCGTAGCCCCGAGCACTCGCACACTTTTAAATCCAATGTTCGCCTTTCTCTTTTTATCACTCCTTCCACAAATACAACGTAACCTGCATTGTATATCCAGATGGGATGTAGATCAATAGCATTGGAAATTATCCAAACAAATTATCGATAGAGCGAAAAAAGCGAGCCCGGCCGGGGTGACCAGTACCAGTGGTGGTGGCGGCGGGCAAGCGTATTAAAAAATAAAAAATTGCCGTACATTTTTCAGGCATTAACGTGTACAAGAGAGAAGGATCGAATGAGAGAGGAGCGCTTGAGCGAGAGAGATAAAATAGAGGAGTAGAGAAAGGGGTTTGAATACACCAGGACAGAGGGTGCCTGCACATCCGGAGGAAGAGGGGAAGTGTACACGTCTCCCGATTGGCCTGCTAAAGCTCCAGAAGCCAATTCAACCGACGGTCTCGCTGTGTTTAGCCGCAATTTTTCAAAATTAACTAATGTTTGACAGCCTGGCTGCGGGACTCGCGAGGCGAGGGATATAGTCCCTGAGCAAAAGAGAGAGAGAGAGAGAGAGAGAAAGAGAGAGAGAGTATAACCGGGAATTTGGGAAGGTGATGAAGGAAAAGAAGGAGGTGAGGAAACGAGAGAAAGGGTCGGAAAATGCAGCGCATAGATTAGTTTAATTAATGGAATGTCCAAAGTACAGCATCGACATTCGCTCTTTTCTCATCGCACTTGACGTTTAAAAGCAATCGCATTTAGTATATTTATCGCTGGGAAGTTTGTTATTTGTTGCGAGGAGGATCTCCTGCTGGTATTGAGAGTAGGCGCATTAGAATATCTTTTAAGGAAGGAGCATTTACCGTTAAGTCCATTAAGGAGAATTACATAGCTTGGATTTAATGAGGAATTGGTTGTATTTGTAATTATATATTAACATAGTATGAGGACTGGGTGATAAAGAAAAGTTAAAGAGTTGTTTTAGTTTTATTTTGATAATGTTTTTCTTATTAGACGAATAGTATTAAAATAATGAATAAATGTGTTTTAAAAGTGTGACCTACATAATACTATCGGGATGTTTAATTGTTTAGTGTAACATTCTTTATGGGAATTATTTGCAAAATGTATTATTTATTTATTTACTTATATATATTTTTTGTAATTATAGAAAAGATCGGGAATCATTGCTAGTCTGTTTTAGACTTATGCGAATGTTTAAAACTAATTTACGAATAAATATAATATTATTAGGAATTTCTTTGAAACTTGTTTAGAATCATCAAATAGCTTGGGAATCAATCTAAAACTGTTTATTAAATTAGGAATAACTTTAGCAATTATTCCCAAACTATAGTTTAGAATAACTAAACAGTTTAGAAAAGTTTTCCAAACTTGGTTAGAATCATAAAATAGTTTAGGAATCATTCCGAAATTTTGGAATTTTAATAAAATGAATCTGAAGACAAATAAATAGTTTTTTAATCAAAAGACAGTTGGGGAATCATTTGGAAACATTTAGAATTAAGAAATTTATTTAATTTTATCTTTGATTTAAATTTAATTTAGGGAATCATTTACAATCCATTAGAATTTAGAACTTTATTAAATTTTAACTTTGATTTAAATTTAATTTAGGGAATCATTACCAAACATTTAGAATTTAGAACTTTATTAAATTTTAACTTTAATTTAAATTTAATTTAGGTATCATTTGCAAATTGAATTAAAATTTTAAAATAGTCAGGGAATAATTCCTAAACTGTTTTAGAATCATCCAACGGTTTAGGAAGTCTTCTGAAATTAGCTTAGAATCATCAGATAGCTTGGGAATCAATCCAAAACTGTTTATTAAATTATAAATAACTTCAGAAATTATTCTCTAACTATAGTTTAGATTAACTAAACAGTTTAGGAAAGTTTTCCCAACTCGGCTAGAATCATAAAATAGTTTGGGAATCATCCCCACAGTTTGGAATTTTAATCAAATGAATCTGAAGACAAATAAATAGTTTTTTAATCAAAAGACAGTTAGGGAATCATTTACAAACATTTAGAATTTAGAACTTTATTTCATTTTAACTTTAATTTAAATTTAATTTAAGTATTATTTGCAAATTGAATTAAAATTTTAAAATAGTCAGGGAATAATTCCTAAACTGTTTTAGAATCATCCAACGGTTTAGGAAGTCTTCTAAAATTAGCTTAGAATCATCAGATAGCTTGGGAATCAATCCAAAACTGTTTATTAAATTATAAATAAATTTAGCAATTATTCCCAAACTATAGTTTAGATTAACTAAACAGTTTGGAAAAGTTTTCCCAACTCGGCTAGAATCATAAAATAGTTTGGGAATCATCCCCAAAGTTTCCAATTTTAATCAAATGAATCTGAAGACTAATAAATAGTTTTTTAATCAAAAGACAATTGGGGAATCATTTGCAAACATTTAGTTTTTAGAACTTTATTTAATTTTAACTTGAATTTAAATTTAATTTAGGGAATCATTAACAAACAGTTAGAATTTAGAACTTTATTAAATTTTAACTTTAATTTAAATTTAATGTAGGTATCATTTGCAAATTGAATTAAAATTTTAAAATAGTCAGGGAATAATTCTTAAACTGTTTTAGAATCATCCAACGGTTTAGGAAGTCTTCTGAAATTAGCTTAGAATCATCAGATAGCTTGGGAATCAATCCAAAACTGTTTATTAAATTATAAATAACTTCAGAAATTATTCTCTAACTATAGTTTAGATTAACTAAACAGTTTAGGAAAGTTTTCCCAGCTCGGCTAGAATCATAAAATAGTTTGGGAATCATCCCCACAGTTTGGAATTTTAATCAAATGAATCTGAAGACAAATAAATAGTTTTTTAATCAAAAGACAGTTAGGGAATCATTTACAAACATTTAGAATTTAGAACTTTATTTAATTTTAATTTTAATTTAAATTTAATTTAGGTGTCATTTGCAAATTGAATTGAAACCTTAAAATAGTCGGGGAATAATTCCGAAACTGTTTTAGAATCATCAAACAGTTTAGGAAGTCTTCTGAAATTAGCTTAGAATCATCAGACAGCTTGGGAATCAATCTAAAACTGTTTTTTAAATTATAAAAATCTTTAGCAATTATTCCCTAACTATAGTTTAGAATAATTAAATAGTTTAGGAAAAGTTTCCCAACTCGGCTAAAATCATAAAATAATTTGGGAATCATCCCCAAATTTTGGAATCTTAATAAAATAAATCTGAGAACAAATAAATAGTTTTTCAATCAAAAGACAGTTGGGGAATCATTTACAAATGTTTAGAATTTAGAACCTCATTTAGTTTTAATTTTAATTTAAATTTAATTTAAGTGTAATTTGCAAATTGATTTAGAATTTTAAAATAGTCAGGGAATAATTCCGAAACTGTTTGGGAATTATTAAACTGTTAGGAATCATTAGCAAACTGATTTAGTACCTTTAAACAGTTTAAGAAACAGTTATAAACTTCATGTAATTATAAAACAATTTGTGTTTTACTTCCAAACAGGTTCAGAGTTATAAACCAGTATAGGAAAAATTCCCAAACGGTCAAAGAATCATCAAATAGTTTAAGAGCCATTTATGTACTTTTAAGAATTAGAAATCATTCTCACACTATTGTAGAATTATAACTGTTTCGAAATAATTTTCTAACTATTTTATTATTTTACAAAATTTAAGAATTTTTCGCTAACTTATTTAGTACTTTCAAACAGTCTCGGACTCTATCATAAACATTATGAATAACAAAAATGTTTGAGAATAATTTTCAAACTAGTTGAGAATTAAAAAACAGTATACGAATTATTCCTAAACGGTTTGAGAGTCATTCCAAAATTTGTTTAGAATTGTCAAACCGTTTAAGAACCTCTCTCAAACTTGTTTGAAATCAATTAATAGTTTCTTAATATTCCTCAAATTGTTCTAAAATCATAAATGTAATTAGGAAATATCATTCCTACATTTGTTTAGTATCTTTTATACATATTCGAAATCAATCCTAAGATTTTTATAATTACGAAACAGTTGATGAAAATTTTTAAAACTAGCTTTAAAATAACAACAATTTAGGTATCATTCACAAGTTAATTTAAAATATTAAAACAGTTTAGAATTTGTACCTTAATTGATTTAAAATCATTAAAAAGTTTAGAAATTATTCCCAAATTAGTTTAAAATCATCAAAAAGTATAGAAATCTTTCCCAAATTGATTAAGAATCATCAAATAGTTTGGGAATCATTATTAAACTGTTTTAGAAAAATAAATAATAATAAAATTCAGTTTAGGAGTCATTCACAAACTGGTTTAGAAGTTAATGAAGATTTCCAAACTGTTTTAGAATTCTAAAACATTCTGTAAATAATTTCTTAACTTGTTTAGAATTTAAAAATATTTTAAGAAACATTCCTAAAGTGTTTTAGAATATAAAAATATAAAATAACGAATTATTATTGTACTTATTTTATAAATAAAATAATATTAAAATAATTAAAAATTGTCAAACAGTTTTTGAATCTTAACAAACGGTTTACAGTTATTAAGTAGTTAAGGATTACATAGTCCTAATCTGGATAAGCATTATAAAACTGTCAAAAAACATACCCAAACTATTTTAATTCTAAGTCAAAGTTTAATTATTTATTGGTCTTTAATTAAAAAATTCCCCAACAGATTCTGTCAAAAATTGTCCTGAACCATCTACAAATAAAAATAAATTTTTTGACAAAAATTTCCTCCCTCAGAATTAGAAGAAAGAAAATTTATTTTAATTGAAAAATTATTTGTTTAAAAATTAAAATAAAACCCATTTTTTTTAAATGAGAAAATTTGATCAATTTTTCAAAAGAAATAGTTACATAAGTAAAATGCTTTCTTGACAAGATCTTGGCTGATAAAATTAGAACCATTTAAGTAAATTAATAGGTGACTTCACTTTCGGGTGATATGTTCTTATTCTTAATTCAGAATCTTGTCTAGCATTAATTGATAATCACTAACGTTAGTACCAATAAATAAATAGTAGAATTTTTACCCATTTAATTATTAATTCAACAATTAGACTAAATAAATTGGTACTTTGTTCCATTTTAACATATTGAAATGTAGTTATTTTAAAATGCCTAATAAGCCAATCATTGTAAATTCCTATTCTTTGCTATATAAAATAATATTTTTTCTCTTAAATTTATAAATAAACATTTTAACTTTTACAGAAGTATTATATAAATCTACTTCAAAATTAAAATTTTAGAAACGTGACAACAAAAAATCGAAAAAGTGCAACTAACTACTATCAAAAAATGTTTTTCTACTAAATTTCGATTATTATTGTTATTATTATTATTATTATTTGAAAATTCTAATCTATTTTTTACATGTTTAACAATAAAGTCACTGTGATAAGCATTTAACAGTATATCAAAAATCATTTTCTTAAAATTCTTTTCATGAAAAACTACGTCAGATAACTTAAAAATACAATCAACCAAATTCTTTACTAAAGCGATTATTTGTTGAATCAGATTATTGAAATAAAAATCCAAATATCTTCCAGAATAAGTATTTTTTGTAAACCAATCCGTGATCAATTTCCCATTCGTAGATCTAATGACTTTCACATTCAAGAAAGACCATTCATCCTTATAATTTACTTCATGAGTGAATTTTAACCTCTGATGATAAGTATTGAAATTGTCGAATAATTTAAATAAATCAGTTCTCTTAATAATAATAAACGTATCATTAACATATCTAAAATAATATTTAACATTAACATTTAAATTATTAAAAACAACTCTAAATCTTATAAAACTATGTCAGGTAAAATTTTTCAGTGCAATATAATTCTTATTCAAAGCTGCGTGCAAAACAATACTTCCTGAAGCTAGCGGCCAATATAATTCCTGTTGAAAAATATGTACAAAATATGTTTTAATTTGACGTACGAAATAAATCATTTTCAAATTTAAGTTAAATTTAAAATTATAATAAATGTTATTAAGTAAATAATTAAATATTAAATGTGAATTACTTGAAATAATTTATCGACTGAGTTTATTAATTTTTTCTATCAAAACTATTTTTTGGTCTTAGCGATCACATGAACATAAATGTGTAATTACAGTTTCAGAGTTAAATATATAGGTTAGTAAATATTTAAAACTGCTTAAGAATATAATAACAGTAAACCTAATTGGAATATTTTTTACGGTAAGTAATAAAATATTTTATTATTACTAGTAAATCGATTAAATAATCTTTTTTATTTATTTTGTATACGGGACAAGACCTTTAATTAATCCTAAGAGTTACAAATGGCAACTGAACTTAATGCATTATACAATAGATGCTAGGTTTACATTATTAAATTTGAGAACAATGAAATCAGACTTTCAGTAAGAAAATTATACTATGAATTAGTCGGGATATAAATGTATCTAACAATATATAAAATAATTGCAACCTTAAATTTAACAAATATATACTTATAATGAATAATAATAATAATAAAAATAACAATAACTGAATTATTTAAACATTGCTTGACAGCCAATATAACTCCACAACTTCTCAATCTATCACATGCTCCGTTACATTTAACAAAACAATAAGCAACATAATCAAAATAACTAAGTTTTCCTAATTTAAAACTTTGATTTAACTAAGAATAAGTTTAACTTGAATAGGTTCAGAAAATCCTATATTCTTATGCAATTTCAAATATTTACTAACCTATATATTTAACTCTGAAATCATAATTATTTATATTCATCTGATCACCAATACCAAAAAATGGTCTTGGTAGAAAAAGTTAAAAAACTTAGTTGATAAATTATTTTCAAGTAATTCGCATTTAATTTTTAAGTTTTAACTTAATTACCTTTATTATAATTTTAAATTTAACTTAAATTTGAAAATGATTTATCTCGTACGTTATATTAAAAATTATTTTGTACGCATTTTTTAATAAGAATTATATTGACCGCTAGCTTCAATAAATATTGTTTTGCACGCAACTTTGATTAGGAATTATATTGCACTGCAAAAGGAATAAGAATTTTATTGCACCATCAAGTCAATAAGAATTGTATGAACAGTTTGCGTCTCATGGATCTTAATTATCAAATTATTTTAATTTCTCTCTATGTAGGTGCGCTACTTTTAATTCATTATTTTTATTATCATTTTCTTTTAATTTCTAAAATTTTCTAAACAACCTGTTCTTATATTTATTATTATACTCTTATTATTATCCAGATTACTTTGAACTTGTACAATATCATTAACTATAACAGACACTAACAAACTACCTAATTTAATTTCCAATTGAGCTTTATTTTTAAGCAAATTCAAGATGCTTAATTTTTAAAGGTGTGCTTAAAATTTAAAACAATTTTAAATTCAAGTGTAGATTCCAGAGATTTGCCCACATCTCTCTTAAAAATGCATCGAAGACTCAAGACCTTTATTTATACACCCAATAACCATACCTAATCTCTTTCTATGTAAATCCAGATTTACTATTTTTGATTCATTATTTTTATTATCATTCGCTTTTAATTTAAAAAATTTTTAAACATCCTTTTCTTAAATTTATTATTATTGAGTCAAATTATGTGAACTGGGCCACCTAAAACTGACTTTTCAAATTTGATTTACTTCTATACATAATTTATTACAGCCAGGTGGTACAAAAACATTCCTGGAAAGCTTTTTTAAAAATTTTAATTTTTCAATTAGTTATAAACAATTAAAGTTTAAAGCACCTTTTTACGAAATTGTCAATTGCTCAGCTGTTTTTTGATAAAATTGAATAATATTTGGTAGAGACATAAAAAAATAGTGCCTCTATTAATCACGATCAGAATTTTAAAAATTCGTAATTATTTATGCAAAATAAATTGTTAATTAATTAAACAATTGAAATTTTTTACAACTTCTGGGGCAGGTATGAAAAAAATTCAAAAACAGCATAAGTCTGTGTTTTCTGCACTTTCATTTAAAAAAAAAAATTTTAGTACCTTTGAAAATTGAGCAAATGGCGTAATTTTAAAGAGCGGCGTCCAAGCATTCGAACTGCCGCGGCCGCTGCGCTGGCGCTGCCGCCACAGTGGGGCAAAAAAAGCGTCCGTGGAAAAATTAACATAGCGCCCAGAAATATTACCCCATTTAGATGTATTTTTTTTTTAAATTAAAGGTAACAAAATTCTGCATAACACCCCTTATTTTACTTTTTGAAAAATAGTTGTTTTCATTTATTTATTAAATGTTAAACATGAAAAGAAATGTTTTCTTATTAAAACCAGTTTAATTTTTTTATTAAACGCATAATTTATATTAACAAGAGCAACATTTTTTGAAGTAATTATTTTAGAACAACTTCTAATAATAAGCTAATTGTTTAAAAAATGTTTGTATAAGTTATAACCTAGACAATCTTATGAACAATGCATTTCCTTCATATCGTTATAAAGAAGTTAATAACATTATTTCTACATTTTTCTCATGATTAAGGTATTAGTCGCGTAAATGCTCCCGCAAAACTCCCGCAAAATAAAAAGAACAAAAAATTAACTTTTATATCAACTCACTTGCTTCCTTGTGACCTCTTCTAATGTAATATATGTAATTTTAACGATTTTGAGTCAGGTACTATAAGTTATCGTGATGTATTGCTCACACGTTTTCGACATTTTTCAATGAAACCATGTGAAAATGAAAAATTATGAATTTTTAAATTATTGTATTTTTTATACGGCGTAGTCAATAAAATTAATTTTTTTTTAAAGGATTTATTTTATCTCAATGTGTAACTTAGTAGTTTTATTTGAAAAACTGACGACTTGTTTTTTTATAATTGAATATAAGAGACATTTTCTACATGCATTTTGTGCTATTGCATGTAAAAGGTATAAACTTTGAATTAATATTTTGAAGCTCAGAAGTGGTCAAAATTAATAGGATAGATCTCATTTCATAGATAAATACGTCATGAATACAGATACAAAGTTTTAAAAAAATCTGACGAAAATCATTTTACGCGACTAATACCTTAACGGGATGACAAGTTATTTTTAATTTAATTAATTTTTAGGTTTATTATTGTTGAAACAAACATTAGTTAAAAAACTACTTTTACTTTTTTTTATTTATTTGACAAATTTCTTGTTTACTTTTGAAGTCGTTTTAGTATTTATTTCTTTCGATACTAAATTAATTTCATAATTTTTTGTAAAATTTAAGAACTATTCTTTATTTTCATTTTTATTATCAATTTTATAAAGAATTTTTATATTTTATTTATCTTTTTGTTTTATATGTTTTGAATAATTAATATACATGCTCTCTAAATCTGAATTAGTTAAAAATAACTAATTTGAAAGAAAAAACTCAGTCACTAATTCAAATAATTATATTTCTACTAACCATTTAGTAAAGAATAACTAATTAATAGTCAAATTCATTTTTAGGTTTTGTCAAAATAACTAATGTTTTAGTAAAATTCTGTTTACTAATTCAATTAGTCGTATTTTAACTATTTATTAGTTAGGTTTTTACTAACAATTAGTCATTTTTTTACTAATAATTAGTTATTTTTAACTAATTACTGAAATATAAACTTTGGCACGATTTTACTTATTATTAGTTATTTTTAACTAATTTAGATTTAGAGAGTGTAATGAAATTATACTTTTATTATATAAATTATAATAGCTTTTAATTTTGTTTTTATTTTACCCCTATTATTCGAATGTAATTGTTATTTAATTTAAGCATAAAAGTCTAATTCCAAATGTTTAAACATGTTTGACGATAGCTTTAAATAAAAAAAATCATTTTATTTTATAACTCAAATGTCTTCATTAATGTAAAACCGTCGTTTCCTTTTTTAAAAATTGTTTGTATTTTTGATAGGTAAATATCAAATTAATCAATACAGGAAATTTGTTAATTAACGTTTCTTTAAACAATAAGAAACCTGAAATTATCTGCAGCAATAATATTGTACATTGTGCACAAAATTTCATTAATTTTGAAAATAGGAACCGGAAAAAAAATTGTTTATAAAATTTGTTTATAAATTAACAAAATAATTAATTTATAATAGTTTTTCGTGAATTTAACCACTAATTAGTTACAAATATTAAAGAACAGATGGATTTAATTTGCTAAATATTAAGAAAACCAACGAAGAAAACATATTTCGTCTACAGTCTAGTTTATAACATATACAAAAATTTTTTAAACAATTAGCTTATTATTAGAAGTTGTTCTAAAATAATTACTTCAAAAAATGTTGCTCTTGTTAATATAAATTATGCGTTTAATAAAATATTAAACTGGTTTTAATAAGAAAACATGTTTTTTCATGTTTAACATTTAATAAATAAATGAAAACAACTATTTTTCAAAAAGTAAAATAAGGGGTGTTATGCAGAATTTTGTTACCTTTAATTTAAAAAAAAATACATCTAAATTGGGTAATATTTCTGGGCGCTATGTTAATTTTTCCACGGACGCTTTTTTTGCCCCACTGTGGCGGCAGCGCCAGCGCAGCGGCCGCGGCAGTTCGAATGCTTGGACGCCGCTCTTTAAAATTACGCCATTTGCTCAATTTTCAAAGGTACTAAAATTTTTTTTTTTAAATGAAAGTGCAGAAAACACAGATTTCTGCTGTTTTTGAATTTTTTTCATACCTGCCCCAGAAGTTGTAAAAAATTGCAATTGTTTAATTAATTAACAATTTATTTTGCATAAATAATTACGAATTTTTAAAATTCTGATCGTGATTAATAGAGGCACTATTTTTTTATATCTCTACCAAATATTATTCAATTTTATCAAAATCAGCTGAGCAATTGACAATTTCGTAAAAAGGTGCTTTAAACTTTAATTGTTTATAACTAATTGAAAAATTAAAATTTTTAAAAAAGCTTTCCAGGAATGTTTTTGTACCACCTGGCTGTAATAAATTATGTATAGAAGTAAAGCAAATTTGAAAAGTCAGTTTTAGGTGGCCCAGTTCAGAAAATTTGACTCTATTCCTATTATTATTATCCAGATTAATCTCTTTCTATGGAAATTCATATTCACGCTATTTTTGATTCATTATTTTTATTATCATTCTTTTTTAAGTTTGAATTTTTATTAAAAAACTTGTTCTTAAATGTATTTAATATCACTATTATTATTATATCTAGTTTAATCTCCTTTTATGTAAATTCAGAGTCACTATTTTTGATTCTTTATTTTTATTTTCTTTTAATTCGAAATTTTTAAACAACCTGTTCTTAAATTTATTATTAATACTATTATTATCTAGCTTAATTTGAAATTGTCATTAACTATAACGGACGGAAATAATTTAATTTCCAATTGAGCTTTATTTTTAAGCAAATTCAAGATGCTTAATCTTTAAAGGTGTGCTTAAAATTTAAAACAATTTTAAATTCAAGTGTAGGTTCCAGAGATTTGCCCACATCTCTCTTAAAAATGCATCGAAGACTCAAGACCTTCATTTTTACACCCAATAACCATATCTAATCTCTTTCTATGTAAATTCAGATTTACTATTTTTGATTCTTTTTTTTTATTATCATTTGCTATTAATTTTAAACATTTTTTTAACATCCTTTTCTTAAATTTATTATTATTATTATTATTTTTTTTTTTTGCGTAGGATGTGAAAACCTGCCTTCAGGTACCCTGTAGCCCGTACTACAGGGTTATGCGGGGGTGGCGATGTTCTGCTGACCCGCTAAAAACACACCCTTATTTGGGACCTTAAGACCACTCCCAGGTAGAGCCAGTTTAATTTTTTTTTTTAAATTTTTCTACGTAAATTCAGATTCACTATTTTTGTTTCATTATTTTTATTATCATTCTTTTTTAATTTGTTTGTTTGTTTATAAAAAATAAAATTTTCTGAATTCCTAACCTAAATTTAACTACGAAAATATCTTGTCTCAAAATTTCAAATCTTTTGGATTTCTTAAAAAAATTTTAATTTTTTCAAAAAATTTTTTATGTAAATTCAGGTTTACTATTTTTGATTCTTTATTTTTATTCTCTTTTAATTTCGAAATTTTTGTAAACAACCTGTTCTCAAATTTATTATTATTACTATTATTACCCAGATTAATTTCAAATTATCATTAACTATAACAGACGGCAATAATTTAATTTCCAATTGAGCTTTGTTTTCAAGCAAATTCAACATGCCTAAATTTAAAAGGTGTGCTTAAAAATAAATTTTAAAACAATTTTAAATTCAAGTGTTAATTCCAGAGATTTGTCCACATCTCTCTCAAAAATGCAATCGAACACTCAAGATCTTTATTAAAACATCCAATAACCATTCTAATAAAAAAGAAAAAAAAGAAAATAAATCCGAAACATATAATGAAATTTTTATTCTTAAAATTCCTTTTCAATAAAGCCCGACAGTCTCCTTAACCTACAATAATATTCGAAACATGAAATCCCCAGAGCATAAATATTTACACTCCCCGGATTTCATCTCCAGCATAAAGATATTATCGTGGATGAAAATTTAGAAAACGTTCGATATTTCGAATTCGTTGTAACTGGAAATCCCGTTTATAAAGGACAGAGGAACTAACGATGAGATCGACGGGTAGTCGCGACCATGGTCGCTTTTCGTTGCGTTCGTTCGGGCCGGTGTAAAAATTACGTCGACTAGAGTTTATTTGTCCGCCCGGGGGTGGTGCTTGCAACGGTTATAGGTGTGTGACAGAAAAAAGGGGGATTGGCGTAGGTGGAGAAGAGCGATGGAAAGAGAGAGAGAGAGAGAGAGAGAGAGAGTGAGAGAGAGCGCTCGCGAGAGAGAGGCCGAGATGCAAAGTAGATGAGGAGACAGGGATGTGGTACATACCTACCCGCGTTTTTTCGCTTCTACCGCCTATTATTTATTAGCACTAACGTTGCAATTGTATTGATCTGCAATATAACAACCCCGCTCGGCGTCCCACCCCACAACGGGTGGGACGCACCCCCAGCGACGAATTTTTTTCCATTTGGAAAAACGTATCTGGACTTGCCGAACGCCCGGGGATGGAAGTTCGCTACGATCGGCTTTACGATAACTCTGAACGATGACTGATTCTTCGTATTTTCGGTTCCACGCTGCCGGCATCGTTGCAACTTGCGAATAACGTTTAGTCAGATCGTCATATATTTATCTCGTATTTTTACACACGAATTACTCTCGACGCTCTGTTTATTTAGTTAGAAAATTAGAAATACGGGAATTGATGTATTTTGGGGATTTTCTTTTTTGGGTGTTGATAGAGAATGTTTAATTTGGAATTGGATTTAATGGGTATTTAATGTGGGAGATGATTCGAGGGTTTATGGAGGAATGTGGTTTGGGTGATGCTTTTAGGGTGATGGGGTAAATGAACTGTTTAGATTTGTATGAAATTCGAGTTTTAATCAATTAGGCCTTATTTCTTTATCTTAAGTAAGATCTTTTTTTATCGCGGATATTTTAACGTGCAGGAAATTATAATCCAAGTAGGAAAATAAATGTAAGCTCCAGACAAAAGTGAGTCAATTTATTTCGATGTAAAGTCATGTCAGAGACAAATAAAAACTGCTGACGTTTCGTACTACTATGTATATGTAGGCATTTTCAGGACAAAAAACAATTGAAAATAGGACATAATATCAGAATATTAATGTAAAATTCTTAAAATGAATATAATCGAAATATGCTAGATTTGAGGTTATTATGACAAAACTAAGTTTAAATTTAAAATTACACATATAAAAATATATAATAAAACTGTTTACAGTATTATTATAAATAAATCATATACTTGGAAACATTGTTCATAAGCTCAACAATATCCTGTCAACAATAGCAAAATAATAAATAATTAAAATAACTGATAACGTAAAAACGTGTATCATAGCCACATGTTAAAATTAAAATTTTACAGGTTAACAGACAAACACTCTCATTACATTATTATCAACAGATTACATACTACTCTGAATTATCCACTCAAATTTATATCTCCTATTAAAATTATGTTCTATCAAACGTTAAAAGCAAAACAATCTAAAATCTATTCAAAATCACATTGTATGATCCATTATAATTCTTTAAATCTTTTATCAAGTTTAGACTAAATTTTTTCTCTTTTCTTATAAAATACATTTCACCTACTTTTCTTTTATATTCATTTTTTTTATTTTGTAACACTTTAATATTTGAAAATCAAATTCATGTGTAAAAGTCTCATCAATTTTATGTTTGTACTTTAAGTTGATTTAATTTTATCATTCAATTCATTAGAAGACTGTTATACATGGAAAAAATATTTTAGATAAAGTTGAGCATATTTATGATAAATCTCGGATTAAAGTCATACATGCAGAATAATTGTACCAACGATTTTAGAAAATTATTTTTACATTTCTAGTAATTCCGCTCAAAATTGCCAGAAATATGGAAATAATTTTTTTAAATCTTGAGTACAATTCTGAATTTGTTGCTATGACTAAAAATTTGGTTGAGCCATCAAAATTTTTGTTGATATGACTAAACATTTTTTTCAGTGTAAATGTAAACTTTTCGCAACACATTTTTTCCGTGCCCTCTAAATCTGAATTAGTGATTTTCTACTAATGAATTAACTTTTTAGTAAATTCACGACTTATATATAAGTCGAAACCTTTTGTTTTTACCTGTTAAATAATGAAAAATTCCACTACTTTTTAGTAGAAAGTTACTAATTTTTAGTAGAAAACTACTAATTGAAATAGTAAAAATTTACTTTTAAAATAAGTAGATTTTTTTAATTAGTAGTTAATTAGTATTTAATTAGTAGTTTTCTATTAAGAACTACTCCTAATTCTTCGTAGAGAACTACTAAGTAAATTAGTAAAAAAATCTACTTATTTTAAAAGAAAAGTTCCACTATTTCAAATAGTAGTTTTCTACTAAAAATTAGTAGTTTTCTAATAAAAAATTAGCAGTTTTCTACGAAAAATTATTAGAAATTAGTAGAAAACTACTAATTTTTTAGTAGAAAAGTACTAGTTTTTAGTAGAAAAGTACTAATGTTTGGTAGAAAAGTACTAATTTTTAGTAGAAAACTACTAATTAAAATAGTGGAACTTTACTTTTAAAATAAGTAGATTTTTTTACTAATTTAATTAGTAGTTTTATACTACTAAATTAGTAGTTTTCTACTACAAAATTAGTATTTTTCTACTAAGAATTAGAAGTTTTCTACTAAAATATAGTAAAATTCTTACTATTTTAATAGTATCACACTTTTCGCTAATTCATTACAGAACTGAGAGATTTAGAGAGTAGCTACAAAATCAGAAATACAGTTTGAAAATAATAATTAATCTATTTTACAGTATCTAAATCTAAATTATAAAAAAATCGGTCACAAATTTTTAGTCAAATTTCACTATTTTAATTAGTAGATTTAAAAATTTTACTATGGTTCTTTAATTTTCACTAATTTGAATTAGTGGCCAATTTTTCACTAATTGGGTTTAAAGTAGGCGGGTTTTATGTATTTAATGAAAGAATATTTAGTGTGGAATTTAATTAATTGAATATTTAATATTATACACTGAACCTGTTTACACCGACACCTTAAAGCAGGTTTAACTGAAAACTGACTTTACTCTTTAAATCTGAATTAGTGATTTTCTACTAATGAATTAGCGTGAAATTGGATACTATTAAAAGTGAAAATGTTCACTATTTTTTAGTAGACATCTACTAATAATAATTAGTAGGATACTATTAATTTAAAAGAGAAATATCTACTAATTGAAATTGTAAAAATTTACTTCCTTAATTACTAGTTATTCAACTGCCAAATTAGTAATTTTCTACTAATAATTAGAATTTTCTACTAAAAAATAGTGAAAATTTTCACTATTTAATAGTAACAGATTTTTCGCTAATTTATTAGTAGAAAATCACTAATTCAGATATAGAGAGCACATCACGCTTTTACACCTTACACTTTAAATCTAAATTAATGATTTTCTACTAATGAATTAGTGAGAAATTGATCATTATTGAATACTGAAAAATGTTTCTACATTATAGTATCAAACTAATAATAATTAGTAGGTAGTAGAAAACTACTTATTGGAAAGTGAAATATTAATTAATTTTAATAGTGAAAGTTTATTTTTTTAATTAGTAGATATTTCACTTTCGAATTAGTAGTTTTCTACTAATCAGGTGTACAATGTTTTTTAAAATTTTTAATTTTTTAAAAGTAGTTTCTTAAGTATTTTTGTGCTCTGAACGCGAGCCCGAGTTTCAAAATTGTGTATCACGTCAGGATTTTGAGAAAAGTGGGAGTAAAAACACTAAAAAACAGAGTTAAGAGTTCTCAGGATTTTTTTTATCCTTACGTTTTCGAAACTTGTGTATAGTATTAAATTAAAACTTATATTGTACACTTTAAGACCTATATGGACAGAACCAAAAAAATAGATCATTTTTAGAAGAATGGAGGTAAATCCCACAAAATTTGTATTTTCTTCATTTTTGACATAGGAGTTGTTTTTAATGTATTTTTGTTCATTGAATATGATCCCGGGTCCCAAAATTGCTTATCACGTCAAGATTTTCAGAAAAGTGGGGGTATAAACGACAAAAACGTGTTTTTAATAATAATCCTTTTTTATCACCACTTTTTTAAAAATGCTGAATTTTTTGTTCTTGCCTATGTGGGTCTGACAGTATATGATTTAAGCTTTAATTTAAGACCTCCCGGAAGTCTTTAGCATGTCAGGTGAAAGAGAAAGAAAATATTGAAAATCCCAAAAAACACGTACTTGTTTTTAATCCTTCTTTTCTAAAAATCCTCTATTTGTTGTCTGTCACATATAGATTATAAGTGTACGTTTTAAGCTTTAACTAAAGAGTTCATTGAAGTCTCTAGCACATCAAGTTAAGAAGAACAAATTCTTGAAAAATCCGAAAAACACGTTTCTTGGAACTTTACCCAAATTTTTCTTAAAATTCTGACGTGATAGACAATTTTGAGATCCATCTTTTTCTCCAAAACTTAATTATCAGAATCTTCAATAGACCAAAATATATTTGTCAGAATATTAAACTTCCTGAATCAACATTTGTGGGAACTTTTAACATTCCTAACCTTCAATTGTCAGAACATTGAACTTTCCGAATCTTTAATTGTCAGCATATTGAACTCTCTGAATTTCCATTCGACCCAATTTTTAACTTCCCGAATCTTCAATTGTCAGAATATTGAACTTTCAGAATCTCCAATTGTCACAATTTGCTTCTGTCCAACTAAAAGAATGTAGAATTACTAAAACAGCTTTCTGATTGGCTGGTAATTTTTCCGGAAAAAATATTTTTTAATTGAATAGATGCAAATTCTGACAATTGGAGATTTTGAAACTTCAATATTCTGACAATTGAAGATTCGGAGAATTCAATGTTCTGACAATTAGAGATTCGGAAAGTCAAAAACTGGGTTAAATGGAAATTCAGAGAGTTCAATATTCTGAGAATTGAAGATTCGAAAAGTTCAATGTACTGACAAATATATTTTGGTCTTTTGGAGATTCTATCAAATAAGTTTTGGAGAAAATGATGGCGACCCAAAACAACTCCGATAAGTAGTCAGTTAGTCTTTTACTAAAAAAAAGTGGAATTTTCCACTATTCAATAGTAACCGATTCACTGCTAATTCATTACTGAGTCAAATTTTCTGAACTGGGCCACCTAAAACTGACTTTTCAAATTTGATTTACTTCTATACATAATTTATTACAGCCAGGTGGTACAAAAACATTCCTGGAAAGCTTTTTTAAAAATTTTAATTTTTCAATTAGTTATAAACAATTAAAGTTTAAAGCACCTTTTTACAAAACTGTCAATAACTCATCTGTTTTTTGATAAAATTGAATAATATTTGGTAGAGACATAAAAAAATAGCGCCTCTATTAATCACGATCAGAATTTTAAAAATTCGTAATTATTTATGCAAAATAAATTGTTAATTAATTAAACAATTGCAATTTTTTACAACTTCTGGGGCAGGTATGAAAAAAATTCAAAAACAGCAGAAATCTGTGTTTTCTGCACTTTCATTTAAAAAAAAAATTTTAGTACCTTTGAAAATTGAGCAAATGGCGTAATTTTAAAGAGCGGCGTCCAAGCATTCGAACTGCCCCGGCCGCTGCGCTGGCGCTGCCGCCACAGTGGGGCAGAAAAAGCGTCCGTGGAAAAATTAACATAGCGCCCAGAAATATTACCCAATTTAGATGTATTTTCTTTTAAATTAAAGGTAACAAAATTCTGCATAACACCCCTTATTTTACTTTTTGAAAAATAGTTGTTTTCATTTATTTATTAAATGTTAAACAGGAAAAAAAATGTTTTCTTATTAAAACCAGTTTAATTTTTTATTAAGGGCATGTGATGGAGTATGATGTCACTGATATAGGCAAAAATTGTCCGTAACTTTTCTCTTAAAGTATTGAATATTTTGTCATGAAACTTGGTAGAATTACTTAAAATATCATTAGGAAGGTCTCTCTGACCCAAATTTGTTTCAATTTTGGCTCAAAATTTATTTTTGAGAAATTTTCGAAAAATATAAAATTTTTTAAAAATCACTTTTGACCCAAAAATCAAATAAATTTGGGTCTGAGAGACCTTCCTAATGATATTTTAAGTAATTCTACCAAGTTTCGTGACAAAATATTCAATATTTAAAGAGAAAAGTTACGGACAATTTTTGCCTATATCAGTGACGTCATACTCCATCACATGCCCTTAAACGCATAATTTATATTAACAAGAGCAACATTTTTTGAAGTAATTATTTTAGAACAACTTCTAATAATAAGCTAATTGTTTAAAAAATGTTTGTATAAGTTATAAACTAGACAATCTTATGAACAATGCATTTTCTTCATATCGTTATAAAGAAGTTAATAACATTATTTCTACATTTTTCTCATGATTAACGGGATGACAAGTTATTTTTAATTTAATTAATTTTTAGGTTTATTATTGTTGAAACAAACATTAATTAAAAAACTACTTTTACTTTTTTTTATTTAATTGACAAATTTTTTGTTTACTTTTGAAGTCGTTTTAGTATTTATTTCTTTCGATACTAAATTAATTTCATAATTTTTTGTAAAATTTAAGAACTATTCTTTATTTTCATTTTTATTATCAATTTTATAAAGAATTTTTATATTTTATTTATCTTTTTGTTTTATATGTTTTGAATAATTAATAAACCTGCTCTCTAAATCTGAATTAGTTAAAAATAACTAATTTGAAAGAAAAAACTCAGTCACTAATTCAAATAATTATATTTCTACTAATCATTTAGTAAAGAATAACTAATTATTAGTCAAATTCATTTTTAGGTTTTGTCAAAATAACTAATGTTTTAGTAAAATTCTGTTTACTAATTCAATTAGTCGTATTTTAACTATTTATTAGTTAGGTTTTTACTAACAATTAGTCATTTTTTTACTAATAATTAATTATTTTTAACTAATTACTAAAATATAAACTTTGGCACGATTTTACTAATTATTAGTTATTTTTAACTAATTTAGATTTAGAGAGTGTAATGAAATTATACTTTTATTATATAAATTATAATAGCTTTTAATTTTGTTTTTATTTTACCCCTATTATTCAAATGTAATTGTTATTTAATTTAAGCATAAAAGTCTAATTCCAAATGTTTAAACATGTTTGACGATAGCTTTAAATAAAAAAAATCATTTTATTTTATAACTCAAATGTCTTCATTAATGTAAAACCGTCGTTTCCTTTTTTTAAAAATTGTTTGTATTTTTGATAGGTAAATATCAAATTAATCAATACAGGAAATTTGTTAATTAACGTTTGTTTAAACAATAAGAAACCTGAAATTATCTGCAGCAATAATATTGTACATTGTGCACAAAATTTCATTAATTTTGAAAATAGGAACCGGAAAAAAAAATTGTTTATAAAATTTGTTTATAAATTAACAAAATAATTAATTTATAATAGTTTTTCGTAAATTTAACCACTAATTAGTTACAAATATTAAAGAACAGATGGATTTAATTTGCTAAATATTAAGAAAACCAACGAAGAAAACATATTTCGTCTACAGTCTAGTTTATAACATATACAAACATTTTTTAAACAATTAGCTTATTATTAGAAGTTGTTCTAAAATAATTACTTCAAAAAATGTTGCTCTTGTTAATATAAATTATGCGTTTAATAAAACATTAAACTGGTTTTAATAAGAAAACATTTTTTTTCCTGTTTAACATTTAATAAATAAATGAAAACAACTATTTTTTAAAAAGTAAAATAAGGGGTGTTATGCAGAATTTTGTTACCTTTAATTTAAAAAAAAAACATCTAAATTGGGTAATATTTCTGGGCGCTATGTTAATTTTTCCACGGACGCTTTTTTTGCCCCACTGTGGCGGCAGCGCCAGCGCAGCGGCCGCGGCAGTTCGAATGCTTGGACGCCGCTCTTTAAAATTACGCCATTTGCTCAATTTTCAAAGGTACTAAAATTTTTTTTTTTAAATGAAAGTGCAGAAAACACAGATTTATGCTGTTTTTGAATTTTTTTCATACCTGCCCCAGAAGTTGTAAAAAACTGCAATTGTTTAATTAATTAACAATTTATTTTGCATAAATAATTACGAATTTTTAAAATTCTGATCGTGATTAATAGAGGCACTATTTTTTTATATCTCTACCAAATATTATTCAATTTTATCAAAAAACAGCTGAGCAATTGACAATTTCGTAAAAAGGTGCTTTAAACTTTAATTGTTTATAACTAATTGAAAAATTAAAATTTTTAAAAAAGCTTTCCAGGAATGTTTTTGTACCACCTGGCTGTAATAAATTATGTACAGAAGTAAAGCAAATTTGAATAGTCAGTTTTAGGTGGCCCAGTTCAGAAAATTTGACTCTACTAGAAACTCACTAATTCAGATTTATAGCGTAGGTGCACTCTTACTAAAGTTACACATTCACTATAATCAACTTTTTATACAAATTAAAAAAAAAATTACCGAAAAATGATAAATATAAAATAAAAACACAAAAAGAACAACGAATATAAGATAAACAATTTATAAATTAATTTCAAAAAATTAAATAGAAATGACTAATTAAATGACAAAATTGTATTTAAAAAATGAAAATCTCCTTGATAACGGATTCTTTATTGTAGAAATAGAGAGTGAAAACAAGCGTGGTCCCGCGGGGCGTTAAAAGTTGAAAATCATTGAAAAAATGGAATGAGGTCATGCATCAAGGGTGCTATGAAGCTAATCCCGTCGTCGACCATCAGTGAAGCTATTATACCATCATCATAACGATATAACGTGAAATCAACAGGGTAACGTACAATACTCTCCCCCGTGGTCCTCTTTTGCCTCCCGCAATTCCACCCCCGCAGCGCCATACTGGTGGTTCGCTGTGTGACCGGTTGCGTTGCGTTGCGTTGATGTAACTAAATGATTGGGTAAATGATTCCGTCGTGTGCCACGCGAGTAATTGGTGGTGGCCGCAACCCGCTGCTGCTGCTGTTGTTTGTGACGACGATGACTGCAACACACAGCAACGACTGCCTCACTTGTATAACCATTCAGGGATTTAACATCACTTTTATGACTCAGATTAAGTTTGGAAATTGGATTTAAAATCAGTGAGAGATACTAAATAGTAAATTCATATCATTGCAAAAATGTGCAACAATTGAAAGTGAAATTTGTGCGAATATCGTGAAAATGAAAATGATGATCTGCAGGAGAGTGTCATTTTTTTCGGGATTTTTTCGTTAATTTGCGGTTTTTTCGTGAGCGTTCAAAATTAATGATTTCTGTTTTTTAATTAAGGGATATACTTTCTGTTATTTGAATGGTAATTTAGTTTTTAATTCTTTGGTTCGGTTTAATAATTATTTAAAGAAAAAGTAAGTTGATTTAAGGATTATAGGTAATTTTGTAGAGATTGGAAATTTTATTTATTCACAAGATCGCGGATTTGAAAAAGTTGAGAGTTTTGTTTTTTAATCGAGAAAGTTTTTAACGAGTAGTAGAGGTTGAAACTCTACTTAATTTGTGGATTTGAGGAAATAAGAGTTTGTAAGCAAAATTTAGGATTTATAATATTCTTAAGTAATTCGCAAAAGAAAGATGAAATTGTTTTCTTGGCAGGATTTGGATATTGAATTAAGTTTAAAGAAGTTTATAATGCTGGATTTTGAGTTCGACTAGGAAAGATCATAATGTCGCAATTTTAAAAATAGATCATGTTTGAATTCAAATTTGATTCAAAATCGAAAAATTAAAAATCGACTTAAAATCATTAGAATATTTTTGTATGGTTATAAATTAAAACAACCAAAGTTCAGAAGCTTCGAACTTCTAAAAATGCAGAAATGTGACAATTTTAAATTCGAAAGTATTTAAATTGGAATTCCAATAATTATTGACGTTGCGTCGAAATTAAATAGAAATCTTACTGAATGCTAATTAAATTTTAATGTCATTCAAATAATTATCCAAACTTCGGTGAATTATTTAAATTTGAGTATAATTACACAACTTTCGGTAACTATTATAATTCCGTCGGAAAACTGATTCGCATACAGTCAGAATAGGGATTCTGTGAAATTTTGGCATTTATAAAATTTTTTTGTAATTATCGATCGAATTCAAGACAAAAATTCAATTGGAAATCAAATGACCTTCCTGTTTTTCAATAATTATTGAAAATCCGTCATGATTCCAAGTCATATCATTAATAATACAAATTTCAGTAATTATTTAAATTCCGACGGAAATAGATTAACATTAGAAACCAACTTTGATTTAATTAAAACAAAATTCTAAATAAATTTCTGTAGTATTTCTATTGAATTTTAACAGAATTCTAATGTCATTTTGGTAATTATACAAATTTCTGTATTTCTTAAAATGTTGGGAATTAGAATTCCAACTGTATTTTGATAAAATTCTCTATTATTATTCCGGAAAAAATTCATTAAACATTAATATGCTGAAAATCTAAAGAGAGGATCAATTCCACAAAAATTTGAATTAACTTTCAAGAGAATTTGAATTAGATTCGAGAGAAAATCGAATTACATTTTAAAGAAATTTGAATTAGGTTACAAAGATTCCAATTATATTCCGTAGTAATTCCAAATAAATTTCAAAAGATTTCTAACTGAATTCCAATTGAATAACAGCAATTTTGGTATAATTATTCACTATTGGAATTCCGACGCAAACGTAGTTAAAAATCTAAAAGAATTTCAACTGAATTTTGGTAATTATTCGAATCCTAATATAATTATAAATATTTTCGTAACTAAAATTCCGGTAATCACTAAGTTTACATTTGTCTTCAAAACAAACGATGACAGTTTTGAAAATTCCGATGAAACTTTGGTAGAAATTTTAATAGATTTCCAATAATTATTATAATTATTCCAAAACTCAAAAGAAATTTCGACTAACTCCAATACAGAATTACGATTAAATTTTAACAAAATTTTGACTGAATCTTAATAGGATTTAAATATAATTCCGATGAAAATATTATTGAGTTTAATTAAAATTTCATTGTGAATACAGGTATTATATGAAATTTTGACGTAATTCTTGTAGATCCCCAGTAATTATTAAATTTACATTGTAAATTCGATTAAATTAAAACTTAATTTTAATGAAATATCTATTGAATTCTGAAAGAATTCTTCTAAAAGGATTTCCATAAGATTACAATCATTACAATGAACATTCGATCGCATTTTGGCACAATTTTACGAAATTCTAACTCCAATCGAAATGTGATTGAATTTCAAAGGAATTTTCATAAAATTCCAAAAAATTCCCATATAATTCCAAAAATTAATAAAATCCCGATAATTATCGTAATTAATAGAAAATTTAATGGAAAGTTAATTAGTATTCTGATAAAATTCCTCTAATTATTATAATTCCGACATAATTCTGATCGAATTCTAGTAATTATCGAGAAAAAATTCCGATTGTCATCCGATCGAATTTCGACTGAATTTCAATGAAGTTCTGAATGAATATTATATGAAAATGCGTCTGAATTAGAGAAATAGAATTAGTTCCGGTTGATTAAAAATTCGGTATAATTACACAAATTTCGGTAAATATCAAAATTCCTGAAGAGATTTTGTTAGGAACTTTTATAGATTTAAAATAATTAATAAAAACGTGCACAAATTGTAAATGATTTTTAAAAAAAAATTTAAAAATCGTAATTTAACTTTAACGAAATTTCGATTGAATGCTAAGAAATTACAATATAATTTTGATTGAAATTTAGTTAAAATTGTAATGGAAATCCCGGTATTCATTAAAATTTTAACTTGATTCTACTAGAATTAAAAAACTTATTGAATTTGCGTTTTAAATCCAACGGAATTCAAGCTTAATTCCAACGGAATTTTGACTTAATTGAAAAAGAAATTTTCATATAATTCGAAATAAATTTCCAGATTATTTCAAAGAAATTCTAGATGATTTCAATTATTAATAAAATTTTAAAAATCTCTTTAATTTCTACGGAATTTTAAGTGAATTAAAAAGAAAACCTTTATGTCACTCCAAATGAATTCCTACATTATTTCAAAGCAATTCTAGATGATGTCAATGATTAAAACAATTTTGAGAATCGCCTGAATTCCAATTCGAAATGAAATCTTCCCACATTATTCCAAAGCAATTCTAGACGATTCCAATGATCAATAAAATTTCGAGAATTACCTTATTTCCTACGAAATCCTAAATGCGATGTCAATAATTAATAAAGTTTTGAGAACCATATTAATTTCTAAGAAATTTTGACTGAATTAAAAAAGAAACTTACATACAATTCCAAAAGAATTTTTACATTATTCCGAAGCAATTCTAGATGATTCCAATGATTAATAAAATTTTGCGAATCACCTTAGTTGCAACGGTATTTTGACTGAATTAAAAAAGAAACTTCTATATAATTCTGATTCGAAATGAGTTCCCACAATAATGAGCAATTTTAGATGATTTCAATAATTAATCAAATTTCGAGAATCGAAATTATTCCAACAGAAATTTGACAGAATTGAAAAATAAATTTTCTTATGATTCAAAATGAATTCCCACATTTTACTAAAGCAATTCTAGATAATTCCAATAATGAATAAAATTTCGAGAATCACTTTGTTTCCTACGAAATCATGACTGAATTGAAAAATAAATTTTCATATGATTAAAAATGAATTCCCACATTATTCCAAAGCAATTCTAGATAATTCCAATAATGAATAAATTTTCAAAAATCACCTTAATTTCAGCAGAATTTTGACAGAGTTGAAAAATAAATTTTCATATGATTAAAATTGAATTCCCACGTTATTCCAAAGCAATTCCTGAAGCGAATTCAATAATTAATAAAATGGCAAGAACCATCTTAATTCTCCCCGAATTTCGACTGAATTGAAAAAGAAACTTCCATATATTTCAAAATAAATTAAGACATCTATTTCCAGATGTTACTAATAATTAATATAATTTCAAGGAACACCTTAATACCAAGGGAATTTTGGCTAAATTCAAAAAGAAACTTCCATATAATGCAAAATGAATTCCCACATCATTCCAGAGCAATTTTTGTAGATGATTCCAATAATTATTAAAATTTCGAAAATTACCTTACGGAATTTCGACTGAATTGAAAAAGAAATTTGCATATATAATTCGGAATAAATTCCCGCATCATTTTAAATTCTAGATGATTCCAATAATAAATGAGAAAATTTCAAGAACTACCTAAATTCTAACGAAATTTTGACTAAATTGAAAAATAAATGTTCATATGATTCAAAATGAATTCCCGCATTTTTCCAAATCAATCTTAGATGCGATTTCAATAATTAAAAAAATTTCAAGAACCTTTCTAATTTTTACTGAATTAAAAATGAAACTTCTATATATTTCGAAATTCCCACATTGTCCCAAATCAATTTTAAATGATTTCAATAATTAATGAAATTTCGAGAATCACTTTAATTAATATGGAATTTTGACTGAATTCAGAAAGAAACGTTTATGTAATTCTAAATGATTTTTTTTATCATTCCAAAATAATTCTAGATGATTCCAATAATAAATGAGAAAATTTCAAGAACTACCTAAACTCTAACGAAATCTTTACTAAATTAAAATTTAAATGTTCATATGATTCAAAATGAATTCCCGCATTTTTCCAAATCAATCCTAGATGCGATTTCAATAATTAATAAAATTTCGAGAACCATTCTAATTTCTACGGAATTTTAATTAAATTGAAAATGAAACTTCCATATATTTCGAAATTCCCACATTATCCCAAATCAATTCTAGATGATTCCAATAATTAATAACATTTCGAGAATCACTTTAATTTATACGTAATTTGGACTGAATTCAGAAAGAAACTTTTATGTAATTCTAAATGATTTTCTTTATCATTCCAAAGTAATTCTTGATGATTCAAATAATAAATGAAAAAATTTCAAGGACTACCTAAATTCTAACGAAATCTTTAATAAATTAAAAAGTAAATGTTCATATGATTCAAAATGAATTCCCGCATTTTTCCAAATCAATCCTAGATGCGATTTCAATAATTAATCAAATTTCGACAACCATTCTAATTAATACGGAGTTTTGATTGAATTGAAAAAAAAATTTCACATATTTCAAAATTCCCACATTATCCCAAATCAATTCTAGATGATTCCAATAATTAATAACATTTCGAGAATCACTTTAATTTATACGTAATTTGGACTGAATTCAGAAAGAAACTTTTATGTAATTCTAAATGATTTTCTTTATCATTCCAAAGTAATTCTTGATGATTCAAATAATAAATGAAAAAATTTCAAGGACTACCTAAATTCTAACGAAATCTTTAATAAATTAATAAGTAAATGTTCATATGATTCAAAATGAATTCCCGCATTTTTCCAAATCAATCCTAGATGCGATTTCAATAATTAATCAAATTTCGACAACCATTCTAATTAATACGGAGTTTTGATTGAATTGAAAAAAAAATTTCACATATTTCAAAATTCCCACATTATCCCAAATCAATTCTAGATGATTCCAATAATTAATAACATTTCGAGAATCACTTTAATTTGTCACGTCAGAAAATTCCGAAAATAACATTAATCTATTTATATTAATTTTAAAATTTATTCGAGCCTACGAAGTTAATCGCAATAGCTCGGGACATCGATTACCTTTCTGGTGCTTTGTTCTGGTTTCCCTTTTTTTTGTTATTAATTAAAATTTCATAAGTTTCCTAACAAGGAGGGAAACTATAACGCGAAAAAAACAATTTTGGAGTATCGCCCTTTAAAATAGGGGTACCCTACAAAAAGAAAAGAACGAGAAAAAAAAAATATTAAAGGACCAATCCTAGCCCCAGTAACTAAACGGGCCCGGGATTGGGATTCTACCCTGAAAAAAATGAATAAAATTAAGGAAAGGAAAAGAAGAGTGAAAAAAAATGAAAATAGAGAGTTACTTAAATGTTGAGTTTTTGTTTATTTAACTTACTTTGATTGGTCGTATTTGATGAACAAAATAGAATCCAGGAATCCTTAGAAAGTGGTACGGCACTGACGCTGTTGTTGAAGCGGGAAATCCAAAAATATTTGCATAAAATTACAAATAGTGATAAAATTCACAGACACAGGAACAGTCTTAATATGGAATAAAATATCCAACACTGATTTTAAAGAATAACAAAATCGAATATTAGAACTCGTAGCACACATGAAAATTGTGGGAAATGAACTTAACTTGACTTGAATTTACATTTGAAATAGTTTAAGATTGAAAGAATGATTTCCGACTCTCCATTCTCGATGACAGTTTTTCGGAGTTTTCTGACACTCCATTCTCGATGGAAGTTTTTTGGAGAGTGTTTCAACTTTTCATGTATTTCCTTCCCTTAGCTTCTGAGAGAAGAAAAAGTGGGAAGATAAAAAAGGGAGAAACTAGGGGAGTCTTAGAAAACACCAATGAAGAAAGGCCCTAAACGCTTCAGCGTGTAGGCGTGTGTTAAGGGTAGAAAGAGAACGACGAAGAAGAACGGCGAAGAGAGAGAAAACCGATAATGAGGGGTGGCTATTGGGACTTGCATGCTTGCGTGGGAGTAGAGAATTCATTAGAAAAGCTAAGAAGTCAACTATTTTCCTAATTTTGATTTGGTCCTGAAATGTGTCTCAAAAGTCAGTGGGTGGAGAAAATCCGCCCTAAAGCACAGTAGTTCTTGTTGATGCTGCCCTCTGTACCACTTCCAAGGATCCTAGTTACAAATAATTCAAGACAGATTTCTTACATAATTTCAAATATAAAATTGAATGTTAACAATGAATAATGTTGAAAATATAAGTAATACAATTTTTAAATTCACATTTGTTTATAATATTAGTATTTTAACAATTTCAGATGAATATAGGTTTGATTTTGCCTAAATATTAATTATGTTTTATTATTTTAAAAGAAAAGATTAATGTATATTGATTAATGCAATATTTAATTTTCCTAGATTTTCCATTTCTAGGTTATGTTTCTCATAGAGTGAATGTCGAGTATTAGTTTTATTTCTTTCAATTTAACTGAATTGAAATGAGAACTATCAAATTTTATATGTACATTCAATAAATTTTATGTCTCCATGTTTTTCAATTTTTAGGTTATGTTATAATAACTTTTAATTAATGAATAATTAATTTGACAAACATATTCAGTATAATATTCAATGCACAATCATTCAATAAAGAATAAATATTAACTAAATCCATTGATACTGAAATGTTATTATTTAATTTATTTTTCATAATTTCCCAATTTTAAGGTTATGTTTGAGTGAAAATTTCATTATTGAATGATTGACATATTTATTTAACCTTAAAATTGACATTAGACTTGTTCTATTAATTTTAAGAATGTTTTTAATTATGTTTTTGTTATTTCCTTAATTTTTACATTTTTGAGGTTATGTTACCTCGAGATACGTTTATTTTATAAAAGTTGATTAACAATTCTTATATGAATTCAAATTTAGTACTATTAATCTTAGAATTGATCTTAATCAATTGACATAACCCTTTTCTTTTGTTTTTCGCGTATTTTTCGTACATAACCTTAAATCTTTAAAAGTTTAATTGAAAATATTAAGTAGTTATAATTTACATCATTTAGCTAATTAATTTAAAGCGTTTTATAATTATTTTTAATGATTATTATTTTTAAATGCTATTGTGCTCACACACACACACACACACACACACACACACACAAATATGTTTCAGTGTAAAAGAGTTAATAAAAAGGGTTGTAATGAATTTTTATGCATTTTAAGTATTCAATTAGAATATTCTGTAAATATTATTTTTTTGTTGAAATCGTAACTATTTTTTCTTATACATGGGGTCATTTCGACGGATGTCTGTTTTATACATTATCATCATTTTCTTGGAAACACAGTGTGGGCCTGCACTCAAGGGCGGAAGTGAACACTTGTCCAAACTGAGGGCCAGCATCGCCTATAACAGAGTTTGTCTCAGCGCGACCCCTAATCTCAGAGTTTTTAGGGACTGTTTAGAAAATCGAGTCGATAGCAAGACATCTGTTAACTATAAAGTCTTGTTTTTTCAAATGTGTCCGAACTCTGGGAAAACTCGACAGGCTATGCTGTTCCTCCCTTTTCAAGAGATGGTCAAATTATGTTTTTCGTTTCAAGAATATGAGAAACGAAGATGTTTAAAAAGATAAAAAAAAACGGAGTGACTCACGACGTTACACCCCCACTGTAAAATGGTTGCTAGAAAGTTAAGAATGAATAGCAAACATAACTCTGAGTTGTCATAATATTTACAATTTTGAATGTGCTCTAAAATAACATACAACTTCCTATAATTGCTTTCAAATTCCAAATTGAAATAATGACTGAAAGTACAAGTTTGAAGTTTCCACTTTTCAAATGTAGCCTGTTTAGCTAGGACTGAGGTGATGTGGTTCAAGAATACTTCCTTCAATGGATTGACTCGTAGAAGGTTTAGCTGCTTCTGATTCCTCATTTTTTTTAAGTTTAACATCAGGGTTGGTTGATTTCTTCTTGGCTAGATGCTGTATTTGGTTTCTGAATGATCTTCAAATGGGTCCCAAAGGATGAAACATCTTTGCATAGACTGAATGATATCGTAGGCGTTTACTGATTCTGATTGTCGCTTTAAACAGATGGACATTTTCTGAACCGTGCGATGATACCAACTCTGGAAGTACAGAAGGTAATAAAAACAGGTTCACCAATTCGTTCTATGTAGAACTGAAGGTCTTCTTCAATACATCCTCATTGAATAAGTTGAAGCATGTTGCCAATGTATCTAGGTAGACTATTTGTTGTTGTATCTAGCAAAGTTATTAGATACTGGTGATCTTCCTACTGGATAGATGATTTGTTGCCGAGGTTTGTTGATCTCTACTTGGCTACTGGTGCTATTTGCTGCTAGCTCTGTCAGATTAACATATGACAACTAGATTTGTCATATAGTAAACAAATTTTTGTGTCATCTACGGTAACCTTGTAGTGAAAGAAAATATTCAATTTCCGGTCCACCATGAAGTAGGTTGCTGGTGGCAAAATTGGTTGCAAGTAAATTGTATCCTTATATTATTGACTTAGTGTAAGGAAGAATGTGTGTTGTTTTATATGACCTGAAGTTCAGCTAATGAAGAAATTCCATGCTCAATCCTTACTTCAACAGGATTACATTTTAATTAGTATACTACTTCTGTTTAGACCTTCAAAATTCATTTGGTATTTGAGTAGCTATTGCTAAGAAATTTTCAACAATTCGTTATATAAGTTACATTTTCTGAGTTATATACAATCCATGTTATCGGAGGTTTGGTATTTTTTCGCATACAAATTTAAAAATTAGTGACCTAAAATGCTAAAGTTTTTGATACAATCTTTTCTTTATTAATGATAAACATTTCCTTCTAAAAATCTCGAAGATAATCTCGAATGTTCAATCTTATTCGTAATTGCATAAAAATTCCTTCTTTTTATTGATCAAGGCGAAGGTTATATTGTGACTATAGAAAGTAAACATTTTGATTATGTTATGATATAAAACTTTATTTGCAAATATTTTAAAATAGTCTATCGCACAGTGAATTTCAAAAGATATAACCTTCCTCCTGAATGATGCATAATTTATCATAAAGAGGACAAATGGTTTAGGAACATAAGCAAAATTATTTTTTTCTATTGAAGTCTAGTTTGTCGAGAACCAATTATTCTGTAATGGTAATGTTAATTTTACTGCGGATTATCGCGTTATTTAAAAAAACTAAAGAATCGACCCAACTTACATTCTTGCATTTGTTCTCCTTTGATTTTTTTAACTAGTTAGAAAAATAAAGTTTTGTTTATTTTGACGCTATACATAGAATGATTAGCATTTATGTTTATTTTTCTTTTATTTAACATCAAACTAAGCCTAAGCAGTTACCAAATTTTAACAAATATTCATTTTTGACATTTAAACTAAGTATACAAAAGAATATTTTCGGCAAAGATTAATGTTTCGATGAATTTCAAATTTACATGAGTTTATCACATAAAATCGGAGTATTAATTGATCTGAAGCAATTGAGTGATTTTAGTAGTTGTATTTACCTGTGTGTAAAGAATGTTACATTTCCCTTACTTTAAGAAGGATAATATTTTTACCATGATATACCTGAAGTTGGAATCATAACCTATGAAACTTTTGTGGCTATTTAGTATAAAAATGGTTATTGATTCGGTGATTTAATAATATTCTGTAACAGATAACTTGAATTAAAGTAAAATATATGATAATATTGAAATTATTTTTAAAAAGAAAGAAGTGAAAAGATAGATATATAAGAAGAGAAATAGAGAAGATAGCTATATTAGTAGCTGTTGAGTAGAAAATTAGAATAATTAGAAAAATATATAAAGTAAACACGCAGCAGTTTGGGATCTTATACTTTTAATGAAATTTACTTCTGAATCTCAATCTATCGATACGCAATAGGGAAATTGTTAAACGTTTTAGCTAACGCTATAATGGGTTTGAATGAATTGATTCTGTTGTTTCCATTGAAGGCTCAATCTTTGACCTTTAAAATTCGTTTTGAATGTTCTGAGCTAATTTAGAGATTTCGTACTGGTTCAGATATTTTCCTCAATATTGACCGGTAAATATGGAATTTGAGTGTTTCCCGAGTTACGCTGACTATATATGCGCTTACGACAGTCTTTAAGGATATGACCTAAGTTTTTACAATAACTGCAAACTACATCAAGACGACAAGTGTCTTTCAAGTGACCTATTTTGTGACATTTATTGCATTTAATAATATTAAGTGATTGATTTAGTTTATTACCAAGCATGAAGCATTTATCTAAAGTATGTCCTGACTTATTACAGTTCTGGCATACCTGAAAATTAGTTTTAGTCATTTGGCATGATTCGGCAGAATGCCCTTTTTTATGACAGACTTTGCACTCAGCAATTTGGTTGCAAGCTTTTGCAGAATGACCTGTTTGGTAGCAAATTTGACACACTAGTGTAACATTTATGGTATTTACCCTAAAATTACATGTGTCAGATGTGTGATCATTACTGTTACAAAGCAAACATCGCTTTCGTGACCGAGATTCTCTAACATTATATCCTGGCTCCTGACACAGATGGCAAGTTAGTACTTTAGAGTAGTCAATAGCTTTGTTTTCTTGAGAAGGGGTGGACAATTTCCTAAGAGCTTGTCTCGACAATAGCTGTTTTTCTACTACAATAGCATTCTTTATTACTTCATTAACATCTACATTTTCAGTTAACCGTTGTTCGATTTCTAATTTTAATCCCTTTTTAAATGATTCTATGATAGCAGTGTTTGTAGAATTTCTAAAATCTGGTAATACAGCTACACCTGTTTCAACGCGTTTTGTATCAAAAATTAATTCACCTATTTTTCTAATTCGAATTGCAAAAGTGATCACGAATTCATTTTCACGTTGGTATTCTGCGCCTAATTCTCCGAACAATTGCGTTATAGTTTTGGTAGGAGCGAAAATAGTTTTAATATAGGATGTTAGCTCATCCACTGTGTTGAACGTCATGCCACTAGTGATTTGACGAGCCTCACCATGGACCTTGCTACGTATAAGTTTGACCAAGAATCTTTCTGAATCAGCTTCGATCATAGCTTTAGCTTCATTACATCCTTCTATAAAATGGCTACAACTACCTGTTCCATCGAATTCGGGAACAACCAGTACAGCATCCCGTATGGAAACAGCTTGTGGGTGTGTGGCAGGTACAGCTTCTTCCGCCATGTTTAAATTAGACCGATTTACAATATGATCTACAAGGTTATTACTCAAACTGGCTTCTGAAATAGTGTAATTAAGAGTTAGGGAAGATAAACCACCGCCAGTAATGAAAAGAGAGAAATAGTAGATAGTAGATAGTAGATAGTTAGAAAGAAAGAGAAGGACATGTGACGTCAATCCAGAAAGGATTGTTATCGATTTTTCGATTGTTCACTATAATATCGATTAACTGTAATATATTCGTTATAATAAATCATTTTTCTGTTTATATTTTAGTAATGATTACCCTTTTCAGTAGAATTAATAATAAAGAAAAAAAAAGTTTGAATGCAACTTCTTAGTTACGTAACAATCGGTAACTAGTGTAGTATTAGGTTTTTAAAGTATTTGTTTGTTTTTTTTGTTGATATATTTATTATTATAATTATCATTATTATTGTTATTATTTATTTATTCTTAATTACTTATTGATTCATTATTTAAATTATCAATAAAAATTATTATTATTTTTTTTTTAAATGCTATATCTTATTATTATTATTACTACTATTATTAATATCAGCTTATTTACTTGTATTGTACTATTATTAAGGCCTATTTTAGTACTGATTTTTTTCAGAACTTGTAAAATTCAGTAGTAGTTACTGAATATTTACGAACATTTTTGTTTCAGGGTTTTTGAATTAGAAAACATGACTATTATTCCAAAAGAAGATAATCATTTAAGTAAAACTTATAAAACCTTTAATCTAAAATTTAATTAAGCAAAGGAATAAAAATAAGTACTAAAGAATTATCTATGCAAAATTTACCTCGTAGGATAAAGGAAACGAACCTTAATTTATGAATAAACAAGATAAACACATTAGGTTTGATCGGTACGGATCAAGAAAAGATGGTATTTTTCACATCTGATATTTAGCTCTCCTCTCTTGTTGTCAAAAGAAATTTCAATGAGTTATTTCAGAACAAAAATTTTATCTCAAAAACGCGCGTTTTTTTGAAAGAAAAAGAATATTCCCTAGAAACATCTCATTTTGTAAATATACACACCCTTAATTAGGTATTTTGCGAGGTCGCGTTAATCAAGTATTAGATTGTCCAATACTGGCTCAAACATGCCTACACAAGTTTTATTTCACAAATGCGCCAAGCTTCTACGGGCTTGCAAATAGAGAAATCTCATATTCAATACGTTATTTATTCATTACAAGAGATTTTAATTTATCTGCTTTATTTCAATTTTATTTCCAAAATCATAATTTTCTTAATCAGAAATTCCAAAGCATTTTTAATTTTCCTTAGGAAAAGATATAGAATTTTCTTATTTTCAAATTTCACATCATTTTTGTTAAGTTCGATATTATTATTATTTGGACAATTTGTTTAAACAAAACATATTAAATATGTCTAATGTCATTAATAGAGTCAAATCATGCCCTAGTAATGGTAGCAATAACTTATTATACAATACGCACTAATATACTAACTTAGACATATGCTCATTATTGGCCCAACGTTTGCTGTATACCAAACCAGTATTGGTCCAAATAATAGCTTACATTTAGGTTGGAAACTATTTTTCATTTTATTTTATTTATTTATTTATTTAGTAGGATATAAAATTAACTAAAGTTTACTTAAGTAAGTGTTAGTTTTTTTTATTATTAAATGTTAATAACTTTTTTTTTGTAATAGTTTCTTTTTATATAATTTTTTATTTAAATTTAAGATTTTAACTTGCTTAAGTATATAATTAAATCTAAATCTTTATTTTTGATACTTCAATTATTTATTTTATTGGTATTAATTTGCTATTTATTAACTAATATTCTTAGGGGGGTAATTAATTAAATTTATTTAATTATGATTAATTTTACTTGTAAATAGTTATTGACCTATTGAAAAGTATGTGTTCTGATATACTTCAATTCTTTTATGTCTTCATTTACTTTATTTGCTATCAATTAATTGAATAAATTCTTTAATCGTAGATAATTATAATTTATTTTAATTGTTTTCTTTTCATTAACTGAAAGTATTCTTTCACAAAAGAATAAAATTCTTATTTTCACAATGTCAGTGGTCACTGCCGAATTCTCTCGGTATATGTCAGTACCAATGTAAGATTTCATGCAAATTTCAAATCAGATGTTTCTTAATTTGAAATTTTCTTTTTTTTTTAAAATAAAAAATTTATTTTTAGGTTATATAAAAGCAATTCAATTATGTTTGATAAAATCTTGGTTTTTATTAGAAACGATTTCCTTTGTTTTTAAGAATTCAAGAAACCAATTTTTCATATTTAAAATAATGCGTAAAAAGCAATTCACCAAAATAGCGGGAAATTTCAAATTTTCAAATTTATACCTTGTGATAAATGCACATAACAAAAATTTTAATTGCAATAATTCAATTCTAATGTTTCAAATTACGATTACACGTTACGATTTAATTCTATTTTTTGTAAATTTATTAACATCATTTTATTTAAAATAAATTCAATTTTTTTTTTCGAATATATACGTAATCAATAATTTAAAATATTTTAAATTAAAAAAAAAATTAGGCTTTCAGAAAAGAAAGAAAAGTAAATAATGCTTTTTTATTCAATAAAAACTCATATTTTCAAATATTCGATTTTTCAAGAATTCAAAATTGAAAATTAAATTTTACAGAAAGTCAGATATCAAAAAAAAAAAATGTTTAACTAATTAAAATTTAAATCTTTTTAAATTCAGTATTTTTTAAAATTCGTAGAAGATTCGAACTAAAAAATTTTTCGACACAAAATTTTTCCAAACTTAATATTTTAAATTCAGATTCTCCAAACTATCCAAATTTTTACTCTCTAAACTATTCAAAAATTTATTATTCACTCAAACTCAAATTTTTGTTCTCCAAACTATCTTATTTCATATTATGTAAACTACTCAAATTTGTATAAGATTTAGCAATTAATTTCTCTTAACTGCCCGCATTCGTATTTTTCAAACTACCTAAATTAGTATTCTTCTAAGTATTCAAAATCATTAAAATTAAGAATTTAATATTCTCCTATCTACCCAAATTAGTATTCTTACATATAACTGGCTTCGTATTCTTTAAACTACAATAAATTTATAACCGTTTGCATTAGCATTTGTACTCCACTCTTTACACGAATTCGTACTCCCGACTCTAGCACATTTGTATTCCCAACTTTACACGAATTTGTACTCCTATCTGCCCGTATTTGTACTCCTCACTCTACACGAATTTGTACTCCTATCTGCCCGCATTTGTACTCCTATCTGCCCGTATTTGTACTCCTCACTCTACACGAATTCGTACTCCCTATCTGCCCGCATTTGTACTCCTATCTGCCCGTATTTGTACTCCTCACTCTACACGAATTTGTACTCCCTATCTGCCCGCATTTGTACTCCTATCTCTACACGAATTTGTACTCCACACTCTACCACATTTGTACTTCCGACTTTACACGAATTTGTACTCCTATCTGCCCGTATTTGTACTCCTATCTAAGTACCTGATCTAGTATTCTGCAAACTACCCGAATTTATAAAAGGTTCAGAAATTGGTATTCTTTCAACTTACCCGAATTAGTCTTACCCTAATTACCCGAATGAGTATTCTTACCACTACCCGAATTCGGCTAAGATTTATAAATTGAAATTCTCGTAGCTGACCAAAATCGTAATCAGCAACCTACCCGAATTAGTATTGTGCAAATTACCCATACTCTTACAAGATTTAGGAACTGTAAATCTCCTGACTTCTAAAATTTATATTTTTTTACACTACCCAAATTCGTAAAGATTTGTAAATTAACTCAGGTTTTCATTTTATCTCTGAGTTTACAACTTTGTTTATTTATAAATTGATCACAGGGTTTTATTTTACCTCTGAATTCAAAATTTGTTTAATTATACACAGGATCTCAGAGCTTCTTTTTGTCTCTCGATTTAAGAATTTTTTTATTTATCATGGATCTCAGGGTTTCATTTTACCACTAGATTTTAAAACTTTGTTTATTTATAAATTGATCTCAGGGTTTTATTTTACCTCTGGATTAAAATTTTTTTTAATTTTACACAGGATCTCAGAGCTTGTTTTAGTCTCTAGATTTAAGAATTTGTTTACATATCATTGATCGCAGGGTTTCATTTTTCCTCTGGATTCAAAATTTGTTTAATTTTACACAGGATCTCAGAGCTTCTTTTTGTCTCTGGATTTAAGAATTTGCTTATTTATAGGATTTTTCTTCATTTTTTTGCTTATAAATTATTTATTACTCCTTCATTCGTGAATTGATTACTTTATTTATTTATTAGATTTATTATTTTGTTTATTTACTAATTTATTATTCAATTCAATAATTTATTCTTTTAATACATTCATATATTTGTTTATTCTTTGCTTTATTAGTTTATTTGATTTTCTTTGTTTATGACTCTTAATTAATTACATAATTTTTTTTCTTTATTGAAAAAAAATTTCAAACGTTTGAATGATAATTTTTTTATCATTTATTTATTTAATGTTTGCTCATTTGCTTGTTTGTTTATAAATCTTTCAAATTGTATTTATTTATTTGTTTTGTTTATTTATATTTTAATCAAGTTAATTGTTTACTGATTTGCTTTATGTTGTATTTGTTTATATTCAAAAGTATAGTTTATTAAAAATCTTTGATAATTATAAAAAGACATTTTTTTAAAGCACTGTAATTTTCAGTTTATTTTCCACAATGACCGGCAGACATACAGTCTAGCCGTGTGTTTAGGGACTTGACGGAGCAGACGCATCAAGATACCCCCGCGCCCCTCTGCAGTTTCAGAATAGTCCCAATATCGGCATTCTTTAGAAAGAATAACTTATTTCATTTAAAGTTTGCTTCAAAACTTTTTCCATTATTTGATTTTAATTATGATTTCAACGATCATTTATTATTTCACGTCCCATTTTATTTTAATTTATTAATTTATTTCTTTAATTTATTTGTTTATTTATTATTTAATTCATTATTTCAACGTTTTATTTATTTATTTTTCCACCAATGTATTTTATTATTCTCATTTATTTAAACAATAGATTGTTTTTGATCATTTGTTTGTTCTTTAATTTTTATTAAATTTCGTTTACTTATTTATTCTTTGTTTATTTAATTGTTTTTATAATAACAATTTATTTATTTTCTTTTGTTTAAGAATTTTATTTAAACATTCATTTTTAATTAATTAATCAATTGTTTAATATTTTATTTATTCATAAAAAATTTTCAATTGATTATTATTTCTTAAAATTTTATTTATTTTCTATTTGCTTGATCATATTATTGTTTAAATAATTTCTTTGTTATAAACATTATTTATTTATTTGAATTGTTTAAATCATAAAAGAAAGATAATTTGTTAAATCGAATTTTATTTTTTTACTGAACAATTAATTGTTTTTACTTTTATTGTTAATTTGTTTAAACATTAATTTTCATTTATTACTAATTTTTATTTATTTATTCATGTAAGTTGTAAAATATTAAAATTTTAGTACCATTTTTATTTATACTTTTGACGTCGAATAGAGTCAAATATTATTTCCACGTTCATGTGATTTCGATGGTCACTCATTTCAAAATTTAGAGCAATGCATAATATTCTGTAAGAATCCGAGTCTTTAAAATCCACACGTGCATCCAGCATGCCTGCGACTTGACAGTAGGCAACATCTGCCATTCAACTATGACTAGCTAGGCGACGGATACAATGAGCGCATCCCGCCGACTCTGCTATGCCTTGATTTTCAGTATTAGAAATTCGTTCATTGCTTTTCAATTTTATTTTGACAAATAAAACCAAAGTGGCAAATATTTTCGAAATTTTATTTTCAAGAAATATTATTATCTCTGTTATACAAGTTCATTAATTAGATTTATAAAAATTTGTTTTTTTTTAAATTATTTATGATTTTTTTTTTTTGTTTAAAAATAGCACATATTTTTTTATTTTGTTAAGTATTTGTTTATTTATTTTTCAATATTCAATTGCATGATTTGTTGATTGTTTAAATTTTATTTGTTTTGAATTATAAAAAATTCAATTGTTTATTTATTAATAATCCTCTTTTATTTATTTTTTGTTTATTAATTTATTGTTTACTTATTGTATATTTAATTTTTATTTATTTATCAATTGTTTATTTATTGTTTGTTTATTAATTATTTATTTATTGTTAATTAACAATTCTCTTTTGTTTATTTAATGTTTATTTGTTAATTAACAATTTTCTTTTGTTTATTAATTGTTTATTGGCTGTTTATTTATTTATTCAATATTTAATTATTTATTTTTTTGTTTATTAACAATTCTCTTTTGTTTATTTAATGTTTATTGGTAAATTAACAATTTTCTTTTGTTTATTAATTGTTTATTGGTTGTTTATTTATTTATTCAATATTAAATTATTTATTTTTTTTTTATTAACAATTCTCTTTTGTTTATTTAATGTTTATTGGTAAATTAACAATTTTCTTTTGTTTATTAACTGTTTATTGACTGTTTATTTATTTATTCAATATTTAATTGTTTAATTTGTTAATTGTTTAAATTTTATTTGTTTTTAATTATAAAAATTCAATTGTTTATTTATTAACAATCCTCTTTATTTATTTATTGTTTATTAACAATTCTCGATTGTTTATTTAATGTTTCTTTGTTAATTAACTATTTTCTTGTGTTTATTATTGTTAATTGAATGTTTATTTATTTATTCAATATTTAATTGTTTAATTTGTTGCTTGTTTATTAATTAAAAATTCTCTTTTGTTAATTAAAAGAAAATATTTGTAATAAATTTATTTTTTAATTGCAAATAGTTATTAATTTTTTTAATTTGTTAACTTTTTATAACTTTTATAATTTTCACATCAATAAATAATTATTTTTTTAAGGTTATGTAAATAGAATCTTGTACAATTATTTTTTCAAAGAAAATTCGGCTATTCAATTAAAATGTTTCGCCTGATATAAATTCAATTATTTTTTTTTTTAAAGAAATGCACGAATAAACAGCTTATCAAAATTCAAAATTTTATAAACAATGGAAATAATGCGAATTTTGTTTAAATAATTATTTTATAGAAACTATAGATTTATGATATAGTCAGATTTAAGTGATTTAAAAAAAATTAAATAATTTTTTAGATTGTTTACATAATACAAAAGTCATTTGTTTATTCAAAATATATAAAATTGTTTGTATCTTTAATTTACGTAAATACGACCGATTATTTATACTTCCACACAAAAAATACTTAAGGTGTCAAATTCAAATTCAAATTTGCCGCGAAAACAATATCAGAAGAAACAGCCAATCAGAGCGCGGTCTCACCCCTTTCCTTTTGGTAATCAATGTAATCATTCAGATTTACCGGTGGTTTGCGTGGCAAGCTCCCACTAAGTTCGAAAGATCTTCTATAATATTGTCATTCCTTGTCATTGGAATAACTTTAAATTTAAATCGGACTTTAAACACATGGACTTTTTAAATTTTATTAATTTGTTAATAACAATTTTTATTTAATAGTTTTATTTACTTATAAATCTTGTTTAATTTTGCATTTTTTCCAATTTTTTTTTTTAATAATTCAAGACTGAGTCATATATACTTCAAACACTTATTTTCCCGAATTAGTCAGATAATCATATTTTTTTTAATTTTATTGATTTATGGAACAAATCAATTTTATTTTCATTTTTTTAGAAAGAGTTAATGCTTTTTCTTTTAGTTTTAATTTCATAACGATTCAAATATTTTTTATATTTTTAAAATAATTCAAATTTTTAAGAACGAGTCAAAATACATAATTCAAGAAAGAGTCAATTTAGATTTCTTTGAATCTAATATTGTAAAAATGAGTCAATTTTAGAACAAGTCGATTTAGAATATAATATAAATTTTTTGTTGACATTTTTAGAAAGAGTCGCTTTGGAGTTTTATCCAAATTTCATTTAAATTTTTTATAAAGAACGAGTCACTTTTAGAACGAGTCGATTTAATATCAATTTACACATTTTTATTCAAATTTTTTTTTAAAGCGAGCAATTTTTATTAAGAATTTTTAAGAATTTGCTTTTTAATAAACATAATTGGTTCATCGTATTTTTTTTTTAAACAATATTTTTCATATTTTGCGAAAAATTATTTTTAATACATACTTTCTAAGAAACTACATTTCAAACAGGTTTTTCCATTAAAAATTCAAAAACAGAAAAATTTTATAAAAACTTTATTTTTAGAAAAATTCATTATTTAAATTGAAATTTCGATAAAGAGTTTGAAACTCGAAAAGAATTTGCTTTAATATATTTAAAAATTATATTAAAATTTTCGAAAAAAGATTGGAAATTACACATTTTTTATGACGAAAGATATAGAAAAGCATAGAAAAGAATAGAAAAGAATACAAGAGAATAGATAAAAAGAGAACATTGTCAAAGAAGAAAACAAGGAAAAAGCACAAAAAGGCATCAATCCCTCCGGGGCCTCCAAAAATTTAAAAAGATATAATGTCACGTCAGAAAATTCCGAAAATAACATTAATCTATTTATATTAATTTTAAAATTTATTCGAGCCTACGAAGTTAATCGCAATAGCTCGGGACATCGATTACCTTTCTGGTGCTTTGTTCTGGTTTCCCTTTTTTTTGTTATTAATTAAAATTTCATAAGTTTCCTAACAAGGAGGGAAACTATAACGCGAAAAAAACAATTTTGGAGTATCGCCCTTTAAAATAGGGGTACCCTACAAAAAGAAAAGAACGAGAAAAAAAAATATTAAAGGACCAATCCTAGCCCCAGTAACTAAACGGGCCCGGGATTGGGATTCTACCCTGAAAAAATGAATAAAATTAAGGAAAGGAAAAGAAGAGTGAAAAAAAATGAAAATAGAGAGTTACTTAAATGTTGAGTTTTTGTTTATTTAACTTACTTTGATTGGTCGTATTTGATGAACAAAATAGAATCCAGGAATCCTTAGAAAGTGGTACGGCACTGACGCTGTTGTTGAAGCGGGAAATCCAAAAATATTTGCATAAAATTACAAATAGTGATAAAATTCACAGACACAGGAACAGTCTTAATATGGAATAAAATATCCAACACTGATTTTAAAGAATAACAAAATCGAATATTAGAACTCGTAGCACACATGAAAATTGTGGGAAATGAACTTAACTTGACTTGAATTTACATTTGAAATAGTTTAAGATTGAAAGAATGATTTCCGACTCTCCATTCTCGATGACAGTTTTTCGGAGTTTTCTGACACTCCATTCTCGATGGAAGTTTTTTGGAGAGTGTTTCAACTTTTCATGTATTTCCTTCCCTTAGCTTCTGAGAGAAGAAAAAGTGGGAAGATAAAAAAGGGAGAAACTAGGGGAGTCTTAGAAAACACCAATGAAGAAAGGCCCTAAACGCTTCAGCGTGTAGGCGTGTGTTAAGGGTAGAAAGAGAACGACGAAGAAGAACGGCGAAGAGAGAGAAAACCGATAATGAGGGGTGGCTATTGGGACTTGCATGCTTGCGTGGGAGTAGAGAATTCATTAGAAAAGCTAAGAAGTCAACTATTTTCCTAATTTTGATTTGGTCCTGAAATGTGTCTCAAAAGTCAGTGGGTGGAGAAAATCCGCCCTAAAGCACAGTAGTTCTTGTTGATGCTGCCCTCTGTACCACTTCCAAGGATCCTAGTTACAAATAATTCAAGACAGATTTCTTACATAATTTCAAATATAAAATTGAATGTTAACAATGAATAATGTTGAAAATATAAGTAATACAATTTTTAAATTCACATTTGTTTATAATATTAGTATTTTAACAATTTCAGATGAATATAGGTTTGATTTTGCCTAAATATTAATTATGTTTTATTATTTTAAAAGAAAAGATTAATGTATATTGATTAATGCAATATTTAATTTTCCTAGATTTTCCATTTCTAGGTTATGTTTCTCATAGAGTGAATGTCGAGTATTAGTTTTATTTCTTTCAATTTAACTGAATTGAAATGAGAACTATCAAATTTTATATGTACATTCAATAAATTTTATGTCTCCATGTTTTTCAATTTTTAGGTTATGTTATAATAACTTTTAATTAATGAATAATTAATTTGACAAACATATTCAGTATAATATTCAATGCACAATCATTCAATAAAGAATAAATATTAACTAAATCCATTGATACTGAAATGTTATTATTTAATTTATTTTTCATAATTTCCCAATTTTAAGGTTATGTTTGAGTGAAAATTTCATTATTGAATGATTGACATATTTATTTAACCTTAAAATTGACATTAGACTTGTTCTATTAATTTTAAGAATGTTTTTAATTATGTTTTTGTTATTTCCTTAATTTTTACATTTTTGAGGTTATGTTACCTCGAGATACGTTTATTTTATAAAAGTTGATTAACAATTCTTATATGAATTCAAATTTAGTACTATTAATCTTAGAATTGATCTTAATCAATTGACATAACCCTTTTCTTTTGTTTTTCGCGTATTTTTCGTACATAACCTTAAATCTTTAAAAGTTTAATTGAAAATATTAAGTAGTTATAATTTACATCATTTAGCTAATTAATTTAAAGCGTTTTATAATTATTTTTAATGATTATTATTTTTAAATGCTATTGTGCTCACACACACACACACACACACACACACACACACAAATATGTTTCAGTGTAAAAGAGTTAATAAAAAGGGTTGTAATGAATTTTTATGCATTTTAAGTATTCAATTAGAATATTCTGTAAATATTATTTTTTTGTTGAAATCGTAACTATTTTTTCTTATACATGGGGTCATTTCGACGGATGTCTGTTTTATACATTATCATCATTTTCTTGGAAACACAGTGTGGGCCTGCACTCAAGGGCGGAAGTGAACACTTGTCCAAACTGAGGGCCAGCATCGCCTATAACAGAGTTTGTCTCAGCGCGACCCCTAATCTCAGAGTTTTTAGGGACTGTTTAGAAAATCGAGTCGATAGCAAGACATCTGTTAACTATAAAGTCTTGTTTTTTCAAATGTGTCCGAACTCTGGGAAAACTCGACAGGCTATGCTGTTCCTCCCTTTTCAAGAGATGGTCAAATTATGTTTTTCGTTTCAAGAATATGAGAAACGAAGATGTTTAAAAAGATAAAAAAAAACGGAGTGACTCACGACGTTACAAATTTATACGTAATTTGGACTGAATTCAGAAAGAAACTTTTATGTAATTCCAAATGATTTTCTTCATCATTCCAAAGTAATTCTAGATGATTCCAATAATAAATGAAAAAATTTCAAGGACTACCTAAATTCTAACGAAATCTTTACTAAATTAAAAATTAAATGTTCGTATGATTCAAAATGAATTCCCGCATTTTTCCAAATCAATCCTAGATGCGATTTCAATAATTAATCAAATTTCGACAACCATTCTAATTAATACGGAGTTTTGATTGAATTGAAAAAAAAATTTCACATATTTCAAAATTCCCACATTATCCCAAATCAATTCTAGATGATTCCAATAATTAATAACATTTCGAGAATCACTTTAATTTATACGTAATTTGGACTGAATTCAGAAAGAAACTTTTATGTAATTCCAAATGATTTTCTTCATCATTCCAAAGTAATTCTAGATGATTCAAATAATAAATGAAAAAATTTCAAGGACTACCTAAAATCTAACGAAATCTTTACTAAATTAAAAATTAAATGTTCATATGATTCAAAATGAATTCCCGCATTTTTCCAAATCAATCCTAGATGCGATTTCAATAATTAATCAAATTTCGAGAACCATTCTAATTAATACGGAGTTTTGATTGAATTGAAAATGAGCCTTCCATATATTTCGAAATTCCCACATTATCCCAAATCAATTCTAGATGATTCCAATAATTAATAACATTTCGAGAATCACTTTAATTTATACGTAATTTGGACTGAATTCATAAAGAAACTTTTATGTAATTCCAAATGATTTTCTTTATCATTCCAAAGCAATTCTAGATGATTCCAATAATAAATGAGAAAATTTCAAGAACTACCTAAGTTCTAACGAAATTTTTACTAAATTGAAAAATAAATGTTCGTATGATTCAAAATGAATTCCCGCATTTTTCCAAATCAATCCTAGATGCGATTTCAATAATAAATTAAATTTCGAGAACCATTCTAATTACTACGGAATTTTGATTGAATTGAAAATGAAACTTCCATATATTTCAAAATTCCCACATTATCCCAAATCAATTCTAGATGATTCCAATAATGATTAATATTTCGAGAATCACTTTAATTAATATGGAATTTTGACTGAATTGAAAAAGAACTTTTATGTAATTCTAAATGATTTTCTTGATCATTCCAAAGTAATTCTAGATGATTCAAATAATAAATGAAAAAATTTCAAGGACTACCTAAATTCTAACGAAATCTTTACTAAATTAAAAATTAAATGTTCATATGATTCAAAATGAATTCCCGCATTTTTCCAAATCAATCCTAGATGCGATTTCAATAATTAATCAAATTTCGACAACCATTCTAATTAATACGGAGTTTTGATTGAATTGAAAATAAAACTTCCACATATTTCAAAATTCCCACATTATCCCAAATCAATTCTAGATGATTCCAATAATTAATAACATTTCGAAAATCACTTTAATTTATACGTAATTTGAACTGAATTCAGAAAGAAACTTTTACGTAATTCTAAATGATTTTCTTCATCATTCCAAAGTAATTCTTGATGATTCCAATAATAAATGAGAAAATTTCAAGAACTACCTATATTCTAACGAAATTTTAACTAAATTGAAAAATAAATGTTTATATGATTTAAAATGAATTTCTGCATTTTTCCAAATCAATCTTAGATGCGGTTTCAATAATTAATAAAATTTCGAGAACCATTCTAATTACTACGGAATTTTGACTGAATTGAAAATTAAACTTCCATATACTTCGAAATTTCCACATTATCCCAAAGTAATTCTAGATGATTCCAATAATTAATAACATTTCGAGAATCACTTTAATTTCTACGGAATTTGGACTGAATTCAGAAAGAAACTTTTATGTAATTCTAAATAATTTTCTACATCATTCCAAAGCAGTTCTAGATGACTCCAATGATTAATAAAATTTGGCGAATCACCTTAATTGAGTATTTTGACTGAATTAAAAAAGAAACTTCTATATAATTCGAAATGAATTTGCAAATCAATTCAAAGCAATTCTGGATGATTCCAATAATTAATAAACTTTCATGAATCTTCTTAATTCCTTAAGAAAATTGAATTTGACTTTATTGAATTCTCTAGTGAATTTCCATTAAATTTTGACAATCATGAAAATTCCGACGTATTTTCTTCTCAAATGTTAATAAATTGCGTTGAATTCTGCTCAACATCCAATATTATTCCAATTGAACTCCAACAGATCTTCGACTGAACTTTAAACAAATACTAGTTGATTCCAATCGGAATTCTGCCTAAATTCCGATCTCTAAATTAGGATAAGTAAGAATTCTCTTATTCTAATAAGTGCATCACTTTAAATAAGTAAATTTTGACTTATGCGTAAGTTTATTTGCAATTAATTCAGTAGTAAAAACAAAATAACATTTTCTTACGTTGAACAATATAACATACGCTAGGACAAATTTTGTGACAAAATGATACATGGTCCTAATTTTTATACGACTTTTACTAATTCAGATTTAGATATCATAATTCCAGCACCAAAAACTCCCTTCTTTCAAACCCAAAAATATCCCATCTATTAAAAAAAAAACGTTTATTTCATCTCCATCAAAAAGCAATTAAACTAAAAATCATCAAACCAGAGATAAAAGTAAATCTGCGTTAATAGTAATTCCTATGAAAAATGACAAATTAAGAGTATTTTTAAGAGGTTGAATTTGGCGGGACGTTGGTGAAAGGTCCGGGGTCTTGATGTGCCTTCCAAGCGGAATGTGTTCGTAAACCGCAGAGGAATGTGTATAAGGCAAATATGTTCATGGAAACATGTGCGATCATTGAATGTGAAGGTGGCACGCGCGCCCCACGGCAATGACACCTCCCACATTTGTGCTCGCATTACCGAATCAAGCGTGTGCGTGGATGAAATTTCGCCAAGCTAAACCAGAATGTCCAGTGTATAACACGTACATGGACAACGTTTATAGGCTTCTTTCGGCGTGTCGTCCTGTTGCGTCATGATTTCCCATTTGTTTGCGTGCCTCTGCGGTTGGGTGTTGGCAAATTTGCGCTACTGCTGTGGGGATATGTTTTCGTTTTCAATGATTTATGCCGCGGCATCAGTTACGCGGCCTCGGGACACCTATTATTAACGACCTGTCAATAAATTCAACCAAGAAACCCTTCTCTCTCAAGATCATCTTACTCTCGACTCGAATTTTTTATAGAAAATTAACTTTTTTCAAATTATTCTCCAATTCTTTTAAACCTAGTATTACAAGATTTTAAGGGATTTGTTTTTGGTAAATAAAAATTTTTAATTCGGTTTTATCGTAGATGATACAATTTTGTTTATTCCAGAAGATAAATTTAGGAATTTTTAATTTTTATCATAAGAGACTGCAATTTACACAGGAAATAGAAATTCTGTTTCTCTCTTGGACTTGAAAATAATTAAAAATATAGATGGATTAAAAACAAATTGGTTTACTAAAGATACTTTTTCAGGTCGGTGTTTAAGTTTTCTTTCTATCCAACTTTCCAAAAAGTAGAAATAATTAAAAATCTTGTTGATTCTGCGATATTATTATTGCATGAAAATCTTCATTCCGAGAATGTAAAAATAATGAAAGGAATGAAGTATAAATTATTTTAAAATTTGCTAATGAGTTTATTTTGCTTGTTGATCAATCTTTGTAAAATTTTAATTATTATTGAAAGTTAGAGGTTGCTTTTAATTAATCTTAAATATTTATTCCTGTGACTACAAATGAAGGTTGGAATTATTATAAAAAATCCTGGATTGTTTTATATTAACCGTCTTCAATGTTGACTTTTGTCAATTTTGATAATTTAGTGAAATTTTGAAGTTTCGTGAATTTTCTCTATTTAGATCAACCTGTTAGAAATGAAATAAATTAAAATTTCAAATTCGGTTTTATCGTAGATAATAAAATTTTATTTATTCCAGAAGATAAATTTAGGATAATCTTAGAAACTTTTAATTCTTATCATAAGAGACTGCAATTTACACAGGAAATAGAAATTCTGTTTCTCTCTTGGACTTGAAAATAATTAAAAATATAGATAGAATAAAAACAAATTGGTTTACTAAAGATACTTTTTCAGGTCTGTGTTAAAGTCTTTTTTTTATCCAACTTTTCCAAAAAGTAGCTATAATTAAAAATCTTGTTGATTCTGCGATATTATTATCGAATGAAAATCTTCATTCCGTGAATTTAAAAATAGGTAAAGGAATGAAGTATAAATTATTTTAAAATTTGCTAATGAGTTTATTTTGTTTGTTGATCAATCTTTGTAAAATTTTAATTATTATTGAAAGTTAGAGGTTGCTGTTAATTAATCTTAAATATTTATTCCTGTGTCTAGAAATGAAGGTTCGAATTATTATAAAAAATCCTGGATTGTTTTATATTAACCGTCTTCAATGTTGACTTTTGTCAATTTTGATAATTTAGTGAAATTTTGAAGTTTCGTGAATTTTCTCTATTTAGATCAACCTGTTAGAAATGAAATAAATTAAAATTTCAAATTCGGTTTTATCGTAGATAATAAAATTTTATTTATTCCAGAAGATAAATTTAGGATAATCTTAGAAACTTTTAATTCTTATCATAAGAGACTGCAATTTACACAGGAAATAGAAATTCTGTTTCTCTCTTGGACTTGAAAATAATTAAAAATATAGATAGAATAAAAACAAATTGGTTTACTAAAGATACTTTTTCAGGTCTGTGTTAAAGTCTTCTTTTTATCCAACTTTTCCAAAAAGTAGCTATAATTAAAAATCTTGTTGATTCTGCGATATTATTATCGAATGAAAATCTTCATTCCGTGAATTTAAAAATAGGTAAAGGAATGATGTATAAATTATTTTAAAATTTTCTAATGAGTTTATTTTGTTTGTTGATCAATCTTTGTAAAATTTTAATTATTATTGAAAGTTAGAGGTTGCTTTTAATTAATCTTCAATATTTATTTCTGTGACTACAAATGAAGGTTGGAATTATTATAAAAAATCCTGGATTGTTTTATATTAACCGTCTTCAATGTTGACTTTTATAAAGTTTTGATAATTTAGTGAAATTTTGAAGTTTCGTGAATTTTCTCTATTTAGATCACCCTGTTAGAAATGAAATAAATTAAAATTTCAAATTCGGTTTTATCGTAGATAATAACATTTTATTTATTCCAGAAGATAAATTTAGGATAATCTTAGAAACTTTTAATTCTTATCATAAGAGATTGCAATTTACACAGGAAATAGAAATTCTTTTTCTCTCTTGGACTTGAAAATATTTAAAAATATAGATGGATTAAAAACAAATTGGTTTACTAAAGATACTTTTTCAGGTTGGTGTTTAAGTTTTCTTTCTATCCAACTTTCCAAAAAGTAGAAATAATTAAAAATCTTGTTGATTCTGCGATATTATTATCGCATGAAAATCTTCATTCCGTGAATTTAAAAATAGGTAAAGGAATGATGTATAAATTATTTTAAAATTTTCTAATGAGTTTATTTTGTTTGTTGATCAATCTTTGTAAAATTTTAATTATTATTGAAAGTTAGAGGTTGCTTTTAATTAATCTTCAATATTTATTTCTGTGACTACAAATGAAGGTTGGAATTATTATAAAAAATCCTGGATTGTTTTATATTAACCGTCTTCAATGTTGACTTTTATAAAGTTTTGATAATTTAGTGAAATTTTGAAGTTTCGTGAATTTTCTCTATTTAGATCACCCTGTTAGAAATAGAAAAATAATTAGTTGTAGAAAAAACTAGAAATGAAAAAAAAAACCCGGAAAAAGATCGAAAAATATAGTGAGAAATGTATGTTTTAATTATTTCACTCAACTGAGAACTTTTATGCCATTTCACGTTGTGCAGACATTTTAAAACGTCAACTTAAATAATATATTTACTTTGTTATTTTTCTATACAGTTTTTAAAAGCCCGCGCTGTAAAATAATCGTTAAAATACACTTTTTATGTATAAAATATCCACGTGTGTGCACTAATTTCATGTAACGATTTTTTGCATAAAAAGGCAGAGATTACATTGGCAAAAAGAGCGTGAAATTAAATATAGTCAGAAGCTTAATCGCTGCTTGTAAATTTTTTAGTCCCGCATTTTTTCCATTTTAAAAATGTCAAAGTTACAACCAATGAACTTTTGACGTTTAATAAATGTCGTCTATTGAATGGACAACTTATTCTGGCAAAAAAAAAAAAGTTTTACAGAGATTGCAATGAAGCTATTTGGTTAATAATAATAAACGTGATGAGAAAATTAAAGTACAAAGTTTAATATATTGGATTCGATCAAAGTTTAATTAATCTGGAATTTTATTTAAACTGTGATGAATTTTGTAAATGTGTAATATTATCAAAGAAAAAAAAGAATGTAATTCCACGCCAAGGTTTAATAGGATATAATTATGTACATTCTCGACAAATTGAGTAAATTTTATTGCTCTTGAATTACAATGTCATAGATTGTTGTCAATTATTGTCAGATTCTGCAGAGGATTTGTGAACAATACGTATGCGAGGTATTCTTTTGATGTAATAACGCCGTATAAATTATGCAACATGATAAAAGATTAATATTAGTATAAATTCATACATATTTCCTGTCACAGTCGTAATTCAAAATCTAATGCGAAAACGTTGTCGGCTTTGAATCACACTGACAATGAATCATCATCATCATCATTATATCATTTACAACCGCAAAGTTCTTGACTAATGCAGTGGCGCTGTTACCTGTACTGTTACGTTGCTGAACGACACTTCGTTCCAGTCATTAATCAGCATCGGGAACATCGATGCGGTTCAGTTGACGAAGATAGTAAAACACATTGAATATTTTGGACCCCTAAACTATTGCCTCAAAGCTGTCGATCAATAGATTTTATTAATCAAAAACTACAAATTAATTTTTCGATTTTAAAAAAAAGAAATATGATAGGCGTAACTATAGAACATTTTAAATCAGATAGTTATAGAGATAGGTATAGTGCTATGCTTTTTAGAAAGTAAGAGAGAATAAGTTATAGAATTTAACTGGGATAGATAAAGACAAGAAATGAGTGAGAAACGTAAAGAGAGATGAAGAATATGGAATAGAGAAAGAGAACAATAGGGTGATGAGCAGCAAGAGAGAATAAGGTGTAGAATTTACCTTGGATAGACAAAGTTAACAATAGCGTGCGAAACGCAAGGAGAGTTCACATTTTGTGGTTCTCAAAGCAAGAGAGAATAAGGTTACCTGTGATAAGTAAAGACAACAATAGCGTGCGAAACACAAGGAAAAATCACAGATTGGGGTTTTAAAAGCAAGAAAGAATAAGGTCACCTGGGATAGATTAATACCCCAGTAGCGTGCGAAACGCAAGGAGAGTTCACAATATGTGGTTCTAAAATCAAGAGAGAATAATGTTACCTGGGATAGATAAAGACAACAATAGCGTGCGAAACACAAGGATAGTTCACAGATTAGGATTCTAAAAGCAAGAGAGAACAAGTTTACCTGGGATAGTTAAAGACAATAATAGCGTGCGAAACGCAATGAGAGTTCACAGTTGAGGTTCTAAAAGCAAGAGAGAACAAGGTTACCTGGGATAGATAAAAACAACAATAGCGTGCGAAACGCAAGGATAGTTCACAGATTGGGATTCTAAAAGCAAGATAGAATAAGGTTACCTGGGATAGATAAAGACAGAGTAGAGAGAGAGAGAGAGAGAGAGAGAGAGAGAAAAAGAAAAGAGATTTTAAACGGTGTGAAAATTCTAAGGCACCCTTGTATAAACATTTTAAATCTAATTTTGAATTGTTTAAACAATTTTTTCCATATTTTCCATGTAAAATATTTTAAAAGCTTCAACTTTTTAATTGACAAAAGGAAAAAGAATGCAATTAATGTAATTTTATTTATTTAATTGAATCAATTGTTTAAACAATTAAAATGGTTTAAAATCAACTTTCGATGAATTTGAGGCAAAATTATGTGGTTTTTTGTCATTATCATGGAAGAATTATAAAGAAGTTATTTATTCATAATTCGCAAGTGTATATTAAAATGTTTAAAAAATTTTAATTTGTTTAAACAATTTATGTTTCTTATATTTCCGAAATTAAACACTTTTTTTAACATCCATCGATTCTTTAGTGACAATTGACAGAAAATTTTTTCATTAAATATTTATTGTACTTGTTTAAACAATCTAAATTGTTTAAAAAAATTTTTTTTTATTTAATTGTCTTAGAAGAATTTCGTTTTCGACTTTCTTCATTAAAAAAATATATCGAATTTTTCCGATTGCAACTTTCAAAATATTTTGATTGTTTGAACAATTTATATATTTGTGGAAACAATTTAATTTTCTTATACTAGACGTTTACTAAATTTTTTTCAATAACTCACAAACGAAGCTTTTTAAATCCTTTTTACCTCATACTTACCCAGAAAGTTATTTTCCTTAATAAACAGCATATTAGTTTGAAAAAAGATTTATATCATACAGTATTTTTATTTAGGCTAGATAATAATAAGATAGGTATAGTGTGATAGCAGATAGCTTAAGATTTAAATTTAGTTTGAATTTTTTTTATAAAAATGGAAAAGGAGTGAATGGAAAATATTAAAAAAAAGTAATTTGTTATGGAAAATTGACAAAGTAAAAACATTGATAAAATAGAAAATTAGAAAATTGGAAAAATTTGATATTTTGAGACATTGGAGATTTGGTTATTGGAAAATTGTCAAATTAGAAAATTGTTATTGTAAAATTGAAGAACTTGAAAATCGATAAATTGGAAGATTGGCAAATTAGAAAATTGTTTAAACTGGTAAATTGAGAAATTGGAAATTTGGTTATTGGAAAATTGTCAAAGTAAAAAAATTTGTAAATTGAAAAATTAGAGATTTGGTTATTGGAAAATTGATAAATTAGAAAATTGGAAAAGTGGTTATTGAAAAAGTGAAAAATTTTATATTAGTAAGTTGAAATATTAAGAAAATAGTAAAATTCGTAAAATTTTCTATAACAAAATTTTTTAAAGATTTTCTCAAATTTAACTTGCAATCAACAATCTTCAATTATATTTTTCATTTTCTAGTAAATTTCCTCAATAAATTTGTAATTTTTTTCTTCCATTTTGATTTTAATTTCATTTTTTTTGTCATTACCTAATTACCTTCTTTTAAAATTATTTTCTTCAATTTTTAGATATTTTAGTCATAGTCAAATTGTTTTCTTGAAATTTTAATTCTTTTATTTAAATTTCAATGACAATTTTTGATTTTTATTCTTGCCTTACATTTTATCAGGAATTTTGGCTCCTTCTTTAAAAAAATATTGTCTTTAATTTCAATTATTTTTCTCATTTTCGCATATTTTATCTTATAGTTAATTTTTAATTATTTTTCCAGAAACATCATCAACTTATAATTTTAATCCTTTAAATTTAATTGTTTTTTTTTCATTTTTTAAGCGCATTTTTCAAATTTCAATGTTTTAAAAGTATGTTTTAAATGCAATTTCTTCTTTTTTCAATTATTTTCTTTATTTCTCATATTTTTCTTTACTTTAAATCTGTTTTGTCTACAATTTCAATTATTTTTTTCTATTTTTAAATGAGTTTCCTCAATTATTATTTTCTACAAATTTAACTCGTAACTTATTTTTTTTAATTATACTGATCATTTTATACTGAATTTCTTCAAATAAAAATTTCTTTTACAATTCTAAATTTTTGTCTTCAATTGGAATTATTTTTCTTATTTTTCAATGCTTCTTTTCAATTTTCGATTATTCTTCTCCTTTCAATTATTTTCGGAATATTTATTGAATGCCTTCAATTCTTAATTATTTTTCACATTTTATAAATTTTTGTCTTGAATTAAAATTTTTTCCTAATTTTTAAATTAATTGTGATGTTATTTATTTTCTTTCTTCGATTTTCATTTACTTCGTTTAATTTAAGAAAATTACCTTTTGTTTCAATAATACTTCTAATTTTTAAACTAGTTTTGTTCAATTTTTGGTGATTCTCTTCAGCTTTCAATTATTTATTTTCTGAATTTTTATTAAAATTTTGCAATTATGTTTCTTAATAATTAACTATAGTCTTCGATTCGAATAGTTTTTCCCATTTTGAAATAATTTCCTTTAATTCTCTGTTTTTTCTTCAATTTTCTACTTGTAGCCTATAATTTTTAATTATTTTTGATATTTTTTGTCAAACGCAATTCTTCAATTTTACAATATTGTCTTCAATTTAAATTATTTTTGTGTTTTCAAATGAATTTCTTGAATTTAAATTTCTCTTGCATTTCAAAATAAATGTTTTCCTTTTTCAATTATTCTCTTAAACTTTTACTTTTTCTTTCTTCAGTTATAAATGGTTGCAATAAATTTCAATTACTTTTGTCATTTTTAGTATATTTCTTCTTCTTTCAATTATTTTCTTCAATTTAAAATTGAAACGTACAATTTTCAATTATGTTTGATATTTTTTAACGAGTTTCTTCAACTTTCAGTTTCCGTCTCCCATTTTTACGAATTGTCTTAAATATTCAATTATTTTATTCAATTTCAGATTATTTTTTAATTTTTCAAATTTAAAACATATTTTCAGAGATTTTAAAGTATTGTTTGGACAATTTAAATTGTTTTCTAGGTGATTCTAAAAATTTCAATTACATTCTTAATGTATTTTAAACTATTTTTCTTTAATTTTCAATTTTCTTTAAGATTTTCTTAATTTTTCAGTATTTTATTTGAAATTTTAGTTCTTATTAATCTTATATTCGTATATTATTGTATATTTTCTAATAATTGAAAATTTCTTTTTATTTTTTATCAATTTCATTAATATTTTTCTTAAGGAGGAATCAGACAAACAATCGGAACAAAAATTATTCATTTGGACTAACTTTTGTTCTGATTGTTTTTCCGATTCCTCCTTAATTTTTCAAAAGTATCTTTCATTTTTTTAGGCAGCCTAAAAACTTAATTTATTTTTGTCGCTTTTTAGTTAATGACTTCAATTTATATGATATTTCTTTAAATTTAAATTATCATTTCCATTTTAATTATTTTTGGCATTTTTAAATTTAAAACAAGTTTTTTTTAAAGATTTTCTTTTATATTTTATTATTTTCTTAAATTTAACTTGTAATCAATAATTTTTTTTTGTATTTGTTACTTTCAAATGATTTTCTTCAATACTTTTTTCTTTTTCTCTTTTGAATTTTTTTTGGCATTACTTAATTACCTTCTTTTTAAAATTATTTTCTTCAATTTTCAGTTTGTTTAGTCATAATTAAATTGTTTTCTTGAAATTTCAATTATTTTCTTGAAATTTCAATTACAATTTTTGATTTTTAATCTTGTCTTTAATTTCTTCTGGAATTTTCGTTCCTTTTTTAAATTCAAAGTGTTGTATTCTAGTTCAATCATTTTTCTTATTTTAAAATTAATTTTTTCATTTCTCAATTATTTTCTTTAATTTTTACTTTTATTTTCTTCAATTTGAAATTGTTGCCTAATATGTTGGTCCTGTGCCAATTTTGAACAATTTTTTAAACAGTTGCAAATTTTTGTTGTTGTTAATTTTGGTAAATATGTTAAGGTTTAAAATAAAGAAATTTAAAAAGGTTAAAAAATACTACAACTCTATAAATATTGTAGATTAAAAGGTATAAATTAACAATAACAATTTGCTTAAACAACTAATAAAAAATACACTTATAGTCTGTAATTTTTATTTTGTTAATAAAGGCTAATTACCTAAAGGATATAATGCGACTTTCAAATATAAAACTATATTATTAATTCCAAAATTAAAAATAGTTATACACAACAAAATTTGGTTGACACAACAAAACAATTTTGTTTCTCGTTTATCAAAGCAAAAACATTTGGTTGAGACAAAAAAATTTTTGTTCTGCACTCAAAACCTTTTTTTTTCAGTGTAAATTTGCAAGTAAATTGAAAATGTTTAAAATAGGAACAATTATTATTATTCGGGATTATTATCCTGTTATTTGTCATGTGCATGAATATTATCGAGTAGATCTGAACGGGTAACTTCCTAAATGGAATTTGAGTGTGAGGAGCATTTCAGACGAGTGACAACGCCAACAAAAACTGAAATCGAGTTCCGACCCAGCAGAAGTAGGGTTTCGTAATTTAAAAAACAATGGATGCTAAGGCACAATGAGGCCAAATGAGATAGGGGATGGCTCGTTGGAGAGCTGAAGCGCGACTGGGAGGAATGGGGGATGAAATCCTGTATGGACAAGGGATCGTTGTAAAGAGTGTTGCAGTCAGAGAAAAGCCACTAGCGAAAAATTCAAACGGAACACAGGCCCGATTAGAGTCAGTTATTAAAACAGAATGTCAGCTTCAAGTCCAACTTTCATTATAAAACAACTCAAATTTCATTATTATCCTTCTCCGAGAAACAATTTCAAATCAAATTAACCGCCATTAGTAACTGAGATAGGAGTCAATTATTTCCTACTTTTATTAACTAATTTCTGACAAATGACAAATTTTGATGAAGAGGAATTGGAATATTTTGAAATTGAGGTTTGATTTTTAAAAAGTTTGTAGTTATTGATGGTATTGAGAATTGAAGATGATGAGATAAGTATACATACTGATATAATAATTAACAACAATGATTTGTTTGAATAGAAATATAAATATAAATAGAAAAATAATAACTAAATTATGATAAAAGAGAAAGAATGGAGTAAATTGAATTGTTAGAAGTTTTTAAAATGATCAAATATACTCAGACAGGAAATTTTTTTAAATCTTTTTGTTTTATACTTTGATTTGAGTTTGGAATTGTCAGTTCATATTCATCACTACTCACTTCTATTGATTGTTGGTCTAATTGTGTTACTGTGAATGTCCGATTCACCCAGAAGGCGAGGGAGACAGGGAAAAGCAGAGAAAAGGGTTTATAGAGTTGAACCAGAATGCGGTTTTGATCCTTTGATGTGTGAAAAGTGGTGTTTTGTATATTTCTTAACATGACTAACTAGAACTTACAACTTTCAATTCTCAAAATAAAGCTCTTCTTCAAAAACTGGAAATTTTTTCATTTAAGTTTCTTTGAAACTATAAGGTGTCTATTGAATAATCATTTTTGAATTTCGGGATTTTCCGGATACAAATATTACAGATTTGTTCATTCAATGATAGGTTAAATATTAATTCGCTAGAAGAAAAGTCATTAAAAATTTAGAAAAATTAAAAAATTATGAGAAATTGTAGATAAAAGTGCACAATAAACGTTCTAAAAAAAATGAAATTATTAGATAAAAACTTGACAGTTTTAAAGAAGGGAATTCTGAGAACGGGAAAAACGATGATAAAATATATAAATTAATTAAAAGTTAAAACTGTGAAAAAAAATATTATGAAAAATTTTTAAAAATTATTAAAAATGTTTTTACTCAAGTGATGCAATTTTAAACCTTTGTCTACAGACAGAAAAACAGACAGACAGACAGATAGAAAGAAAGATACTTTCATAAAACCCTCTTTTTTGGGGATCAGAAAGTCTCAAAATATCGAGAAATATGATAATTAAATTTCTCAAAATTGCCGAACTTCTTATTTAAGATCAGCATTTAATATATCAAAAATGAAGAATATCTTTTTAAAATAACTTTAACAAACCAAAACATGAGACAATGAAAATAAAAAACATAAAATTTGGTAAAAAAACTATCAAATCTTAAGATAATCTGACAACAATAGCTTTAGAAAAATCAAGATAACCTAGAATTTTTATGAAAAAGAATATCAAAGTATTAAAAAATGACAAAATGTAAAAAAATGAATAAATTAAAAACGAACAAATTAACAAAACTAAAAGAAATCAACAAATTGCAAAACTATATTTTACTCCCCTGATTTTCAGATAAAAATTAGAAAATTAAAAGTGTGTTTAATTCTACGAAAAAATGGCTATATCAAAGGGCCCGCATCATTTGACAAAAAATATTTTGTGACAATTGTCATATGGTATACTCCGAAAATAAATGTTATTTTGTACTTTTACTAAAATCAAAAGATTTTTAAGTTCTAATTATTTATTGAATTGTTGAATTCACTGGATTAATTAAGTCTTTTAATATTAATTTAATGTATAAAAATCAATTGTTGAATAAATAAAACTTAAAAATCTTTGATTTTAGTAGGAGTATAAAATAAAATTCATATTTGGAGTAAAATATAACCATTAATTAACTTTGGAAGAATTCAAAAAATAAATTTAAAAAGGAGAAAAATTTGAAATACGTTTTACCAACAAGAAAATCTTTAAAGAATAGAAAGATTTAATCTAGTTGACAATTATTTGTAACTAGTTGAAAACTATTCAAAAATAGTTTGAAACAAGTTCAGAATTGTTTGCAACAAGTTAAAATCTGCTTAGAACTATTCTGGAAATTTTTCAAAACTGTTTGAAACTAATTTTGAACTGTTTAAATTAGTTCAAAACTGTTTGGAACTAGTTTAAAATTATTTGAAACTAGTTTAAAACTGTTTGAAATCAATCTGAAACTGTTTGAAACTTCTTCCAAGCTGTTTTAAATCAGTTAATGACAAGTTAATAACAAACCAGTTACTAATCTGAAACTGCTTGAAACTAGTTCGAACATGATTAATTCAAATCTTGTTAAAATTTGTTTGAAAATAGTCCAAAACGGTTTAGAAGTAGATGAAAACTAGTTAGAACTAGTTTTCAACTGTTTGGAACTAGTTTAAAACTGATTGTAAATAATTTAAAACTGTTTGGAACTAATTAAAAAATTATGAGAACTGTTTCGAATCTGTTCAAAACAATTTAACATTAAACTAGTTGTAACTAATTCGAAACTGCTTGAAACTAGTTTAGACACGTTGGAAATTAGTTCGGAACTATTTGCAACTAGTTCGGAACTTATTCAAAACTGTTCGAAACTAATTTTAAACTTTTTAAACTATTTTAAAACTGATCAAAACTAGTTTAAAATTATTTGAAATTAGTTTAAAACTGTTTGGAACTAGTTTAAAATTATTTGAAACTAGTTTTAAATCAGTTAATGACTAGTTAATAACAAACCAGTTGTAACTAATCTGAAACTGCTTGAAACTAGTTCGAAAATGATTAATTCAGAACTTGTTAAAATTTGTTTGAAAGCAGTCCTCAACTGTTTAGGACCCAGTTGTAAACTGTTTTGAACAAGTTTTGAATTATTTAAAACTAGTTTAAAACTAATTGAATATAATTCAAACGGTTTGAAACTAATTTAAAAATTATTTAAAACTGTTTCGAAGCTGTCTAAAACTAGTTAACAATAAACTAGTTATATCTAATTCGAAACTGCTTGAAACTAGTTTGGACACGTTGGAAATTAGTTCGGAACTATTTGCAACTAGTTCGGAACTTATTCAAAACGGTTCGAAACTAATTTTGAACTTTTTGAACTATTTTAAAACTGATCAAGACTAGTTTAAAATTGTTTGAAACTAGTTTAAAATTATTTGAAACTAGTTTAAAACTGCTTGAAAATAATTCCGAACTGTTTGACATCAATCCGAAACATTTTAAAACTACTTTAAAGCTGTTTTAAATTAGCTAACAACCAGTTAATAGCAAACTAATTCGAAACTTTTTGAAACTATTTCGGACATGTGTAATTCAAAACTTGTTTAAATTTGTTTAAAAGTAGTCCTAAACTGTTTAGGACCTAATTGTAAACTGTTTGGAACTAGTTTTGAATTATTTAAAACTAGTTTAAAACTAATTGAGAATAATTTTAACGGTTTGGAACTAACTTAAGAATTATTTAAAACTGTTTCGAAGCTGCTAAAAACTAGTTAACAATAAACTAGTTGTAATGAATTCAAAATTAAATGAAACTGGTTCAGACATGTTGGGAATTAGTTTGAAACTATTTGCAACTTGTTCGGAACTTGTTTAAAACTGTTGATGACTATTTAAAACTAATTTTTAACTGTTTAAACTAGCTAAAAACTGATCAAAACTCGTTTAAAATTATTTGAAACTAGTTTAAAACTGTCTGAAATCATTCCAAAACTGTTTGAAACTACTTTGAAGCTGTTTTAAATCAGTTAACATCTAGTTAATAGCAAACTAGTTGTAACTAATTTGAAACTTCTTGAAACCAGTTTGGATATGACTAATTCAGAACTTGTTCAAATTTGTTTGAAAATAGTCCAAAACAGTTTAAAACCTAGTTGTAAACTGTTTCGAATTAGTTTTGAATTATTTAAAACTAGTTTAAAACTAATTGAATATAATTTAAAACGGTTTGGAACTAATTTAAAAAATATTTAAAACTATTTCGAGGTTGCTTAAAACTAGTTAACAATAAACTAGTTGTAACTAATTCAAAACTCCTTGAAACTAGTTCAGACATGATGGAAATTAGTTCGAAACTGTTTGCAACTTGTTAGAAACTTGTTTAAAACTGTTGAAGACTGTTCAAAACTAATTTTAAACTGTTTGAACTAGTTCAAAACTGATCAAAACTAGTTTAAAATTATTTCAAACTAGTTTAAAACTGTTTGAAAATAATTCTGAAATGTTTCAAATCAATCAAAAACTGTTTAAAACTACTTTGAAGCTGTTTTAAAATTATTTAAAACTGCTTCGAAGCTGATTAAAACTAGCTAACAACAAACAAGTTGTAACTAGTTTGAAAATGTTTAGAACTAATTGGAAACTGTTTAAAACTAGTTCATAACTGTTCACATTTTACAACTCCTTCAAAAATTTTTGGAACTAGTTTATAAACGTTTGGAACATGCTATGAATAGTTTGGAACAAGTTCAAAATTGTCCGGAACTTGTTCGAAACCGTTTGAAACTAGTTCAGAACTCATTCGAAATTGTTCGAAACTGGCTTATATTTGCTTGAAACTATTTCTCAACTTATTTAAAACTGTTTGAAACTATTTAAAATTAGTTTCCTACTACTTCAAACTAGTTCGGAACAAATTCGAAACTATTTGCCACGAATTCCCGGATATTTTTACAAATTCGCGATTTTTTCATTTCGTGCTAAATTCCTGAAAATTTCTCGTATTTTCCGTATCGGTAAACACTCTGCAAACAGGTACTTAAAAATGTAATCAAAACATAGGTATTTAAAAAAAATAATTTAAACATGTTTTAATATACATAATAATAATGTAAAACTGTGTCAGAAGTGACAAAAGAATTCATTAAACGCTTTTTTACGAGGAGAAAAAAAAATTAGTGACATATCGATTAGAACATCCAGGTTGAAAAGCAATTAAGTGTCGTGATTAGCTTCTCATTGACTATAAAACAGTACTGCTTTTATGAATAAAGCGCATTTTACTCGAATATGTATTATATTATGAAAGATTCACTGGTGACAGTGAAATTGGAGACAATGTATGTATACTCTGCATTAATTAATTAAATAATAGTTATCTTTGCGAATCCCTTAATTGCGCGCTAGCTTCATTATATTAAATTTTAAGCGCGCCTTGTGCAGTTCGCGCGAGAGAATCGTTCGTCGGTTCTCGCGCCATTATGTCCATTTGCATAATGAATTAAGGCTTTCAGTAATTAAAGCGGATCGCATGATGCAAATGCAACGGACAACTTACTGCCCAGCATATTAATTTGGTCCGTACGTACATACGGTTATTTCCTGTCTTGGAATACAGTCGAGCGTGAATTTGAGAGCAATTGACGAAAGTGGAAACAAGGAAAATTTAATGCTCTCTCTATGTTAATAATCAGTAAATGAATAATCAAATTAATTTTGTTTGTTACATGACCTAATAAGAGTATTGATTATTTTGTTGAATAATCGATTAGAGAAGCTGTTATTTTTGTGTAAAAATATAAGAGAGATCGACTAACAGTAGATAATAAATATTTTCAAAAGGTTTAATTATTTCAGGTTAATAAAGTAATTAATAAAATTTTTAACACTAAAATGAAGCTAATTTATTAAATTAATAAACGCAACTAGCAAAATGGGTATAAAATTAACCACTTATTTATTTTAAGTATTTTTATAATAGGATAAAAATTTACTAACAAATATATTTGCAGAATATAAATTTTGGAATAGCAATTTTAAAGAAAAATTTTTGTTTTAAAATGAAAAAGGGCCCGCTTTCTACTCATAATACAAATCCTTGTATTCTTCAAAATAAAATTAATCTTTCAAAACAAAAGATGTTAATTCTTTAAGAATTAAATGAAATATTATAAAAGAAACCTTGTCACTTTTTATACACGCCGAACGTAGAGTTGCGAAGAAGTAATATTACCTGGAGAACAGTAATTAGAACGAGAATATAACCGGGAATATAACCGACCAAAATTTTAATCGAGAATTTATAAGAATTTAAGTTTTTTATTTATTTATCAAAGTAAGTCATATTTTTTCAATCAATAGTACGAAAACAGAATCTCTAGTGTCATTCTTATTAGTAATGATTTGAATTTCAATGTTAATAGTAAAAATTATATATAATAATTTATTTTAATTATTTTTCAATTAATTTCCTATATTTTCAATTATTATCTCAAATTAAATTTCAATTCAATTTTTTTTATCTTTAATTTTCAACTTTTTAAACGATTTTTCAATTATTTTTTTCAATTTTTAATTATTTTTAGCCTTATTCAATACTTTTTTCAATTTTTAATTATTCTTATTTTTTTCAATTGATGTCTTAAATTTCCGAGTATTTTTTTCAAAATTATATTATTTTTATTTATTTAAAAAAAATTTTGGAATTTTTTCCAATATTTATATAAAATTTTATTGATTTTTTCAACATATCATTGTTTTTATCATATATCAATTATTTTCTTCAAGCTACAAATTTGGAAATCATTTTTCAATTATCTTCTTCAATTTTTAATTATTCTTATTTTTTTCAATTATTTATTATTCCTTTTGTACATAGGCAGTAAAAATAAATTAAATTTTTTTCAAATTTTAATTATTTTCTTTAATTTTGAATTATTTTATATTATTTTTTAATTATTTTCTTCAATTTTTAATCATTTTCACTATTTCTGAAATAATATCCTAAATTTTTAATTATTTTCAACATATTTTAATTTTTTTTCAATTTTAAATTATTTCTATCATTATTTAAAATTTTCTTTTAAGATTTTTAAGTATTTTTCTAAAATTTCAATTATTTTACTCAATTTTTTATTCTTTCATTTGTTTTCATAATTTAAAATAAATCATCAATTACTTAAAGATTCAATCCTTTTTATCTTCCGTCAATTCTTTTCCTAAAATTTAACTTATTATCAATTTTTTTAATTAAATTATCAGATTTTCAAGTATTTTTCTCAAATTTCAATTAATTTTATTTATTTAAAAAAATTCTGCATTTTTTTCAATTATTTATATATCAAAATTAATTAATTTTTTCAACTTATCAATGCTTTGATCATTTGTATTTCAATTACTTTCCTCAATTTTAAATTATTCTTATTTTTTAAAATTATTTTCTAGGATTGTTACATATTTTTTTTAAATATTCAAATATTTCAATGAATTATTTCAATTCTCAATTATTAGTATTATTTTTTAATTATTTTCTTCAATTTTTAATTACTTACTTTCTTTTCCATAATTTCCAAAATGTTTTCAATTATTTGTCTGACATTGGCTTTACTTTTTTCAATTTTCAATTACATCTATAATTTTCTTATCTTTGATGTATATTCTATATTTTTTGCATTGTCTTCAAATTTAAATTATGTTTATCTTCTTGCATTTACTTTCTCTAATTTTCTCTAATTTTTAATTATTTTCTGTTTTTTTTAAAGGAACTTTTGAAAGTTTTAAGCATTTTTCTGAAATTTTCTTAACTTTTCCTTTATTTAAAATATAGTTTGTAATTTTTTAAATTATTTTCCCAAATTTTAATTATCTTCTTTAATTTTAATAGTTATATTTTAATAGTTATTATTTTCTTTAATCTTTAATCATTTTCATTATTTCTGAATTAATTTTCTAAATTTTTAATTATTTTCATCATATATCAATTGTTCTCCTCAATTTGTAATTATTATTCTCATTTTGTAAAATTATTTTAAAAGACTTTTAAGCGTTTTTCACAAATTTCAATTATTTTCTTCAATTTTTAAATATTTTTATTTGTTTTCATAATTTTCAAAATTTTTGATTAATTATATTAAATTTCAATTGTTTTTAGCTTTCTTCAATTTTTTTATTAATTTGTTTAATCATTCTCATTTTTTTAAAATTATTTCTCAGATTTTTAAGTATTTTTCGCAAATTTTAATTATTATTGTTTATTTAAAAAAAAAATCTGCAATTTTCTCAATTACTTATTTTAAACTTAATTTATTCCTTTCAACTTATTATTATTTTATTTTATATTTTAATTAGTTTCTAAAATTTTTAAGTTCAAAATCCATTTTAAATTATTTTCCCCATCTTTCAATTATTTTAAACATTTTTCAAGTATATTCCTAAATTTTCAAATATTAACTCAAATTTCGATTATCGTCTTCAATTTTCAATTTTCAAAACGATTTTTCAATTATTTTCTTTTCCTTTAAAAGTAAATCCTGCAATTTTTCTATTATTTTTTCGAATTTCTAACTATTTTCATTCTTTTGGCATAATTTTCCAAAATTTCAATTATATATTGATCTGAAATTTTAATAATTTTCATCATGTTTCAATTATTTTTAAATAATTTTAATTAATTTCATCATATTTCAATTATTTTTTTCAATTTTAAATTATGTTTATCATTTTTAATTATTTTCCTAAATTCTTAATTGCTATTCTCCTTTTGTAAAATTATTTTGTAAGATTTTTAAGTATTTTTTTTTAAATTTTAAATTATTTATATTGTTTCGTCAGAATTTTTTCAAAGTTTTAATCATTTTCTAAATTAATATTCTAAATTTTTAAAATTATTTATCCCAATTTCAATCATTTTTTTCAATTTTAAATTATTTTTTCTAATTTTTCATTACTCTATTTTTTTTTTAAATTTATTCTTTGAAGTATTTTTCTCAAATTTAAATTATTTTCTTTCATTTTAAAATTAAAATTGTTATATTTAATAATAATTTTTACACTTCATTCACTTATAGTTTATTTGTAATGATAATTATTTTGTTATTTATCCATTTTTATTTTAATAAATTGTTTGTGTTTCAAAATAGTGCGAAGCTCATTCAAACATAGAAAATTCTGATAAATTCTTCGGAAGGAGAATATTCTCGGTTATATTCTCGAGAATGTAACCGTATTTTAAATTACCGATAGAGGGCGGGAATTTTGAAACGACAAATATAAAAAATTTTTTTTATTTATTGTGTATCAACCTTATGTATACATATAAAAGTTTTCTGTTTTTTTTAATCGATAATGAATTTATTCTGGTTAGTTAATGTAGAAGTATTTCAACTAAATTTAAAAATATTTAAAAACAAGAAAATGCTATCAAAACATAACCTCAACTTTTGACACTTCATAAAGGATTATTATCTACTGTTGATTATCTACTGTTGGAATGTGCACTAGTTGATAAAAAGTGCTTAAATATTTATAAATTAAAAAACTAACACTTTCTTGATAAAATACATTTTTGCAATAAAATATAACGTCCTTCTCTATAAATTGTGAAATTAACAATTGGAATTTCCTGGGGTATTATAGATTAGCATTTAATGAGTAGATTATACAGATCTACATGTTAAAAGTTGAACGATAATAATAAATATTCCAATCTTGTATTCTTGTAGAGTTTTTATGACTTGTGGAGACAAACATAAAGGTACAATTTATTACATCGTCTTGGTCAGACGGTTTGAACACTTAAACTCACGTTCGAGTAGATACTATTTGAGTGTCATATAATTAAGTGGATTTAACATTTCCGCCACCGACTCATAAAAGACTGAAGTAATCGAGACTTTTTATTTGCATTGCTTTCTTATGATAAAACTGGAAATTGCCACTACGTGCTAATGATATCCGTTGCGATAATTAGCTTTTTACTAAGTAGCAGAGTTGTAAAACAAAGCGACTCCGGAAGTTTTGAAATAAACGCACAGCTCAGTGCTAATTAAATGATATTTTTGTTAACAATCTAAGCAACGGAGCTTAATTCACATAATTATACTTTGTATTCTTTCAAATCGCTAATCACTTTCATAATTTCATTTTTATAACTCAATTCTGTTGCGTTATTTCTGTAATATGATTATTATGATATTATTTTAGAAAATATTTTTTATAATGAACATTAATTTTGTAAAATGGTTTCATGAAGTACTTTTCATGACCGAGAGAAGATTTATGATTATTTTGGAACTGTGGTAAATTCACATTTGGATAAATAGAAATCTAGGTTAATAATTCACATTTGTACAGATTGAAAACTAGAAAAATTTACATTTGGATCAATTGGGAATTATATAAATTTATAATTAGAATAATAGAAAATTAAATCGATTTGCTTTTCGAAGATTTGAAAATTAGATAAATTCACATATGGATCAATTGGAGATTGGTCAACTTTACATTTGGATCAGTTGGAAGTTGGATAATTTTACATTTGAACCAATTGGAACTTGGATAACTTTACATTAGTGCCAATTTGAAATTGCTAAATTTATATTTGGAATTATTGGAAATTAGTTAAATTTCCATTCAGATAGATTATAAATTTGTTAACTACATTTTCATCAATAGGAAATTAGATAGTTTTAAATTTAGAACGATTTGATTTTATCTATATTTACATTTGCATTAATTGGGAATTGTACAATTTTACTTTTGGATCATTTGGAAATTAAATGAATTTAAATTTGGAATTATTGAAATTGTCTAAATTTACATTTAGATGAATTGGAAAATTGATATTTTTATGTTTGGTTCATTTGGAGGTTTCATAAATATTAGTCTGGATAAATAAGAAAAAGAATAAATGGGAAATTCTCCTCTAAATTAAAAATTAGGCAAATTCGGATTTGGTTATGGGTGAGCTTAGAACAATTAGAAATGGAATAAACAGATTTTTTGATCAATTGCAATTTGTAAAACTTTACATTTTGATTCATTGAAGAATAGATAAATTTGCATTGAAATCAATATGGTAGTTGGATAAATTTACATGTAAAACTTTTTGAAATTATATAAATTTAGATTTTGATGTTTCAAAAATTAAGTATATTCACATCCGGTTTAATTGGATATCTGATCTATTTTTATCGGGATCATTTGGAAGATATGTAAATTTAAGAATGCATTATCAGATAATAATTGGAAAATTTTATTTCCGTTCGTTTGGAAATCGACTAACTTTATATTTAGAAAAATTTTAAATTCGATAAATATACAATTCGATAACTCTAAAGTTAGGTCATTAAAGAAAACAAATCTACATTTTTATCAGTAGAAAACTTTGATCAGATAATTCATTATAAGAAATTCCCACAAAATATTTTTTTACATAAAATTTCAATTATATAATTTTTTCTACCTAATTTTAATTGATTACCAAAAAATCTTGATCCAAAAATTGCATACTAATAACATTTCCAAAATTCCATTCCATAAAGAAGCTGTAATAAAAGATAATTCTTTAAAATAAAAACCTGTAATGCAAAAATTGGTTTAAAGACAATTTTTCAGGAATAAAAAAAATTGATTTATCACCGTGACTGGAATAATTTTTTATTTTTCAAATATTGGATTATTTTTTCATGGAAAAAGGTTGAAAAATTTAGTTCAGTGGCAATGGTAAAAGGCAACAAGGACATTTTATAAAATGGATAGAAGTCAAAGTGCATGTGAGGTCTTTTGCAATAAAGTCAGGTCACAAACGCTATCGTCTGTTGTTGCTGGAGCTTGAAAATCGCACGTGAGGATAATGTATACTGGCACCGGTACATAGTCCTGTCTTCGTCGAGTGCTTGGTAGTAGAGCAGGTCCTCAAATGACTCACGCAAAAGTAAATTATACATTGAAAGGGTTTAATATAATGAAATGCTCCATATGCATGAGCAGCCGACCTGACGGCACACTACGGGTGCTCGTCTCGCGTTTTCCAGAGGCGTAAAGTTTCGATCGATGGGCCCAGTATATAAGCTTTTGCCGCCAAAATCCATTGAGAGACGTTTATTGTAGAGGCAATTAAACGATATTCAAATATTTTCTACCCTCAATAACATTTACATTGGACAACAGACCAAATTGATTTATGAGAATCCATTTATTTTCTTCTCCAATTTTTCTAATTAAACCTTAATTAAAAATTGTATCAAATTTTGCGTCATTTAGTTACTCATCCCCGACGATTCGATAATACAGTTCAATGAGCTAAATTATCAAATGAGACAATTGAAAATTTTGTCATTAAAACCCCGGACTTCTTTAATTTGTTTGAACTTTAAATATATTTAAATCAGGGTGAATATTTTGGAAGAATGATGATGTTTGGCTAAAGGTGTAGAAAATGAAAAATAAGTAAATTAGAGAAGAAGACTTTAAATTTGAAAAAGCAAAATAGAAACGAGAAAATATTCAAATGTATTGAAGAAGATAAGTGGAGAATAAAGGAAAAGTTATTGGAAAATAAGATAATAGCTAGAAGTTTGGTATAAATAATTAGAAAAATACGGAAACGTGAAAAAAGGATAAGCAATTAAAGAAAAATTGTTAAACAATTGAGTTTAAGTTCTGTAGAATGTTAAGAAAACAGAAAATTGTAGAAAAATTAGAAAAAAAAGATAATAAACTAGAATCTAAAAAATTAATAAAAAAGTGGAAAAAACTACTTTTTATAATAAAAAGAACAACTAAAAGTTGCTTAAAAGAAACTAGTGCAGAAAGAAAATTTACTGTAAAGTAAAAGAAGATTGAAAACTTAAAGAATAAATAAATAAGGGAGAATTTTTTATTCAAGACAATTATTTTACAGTCGAAAAATTACTAAAAATTTACAAAGTAACTAGAAAGTAACAAAAAATACAAATCGATCAAAATTACTAGAATTTATTGAACGTAATTAAAAAAGGGCGAAGAGAAGCTATAATGTTTAAGAAAATCGACATTAAATAAAAACCCAGAAATAGGAAAAAAGTTTACTAGCGATACAAAATTTGTGATAATAATCAACAGCAAGTTACTGGAAATTTAAAAAGCACAATAATGAGAAATTAAAGAAAAAAATCTGCAAGATAAAGAGGAATTAACAAAAATGAAAAAAGTTACCAAAAAACGAAAACTATTTTTAAAAAGAAAACAATTAAGAAATGGTGGAATATTATTTCTAGAAAGTACTAAAATATGTTTATAAAATAAAAACATCTAGAAATAAAATAAGTCAAAGTGATAAAATATTTAGACGCTAAAAAAGAAAAAAGTTAAGTTAAGGGGGTCTTCTACTCTCGGGGTTTCAAAAAAAAAAAAATCTTTTTTCTTTTTTATTTCAATCTATATGTATCTGAGAATACGCCACAGAAAGGATTTCGTGAGAATCACGTTCTTTTGCATGTTTCTGGGAACCGAAAAAACCCACGAATTTTTGTTCATTTGTAACATTTGTTTATTTATAATGATTCCATTATCAACAAATTACCAATTTATAATTTTTTTATCTTTGCTGATGTCCAAAGACCCCTATAAAAACAAAAAACCTTGTTCGGACCCGATATTATCAGATTAACTCATAAGTTACTACAATCAAGTTATACACCATGTGTTAACTTTAAACTCGTTTCCCCGAAAGTAGTGTTTTTTAAGCTGCTGAGTCACGATTTTTATAGTAAAAATGGTCCGATTTTAATTTTTTTTTTTAAATTACTCAGAAATGATGCAGCTGATTTTCTTCGTGTACGATTTTTGCAATTTTTTTTCGTTTTCTATTTTTAGCCCTTTAAAGTAAAAAAATAGATAAAAATGAAAATTTTTGCGAATTTTCGCATAATTTTGACAAATAAAAAAATAAAAAAATCTGCCACGGGAAAAAATAGTCAACGCAACTATACACATGAAAAAAATTCGTTTTTTGATTTTGGATTGTCCTAGTGCTAAAACCGTGACTCAAGCGGGACCTCTGCATTTCTGAAACGCGTTTACGCAAGGTCGTTTCAAGATCACCACCATTTTTATTTGTCATCATGAAAAAGAAAATTTCAAAGTTAAAGGATGTATCTTGAAAATAAAAAAAAATTTGTCAAAAAATATTTAGTAGTTTCTTCACAATTAATTCACAAAAAAAACCACTGAATTTCGGGCCTGGAGAGTAGAAGACCCCCTTAAAGAAAATTACAAGAAAGAAAAATATTTTTGAAGAGTAAATAAGTCATTAAAAAGTAAAAAAGAATTAACTAGAAAATAAGTGAAATGTAACTATGAAATAAAATTATAACTATAAATTTTTCATAACTATGGAAAATAAAGGAAAATTACTTTAAAGTAAAATAGTTAAATGAGAAATTAAAAAGAAAAAAAATTGTTAAAAGGTGCAAAAAAAATTACAATAAAAAAAAATAAAAAAATTTAAATAAAAAAAAAGTTTAAATATTAAAGAATCTAACATTAAAATAAAAAACATTACTAGGAAATAAATTAATAACTAAAAGTTTGTTTAAAATAACTATGAATGGAAGAAAGATTATGACAAAAATTTATTGAAAATAATAAGAAACTAGGAAAAAATTTAAATTACACAGTTTGAGCATTTTTTAATTCAAATAAAAACAAGTAAGAATAAGAAAAATAAATACAAATTGTAAAAAATTTAGACATTAAAGAAAAATAACAAGAAAATTGAGGAAAATTATGGGGGAAAATATATTTTTGACCAGAGGAAAAGAAATTTAAAATTTTTTAAAAAGTACCAGAAAATGACTAAAATTTACTAAAAAATATTAAAAATAACTAGAAATTTTTAAAAATGAGTAAATTACTATAAAATAAAAGAAATAGGTAAAAATAACTATAACTTGATAAAAATTTTCATAGAATGCATTGAAAATTACTAGAGAAAGAAGAAGTACTATAAAGTGAAAAAAATGACGAATTATGAGAGAAAATAAATTGTAGAGTAAAAAACAAAGTACTCAAAAATACAAAGGGAACGCCATATTAAAAAGTTTTATTACTGAATAAGATTTACTAGAAAGTTACTGGAAGTTAAACAAAAAAAATTAGAAAACAAAAAATGTACCTACCATTTATTACAAAAAGCAACTAGGAAGCGTAAGAAATCACTATTTATAAATGAGAGTTAATTCTATAAATCTGAATTAGTAGAAGACTACTAATTCTTAGTAAAAAACTACTAATTCTTAGTAGAAAACTACTAATTGAAATAGTGAAATTTTACTTTTTAAAAAAGTAGATTTTTTTACTAATTTAATTAGTAGTTTTCTACTACAAAATTAGTAGTTTTCTACTAAGAATTAGTAGTTTTCTACTAAGAATTAGTAAAATTCTTACTATTTTATTAGTAGCTCACTTTTCGCTAATTCATTAGTAGAAAACCACTAATTCAGATTTAGAGAGAATAGAATGTGTTGAAAAGTAAGTTCTAAAGATACAAGAAAATAAAATAATATTTGGTAGTTAATTAAACATAACTAGAAATATATAAGAAAAATTATTACAAAGTAAAGAAAGAATGACAAATAAAAAAAAATTTAAATAAATAAGAACTACTTAATTGTAAAAATAATTAAAAGTTGAAGAAAATTTGAAAATAAAAAAGTAGGAACCATGTTTTAAAAAGTAACTATAAAGTGTAAAAAAATAACTATACATTGATGAGAATTAATAGAATGTATTAAAAAAATCAGTAGTAAAATTATTAGAAAGTAAAATAATATTCAGAGTTGGTTAAAAATAATTAGAAACGGAGCAGAATTGATACAAATCGAAAGAAGGATTACAAATAAAAAATATAAAATTTTTAAATAAAGAAGAAGTAAGTATTTAATTGTGGAAATAGCTAAAAGTTAAAAAAAAAATTGGAAAATAAAAGCTGTCCTAAATTTCAAAAAAGTAACTGGCAAGTGTAAAAAGAACCAATATTTATTGATGAGAGTTAATCGAATGATTGGAAAAATAAGTGCTAAAATTACTCGAAAGTACAATAATATTTGGAAGTTAATTAAAAATAACTAGAAGCACCAGAGAAATTATTAGAATTATTATATTATTATTTATTATTATTAATTGAAGAGAGGATTATAAATAAAAAGAAATTTATAAAATAAAGAATAAGTTATTTCTCTTGCAGTTATACTTGAAAAAATCGATTTTCTATGGAATTTGTTGAAATTGTGAGAAAATGTTATTTTATGTGTGCTTTCTATCTGGTTAAAATTTTAGGATCCTTTGCCGTCTAAAAATTGAGATATTCATGTTCGAAATATTAATTTTACATTGAAATTTCGAACATGAATATCTCAATTTTTAGACGGTAAAGGAACCTAAAATTTTAACCAGATAGAAAGCACACATAAAATAACATTTTCTCACAATTTCAACAGATTCTATAAAAAATCAATTTTTTCAAGTATAACTCCAAGAGAAATACCTTAATTGTAAAAGTTAGTAAAAATTAAAAATAATTAGAAAATAATAAAGTACCTACCGTGTTTTAAAAAGAAACTGGAAAGTGTAAAAAAATAACTATAAATTCACGGGAATTAATAGCATTTTCCGAAAAATCAGTAATAACATTACTAGAAACTAAATTAATATTCAAAAGTTGCTTAAAAATAATTAGAAACGGAGCAGAATTACTATAAATCTAAAAAAGGAATAAAAATAAAAATATAAGATTTTAAAATGAAAAAAAATAATTAGAAATTAAAAAAAAATTGTTAAACAAAAACAGTACCGAGTTTAAAAAAAGTAACTAATAAGTGTAAAGAAATACTCAGAGAAATAATATATTTGTCTCACAGCCAAGTAACTTTTTATTTGTTTCAAATAAATTTTTATTTGTGTCAAATAAATTTTTATTTGTGTCAAATAAAATTTTATTTGATTCAAATAAAAAAGTTACTAGGCTGTGAGACAAGTATATTTTTATTTGGCACAAATAACATATCTTTGAGTCAAATATATCACTTCTCTGGGTGTATATATTGATAAACATTACTAGTATTTTCTGAAATGTAAGTAGTAAAATTATTAGAAAGTATAATAATTTTAAGAACTTGGTTAAAATAACTAGAAACGATAAAAAATTACATTAAACTGACATAAGAAATTATAGATTGAGAAATCAAATTTAAGAAATAAATTAAGGAGAGATTCCAGTGATTTTAAGGTTTTTTCCAAAGATTTTTTTTTTATAGTAAAAAAAATATTTATTACATACATTTTTTTTACAATAAAATACGACTCTTAAAGTAATTAAAAACTTTTTTTTTAATAAAGTCTTAGAAACTGGCTGCCGAAAGTGGTTCTCTCTAAAAGTTGTTTACACTTTTTCTCTGCAACGGTTAATGTGAAATAACAAAATTAAAAAGTTTCTTAATATGTACCATTTTGGCTATCTTGTAAACTAGGATAAAAAATATTTATTGAAAAATAACAGAATAAAAGACTTTTTAATTTTTCAACCATAATTTTGCAACTTAAATTGTTAATAACTTTTTTAAATATTAATGGATCTTAAAAATCCTAGTTTACACAAAAACTAAACGTTCAAGGAACATGCTGTCCAAATTTCAAGTTATTTTGTTGAATAGTGTAAAAATAAAAGTGTAAACAAGTTGAAAATATGCTCTCTAAATCTGAATTAGTGGTTTTCTACTAATGAATTAGCGAAAAGTGAGCTACTATTAAAATAGTAAGAATTTTACTAATTTTTAGTAGAAAACTACTAAGAATTAGTAGAAAACTACTAATTAAATTAGTTAAAAAATCTACTTTTTTGAAAAGTACAGTTTCACTATTTCAATTAGTAGTTTTCTACTAAGAATTAGTAGTTTTCTACTAAGAATTAGTAATTTTCTACTAACAATTAGTAGTTTTCTACTAAGAATTAGTAGTTTTCTACTATATGAATTAGAGAAAAATGAGCCATGAATTTGACTAATTCATAGTAGAAAACTACTAATTCTTAGTAGAAATCTACTAATTCAGATTTAGAGAGTGTAGTTTCGAAAAAAACACGTTTAAAGTTTAGAGGACAAAATTTACAAAAATTGAACTTGAATTTCGGCAATATTTTTAAATAGTAAAGTACAAAAAGAAAAATTTATATTAATAGTTATATACATATTACTCTTCTTATGTAACAATATACATTTCTTACAATTTAAAAACTGCTCTTTCAAGCGATGCACCAGAAAAACTGTAAATTTAAAAATAAACGTACTACAGTTAGTTAATTAATAAAAAATAAAAAATTTTCAAGGTCTTTTTACTTCAGACTATTTTTTCCGTCTTTTTAGATAATTATACTAACCAAAAATGAAAAAAAAAATTTATTTTTTTGAAAAAAAATCACTGTAATCTCCCCTTAAACAGTGAAATATAATAAATATAATATATATATATATATTCATTTATGAAATATACTTTTTGCTCCTTTTCCGGGAAAAATTTATTTCCATTTGCTTGTGTTTGGCAAAATTTTGGATGAAAAATAAATGAAGTGGTAAAATCAGAGGATAATAAAGACCCTGAAGGTTGTTATATTGGAAAACGTTATGATCGAGGAACCTATAATGCAAGAAAGGAGTGCAGGGGTGGGAAGCGAAACGCCGTCGGGGATAGCTTAGTTACAGGGGACGAGCAGAAAGCATCAAAAGCAATGTTTGGTGACGCTATAATGAAATGAATTTATGCAGAGCCGTAATTCCTGAATATTTAGCGACCCTCTTCTGGTTCTGTTTCTGGTCTGGCTTAGTCGTCATTTTGCCGTCCATATCACATACTCATCAACTCTCAAAATTCACGCGTTACTCTCCAAATGGACCTGAAAAGCAGCAAAGTGCGTCTCCAATAAACATCCAAATAACATTTCAATGAAAATATGAAAAACTTGGTAAAATCATCTTCAAGAAACGAGTATTCTATCAACATGATATAATAAAGTAAAAGAATTTTTAAATACAAATAAAAAAAAAAAATTCAAATCACTTAATCAACAAGATGAGAAAGTAGAGGAATCGTTAATAAACGAAAGGCAAAGGAATTTTCTGTGATTAGAGGTGGGGATGAATTTTCTCAAATGTCGGGAGAATGAGGTTTGATCGATGTGTAAAACTAACAAGCAACGTGAATAATAAATGCGCAATTAACGAACTCGAGCGACGAGCGAATTTTAAATGAAATTTACGATCGTGATCGATATGTCCCGGTGCGTTGTCAGGACTAATAGGGTGGAAATAATTGGCGCAATAAATAAGTCATTATCGGTGGCTCCACGAGATTATTTAATCAATGAAGAAGGCCCTTCCTTCCGATCGTTTCCCATTTCCATATAATCGGTCGTCTTTTGCGCGGCACCCGATTCAAGTGTATTATTAATATCCCAGATGCACGCAAGACGCCAAAATATTTTAATCATGGCTAATTGGAGAGTAATAATGGAGTTCCGCTATTTGCTAAGCTCGTGGACTACCCGAAGTTCCTTTGCATTCTCACCGGAAGTCGACGCGATGCCTCAACGAGGGATCGTGGTCTACGACATAGAATTCAGGCAATGCAGACTCAAGTACTTGTCTTAATAAGAATTTATTAAAATCTATTATACGACTCATAAAATTTGTAATTCTAGTGTTTTTATTACCATTTCAGTTTTTTTTTACCCATAACTCTTTTATTTTCTGACTTTTTATATTAACTTTTTAACTATTCGTTTATTTTCTATATTTTTTAGGTCGCCTGCATTTCCTCGAAAATCAAATTGACCGCACTTGCAACAGCAAAATTAATTAAAATTTGCTTGAAATTTAATTGTCCGAATTTGTAAGTCTCCGAAATTGCGTTTGTCCGAACTTTGAAATCACCGAATTTGTATTGGTCAGAACTTTAAAACCACCCAACTTTCATTGCTCCGAACTTTGAAATCACCGAAGGCGCATTTAACAGAATATATAACTCCCCGAATTTGGAATATTCAGAATTTCCAAATCCCCGAACTTGCATTTGACCGAACTTTGAAATCACAGAATTTGCTTTTATTCCAACTTTGAAATCACTGAAGGTGCATTTTACAGAATATATAACTCTCCGAATTTGGAATTGTCAGGAATTCCAACCCGAGTCGAAATTTTGAGGCTACTTTAACGCTACATAGTCCAAAATTTTTAGGAAATAGAGGTTTAAAGTAGAAGCAAATTCAATACAATTTAGCTTCTACTTTGGTGCTATTATTGGAAGAAATTTCCTGATTCCGCGATGAGAGCGTTAAAGTAGAAGCTAATATTCAACTATATTAAGGCCTCTTTTGACGCTCAAGACCCCCTTTTTATTGATCTTCTAAAGTCTAAACAAAGAAAGAATCTGTTTTTGCGAATAAAACTGAAATTAATATGAATGAAATTATAAAAAAAAATATAAAATAAATATTCAAAATTCATGCGCTTTTAGAATTCGTCACACTTAATACACACAAGCTGGAAATAGTCTAAACTTACTAAATAAATTATTATAACGCAAGTGGGGATTCGAACCCACGACATAACGACCTACGCACTTATAATCTAACGCACTAACCACTACGCTACCGACGCTTATGAACTTAATATTTAATTTTCTCAGTGTCCTTATGATACAAATTACGAATAGTTTTTTTAGGACTTTTCAACAAAATTGTTACATATCGCCAATTTCTGAATGTTTACGGAGATTTTTATGTATTTTTCATTTGTTTAAACAATTTATTATTGTCAAGTTACAGGCTGATATTGATTTAAATCATTGAAGCATTTGCATTAAAATCATGATTTAAATTTAAAAAAAACTTTACAATTCTCCGGATGTCTAATACTGCATGTAAAAAATCACAAACCATAAAAAAAACCACAAATTTGTGGATAAATCTTAAAAATTTCAATTTTAATATTTTAATCTTTATAAAATTTAAATAATTTGGCTAATATAGATAATCAAACTTTTAAATGTCAATTAATTCAAATTTAAAGACACATTAGTTAATGCAAAATAATTAAATAATATTAATTATTTTTCATATTCACAATAATCCTTTTTTTAAGTCTTACAATATTTGTAATTCTTCTTTAGTTTCTAATTCAGTTTCTTTTTCGAAACTGTTTAAATTTTATTTTATAATTTCTTATTTTTACAAAATTTAAAGATTCTTTCTCCTTTTACTAATGATATTTTTTGTTGTTGTATTTTTCATTTTATTTTATTGATAAATAAATTATAAATAATAAATAATAATCATTATTTATTATTATTTCGTTGAGTTTCATAAATTTTTTCATATTTTTAAAAATAAATACGCTTATTTTTTTATTAATGCACCTATTCAATTTGTTTTTAAATCTTGGATAGTTCTTGGGAGGTTTTTTGCAAACTTAGTTCTTATTCTTTTATAGAATTTTTAGATTTTCTTTATTTTTCTAAATTTATTGTTGGACTTGCTTTCAGTGTAATATTATAAAAATGTTTTTGGTTTAATTTGCCCAAACTTTTTTTTTCTGAAGGATTTTTAATTTTCTTTTCTGGACTTTTTATATACATTTTTTTAATTTGATTTTAATTAATTCTAATTTTTTAAACAAATTATTGCTAGTAATTACTAATTCTTTACAAATACACCCAGGAAAATACAAATTTTTCCTAATTTTACAAATTACTGGGCTCTGGTTAGAAAAATAAAAATTATTGACCGTAAATTATTATTTTTATATTTTAAAACAATTTATTATTGTTAATTTATAACATTTAAAAACACCTAGCAAGTAGTATTTTTTTAATTTGTTTATTTTTTATATTGAAAAAATAAGATATTTATAAAAATTAACAACAATCACCTGTTAAAATTGTTTAAACAAATTATTGTTAATAATTGTTATTTTTTTACAAGTGCATCTAGAAAGATACACATTTTCCCTAATTTTACAAATTATTGGGTTTTGGTTATAGATTAAAATTTTTTCCTCTTAAGGGCTAATCAGAGGAACAATTATTGAAGAAAAAGTTAGTTTAACTCCCGTTTTTCTTATATGTTAAATAAAAAAGTATATTTCAATGGAAAAAATGACTGAGTTTCACTTGCTGCTTTAAAGTAGAATAAAAATTTTCATTTCTTTATAACTGGAAATGTAAAGCTTTAAAAGAGCTGCTAATTTTAATGATTGGAAAAATGAAACATGTGTATAGACGTAAAGTAGAAGGAAATATTATTATTAGAAGTAAAAAAGAGGCTAAAAATTAAGAAGTCGTTAAGTAGAAGCTAAAGTTCCTCATGAGCTTCAAAGTAGCTTCAAAATTTCGACTCGGGAAATCCCCGAACTTGAATTTGTCCGAACTTGCTTTTCGCCGAACTGTTAAATCACCAAACTTGCATTTGTCTGAACTTGCATTTGCCTAACCCTCAGAATGTAGAATTTTTAAACATGCCTTCCGATTGATTGATAAATTTCCCGGAAACATTACCACCCAATCAGAAGGCTTGTTAAAAAACTCTACATTTCAAGGGTCGGCGAAATAAAAGTTCTGTAATTTCAAAGTTCAAACAAACGCAATTTCGGGGATTTTAAAGTTCGGTGATTTCAAAGTTCGGTCAAATTCAAGTTCCGCGATTTAAAAGTTCAGCGAAATACTATTTTGGTGATTTCAAAGTTCGGACAAATGCAATTTCGGGGATTTCAAAGTTCGGACAAATGTGAATTAAGTGATTTGGAAGTTCGGTCAAATTCAAGTTCGGGGATTTAACAGTTCAGTTAAAGTTGCGAAGAAGTAATATTTAGAGGACGGAAACGAGAACGAGAATATAATCGGGAATATAACTGACCAAAATTTTAATCGGTAATTTATAAGAATTTAAGTTTTTTATTTATTTATCAAATTAAGTCATATTTTCTCAATCAATAGTACGAAAATAGAATCTCTAGTGTCATTCTTATTAGTAATGATTTGAATTTCAATGTTAATAGTCAGAATTATATATAATAATTTATTTTCATTATTTTTCAATTAATTTCTTAAATTTTCAGTTATTATCTCAAATTTAAATTATTGTCTTCAATTTTCAACTTTTTAAACGATTTTTCATTTATTTTCTATTGCTTAAAAAAATAAACCCTGCAATTTTTCTATTATTTTCTCCAATTTATAACTATTTTCATTCTTTTGGCACAATTTTGAAAAATTTCAATATTAATCTGAAATTTTAATTATTCCCATCATATTTTAATTATTTTTTTCAATTTTTAATTATTCTTATTTTTTTTAATTGATGTCTTAAATTTTCAAGTATTGTTTTCAAATTTCAATTATTTTTATTTTATAAAAAAAATTCTGTAATTTCATCAATATTATTTATATCAAATTTCATTGATTTTTTCAACTTATAATTGTTTTTATCATATATCAAATATTTTCTTCAAGCTACAAATTTTGAAATCATTTTTTAATTATCTTCTTCAATTTTTAATTATTCTTATTTTTTTCAATTATTTGTTATTTTAAGCCCTTTCGTACATAAGCACTAAAATTAAATTAAAATTTTTTTAAATTTTTATTATTTTCTTGAATTCCTAATCATTTTCATTGTTTCTGAAATAATATCCTAAATTTTTAATTATTTTCATCATATTTCAAATTTGTTTTAATTTTAAATTATTATTTATATATATATATTTATTAATTTTTCTTATACTTCTTTCAAAAAAACATGAAAATTTGAGCGAAATTAGCCTGTTTTACGGTATTTACATTCTTTTGGCATAATTTTCCAACATTTCAATTAATGTCATCTTAAGTTTTAATTATTTTCTTAAATTTTAAATTATTTATATTATTTCTTCATAATTTTCTTAAAGTTTTAATCATTTTCATCATTTTCTAAATTTTTAATTATTTATCCCAATTTCAATCATTTTTTTAATTTTCAATTATTTTCTCCAATTTTTCATTACTTTATTTTTTCTTAAATATGTTTCTAAGATATTGAAGTATTTTTCTCTAATTTTAATTATTTTCTTTCATTTTAAAATTAAAATTGTTATATTTAATAATAAATTTTACACTAAATTCATGACTTATAGTTAATTTGTAATGATAATTATTTTGTTATTTATCCATTTTTATTTTAATAAATTGTTTGTGTTTTAAAATAGTGGAGCTCATTCAAACATATAAAATATACTCATAAATTCTCCGGAAGGAGAATATTCTCGGTTTTATTCTCGAGAATGTAACCGGATTTGAAATTACCGAGAATTTTGAAACTCTAAGTTCAGTGAAATGCAGGTTCAGTGATTTCAAAGTTCGGACAAATGCAAATTCGGGATTTCAAATTTTGGATCACCTGGGTGATTTCAAAATTGGGACCAATGCAAATTTAGTGATTTTAAAGTTTGGTTAAATGCGATTTTGATGATTTCAAAGTTCGTTTAAATTTAAGTTCGGTGATTTCAAAATTCGGACCAATGCAATTTCAGTGATTTAAAAGTTCGGAAAAATTCAATTTCGGGGATTTCAAAGTTGGAACGAATATAAATTTGGTGATTTCAATGTTCGGTCAAATACAAGTTCGGGGATTTGAAAATTCTGAAAATTAAAAATTCTTGGAGTGGAATATTATGGTAATTGCGACTTCAGTGATTTTAAAGTTAGAACCAATGCAAATTCCGTGATTTTAAAGTTCGGACAAATGCAATTTCGGAGATTTCCAAATTGGAACGAATATAAGTTTCGTGATTGCACAATTCAGACAAGTGCATTTTCGGGGATATCCATCTTGTTACAAATATAAAATTAGTGATTGCAAAGTTCGGGGATTTGGGAATTCTGACAATTCCAAATTCGGGGTTTTAAATATTCTGGTAAAAGCGACTTTGGTGATTTTAAATTTCGGATCAATGCAAATTCGGTGATTTCAAAGTTCGGACTAATGCAATTTCGGGGATTTCAAAGTTGGAACGAATATAAGTTTGGTGATTGCAAAGTTCGGTCAAATACAAGTTCAGGGATTTGAAAATTAAAAATTCTGTGAGTTGAATATTTTGGTAATTGCGGCTTCAGTGATTTCAAAGTTGGGACTAATGAAAATTTGGTGATTTCAAAGTTCGGACAATTAAATTTCGGGCAATTGCAAGTTCGGTCAATTAGGTTTTGGAGAAAATCCACTCAACCTATTTTCTCATATTCTTTTATTTTTTCTTCCCTTTTGGAGATTTATTTTTTTAACCTTCATTTGACAAAGAGTGAAAGCCTAAATTTATCGTGTATTTATGAAAGTAGAATGAGAAATATAATGTTTGAGATAAAGAAGGTGGTCATCTGTAACAAAGTAGTTGTAAATCAGAAAACGTGGCATTTCGTGATTCTTGCTTTTGGTCTAAATCATCCGGAGAGATGATAAACCTAAGCTTTCTTACACGAGCAGACAGTAGTTTCCTTCCTTTAATAATTTTCCCGAAATTATGGAGTAATAACCGGTCCGCGTCGCGTATAATATCTCTATATTTCAATGGCCATTAGTTTATAATCAACACGTCTCGCGGCCAACAGAACCGAATCGCTGTGTCTCGGCACCACTCGCTGAAACGCCCCTCCTTTGAATATTAGTATATTTAAGAGCTTAACAACATGCGAGGCTACTAATAGTACACCTTGCGTGTTCCTTTTATTGTAAAGCATTATAGTTAAAACACCATTTTAATTAACTTTGTTTATAAATTAGTAATCTGATCGATGCAGAATAATAATTCGATTTGAATTCAATTTAAAACAGAAATAGTTTGACTAATTTAAAACTGTTCTCGAATTAATTTTTTTTTGACTAATTTAAAATTACCTTTACACAACTATATATGGAAGCTAGAACTATTTTAAACTTGTTTCAAACTGCTTAGAACTTCTTTAAAACTATTCAGAAGTGAATTTTAAAATTCGAGAAAAAATGTGTAAAATCTAATCGACCGTAATCTTTAATCAGAGAAAATAGAAAAATTTTATCTATATTTTATATTTATTAATTTATATTTAAGACGAAATTAAAAACTATACATATCACTGATTTCAAACGTAGCTGATAATATTTAACATTTACGTATTTTAATTAAAATTTCTCTTTGGCGTTTCTTCGTTGATACGTGATGATAATATTAATTACCGAAGACTTGTGTTCAGAATTTGTGAATAAATCACAGGTGTGAGTGACATTCCGAAACTGAATATTTCTAATTCGTGTTAATAAACATCCCTTAACGATCTTAATTAAAATGGACACGGAACAAAAACCTTTTAATAGTAACGTATATACTTTATGAAATCAGAACTCAATTAGAAGCGGGATTGATTTCACAGAATCGAATAAATAATTTACTGAAGCCTGAATTATAAATTTGGTTTTATAATAAATGTATTCAAAATACGGTTGGAGCATTTTGAAATAGCTTTCAGACTGCCTTTAAATAATCCGTCAAATACAAAATAGTGTATGGTAGTTTATTATTATGTTAAACTAATGTGAAACGGTCAATTAAACCTATCATCTAAAAATTACTGATACTTTATCTACAAATTATTTTCACTTTAGCTCTTATCGACAAGTCATTTCACTTATATTTTATCTACAAATTATTTTCACCATTCACGTCATTTGAAAAATTCATGCAACTCATTTCAAATTATTTCAGTTTATACTTATTGTTAGTCTGCAATATTATTTATTTAGGTTTCTTGTGGAATTGGTTTTATTTTACTTTTAATTTAGTTCTACTGAAAATGACGAAATTGATATTGTATATGGTAACTAACAAAATGAATGTAAATAAAAAATGTATATCTTGTTTAAAAATATAAATAATTAATTATACTGTAAATAATCTTTAACAAAGGGAATGGATTTTTTTTTGTATTGAAAGAAAAATAATTTTTTTAAAGTACAAAAGTTAAAACTGTTTAGAAATATACAAAACTATTAAAAACTTATTTAAAACTATTTTGAACTGGATAAAGGTTGATTTTATTTAAATTGATTTATTTAAATTATATTAATTTTTTTTTTTTAATAAATTCAAAACTATTTTTGATATAAGAATTAGGTTTTGAAATAATGTGATTTAATCCTATCCTATTCTAAAAAGACGTGTAACTTTATTTCCGAGTCTCCCATTGGTCAGTAGATATCAAACCTCACTATCGATAGTTTTCAGTTTCGATTTTTTGTTTTGCAGACGAATTAAAATCTTTTAATTAAATATTGTAACTTCAAGTTTATTTTATAAAATTTCTTATAATGTTAGCAATTTAAAATAACAAAAAATTTTATTAAAATAATTAATACGTAGAAATTAGCTTTCACCTTGACATCCCTATACGAGAACCTTTTCGACCAACTTCAGAGGTGTAACGCATTTTATCGGGCTTCTGATTGGCTAGCAAATTTTCGATATTTTTTAATAACAATAACATCACAGTTTAGACGTTTATTTCTAGTATTTTTTAATTTATTTAAAATCTTCGTTTATTAAATAATTGCATTTTATGAAATAATAATAAATTTAAAATATATTAAATTGTAAAAATTAAGGAGTGACAGTTTAAGAAGTGACAGTGATTTTAGTGAAGTTGTTAAGGGTATAGTGTTTTGAGTGAAATAATGTTTTGTTTACATTGGCATTCGTTTCTGACAGGTGAGTAATGATATTAATATTAATAATCTTTTATTTATTTTTATTCTATTTGTAACTTATTTGTCTGTTTTAAAGTTCTATTATTTAAATGTTATTTTTTTATAAAAGTATCATAATTATTTATGTCATTTAAGATTTTGATATTTCTTTTTATTGGAATGCACGTGGTGATTGTCATCGGATTTTTTTTCGTTCACGTGTAAATGGTGATAATAATTTTTAGTTCTTAATTTTGTTTTATTGTTGTTAATGATTCATTAACCTTTTAAGTTTCTGTAAAATAAAAATATTATACTTTCATGTTTCAGGCTATATTTTTTGTTATTATTCTCCAGTTACGTAGGACAATGGGATAAAATGACAAAATTTGGTTCAAATTGACTTTTAGACCGCAATTTTAAACCAAATTAAAAAATTCTTCTTTCCTGTAACGCAGAACTAAATTCTAAGAGATCTGTGAGAGTCGATTTTTTAATTATTGTTTTATAAATTTTTAATGTTAATGCAAAAAGTATTAAAAAAAAAATGATTTTTTTTAGAAAAATTGGTAAATTAGGATATTTGTTAAATTGGTAATCTGTAAAATTTTAGCGTTACTGGTTATTTTATATTACCTAATTGTTTCTTATAAAACTGGTATATTTATTGAATAATTAAACAATTGGGAAATGAGAAAATGTGATATTTGCGAATTGTTTTTTGTAAAATTATTTAACAGTCTATTGCTAAATCAGTGAATTAAAAAACTCACTATTTGTTTTATAAATAAAACTTTCAGTTACATGAAAAAAGAAGAAACTTCAGAAGATAAATTCGCAAGTTATTTTTTATAAAAATGTTTAACAGTCTATTGCTTAATGAATGAATTAAAAAACTGATTATTAAATATAAATATAGCTTTCAGTAATATCGATAAAGGAGAAAAATATTATTAAATTTTGTTTTGAACGTGTCATCCTTAGAAATGCAGAAAGTGATTTGACGCGCGATTTTTTTTTATACAAAAAATTGTATCATCAACATATCTAAAATAAAATAGTGGAATATAATTGTATTTATCCTTTAAAATTTATAAGCAAACTTTTTCCAAATCTTCCATTACAATATCTGCGAACAGTGGTGAGATTGGTGAACCCATCGGAGTTTCTTTAATTTGTTGATAAAACTTTCTATTAAAAACAAAAAAGTTATTGTCATATAAAAATTTTGAGCAGTCGATAATATTATTAAAAGGAATTTTACATTTATTGTTGATTTGTGAATAACGGCGATCTAAGCTTTGTCTAACCAGTTCGTAAGATACATTGGTAAACAAAGAACTAACATCTAAGGAAAGAAAAACATGATCATCCTCAATAATAAAATTCTTTAATTTTTCTTTCAATTCAAAACTGTTATTGATATGTGATTCGGTAATGTTAATACACTTTTTTAGTTCATCATAGATAGTTTTGGATAAATAATGCGTCGGAGAATTAATGAGCGAGACAATTATAGGTCTTAGAGGAACGTTTTCTTTATGAATTTTAGGTAAGCCATAAGCTTTTGCTAATTCAGTATCTGAGCAAGTAAACTGATCTTTATGGAACTTTTTCTATAAAAATTCTTCATTATTAAAAAGAAATTATTAGAAATTAAATCCATGACAATAGTATACAAGTTATTGCAATTTTCTTTAGGATCCTCACATTTATCTAACTCAAAGAAATCGATTGAGGCAAAACCAGCATAGAATCGAGCCAAATTAAAAAAAATTAATGATAAGAACTACATATTTAAAATTGACGATATGTTATTTTTTCTCATTAAGGATTTGTTGATGAAGTATGTTGATTGAACGTATCTACTATAATCGGTTAACCCTGTCGAAATATCATTCGAAGATGAATTTCCCCTGCATCGACTCTCGTGGAATCTCCTTTTTTACTCGTTGGTATTCTATTTGTTGGAATTTTGTGTGGTCCGGAACAATACTAATATTTATCCAATCCTATGACTGGGCTGATTTTTTTAGTTTTGAAAAAGTGTTTCGAACAACATTTGGAAGCAAGGTATTTTGGACTTTCAGCAAGTCACTTTCACTGGTCATGATTTGAGATTAGACTGTGAAAATCTACCAATGCGCCAAATTTCTTATATCTTCTTTCGCAAATTTATTTTGTAAAATGCGATTGAGTTAATTGAGAGTAGAATCAAGAGCTAGATCATGAGCATTGTAACGATTAAAAGCTATTCGAGTTAAATCTTTAAAATCGCACATTTAAATTCAAATAAAATTGAAAAAGAATATAAATAAAAATCATGAAATGTAGCAAATATATTTTAGAACGCAAAAATAGTATTAAAATAAAATAACAGTCGGAACTTATCGTCAGTTATATTGTGACATTGTAAAATTTATTTAAAAGAATTTTACAATTCACAAGTTGCTTAATTTTTAAAAAAATTCAATTTCCGATTTTTGTTTCAATTTAATTTAAATGCTAAATTTGTTTAAAATAAAAATTTTGTTCCAAATTTAATTATTCTAATTAAAATAATCCGATCTCAATGATTGTTCGACATTCCAAGACTTGGTTCAAAATTTAATTTATTATTAGAACTTAATTTTAATTATTCCCCTTCTATTTATGTTAACCTGTTTCAAGTCAACGCATGTATTGAAGAAAATATTACGAATTTGGATTTTATTGGAAATTTTGAATTTAATTTGGATTTGATGATTTAAACTGGATTTCAACCTGCCAAAATTTTGAATTTACCGCCAAAAAAATGAACTGTTGGAAATTGCTGTCTAAATTATGTAACCTGTTTGTTAACTTTTAAGTCTCTGAAGAGGATTTATTGAATTTTCTAATATAATATTCTAATTTGAATTTTGCCGCCTAACCTCAAAAATATTGGATTATTGATTTGAAGAATTTAATCGATTTATTTTCTGGATTTATGTAATTGATCTTCATCTGAAAAATCTTCTGATCGAACCCAAGGATTATTTTCTTAAATTTATTTAAAATGTCAACCTTTTCTTGCTGCGTTTCCTGCCACGTATAAAGGATTTGACTTAGTCACCTGGAGTGACATTTAAAATTCTCATGTCTTGCAAGGTTTTATTATTTAATCTCAATTTTATTTAAATCTCTTGTTGCTGCGGGTAGCCAAAGCCCACATAATTGTCAATTTATGTGACCGGGACTATATCCACTTGGATTCAGGAAATTCGGATAATATGTTATCATTTTCTTGGGATACTAGGATTTTAGTTGGCTGGTTCACATCATTGAAATGATATTGGAAGAGTAAAATAATAATCTAACATCAACTGGATCGAATTAATTATCGTAATTAATTCAGAAGATTTATTCAATTTTATGAAGATTCCTTGAAGATTCAAATTTTAATTTCTTTTCTTTCGACCAATAGAATTAAGAAACAACAGAATGTAGCCAACTTTATTTATGTCGATTTAGTGATCTAAATTAATTTTTTAGCGTAGCTTTCTTTTTTTTATGAGCTTTGGAACACTTATTTCTCCATGGTTACGTTGGTAACCATGGAAAATAACTAACGTCAATTTTTCACTTTTTCTTAATCATTTATTAAGATTGGACGGAATCTTTTCGGAATATATTTTGGATTAATTATTTGTATTTCACCTAATTTACGGACTGTATTCAAGGATTAATTAATTTCTGGACAAAATTTTTAAAGAAAAATTGGAAAATTTCAACAATTTAGAATATTGATTTTAATTTCGAAGTTTGGATTTTTTCGTTTGGTAAGATTTCTATCATTTCTCTTGAATAAAATTCGTATTTTATTTTGTTTTTTAAAGATTCTAAAGTTGATTTATTAATTTTCATTTGTGCGAATTAAACTTAACCTTTTAAAAATTAACTTGAAATTAAAATTTTGTTTTCCTTTTCCTTGTTCCAAAACTCATCCTTTATTTATTTGTAAAATGTCACATTAGTTATTAACGAAAAATTACTTTAATTTGCTTTTGGATTAAATTTGATTTAGATTGGACCAAGTCTTGGAATTGTTATTCCTAACTAATTCGTAGTTTAGGACTTTAATATTTATTTTTTTTTATTTATTTTTTTAATATATTAATTTGGCTTAATTAAACTTAACTTAACCTAACTTAACCTAACTTAACCTGATTTATCCTAACTTGACTTTATTTTCCAAATTGTTAAAAATGTACTTAATTATTTAATCAATTGTTAATTTTACAAAAAAATTCCCTAACCTCAAAATTTGTCATTTGTATCAAATTTATGTTCCATATTGAAAATTTACATTGTTTTTCTGAATAAAATATTTTGTATTTAATTATGTAGATGTGTTATATTAATTATTATAATCTTTTCCAATAAAGTGCATTACAGAATCACCCCCTCTACTATCATCCAGATTGAGGCTAAGCTAGCGGAATTAGTCGTGGTAGATTAATAAATTTGGGTTCCTTTTCTTTTATTTATTTATTTATTTTTTTGTTTATTGAAGTTGAGCTTCCTATTTGGTCGTTAACCTTATTCTGCGTCACTTTAATTGAGTTAATTTATTTATTTATTTTTATTTTGATCCAAGAAAGATCTGGCCCCCGACATATCGATTTTTTTTAAACCTTCCAAATTGTGATCGTGACTTAAGTTGATTAATTGATTTAGATTAATTAATTAAAAGTTTATTCGATTACAATATAAAATTATATTTCGTCAAAATTAAAATAAAAAATAAAAAAAATAAAAACTAAAATTTTTATAGTATGGAAAAATATTTAATAAATATTTAAATATTATTACACAGAAATATTCCACACAGCGATTATAAAAAATTTTACATATAAGAATCAATACAAAATTACACAGAATTGTAAATAAAAATCAAATAAATAATACAATAATAAAAAATAATATGACAATTAAACAAATATAAAAACTTATCGTTCCCTGCAAGATTTTGATTTTTCTATGAAGGACGGATCGACTTCTGGAGAGCGTGACAACTGACGAGCAGATTTTGTAAAAATGAGCACCTTTTCTTTTTAGCGTGGACCACTTTATATTTTCTTGCTCCTGATTGAGATTCATTCTCCATATGAAAAACTTTGCTCTCCATAGATTAAAATCCACCCCCATCATCCTCTTTCATTCCAAAATCGTCAATATTAAAAAATCACCACACTGATTAAGAAAGGATAGAATAAATAATTAACACAAATACACTATCTAAAACACAAACGAAATAAATGAATAAAATAAAAATAGGAACCTTCGTGTTGCCGGCAACACACAAAGTTGTGATGATTTCGGATTCATAGCCAGGAAACGATTGTGAGAATGATAGGTGCGGAAGAAATTTTATTAAATGGGAAATTACTCCCTCCCCTCATCCAATGAAATAAATAAATTTAGTCAAAATATTATATTCCGTCCATAATCATATAATAATACACTCTTAGCATTTCAACATTCACTTAAACTATAGTCACGCAATTTTAACAATCACAATAATTTAAATAAAAAAGAAAATAATGCTTCAGGCCTGAAATTTTAGTTTAACCAATATAAGAATACTTTTTATAAAGAAACAGTTAAATAATTAAGTCAAATAAAAAAATACATAAAATAACAAATACGACGATAACATTAATCATTAGTATATTCAAAATTATTAATCAATT